>OY856411.1:353714338-354914338 GCA_963693085.1 Alisma plantago-aquatica | reverse complement strand
GGTTTCAACCTAGAAGAAGGTGAGAGGAATATGAGCAGCATGAAAACAAGGAAGGAAAGGAGGAAACTTACTATTTTTGGTCAAAATCATCAAGAAGGAGCTTTAGAAACCTCAAATAGAGAAAATTTAGAACCCTAGGAGTCTTCTTCACCAAGGTAAGTACCCCTTTTACCTAGGGACAACATCTTCCTGTCCAAATAGAGTATGAACGATGCTCTAAGATGGAGGAAAGAGAAGGAGAGGAAGAGTTTTTGAATTGGGAGGTGGGAAGGGGTAGATATGGCTTTATAAAGAAGGGGGGAGCATGAGGTGTCTATGGGACTTTCCATGTGTCCTTAGCCTAGGGCTTCATGGCCATGCAAGAGGACTGCTTATAGAGGCTTCTTGAATATCAAATGTCAGTTATAAAAGCCCATGGGGACTTCTAGACCATCCCCACCATCCTCCAATCAAAGAAATAACCCCATTGGTTGATAGTTTTTAAAGATAAGCTCATTTATAAAGAGGGTAATCCCTAAAATTCCCTTGGAGAGAAACAACTTCAAACCAAGGTGCAACTAAGTGCCCTGGTGTGTTTCTCAAATGCAGACAAGTAAATTGGAAAAAGACGGTGCCAAAAGGGAGAGTCAACACCTCAACTACTAGGTAGCTATGACACTTTCTGTCCCTGGCAACAGAGCCAGAAAACTTGGTGCAATGAGCCAGAGGTGCACACACTAACCAATTGAGTTTGATTAGATGTGTCCCATGGAACTCAAACACACTTCGGATCTTTCGATATTTATAAAAACACTAAAAAGGCTCAGTCACAATACTAAACAGGACACATGCAAGGGCACGGGGTACTATTGTAGTAAATATGAGAGGCAAGTATAAGGGTCGATCCTCAAGAAGAAAGGGGGCACTAGAGCTAGGTTAGCTTTTTCTATGCTCCTAAAGTGGAGATTAGGGTTTGAGGGTTTTAAGTGGGGTTTGGTTTGATTACACTACAATTTCAAGCAAGAAAGAGCAAGAAAGAAACTAAGTTATCAAACACTCTAAGTTACTCTAAGCAAGCTAAAGCTATCAAACTAAGCAAGGCAAGCAATTAGGCTAGAGCAATAAGTTACACTACACTAGCAAGATAAGTGATCAACTAAGATGCAAACTAAGTAATTAGATAAGCAAGAGTCTAAGTTATCACTAGTTAGCCAACTTAACACAAGCAAGCTCAAAGGAGCCCTAACTACTTAAGCAAGAAATAACTATCTAGAACTAGGCAATTAGCCAAGAATTAACAAAGGCAATTGACTATGCTAGCACTAACAAGATAAGAAGGCAAAGGTGGATTTGTAAGCAATATGATGGATAGGTGGGACGTTTGGGAATGAAATTTGATATTAGTTGGGGGAAGGTCAACATAGCATGCAAATCTCACATTTAAAACTAGATTACCAAACCAAACAACAAGGCAAGTGCTAGTAGAATATACCCTATACTACTAGTTGGAGAACTAGTGTTAGGTGTAATTCTAGTAGGACTTGGCAAGTCTAGGTTTCTAGGGTAAGTGGTATTAGGGCAATTGAGAGCCAAGGGTAGGAATGGGAGTAGATATGAGGGTATTTCACCTCATGTTACTTCCCATCTAGCCTTTAGGAAACTCTAAGCAATTGCACTAATCACACTTACACTATCTACTTAGATCTTAGACTCACTTGTAGAATAAGGGAGATGTATGTAGGAACAAAGGGGGTAGGGATCCACTAATTGGACCCAGGAGCCATTCCTAAGATTGCCACATACATTCCAATTTCCCCTAGAAGCTAAGTGTCATCAAACATCACAAAACAAGCAATTTATGTTTAAAAGTAGAAACCACATGCAAGATAATGGGAAATGAGATGGAATCAAGAGGCAATCATCATAGAATGAAATTGTGTTCATTACAAGCTACTTTCCACCAACATGGTATCAAAGTCACATTTTAACCCCAAACAACCCACCACTAGGGGCTTAGCTAGACATGCTCAAAGAAAAGATAAAAGAAATGAGAAGAAGGGGATAGGACTCCATGGAGCTCGAAGTAGATCCTCCTTCTTCACCTCCTAGCTTTTGTAGGGTTTCCTCCCTCCTCCAAGGTAGATGATGGGCATGAAAATGAAGGGGATTATGGTAGAAAACCTAGAAAAATAGATTTCTATGGTGGAAATGGGGTGAAAATGGTGGGTGGAGAGCATAAATGCAATGGGAGTGCAATGAATGCTCTAAAGTGGGTGGAGAGGAGTAATGGAAGCTAACCTAGTGTCGTGGCCGCCACCTATGTATATATAGATGGTGGTGGAAGCACTAGGGTAAGTCGGGGCATTGTTGGAAAAATAGTGCAGAAAATGCTAGGGTTTAGGTAGTAGTACAACCATGCTAGGCAGCACGACCGTGGTGGGTAAGGGTAGGAACGACTGTGGTGGTGTGAAATGGTCATTCTAAGAAAGTGGAAAACTCACAGGTTGAGGTGGTAATATGGAGGTTGGTAGCACGGTCATGATGGGCAGCACGACCGTGGTGGAGGCTAGGTAGAATAGCTGGGCTAGGTAGCACAGCCATGGTGAGTGAGTTGAAGGTGAGGTTGTTCCCTTCAGCATGCCCATTTTGACTTCTGGCAGCACGGTCATGATGGGCAGTACGACCATTTTGGGGGCTTCATAGCACGATTGTACTGGGTAGCACGGTTGTGGTGGCGATGTTGTTGTAGCTTTGCAATTTGGGGATTTTCTCTATAACTTAAGCATTGGCCAACACGGCCGTTCCTTGGAACCATGGCCATATTGGGGTCTTCAATAGAAAAAATCAACCTGAATCTTCATGATCAATGGAATTCTTTGCTTGATGTCGACCCTTGGCCATTAGGGGTAGGTTGAGGGAGCTTTGGGGTCTTCTTTGGACCCCTCCATGAGTGGAGGACTCCTAGAACTCCTTCCTTCTCTCTCATCCATCCAAAGCATGGTCCAAGTACCTGAAAAGTATGCAAAGAACGTCCATAAGTGCATTTGATAATAATATGCATATTGGGGAATTTAACTTGCATTCTACTATGTTTAGATGTGAATGAGATGCAAAAAGACACAAGATAAAGCCCTAAAATAGGGTTGCATCATGCCCCATGGTTCAAAATATCAAGAATGGTAAGGGAATATCTAAGTATTATAATTCATGTGATAATTTGCAAAGAAAACCTCCCAAATGGGTAAATTTCATAAAAGTCCAGAATGTACCTAAAATTGCATAACTTGCATAAACAACATCCAAATTGAACCAAATTTGAAAATTAGGCTCATTTTAATATTTTGAAACACATCACAAAGTTATAATAAGTTTTATAGCACTTAATTATGGTACTTATGGGGACTTGCACTTCTAGCAAGGTTTGGGGCCTTGCACTTCTAGCACAAATTTATTTACCATTGTTCCACTTAAGTGGTGATTTTGCATTTTAGATCCTTAAATAAGCTCTCACTAAGGCATTTGTGCATAAACCCTTCCATTGGTATAATTATAGAACAATTGTTCACCAAACCACTATAAATTTCACAAATTAAACATCAAGGCCAAAAAGGATAGAAAGTAAAGGAAAAGTTTGGAAAAGGGCCAAAAAGAATATGTCTAAGTTTCAGTATGTTACAACACTCCACCCCTTAAAGAAGATTTCATCCTTGAAATCACAAGAAAATAGAGTAGGGTGAGTATGAAATATCATATCTTTAACTCCCAAGTTATTTCCTCCAAACCATAAAACTTCCACCAAAACTTTCACTAACTCAAACTCCTTATCTTTTTTAACTTGGGGGTTCAAATTCTTTATAAGAAACTCTTGATAGGTATGGTTGTCATGGATCACTAAGGGTTCCACTTTTACTATTTCTTTTTAACATTGTTGGTTTATTAGCATTATATTCATTGTGACATTACATCATCGTCATTATTCTTTTGAGTGTGTCTCATTATATGAAAAAGAGTTATATTTCATTATTATGCTTGAAACCATATATATTTCTTATTTACCTCATTATGAGTTTTAGCGCAATTATAGTTTACTCAATTATCTCAATATACATTATTATATATGATCATTATCTTTAATAATTTGGTTTTAGACTCCATTATCACCTTATTGAATTATATTGGATTATTTTGTATGAAATAAGACACTTTATCCAACATCTTAAAATTAATTCAAATAATGTCACATTGATCACTTATATCTATATTAAACATTGTCACATTACCTTTTTTACATTAATGTCATCATTAATCATTTTCTCATATTTATTCACTTCTTATTATTTATTATGCACATTTATGTGAATCCAGTTACTTCCTATCCATATTGAAGTCATTGTATGTATTCTAGTGATTAAGGTGGGACATATTACATATTAATGATTTGATTCGCATACTAAGTAATGATTATTTGATTAATTAGGTGTGTATTAGAGAACAAGGTGATATGATTTCATATTGATGACCTGATTAATCTATGATTTGGTGATTATATATCATTGATGTGTATTGAAGTATTTTATTTGATTATGACACCTAATGTCACTAATGTATCAAGTATGTCATTAAGGATGTATAGGTTAAGATTAGATGATTACAACTTATTGTTTAGGTCAATATGATCATTATTCTTCACCTATACATTCTTAGTATGCATTAAGTCCAAAATTAGGTTACAATTATCTTGCTTATAATATCATTCGTCTTTATCAATTTATGACATGGTCCACATTCTACATATCTAGTATAAGATGAGTTACTCATATTATATATATATTAAATATTCATAGGGTTCAAATATATGAATTACCCATTAGATGACCATTATATGTTCTTTAAGATAACGACAAGCATGTGGGGTTATAAATATACCTTGTTTGGTCAAACTAAGGATCCAAGTAAAATATCCTCCAATCATGGAGTTAGGGTTGCTAGAGTCAGTATAGCTAGATTTTGGTATGTTATAGGAATCCATCCCCTTAAAAAGGATTTTGTTCTTAAAATCTGACTACCCAAACATCATCAAACCAACTATTCTCCACCCCTTAAAAGGTTTGACCTACCAAGCCAAACTAATCTGGAGGTAAAATGGTGAGTCAAACTAAATCATGTACAAGATCCATCACGCTTCCATTGTGCACTCTGATTGCTTACTAAATACCAAACTTCAAAGTCTAAGTTATTAAGATTAGACTATCCAAACATGTGGTTCTATGGGACATCAGGGAACTATATTGGGTATCCATCCTCAAACAAGTCATTACACTTGAAAGATAAGGTCAACATATTAGGTTCTAAAGAGTAAACAACATAGATGTCTAAGGCTACTATTGCCTAAAGGTATGCTATTTTGGACAATTAGTATCAGCGTAGTCCAGGAAGGTATCGTGTGGATCTAGGAGTCCTCATAAACCAAGCTATTGGTGTGGAGGAAAATCTTGCCATCCCCCAAATCATGATCCTTTCTAGACACCTTTGCTTTCAACTTATGCCCTAATGGCTACCTAACATGCTCATCACATTAAGGTTAATTAAACATGTTTCTAGCGCAAAACTCTTATGATCCTAAATCAATCTTTCATCATCTCAAGTGTAGCATAGATCAACTATATGGCAAACATGCCACTTAAATCAGAACTATATAAGGCAAGGGTTCTAATTAGGGAGACAAAGTTGAAATAGTCAAATTCCGACTACCATGGGCTCTGATATCATGTTGTAAGGAGTGGGACCTGAGAGGGGATCCACTCCCTACTAAAACTTTGAAGAATAAAACATCAATTCCAAACACACTCAAAGACATGCTGGAATAGGTGTAAAATTTCCAAATTTCAATAAATGGTATTCAAAACAACCAAAGTGTAGCAGTAGAATTAAACAAATAACTATATTTAGTTTTTAGAAAAGATTACAAAAGTACATCATAATCTCCCATATGGGTTTACATGTGTGAAACAACATAAGGATCTAAGTAGAGGGAAGTCTAAACTACTTCCAATCTGTCTCCAAAAACATCTCCAAGAGCTAGGTCCATGTTGGAAGCTATGTTCTCCTTGGTCATGTTCAACACCTTGATCTAAACATGGGTGGTTGGGAAATCACCCAGCAAGAGAGAAAGAAAACAAGGTATGTGTCAAATAATGAACAAGAACAAAATATAAGGAATAACATAAAAGTAAAGGCTAAGATTTCATCATAAGGTGAAGAGATCAAGAGTATGAGTCTATTTTTAAATAGATGCTTTCCATAAACAAAATATAATAAAAGGGTTGCATGCATGATAACTATGACTACCTTAACTAAGTAGGGTTGAGGCACCTATCGGACCTCAACCTATAGGTTAGGGGAGAATTAATACATTCCCAATCACCTATGCATATTTTTATGGGGGAAAATAAGACATTCCCCAGGGTGAATTAATACATGCCCTATCTATGGGTGGTTGTACATATGTACCACTACTATAGCTAAATAGTCCATAAAATAAACATGCTAGAAAAAAAATCATGGAAAGTAAAATAATCATATCAATTAGAACATGGTAGTGGGGTATAAGACCAAAGAAAAAGAATATCATTATTGGTTTTGAGGCAATTTAACAAAAGAATCATGCATAGAGGAAACAACGTTCATTAAAGCCTCATCAGGGAAATATAGGGTTTGGTTGAAATTATCCCAACATAGGGTGTAAGGAATGCACATACCTCTCTTACTGATATCAATTACTAACGTTCACCACTTTAATTGAGTCCAAGTTCCTCCTTCCTATTTTCAATGTATTAACACGTATTAGAGTACATAATGCGCATTAATGTATAGAAACCCTAATTTTGGACATTTTTAGACAAAGTCAGATTTAGACTGTAAAAGCCTCACCAATGAACTTATTAGCTACTCATTATCAAGAAAATATATTTTTATTTCAATTTTGGAGCTATAATGATTAATATGTAATTTTTATGGATATTATACATTAAATTCATTTTACAAAATCATCCCTCGTCAAACCTCAAAATCAAACCTTGAAAATATTTTATTAGACATATATTAATTTTCTGATTCCAAGACATATTTATTTGTTAAATTTGGATAAGCGGATCAAAAGATATGAATTTTTCAATTTGAACCAATCAGGAAATGACAAGTCAAAAATCTTCGAGAGAGAGGAAGAGATAGAGAAACACCATTTGACCCAAGATCAGGGTTGGAGTTGCATAGGTAACCAAACTAGAGATGCTAGAGAAGGTAAAACAATAAGAAACCAAAACCCTAGAAGAATACGGTAAATAGATATGGAGATCATCGATTTTAAACATGGAAGCATGAGTTTTAAGCATGTAGTAAGAAATATATGAGAAGGAGGTATTAAAACTCACCTCTATGAAGGTGTATAGGTTAAAGCAGAAAGGTTCCCGATATAGAGAGGTTAGTTTCTCCAACAAAGCTCCTATCTCGAGCAAGAAGTACCTTCACAACTTTAGAGGTGAGAAACCCTACCAAAAGAGCATGGAGATGAGGTGTTTAAGGGTTCTAGGTGGGGTTTCACCATGGAATTTCATGGTTTTGACCTGGAAGAAGGTAGGAGGAAGATGAACACCATGAAAATAGGAAGGAAAGGAGGAAACTTACTAGTTTTGGTCGAAATCACCAAGAAGGAGCTTTAGAAACCCTAAATAGAGCAAATTTGGAACCCTAGGAGTCTTCTTCACCAAGGTAAGTGATGCAGCCCTATTTTAGGGCTCCATCTTGTGTTCTTTTGTACTTTATTCACATATAAACATAGTAGAATGCAAGTTAAATTCCCCAATGTGAGTATTATTATCAAATGCACTTATGGACGTTCTTTGCTTTATTTTCAGGTACTTGGACCATGCTTTGTATGGATGAGAGAGAAGGAAGGAGTTCTACGGTTCCTCTTCTCATGGAGGGGTCCAAAGAATGCCCCAAAGCTCCCTCAACCCACCCTTGATAGACAAGATTTGACATCGAGCAAAGAAGTCCATTGATGATGAAGATTGAAGTTAATTTTGCCACTGAAGACCCCAGCACGGTCGTGGGCATCCACCACGGTCGTGGGAATTATATCCAAGAATCATAGGGACGTTAGTGTTTTTGTACCAAAAGCACCACGGCCATGGCCAATTGAAGACATCACGACCGTGGCCATCAGCACGGTCGTGGCCAACTGAAGACATCATGGTCGTGACCTCCAAGATGACCTCCAAGATGCAGTGGCCATATCCCTTAAAGACCACCTTGCATGTGGCACTCCCCACGCCCGCAGTGAAATGAAGATAAGATGACCTCCAAGCTGCCCTGCACATGGCCTCCTCCTCCAACACGGTCGTGGTACCCCAACACGGCTGTGGTACCCCTTACCCAGCACGATTGTGGCTCCCCGCCAAAGTCGTGGTCATCACATATGCTTAGCATTTCCGCTCCATTTCACACCTCGGCCGTGTCCCCAACCCATGGCCATGCCACCTAACCCCTACCACGGCTGTGTTGATCACCTAACCCTACATTTTTCTACATTGCTTTTCCTATTCTACCCCTACTTACCCTAATGCTTCCCCACCACCTATATATACATAGGTGGTGGCTGGAGCACAAAGGTTACACCCTCTTCAAGCTTCCATTACTCCTCCTCACCCTCTCTTGAGCATTCATTGCATTCCCCTTGCATTAATGCTCTCCACCCACCATAGAAACCTAGTTTTCTACCATAACCCCCTCCATTTTCATGCCCATCAGCCATCTTGGAGGAAGTATATTGCCCTACAGTAGATTGGAAGTGAAGAAGGAGGATCTACTTTGATCTCTATGGAGTCCAATCCCCTTCTTCTCATTTCTTTTGCCTTTTCTTTCATTATGTCTAGCTAGGCCCCTAGTGGTGGGTTGTTTGGGGTAAAAATGTGACTTTGATACTATGTTGGGGGAGAATAATTTGTAATGAACATAAATTCATTCTATGATGATTGCCTTTGCTTCTATCTCATTTCCCATTATCTTGCATGTGATTTTTGCTCTTAAACTTAAATTGCTTGCTTTGTGATGTTTGATGACACTTAGCTTCTAGGAGGAATTGGAGTGTATGTAGCAATCTTACGAATGGCTCTTAGGACCAATTAGTGGATCCCTAGCTAGTCCCCTTTGTTCCTACATACGTATCCCTCCTTCTACAAGTGAGTGTGAGATCTAAGTGGCTAGTATAAGTGTAATTAGTGCAATTGCCTAGGACTTTCTAAAGGCGAGATGGCTAGTTGCATGAGGTGAAAAACCCTCATCTCTACTCCTATTCCTACCCTTGGTTCTCAATTGCCCTAATACCACTTACCCTAGAAACCTATACTTGACAAGTCCTACTAGAATTACACCTAACCCTAGTTGGCTAGTGTAGCTTAATTGTCTTTGTTTCTTCTAATTAATTGCTTAGTCTTGCTAATTAGGGTTAATCTAGATCCTTGCTTGCTTTAGTGGTTACTTTAGTTCTTAGTTGATAATTGATTTGCTAGAGTAGAGTAGATCATCTTGCTCTTGCTTAGTTGATTGCTTAATCTAGCCTCTTAGACCTAGCTTTCTTAGGATAACCTAGTTTTTGGTAATCTAGTTTTCATGTTGCCTTTACTTGCTTGTTGTATAGTGTAATCAAACCAAAACCCCTTTTAAACCCTACAGCCCTAGTCTCCACTTTAAAAACATAGCCAACACTGACTAAGCTCTAGTGCTCCCTCTATCCATGTGATTCAGCCCCCTTTACTTGCCTCTCACCTATACTATAACATGACCCCGTGCGCTTGTCAGAGAATATTTTAGTGTTGTGAGTGAACCTAGTTAGGGGAAATCTTATAAATATTAAAATATCCACATGTGTGTTTGATTTCCATGGGGCGCATCTAACCAAACCTAATTGGTAGTGTGTGCACCTCTGGCTTAGACGCACCAAGCTTTTTGGCATTGTTGTCAGGGATAGAGGCACTCGGCCTAGCTAGTTAGTGTAGCTTAGCCTTTCCTATTGCCCTCATCATTGCTTCTCTTTACTCTTTGTTCACTTTTGCATATTGTCATTCTAACCTGGTTTCTTGTTGTTTGTTTATGTATTGTGCAGGTGAGAGTTGTGCATGCACCATACGCGTTCTACTTGTACTAAATTGGTGTTGTACGACCCCGAGATAGGTAGGAGGAGACGCCAAAGTCACCGCAACCAAAACCAAGCAGTCGACATGGCAGAAAACAACCCTCATGGAAATGCTCAACCACCACCACAGCCCAACCACCCCCTCCATGAGTATTTCACCCTGGGAACTACAATTACCCCATTGCCACCCTACACCGGGTCAACAGTTCTCCATTCCACCCACACTCCTAGGACTCCTCCCTACCTACTATGGGATGGAGAATGAAAATCCCTACCATCATATTGACGCCTTCCTTGAGACTTTTTCCACCTTACGTACCCCCGCTACCACCGATGACTCCATCCAGAGGACTCTCTTCCCTTTCTCTCTAAAGGAAAAGGCTAAAGAATGGTATATTTCAAAGCATGAGTTGGTGACTTGGAATGCAGTCAAAAATGAGTTTCCTAAGAAGTTCTTTCCAGTTGCCAAGCCGACTCACATGAGAAGATGTATCACCACCTTTGCCCAAAAGGAAAATGAACCTTTCCACGAGGCATGGGAAAGGTTCCAAAATCTCCTTCGCGACTACCCCCATCACGAGGTACCATTATGGAAGCTAGTCCAAGCTTTCTACATCGGGCTTGAAGAGTTAAGCCAGAACAATGTAGACTCATCATGTGGAGGCACATTCATGGTGAAGCCACCCGAGGAGTCATGGTCATTGTTTGAACAGCTTTCTGAAAATTTGTGCCATCGAGTTTCTACTGAAGGGGAACAGTGCAGTCAGAACTACATCCCTCCCCTCCCCCTGTAGCTCCAGCCCCCACCACTTCCAACCCCGACATGATGAAAATCATGGCCAATATGATGAAAATAAGGAAGAGTCAAGGCTGAGGGTCTTCTAGTCAATCCACTCTGACGATTGATAAAACCGAAACAATCAAGGTCTATGTCCAACATTTACACTCCTGAGTAGAGAAACCATCCTAATTTTTCATGGAAACAATAAAATGAAGATGGTCAAGGACAAGGGCAGCCAAGGCACGATATAGCTCCAAGTTTGAAGATGAAGTGCTTGGAAGATTGAGAAGTTTGGATGAGGCAAAGAAAGATGTATCCTCTCATGGGCAGTCCATTAGCCGTCTTGAGCAAAGATTGGACTAAATATCTCTTTCACTTTCTAGGAGGGAGGAAGGGAGACTCCCATCCCAACCAATGCCAAATCCAAATAATGATGGCACTTTTCTAGGAAATACTCAAAGTTCATAAGCTCCACCTTCATATCAAGCACCACCAAATCCTTATGCTCCACCACCTCCTCAAGCTCCTCTCAACTATCAATATGCTCTACCCCCACCTCACTCATACCAACAGCCCCCTCCATAATATCACCCCCATCCACAACAACAACCACCACCACAATTCATCCTTCAAAATCCTAACTCACCCCACCAAATACCACCACCACCTCAACATCCACATCCGAATCTACAAGCTTCCTCTTCCTCCACCCATGAGCATGTAAAGGTGGTGATAGTTTTGAGGAGTGGTCGGACTTTAGAGCAACCCTGTGATACTGTTGTTGTTGATAGAGCATCCAGTGAGGATAGAGGTGATACTGTGATTAGACAGGTTGATACTGAGATCCATCTTGATGATACCGTGATGGGAACTAGAGTTGATATTGTGGCACCGAGCAGTGATAACGTGATACCAAGTAGTGATACCATGATCCCCATGATTCTAGTTGATGATTTTGTTGATATGAGCCCTTTGGGAGCCCAACTTCCCCCATTTCCTGATGCTCTTAAGGAGCCTTCTGTTGAGAGAAGAAAGAAAAAACATACTAAAGATATCATGGAAACCTTCAAACAAGTGAAGATAAACATACCTTTGCTTGATGCGATCAAGCAAATCCCTTCCTATGCTAAGTTTTTGAAATATTTGTGCACTTTTAAAAGAAATACAATGGAGAGAATGCCCAACAAGGTCAAGCTCACTGAGCAAGTGAGCTCAATTCTACAACACACCATACCAAGAAAGAGGAAAAACCATGGTGCTCCCATCATCTCATGCTACATTGGGGCACATCGCATAGACCAAGCCCTTCTAGACTTGGGTTCTAGCATGAACTTGATGTCGTATGATGTGTTTGCCGAGCTCCAAATGGGACAATTAGGTCTGGCTCATTGTACTTTGCTTTTGGTTGACTGATTAGTGAAGATGCCTACAGGGTGTGTGGATTATGTGCTAGTTAGACTGGATGATGAGACTTCTGCTTTCTTCCCTACTGACTTCATTGTGCTAGATATGGAAAAAGATATAAGAAGAGTATCGATCATCTTAGGAAGGACATTCGTAGCTACAACTGATGCAGTAATTCATGTGAGAATCGGGTTATGTATGTGGCATTCATGCACATGAAGATCCGGTTGAACATCTTTAAATCTTCAACCATAGTCGAGGTGATAGGAGCCACTGAAAAAGATTGCTATCTTGTTAAATGCCTTGATGAGATTGTGTAGCAGTGCCTACCTGCATGGATTCAGATTTCCACTCAGGGTAGATCTTTAGAGCCAATAGTTGAGTTCCCTAATGATGATGTTGAAGAGGATGAAGTGAACGAGCTAGCCTTGGTGGCTGCAAGCGAGGACCTCTCATCAATTTCTGAGCCATTAAAGAACCTCTAACTCTTGAGATAAAGTCACTTCCCTAAGGACTAAAGTATGCTTTTCTAGGCTCAAATGACACCCTCCCAGTGATCATTTTGTAAGGAGGTGGGATCACCCCCTTACTAAAATTTTGAAGAATTAACATCCATTCCAAACACACTCAAAGGTATGTTGGAATAGGTGTAAATTTTCCAAATTTATTATAATGGTATGCAAAAGACCAAAGTGTAGCAGCAGAATAAAAATAACTGACTATATTCAACTTTCATAAAAGATTACACAAGTACATCAAAATATCCCATTAGGGTTTACAACAAGATACAACAAAAAGGATCTAGATAGAGGGAAGTCTAAACTACTTAAAATCTTATCTCTAGAGCAACATCTCCAAATGCTAGGTCCATGCCCAAAGCTATGTTGTCCTGATTCAACTCAACAACTTGTTCTAACCTAGATGGTTGGGAAAGCACCCAGCAAAAGGGGAAAGAAAACAAGGTATGTGTCACAAACTAGTCTAGGATAACAATATAAGTAAAGCAAATAAGAACACACTAGGGTTCATCATAAGATGAAGATAATAAGAGTATGAGGCTATATTCAAAAGAAACTTGCCATTAATAATTATATTAAAAAGGATTTGCATGTAAGATAATTATGTCTACCTAACTAAGCAGGGTTGAGGCACCTATCAAACCTCTAACCTATAGGTTAGGGGAGAATAAGACATTCCCAATCACCTACACAATTATATAGGGGAGAATAAAAACATTCCCCAGGGTGATTAAGTATATGCCCTCTGTGGGTGGTTGTACATAAGTACCGCTACTTTAAATTAAATTGAACATAAATCTACATGCTAGAAAAGTAGTCATGGCAAGTGTAGTCATAATATTCAATAAGCATGGCAGTGGGACATAAGACCTAAACAAGAAGAAATTATAATATGATTTGAGGCACGAACAACATTAGGATTGAAGAATAAAAGATTTAGGGTTCATTTAAGCCTCATTCTGGAAATATAGGGTTTGGCTAAAATTATCCCAACATAGGGTGTAAGGAATGCACATACCTCTATTAATGATATCAATTACTAACTTTCACCCCTTTAATTGAGTCGAAGTTCCACTTTTCCTATTTTCAATGTGTTAACATGTATTAGAGTACATAGTGCACTTTAATGTATAGAAACCCTAATTTCATAAATTTTTAGAAAAATTCATATTTAACTTCTGAAAATATCACCAATGAACTTATTATGTTATCCTGATCAAGAAAACATATTTTTATGTTAATTTTGGAGTTATGATGATTAAGATGTAATTTTTATGGTTTTTATGCATTAAATTCATTTTACAAAAATCACCCTTCGTCAAACCATGAAATCAGACCTTGAAAATATTTTTATCAGATATGTATTAATTTTCCAATTTCAAAACATATTTATTTGTCAAATGTGGATAAGTGGATTAGAAGATATGAATTTTTCAATACTAGCCAATAGGAAATTGCCACATCATCAAACCGATGGAGATAGTTGAAGAGAGAGGGAGAGGGAGAAAACACCATTTGACCCAAGATCAGGTTTTAAGTTGCATAGGTAACCAAACTAGAGCTTCTAGAGAAGGTAAAGTAGCAAGAAACCAAAACCCTAGAAGAACATGGTAAAAAGAGATGGAAATCATCGATTTGAAACATAGAAGCATGAGTTTTAAGCATGTAGTATGCAATATATGAGAAGGGGGTTATAAAACTCACCTCTAGGAAGGTAAGAAGGTCCTAATAGCAAGGATACTGAGATTAGAAGGTCCGGTTGCTCCAAGATAAGCTCCTTTCTTGAGCAAAGATCACCTTCTCCACTTTAGAGGTGCAAACCCTAGCAAAAGAGCATGGAGATGAGATGTTTTATGGTTCTAGGTGGAGTTTTATCATGGAAGGTCATGGTTCCGACCTGGAAGAAGGTGGGAGAAATACTAAAAGCATGAAAACAAGGAAGGAAAGGAGGATACTTACTAGTTTTGGTCAAAATCACCAAGGAGGAGCTTAACACATCTTAAATAGAGAAATTTGGAACCCTAGGAGCCTTCTTCACCAAGGTAGGCACCCTCTTTTACCTTGGGACAGCAACTTTATGGCCAAACATATAAGGGACAATGCTATAATCTGGAGGAAAGAGAAGGAGAGGATTGCTTCTTGGATTGGGATGTGGGAAGGGGTAGGCGTGGCTTTATAAAGAAGGGGGCAAATATGAGGTGTATATGGGACTTTCCATGTGTCCTTAGGCAAGGGCTTCATGTCCATGCAAGAGGACAGCTCATAGACTCTTTTTGTATATCAAAGGTTGGTCCTAAAATCCCCTGGAGACTTATAGGCCATCCCCACCGTCCTTCAAACAAAGAAATAACCCCATTGGTTGATAACTTTTAAAGATAAGCTCATTTATAAAGAGGGTAATCCCTATAATTCCCTTGGAGAGAAACACCTTCAAACCAAGGTGCAACCAGGTGACTCATGGTTCAAAATATAGAGAATGGTAAGGGAATATCTAATGATTATAATGCACATGATAATTTGCAAAGAAAATCTACCAATTGGGTAAATTGCATAAACATCCAAAATATGCATATAATTGCATAACTTGCACAAACAACATCCAAATTGGACCAAACTTGAAAATTAATCTTGTCTCATGATTTTGAAACACCTAAAAAGTTTATATTAAGGTTTAGAATACTTAATTATGGTATTTAAGCTTGTTCAATATATTAAGTAAGGTTTGGGGCCTTACACTTCTAACATGAATTTATTTACCATTGTTCCACTTAAGCGGTGATTTTACATTTTAGATCCTTAAATAAAATTTCACCGAGGTATTTGTGCATAAACCCTTCCATTGGTATAATTATTGAACAAATATTAACCAAACCACTATAAATTCCACAATTTAAGCATCAAAGCTAAAAAGGATAGAAATGATAGGAAAATATTGGGAAAGGGGCAAAAAGAGAATATGTCAAAGTTCAATATGTTACAGCACTCCACCCCTTAAACATGATTTTGTCCTAGAAATCTAAAGTAAAGTGAGAAGGGTGGGTAAGAAACAACTCACCACTAAACTCCCAGGTTGAATCCATTAAACTTCCACCTAAACTTTTACTAACTTAAACTCCCTTGTTTTTCAATTGCTTAACTTGGGAGTTTAGAATCTTCCCAAGCAACTCCACATAGGTTAGGTTCTCATGGATCACCTAAAGGTTCCACTTTTGCGATTTCATTTTAAATTTTTAGCTTATTAGAATTATATTCATTAGGATATCATATTATCATTATTATTCTTTTAATTGTGTCATGCCATATTTACTTTGTTTCCAAAAGAGTTACATTTCAATATTATACACAAAGTCCTATATATTTATTGTTTATCTCATTAAGAGTTTTAGAACAATTAGAGTTTACTCAATTATCTCAATATGCAATATTACATCTAATCATTATCTTTAATAATTTGTTTTTAGACTCCATTATCACCTTATTGAATTACATCAGATTATTTTGTATGAAATAGGACACTTTATCCAATTTGTTTCAACTAATCCAAATAATGTCACATTAATTACTTATATGTATATTAGACATTGTTACTATACCATTCTTGCTCACATTAATGTCATCATTAATCACTCTCATATTTATTCACTTCTAATTATTGATTATGAACATTTTTGTGAATCAACTTATCCATATTGAAGTCATTATATATATTTTAATGATCAAGGTGGGACATTTTACATATTAATGATTTGATTCACATACTAAGTCATTAGGTGAATAATTAGGTGTGTATTAGAGAACAAGGTGATATGCATTTCATATTGATGACCTGATTAATCTATGATTTATGTGTATTAAAGTATGTTATCTAGTTATGACACCCAGTGACACTAATGTATCATGAATGTCATTAAGGATGTATAGGTTAAGGTTATATGATTACAACTTAGTGTTTAGTTTAACATGATCATTATTCTTCACCTATACCTTCATAGGATGCATTAAGTCTAAGGTTAAATTACAATTATATTGCCCATCATATCATTAGGGTTTATTGGTTTATGACATGGTCAACATCATGCTTACTATTAGTATTAAAATGTGAGTTACTCTTATTATGTGCATTAGATATTGATTAGGGTTCTAACCTATGAACTATCCATTAGATGATCTTTATATGTTCTTTTGGATACCAAGAAACATGTGGTTACAACTATAACTTGTTTGGCCAAAACTAAGGATTCAAGCACACTAACTTCCTAAGTAGGGAGTTAGGGTTTCTAAAGTCGGATTAGCTAGATTTCAGTATGTTACATACTCCATACCCTTGGAAAGGATTTCATCCTCAAAATATAACTACCCAAACATCATCAAACCAACTACTCTCCACCCCTTAAAAGGTTTTACCTACCAAGGCAAACTAATCTAGAGGTAAAAGGGTGAGTCTAACTAAACCATATACAAGATCCATCACGCTTCACTGCGCACTCTGATTGCTTACTACTAAACATCAAACTTCAAAGTCTAGGTTCTAGGGATAACTATCCAAACATGTGGTTATATGGGTCACAAGGGAACTATATTGGGTATCCATCCTCAACAAGTCATTACACCTGGGAGACTAGTTCAACATATTAGGGTCCCTAAAGATAAATCGTATAGATGTCTAAGGCTACTATTGCCTAAAAGCATGCTATTTCAGACAATTTATATTAGCTCAGGCCAGGCCAGTATCATATGAATTCGGGAGTCCTATTAAACAAGCTAATGGTGTCGAGGAAAATATTTCCATCCCCCAAACCCTGATCCTTTCTAGACACCTTTTCTTTCAACTTCATGTCTTAGTAGTTGCCTAAAGGCCAAGCTAAACAACCTCAAGTTACTATGGTTACTTATGCATCTTTTAGTTGTAAGTATTTTCCAGATCTATTCATCATTATTCTAATGTGAAACTATAGGATCCTAAATCAACACTTCATCATCTATTGATCAACTCTAGGGCAAACATGTCACTTAAAGGTAAGGCAAGTATTCTAATTAGGGAGACAAAATTGAAATAGTCAGATTTTGATTACCATGGGCTCTGATACCATGTTGTAAAGAGGTGAGATCACCCCCTTACTAAAATTTTGAAGAATTAACATCCATTCCAAACACACTCAAAGATATGTTGGAATAGGTGTAAATTTTCCAAATTTATTATAATGGTATGCAAAAGACCAAAGTGTAGCAGTGGAATAAAAATAACTGACTATATTCAACTTTCATAAAAGATTACACAAGTACATCAAAATCTCCCATTAGGGTTTACAACAAGATACAACAAAAAGGATATATATAGAGGGAAGTCTAAACTAATTCAAATCTCATCTCCAGAGCAACATCTCCAAATGCTAGGTCCATGCCCAAAGCTATGTTCTCCTGATTCAACTCAACCACTTGTTCTAACATGGGTGGTTGGGAAATCACCCAGCAAAAGGGGAAAGAAAACAAGGTATGTGTCACAAAACTAGTCTAGGATAACAAGATAAGTAAAGCAAATAAGAACATGCTAGGGTTCATCATAAGATGAAGATAACAAGAGTATGAGGTTATATTCAAAAGAAACTTGCCATTAATAATTATATTAAAAAGGATTTGCATGTAAGATAATTATGTCTACCTAACTAAGTAGGGTTGAGGCACCTACTGGACCTCTAACCTATAGGTGAGGGGAGAATAAGACATTCCCAGTCATCTACACAATTATATATGGGAGAATAAAAATATTCCCCAGGGCGATTAAGTACATTCCCTCTGTGGGTGGTTGTACAGAAGTACTGCTACTTTAAATTAAATAGAACATAAATCTACATGCTAGAAAAGTAGTCATGGCAAGAGTAGTCATAATATTAAATAAGCATGGCAATGGGGTATAAGATCCAAACAAAAAGAAATTATAATCTGATTTGAGGCATGAACAACATTAGGATTCAAGAATAGAAGATTTAGGGTGCATTTAAGCCTCATTAGGGAAATATAGGGTTTGGATGCAATTATCCCAACATAGGGTGTAATAAATGTACATACCTCTCTTACTTATTTCAATTACTAACTTTCACCACTTTAATTGAGTCCAAGTTCCACTTTACCTATTTTCAATGTATTAACATGTATTAGAGTACATAGTGCACATTAATGTATATAAACCCTAATTTTAGAACTTTTTAGCAAAATGTGTATTTAACTTTTGAAAATATCACCAATGAACTTATTAGGTTCTCCTAATTAAGAAAACATATTTTTATGTTAATTTTGGAGTTATAATGATTAAGATGTATTTTTTATGGTTTTATGCATTAAATTCATTTTACAAAAATTTCCCTTTGTCAAACCATGAAATCAGACCTTGAAAATATTTTTATTAGATATGGATTAATTTTCCAATTCCAAAACATATTTATTTGTCAAATTTGGATAAGCATATTAGAAGATATGAATTTTTTAATACTGGCCAATAGGAAATTGCCACATCATCAAACCAATCGAGATAATTGAAGAGAGAGAGGGAGAGGGAGAAAACATAATTTGACCCAAGATCAGGTTTTAAGTTGCATAGGTAATCAAACTAGAGCTTCTAGATAAGGTAAAACAGCAAGAAACCAAAACCCTAGAAGAACATGGTAAAAAGAGATGGAAATCATCGATTTTAAACATAGAAGCATGAGTTTTAAGCATGTAGTATGCAATATACGAGAAGGGGGTTATATAACTCACCTCTAAGAATGTAAGAAGGTCCAAATAGCAAGGATCCCAAGATTAGAAGTTCTGGTTGCTCCAAGCCAAGCTCCTTTCTTGAGCAAAGATCACCTTCTCCACTTTAGAGGTGCAAACCCTAGCAAACGAGCATGGAGATGAGATATTTTAGGGTTTTGGGTGGAGTTTTATCATAGAAGGTCATGGTTCCAACCTGGAAGAAGGTGGGAGGAATACTAACATCATGAAAATAGGGAAGGAAAAGGAGGATACTTACTAATTTTGGTCAAAATCACCAAGGAGGAGCTTAAGAAATCCTAAATATAGAAATTTGGAACCCTAGGAGCCTTGTTCACCAAGGTAGCCACCCTCTTTTACCTTGGGATAGCAAATTCATGAACAAACATAGAAGGGACAATGATATAAGCTAGGGGAAAGAGAAGGAGAGGATTGCTTCTTGGATTGGGGTTGGGAAGGGGTAGGCATGGCTTTATAAAGAAGGGGCAAGTATGAGGTGTCTATGGGACTTTCCATGTGTCCTTAGGCTAGGGCTTCATGGCCATGCAAGAGGACAACTCATAGAATCTCCTTATATATCAAAGGTCAGTCCTAAAAGACCCTGGAGACTTATAGGCCATCCCCACCATCCTTCAAACAAAGAAATCACCCCATTGGTTGAGAACTTTTAAAGATAAGCTCAGTTATAAAGAGGGTAATCCCTATAATGCCCTTGGAGAGAAACACCTTCAAACCAAGGTGCAACCAGGTGCCCCATGGTTCAAAAGTTCGAGAATGGTAAGGGAATATATAAGTATTATATTACACATGATAATTTGCAAAGAAAACCTACCAATTGGGTAAATTGCATAAAAGTCCAAAATATGCATATAATTGCATAACTTGCACAAACATCATCCAAATTGGACCAAACTTGAAATTTAATCTTGTCTCATGATTTTGAAACAACTGAAAACGTTATATTAAGGTTTAGAGTACTTAATTATGGTAGTTAAGCATGTTCAATATATTAAGTAAGGTTTGGGGCCTTACACTTCTAACATGGATTTATTTACCATTGTTCCACTCAAACGGTGATTTTACATTTTAGATCCTTAAATAAGATTTCACTGAGGTATTTGTGCAAAAACCCTTCCATTAGTATAATTATTGAACAAATATTCACCAAACCACTATAAATTCCACAGTTTAAGCATCAAGGCTAAAAAGGATAGAAATGATAGGAAAATATTGGGAAAGGGCCAAAAAGAGAATATGTCAAAGTTTGATATGTTACACATTTCTTCCATTCTCTCTCTGGAACAAGAAGAGACATTTATGAAAGTCCTTAAGAAGAACATCTAGGCCATTGGGGTCCATTGCTGATTTGAGAGGCATTGACCCCTCCATTTGTGTGCATAGGATCTATTTGGAGGATGATGCAAGGCCGAACCGCCAAATGCAAAGGTAGTTGAATCCAAAATTGAAGGAAGTTGTAACTCAAGAGGTTGTGAAGTTGCTAGATGATGGGATTATCTATCCAATTTTTGTTAGCACATCGGTGATCCCATCCAGGTTGTACCAAAGAAAGGTGGGATCACAGTGGCAGAGAATGTGTATGGTGAGCTGATGTCTGTCAAATAACAATAAAAATGGAGAATGTGTGTTTACTATAGGAAGCTTAATGAGAAGACCAAGAAGGACCACTACCCTCTTCCATTTCTTGATCATATTCTATAGAGGTTAGTGGGGCAAAGTTTCTATTGTTTTCTTGATGGATACTCTAGGTACTTCCATATGGTTGTACATCCTGCGGACCAAGAAAAGACGACATTCACTTGCCCAAGTGGTACATTTACTTACCGAAGAATGTCATTTGGGTTGTGTAATGCCCCTTCTACTTTTTAGAAATGTGTGTCCTCAATCTTCATTGATATGCTTGATTCATCACTTGAAGTGTTCATGGATGATTTCTCAGTTTATGGTAAAACCTTTGATGAATGTTTGCTCCATTTGGCTACCGTTCTTGAGAAATGTGTCAAGGTTCGCCTAGTGCTATCTTGGGAGAAGAGTCATTTCATGGTACCCAAAGGCATCGTTCTGGGCCATCGGGTTTCAAAAGACAGCATTGAGGTTAATAGGGCCAAGGTGGGCCTCATTTCTACACTCACCATCCCTTCTACCATATGACATGTTCGGTCTTTCTTGGGACATGTAGGTTTCTATCGCCGCTTCATCAAAGATTTCAGTAAGATCTTGAGACCTCTTTGTCACTTGCTGGAAAAAGATGTTGAGTTTTATTTTGATGACAAGTGTGTTGAAGCCTTCAACCACTTGAAGGAAAAGCTCGTTTCTACTTTGATAATGCATCCCCCATACTTCTCTTTGCCATTTGAGATCATGATTGATGCATCTGACATGGCAATGGGGGTTGTGTTGGGCCAAAGAGTTGGCCAAATTCCGCATGCCATCTATTACACTAGTAAGACTCTAGATGAAGCACAAAGAAACTACACGACTACTGAGAAAGAGTTGCTTGCGGTTATCTTTTCTCTTGACAAGCTTAGATCATATATTATGCAAAACAAGGTGATTATATACATGGACCATGTTGCATTGAAATATCTAATGGCAAAGAAAGACTCGAAGCTGAGGTTGATCTGTTGGATATTGTTACTTCAAGAGTTTTATATTGAGATTGTGGATAAGAAGGGAGTAGAAAATTCTGCCGCCATCCATCTCTGCCAAATTGAAGCACCTTTTGATGACACAAGTAGAATCAAAGAGACAATGCCGCATGAGCAGTTGTTCCTACTCTCATCCACTCAAAAGCCATGGTATAAACACATAGCTAACTTCTTAGCTAGTGGAAGGATACCAAGAACTTGGATGAGGGAGGAAAGAAAAAGGTTGTTTGCTATGGCCAAAAATTATGTTTGGTATGATCCTCACCTATTCAAATATTGCCCCGACCAACTTATTTGGAGATGTGTTCCAGAGATAGAGTAGCCAGAAATTCTATCTATGTGCCATTCTGGAGTTTGTGGAGGCCATTTTGGTGGAAAAAGTACGACTGCCAAGGTTCTCCAAAGTGGATTCTATTGGCCCTCCTTGTTTAAAGACTCGCATGAATTTTGCAAGTGTTGTTTGAAGTGCCAAAAGGTGGGCACTATCTCTAAGAGAGACATGATGCCTCTATCACCCATTCTTGTGGTGGAGGTGTTTGATGTTTGGAGGATTGACTTTATGGTCCTTTTCCCCCCTCTTTTGGATATGTCTATATTTTGGTTGTCATTGATTATGTGTCAAAGTGGATCAAGGCTGTTGCAACAAGGATAAATGATCACAAAGTGGTGTGTGATTTCGTGAAATCCAATATCTTTAATCAGTTTGGTATTCCAAGAGCTATGATTAGTGATGGGGGAAGTCATTTCACCCATCGCACCTTCGAATGCTTTCTTAAGAAACACAAAATGAACCATCATGTGGCTACTCCTTACCACCCCCAAGTAAGGGGTCAAGTTGAGTTGGCCAATTGGGAGATAAAGCTCATTCTAGAAAAGACGGTGAGACCAGACCACAAGGATTGGTCACTACATCTCAATGAATCTTTATGGGCGTATAGGACTGCATACAAAGCCCCAATTAGCACCACACCATTCTAGCTTGTGTATGGCTAGAGGTGCCATTTTTCAGTTGAGATGCAACACAAGGCATTATGGGATTTGAAGGCCATGGACTTTGATGGAGAGAATGTCGGAATGAAAAGAAAGTTTTAGCTGAATGAATTAGAGGAGATGCGCCATGGAACTTATGAAATTTCTAAGTGCTATAAAGAGAGAACAAAGTTTCTACATGACAAGATGATCAAGAAGAAAGACTTTGAGCCCAGAGAGTGGGCATGGTTGTATAACTCAAGGATGAAGTTCTTTCCCGAAAAACTCTGGTCTAGATGGGAAGGGCCCTATCTCATAAAAAAGGTGTATCCATCTGGAGCCGTGTTGATTTATGAGAAAGAATGAAATAAAGAATTCACTGTGAATGGTCAAAGATTGAAATCAGTTGTGGAAGTAGGTCTAGATAAAGCAAATCAAAGTTTTGATATAGTGATGCTCGTGGAAGAACATCCGGTTGATGAGGAGATGTGCTTGAATGTAGATGAAAGAGACATTTACTACAAAGATTCTTTGGGAATCTAATAGAGATGAATGAAGTCAAGAATCAATAAGCATGGATGAAGGCATAAAAGTTAGCACTAGTGGAAGGAAACCCACCTAGGTTTGGGAGCTTTTTCACCCAACCTTCTCTTTTTGATATTTTTGCTTTCTTTTCCACAAAATACACACACATGTGTGTTTAATAGTTTTCTTTGAGTTTTGATGACATGGCAGGTGTTAGGTACTAAAGAGAGAGGTATCAGAGGCGAATCATGGCCACTAAGATCAATTTGTGGCAAAATCTCAAAGAAAAATAAAGTTCTTGAATTTGAGCTAAAAAAATTGAAGAAATGTCCCCCACCACAGTCGTGGAGCTCACCACGGCCATGGTCGTAGCAGTCCAACACGGCATGGGAATTAACTGTCAAAGAAGTCAAAGGATCAGGTTGATTGGCCAAGTTTTACACAAATGGCCACGACCGTAGCCAACCGCCATGACCGTGTCAAGGACAGATGACCACGACCATGGCGAGGTCGGGTGGGTGTGCTCTTCATCGACAACATGACTGTGGCACTGACCATGGTCATGCTACCAAGCCCTCACCACAACCGTCACCACTTGCCACGGTCGTGGCGTGCCCCAACCTTACAAAAAAATATAACTAAAACTCCTCTCCAACCCGACCCTCCCCTCATTCTATCTTCTTCCTTCGCAAGTGCATGACTGTGGTGGCGCACCCCGACCCCTAGCTCCTCCAAAGTTCACCTCCAAGCCCCCAAATCACCTCCAATCCACCACCAATCACTCCCTAATAATCCCTCTACCATTCCCCTTCCATTTCCGCACCAAATCATCCAACACCCCGCCCTCCACCACCACTCTCACCTCCATTTCATCCTACAACCACCCCTATCCAAAACCTCCACCAAAACCTCCATTTGTCGTCTAAACCAAAAACTAACGATTCACCCACCAAACAAACCTATGTATCCTTCCATTTCACTCCTTAATCCACCTCCATCTCATCCTCTATCCAAAAATCCAAATTTCACAACCCTACACCACCTCCATACCCAAAAAATGAAGGGAATCACTAAGGCAGTGAAGAAAGGGGCTCAAAAGAGCCTTGAGGTGATCACTGGAGGCAAGGTACGCACCAAGAGAGCCTCTTCCTAGGTCTACATGCCTTCACACATTCCCTTGCCATCCAAATTTGTTGCCCAATTGCTCCCCCGCTCGATGTCTGTGAGTGCATCCCACGCATGGTCATCCAACAGCCATCACATCACCAACAACACTTATAGGGAAGAGGAGGAGGAGGCATCCGAGGAGAACAGTGATGACCTGATCAAGGAGATCGAGCTGGTGGTTGCAGAAATAGGACAAAGATCCAAAGCAGCCTCATCCTCATCACAACATCCACTGAAGCCCGGTCTGTCCCGCCATTCGACATCTTCCATGGCAGAGGGGCATGGGCAGCAGCCGTAAGCAAGGCGGAAATTGCATTTGGAAGAAGAAAAATTTGCATAGTGGTATCCCAAATAACGGGTACCACTCAATCTTGATACAATTTTTGGGTCTCAATCATACAAGATGGATGAAGGAGAGGATTACAGTGTCAATGAAGAGATGGAATTGTCAGTTGAGGCAGAGGATATATTGGCACAACTAGAGGATGACATATTGAAGGCATTGGGAAAGGCCCCCGTTGGAGTGTCCTTCGGAAGAGGACACAAACAAAGAAAAAGTGCCCTCACATACCCTAAATGCATGACAAGGAGAGTCATCTCCACCAGGTATGGATGTGAGAAGGTCATTAATGAGTTGGGAATCAAGGTGGTTGTGGAGAGTAGTTTGAAGAAAGTTGGGTGTGGAACGTTCTTTTCACACCCCAACCAACTTATACCACATTGACTTGAGAATTCTTTGCCACGCTTGAAAAGACAAAGGTGAGAGGTGATGACACAATCAAATTTTCCATGATGGGAAAAATGCACACTCTCATGACAGCTGAATTGAATTGCATATTTGCTACCAACCCCGAAGAGGCCAAGAAAATGGATGAAGGCCTACTTGAAAGAGAGGTGGATTTTAATTATGCAAATTTCTGACACCTCTTGATAGGAAGAAAGGACTATTATGTAGGGAGGTCAAAAACTTCAACTATAAGAAATCCCCTATTCCATTATGTGCAGAAGGTTTTGGCCAACACCATTGTTGGTAGATATGATAATCAAGGCATGATTTATTAGAAAGACATTTTCATCTTGATGGCAATGCACAAAAAATGGTATATTGACCTTAGAATGCATTTGATTGATCATTTGAGGTTCATACCCTCCAAAAGTAAAACACCTTTTGTCATGGGAGGGTTTGTAACCTCAATTGCACTAGCTTTGGGGTGTGATGTTTCTGGGTTAGAAGACACAGATGAAGCTCAATTTATTGACTTGAACTATCTCACTCGCTCCCACACTATCATGATCAAGAACAAAAGAATGATGTATCATGTGAGTAGTGTGTCAAATATTGATCTTGAGATGCCAAACCATGATGTGACATTTCTCTCTGTGTTGGGAATCCCCCATAAATAGGAGGCAAAATTGGATGAATGGCATCAGAACAACCCAAGGGAAACATATACTAGGGGAGCCACTACCGCACAATAAGAAATTGTTGAGTCCAATGTGCAAGGTCAGGAGCAAGAAGCTGAAGAAGAAAGGCATCCCCAAAAGTCAAGAAGAAGGGATGAAGGAACATCCCAATTGCAGCAGCCCTCAACAAATGCCTATGACATGTCTGGCATCCAGGCACAACTTGAGGGCATTCACAGGACACAACAAGACATGCAACTGATCCAATAGTACATGTGGCAGGACCAACAACAGATGCACCACCAATTCAACCACATGTACCATTACCACCATGCCCAAGTAGCAAGAAACCTCGAATGGAGACTTTTGGAGTGGTATTGTGGGATATTCAGAGACATACCCTCCACTCGAGGATGACTACTGGGGGCATTACTACCAGCATCCTCCCTCAGGATCAGCTCCTCCCTCAGGCTCGGCTCCACCTCAGAATCATCCTTAGTCATCCGACCAGCCGCTACAGCAGCCATGACACTTCCCCTATCTACCCTAAGCTATAGTTTCATGTTGAGGACAACATGATTCTAAAGTTTGGGTGGGTAGGGTAGTATGCACCACCCTATCTCTATCTCTTTGTGATTTTTGTTCCTCCTCTACCATGACACGAGTATCTAGCTTAGTTTTTCTTTTTCTTACTTTTGCTTGCATCCATGCATTAGTTAATTTCAAGGATTTTTACGTAAATTTTCAAAAAAAATGCTCTTTTTGCTCCTCCATAGCATGCATTGCACTTTCATGTAGTTTTTGCTAATTTGTAGTTAGATTTTGCTACTTTATGTTTTAATTTCCCTAAAGTTAGGTTTGGATGTGATTGAATGTAAATTGGCACCAATTTGGCCAATTTTGTCCAAACTTGAATGTTCTTTCCTAAAAAGCATATTTTGACTAAATATCCACTATTTGAAATGAAAAATTTTAATGGATGTCATTTTCTTCGATGTTATTGCTATATGGTCTTGATTGTTGACTCTTTATGTGAGAACCTGTTACACTAAATGAGATTACTCAAAACATAAAGCACAATCAATCACTAATTAATCACATACCCAAAAATATGGGTAAATTAAAACCAATTTCAACGTCAGCACGCGCTCAGAAACATTTGCATAAGAGCCCAACATCTTTCTTATATCCATACTATGCCAAGAATTTGATACAAATTGTTCTATTACCATAACCACAACATATATACATAGGAGAACAATATTCGTATATGCCACACAAATAAGCATTAATATGTTAACAAAAGTCTGATTCATTTAAAATACCATATACAAACTTTTCCTACCCAGACCTGAGAGTACAGGGATGACTCTAGGACACACTAGACATCTAATCAACTTTCTCATAGATTCATTACTATAGCTCCTCTTTTCTGCCACAGGTTTGTTTTCGTCACTTCAGATTACCTAAAAAGATGTGGCGAACCACAAGGGTGAGACCCATGTCCCAGTAAGAGATATAACCTCCAACAATTATTATTGATTACAACATTTTTAAGTAATTAAACAGTTAAGTAGTTTAATCAGATATAATAAATAAGCTCATGAGCACTGATGATTAACAAAATACATAAAGGATCAGATAATAACTATCATCATTAACCAGACTATCATCCTTTATCTTATTGACAATATAAGCAATTCAGTAGCATATGCATATCTAGCATCATGAGCAGGTCTAGTAACATAGAATCTCTATCATTATGAATAAGTCTAGCCACATAAGCATAGATAACAATATTAGCATGTCTAATTGGTTGAATATATCAACGTCATAAAAAGAGCTAACAACATAAGCATAATTATCTGGATAAGCATGATTAGAGTATATGCATCTTTAGTTACAAAGGCATGGATAGCATGCTAAACATAACTAACAACATGAGATAGCTAGCATCATGATTATAATCAGTAGTAGCAGTATAGTTATCAACATAATCATGGCTACTGTATGTACGCATCTACAATCTTAAGCATATCCACAACATAAGTATATCTACTATTTTTTAATTGCACTAAGCATCATCTTTATGTAAAGATAAAAAACAAGGGTTATCATCCAATGTGAAATGTCGTGCATAACCCTAAACAAATATGATACACGACTGTATTACATCTTTTATTAAGCCATGAGGAAATTGAGGATACCACTCAAAATCCAACTAACCATTGCTAAGTCGAAATTAGTGCCATACAAGATCTAGGAAGAGTTGGACCCCTAAGATCTTCATCACCCCCGGTCAGTACGGGTCCTCCATAGTGACACATAAGGTCAAGCTACTAACATCCTAGTCTGTCCTTGGTATAGGTTACGACACTAGTAAAAGGAGGTGGGTACACATACCCTACCATCTGAGGTACAACCGTAGTTGTCCTCCAATCGCATCACATATATAATCACTGAGACACGACCACAATCGTTCTCAAACGAAGGGATAGGTATGACCACAGTCATCCTCCCTAAACACTTGAATTCAGGATGACAAGCACCCCACATACTCATTATTATGCACTCTGAGTTTCCCTTAGGAATACTCATTTTACCATATGGAAAGTTCTAACACTCATATGGAACTATGGCACATGGCACTACATGATTAGAGTTTCACTTGATTTGTTATGCTAATTGGCTGAATTAAAACTGCATCAAACAAGTGGACATACAAACCCTAATTCACTTCTAACAAGCATATAAATATCACAACTTCAAAAGATATAAAATGTGTGAAATATGATTTCTCATTTCATCATCACATAGTACTATTTACTCGTCATTCATGAGGCTACACTATTCATCATACTATCACAACATATAAATCCTTTTCACAATATCACAGGGTATCAACCCTTATTAAAACAAGAGGATTACAACTCATCCAGGTCTCAACCATGCCCAAAGGTCATTAAGACCATCATACTATCCCTGCAACATCATCATTATCTTTGCATGCCTTATAATAAGGCTCAACAACATTACTTACATATAATATACCAGGTCAACACAATATTACATTAATGAGCTAGGAGATATTCATAAACAATCATAGAAGGGTTATATTAACATTAATAATATTCCTTTATTACATCAACATGCAAGGAATATAGATATGATTAACTCTCATCATATTCATTATGCACATGTTTAGCATAAGAAAGTATCAACCATGTGGCTATGATAGACATCAATTAACATATTAAGGTTATGATCATAGTAAGGAGGTTATTCCACCATCATTCCATCATTTAAGAATGTTAAACATGAATACTCATCTTTATCCATTTGCATTAGAGTTAGGTTCACAAGATAAATTATATTAATGTCATTAATCAACACTCATACCCAAACCCTAACTCACGGCATCCCCATTGGATCATGGATGCATAAGGTGAAGCATCACCATCACATTCTATAAAATTCTCAAGTATGAACCCCCAAATATATCAAGGTGTAATTATTAGGTTATATCATACTAGGGTTTCAACAATAGTAACAGAATACTCCATGATTGTATTAGTCATTCAAGGACTATTCATACCCAATTACCATCATTTAGTTATATTAAAGCTAGGTATAACAAGCTATACCTCATTAGGGTTACATATCAACAAAATATGATTATCATCCCATCTATTCATATGAGTGAATATGTAAGACTACCTTATTAAGGGTAACCCTCCATTTGTTCCATCATCTTTCAACCCATATCTCCATACCACTATGTCACCCAGAACCATTGGATGTTTAAAAGGTAAGACCATTGGTTGTTTACATAAGTAAACACCTTAGATAAACCACCTATGAAGTCCTTGATTTGTGCTCTAGAAATAGTCACCATATAACCCTATACATCCCTTGATTAATAACAAAAAAAGTTCCATTGAGAGTAGGGTAAAACCCACAATCAACTATTCAGTTAAAACAAGCCATCCATTGTCAACAAGTAAGCTCCTTAAGTTGATCATATAAAGGAAACCATATAAATAACATTATTAGTACCAACATATTACAGTATCCATCATTCCACCTTATTGGAGGAATAAACATTAGATCTTGACCATTGGGTCAAGTTCATATGTTAAAACCATCAATAACAGTATAGGTCTGACCATTGCATCAAGTGACCCAAGAAACCATTGGTCTAAGGCTTAATTGATGCAAAAACTACAATGCTTAAATCACCATAGGTTGTAGAGACCTAATTAACCATATTAGTGATCGTTAAATCACCATAGGTTGTTAGATCAACACTATATTCATTAATCAACATCAAATATTAAGCTAATGTCATCATTGATCGATAACATCAGTAGGGTACTTGATGGTTGATCATTAAACTTATAATTGATCCAAAACCTAACCTAAGGGGGTGACCATAGGTTGTCACCATCATCTGAAACCTTTGATCTTGACCATCGGTTGTCATGAAGACAACACCATAGAGTTGTTGCAATGGTACCATCATCGGGTCATGGGTTTATAGAAGAAATCGGCTTAAAACCCTAAAATTAACCATTGGTTGATAGGTGCTTAGCACCATAGGTTGTCAAACCAACCTGATCCAATTCATATTATACCTTAGGAATGACTTACACATGATCACAGGTTCATATATAACTGAAATCATAATAGGGAACATTATAAAAATCGAAATCCAAGTCAAGCATAGCTTTTTAGTGCATGGATCATCATTTTCAAGCAAGAACATGATCTAGAAAGATTATGGCAAGCAATAAACGTGGAGCAAGTTATAAAACTTGCCTATAATGAGAAGATGAAACCCCACACAGAAGAAAACTAGATCATGTAGGGTATAAAATCCAAGAATAAGCTATGAATTCGTCCATCTAGCACCTTTCTTCATCAAATCATCAAACCCTAAGCATAAGGAGTAAGAAAGGTAGGATTTTAGAGCTTTAGAGCAACTTATACCATGGAACATAAAGGTTCCGACCTGGAGAAATCTAGGAGGAAGGATAACAAAGAAATAAATGGAGGAAAGAATGGAATTCTTACTCTTTTAGGTCAAGATCACTAGAAGGAAGCTTTTTCAACCCTAAAATGAAGTCAATTGCAACCCTAGATCCTTTTTCCAAGAAGATCCCCACTTTATTCTTCCTTGGATAGAAAATTTCACAGAATCACAGAGGGAGAACGAGGTTGGGAGAAGGAGGGAAGTATTGGAGAGAAAATGGCTCATTTTGGTGCTTGGGGATAAGTATATGAAACTTTAAGATAAAGAAAAAGAAAAAGTTGAAGTTCTAGTATCTATCCAAGTGTCCATGGCCTTAATTTATTAATAATATACAAGAAAACACACAAGAAGATCCCCCACCATGTGTATAGACCTTATTATCTTTCCTTTGTGGATTTTCCCAGCCAATCAAATAATCCATTAGTTGATAACTACTAAAGGTAGCACATCCATGAAGGGGTAAACCCTAAAATACCCTTGGAGAAAACACCTTGAAACAAAGGTTTAAATAGGTGCCCCATGTATCAACAAGCTCAATAATGATGATATAATATCCAAGGAACATAATGAAAGTGATAAATTGCAAAGAAAACTTCTCAATTGGGTAAATTGTAGAAAAGTCCAAAATGTGCATAAAATTGCATAACTTGCTCAAACAGTGTCCAAATTTGACCAAATTTGAAACTTAATCTTGTATTATGATTTCAAAGAATATAACAAGGTTATATAAGGGTTATAAGAATTCAATTATGATAATTAATCTCATTCATCTCTTTAAGCAAGTTTAGGGGCCATACAACTATAAACCCCTAACATGGATTCTGCCCCCGAAATCCAAGGTAAACAAAGATGGGTACTTCCTTTCCACCTCATCCTATTACCTTCACATGGTTACTTACATATCATGGTAATATCACATCATTCATACATATCTCCTCTTGGGTCAGCACAAAACCCTCCACATAAGAAGACATTTGCAAATATGGAACATAGAAACTTGTTGTACCACCTATACAAATCTAATAGTAACTTTCAACTTTAAATTCTAGCAATCATCCTGAAATTATATCTATTATATCAACACATTACTCAAAAGTCATACTTTCTAGCTTTTTACCAATCATGGCATGTGTCCCACACTATTCCTTGAAGCATAAAAAAGGCAATGTATCCATCCTTTTTTTATATACACTGACACTAGAACTCTTGTCAGTTCTTTTTCAGCATCAAAAGAAATGTTGATGCTAGCAGCTGGCATTACATACAAGGAAACATCATTACTAGTCAGCCTTGTTAGGGGTGAAACAACAACACTATCTTCACCTTACTAGGATTTACACAACCTACTTAGAAGACACATCATGATCCCATAAAGAAATTTAATCAACCCCATCTCACTCTTGTTCAACTTGTTCTCATAGCTATTGATGCTTCGGCAACCCTAAGGTTTTTGAATAAATATTGATCATATTTTTGACCATATTTGAAATACTTTGATATGTCATCATTCAATGTTTGATATAACTTGTATGACATGACTAGAACACTTTGTTCCTCCTATTCATAAATTATATTTGTACATTGGTTAGTCTATAGGACATAACTCTAAACTCATCATGGTCATGTGAATTATGTCATCCAATCTAACTCTTATGCATTGATATTTGATCATAGGTTTATCTTAAAGGAACACGGTATCACATATCTATTGACCAACAAACCATCTATCCTTGATAGTGGTCTTGCCCAGCTATCACTAAACCATACACAACATTATAGAATCACTTTTTTTTCTTTTTCCAAACAACATTTAGAGGGTCATCGTCAACTCTCTTTCTTTCTCTAAGGGAGAGAAACACTTGGAATGTTCATTTAATAAACATCTCCAACCTTCACATATTTCTCATATTGTTGATACATCTTGAATACTAGGCTTCATTACCTTGGTATCCACCTCATGTTCTATAAGGAACTCACATCATTATCTCATCCACTTTTACCAACATAACAAATACCAAAAAATATAAGAGGATTCTTCCTAATTATTGGAAGGCTCAAAGGAAAACTCATCACAAACTTTATGATCTTGGAACCATATCCAAGCAACCTTATGCTATAATAAGCTATTCACTCTCATGTTTACAATGAATCCACACATACCAAGTGGCAATGATTCACTTGAAATTTGTGCCCTAGAAAGGAAAGACACAAAGGGAAACATACTTCCCACATCATAGCAGCATTGTTCAAGGGTCACTAGCAAAAAGGTAACCAATTCTATTTTCATCATGCATAATACAACTTCTTATGTATCATTTTACCTTTTTCATTTTTGGTTCCTTGCCATTAGCATAGGAATCGTCATGATTAACATATCTCATTACTCGTTCCTTGATGACTATTTATCACACTTGGGTATGTTCTCTTATTTTATTATGTTTTTCAACCACTTATCAACATGTAAATCATCATATTCCACATTTTTTCATTAAAAATGGGTCATCTTCCTTAATTTCTTTCATGCTATGCTTATTTTACATTAACACTTTCTTATACACATAGGTTGGTCTGAGATTAACTTAGGTTCCACCTTATTCCTTTGTAATTGTTCCCATCTATCTTCTCATTTTTTACTTGTTGTAGGAGTTCTTTCCATCTTGTGTGGATTTCATACCTTGCTTCACTTTATAAGCATAGACTTATCTGTCTTTTATTTTATTATATTCTTGAATCACATCTTCAAGAACTCCTCTTTTTCTAATTTGTATTCAGATTTAGATTTCATGGTCTTGTATCATTCTCTTATAGTTACCAAACATTCAAGTTTTGATAGATAATGATGCAATTCTCATCTTCTTTAAGGTAGGATTGAGATATTCACACCATGATTTCTCATTCGTTATGCTCTTTAGATTGTCTCAAAATGACTACTTGATCGAAGTAATCAAAAATATAACAATCTAAGAGTTCCATACTTACCTTTCTGCAATAATTGAATACATGGCTAGAGCATCGAAGTACTAAGATTAGGCAGTATGCACCATGTTATTGTGTCACGTTCCTAACTTAGACATCATCCTAGTCTTAATTCCTAGTATCCCTGTAGACTCAGTGAACCTAAAGCTCTGATACCAACTTGTGAGAACCTATTACACTAAACGATATTACTCAAAATGTAAAGCACAATCAATCACTAATTAATCACATACCCAAAAATATGGGTAAATTAAACCCAATTTCAACGTCAGCACCCGCTCAGAAACATTTGCATAAGAGCCCAACATCTTTCTTATATCCATATTCAATAATATGCCAAGAATTTGATACATATTATTCTATTGCCTTAGCCACAACATATATACACAGGAGAACAATATTCGTATATGTCACACAAATAAGCATTAATATGTTAACAAAAGTCTGATTCATTTAAAATACCATATACAAACTTTTCCTACCCAGACCTGAGAGTACAGGGATGACTCTAGGACACACTAGACATCTAATCAACTTTCTCATAGATTCATTACTATAGCTCCTCTTTTCTGCCACAGGTTTGTTTTCGTCACTTTAGATTACGTAAAAAGATGTGACGAACCACAAGGGTGAGACCCATGTCCCAGCAAGAGATATAACCTCCAACAATGATTATTGGTTACAACATTTTTAAGTAATTAAACAGTTAAGTAGTTTAATCAGATATAATAAATAAGCTCTTGAGCACCAATGATTAACAAAATACATAAAGGAGCAGATAATAACTATCATCATTAACCAAACTATCATTCTTTATCTTATTGACAATATAAGTCATTCAGTAGCATATGCATATCTAGCATCATGAGAAGGTCTAGTAACATAGAATCTCTATCATTATGAATAAGTCTAGCCACATAAGCATAGATAACAAAATTAGCATGTCTAATTGGTTGAACATATCAACGTCATAAAAAGAGCTAACAACATAAGCACAATTATCTGGATAAGCATGATTAGAGTATATGCATCTTTAGTTACAAAGGCATGGCTAGAATGCTAAACATCAGTAACAACATGAGATAGCTAGCATCATGATTATAATCAGCAGTAGCAGTATAGTTATCAACATAATCATGGCTATTGTATGTACACATCTACAATCTTAAGCATATCCACAACATAAGTATATCTACTATTTTTTAATTGCACTAAGCATCATCTTTATGTAAAGATAACAAACAAGGGTTATCATCCAATGTGAAATGTCATGTATAATCCTAAACAAATATGCTACACGGTTGTATTACATCTTTTATTGAGCCTTGAGGAAATTGAGGATACCACTCAAAATCCAACTAACCACTGCTAAGTCAAAATCAGTGCCATACAACATCTAGGAAGAGTATGACTCCTAAGATCTTCTTCGCCCCCAGTCAATATAGGTTTGCCACATCAACACATAAGGTCACGCTGCTAATAGCCTAGTTCATCCTTGGTACAGGTCATGACACTAGTGAAAGGAGGTGGGTACGCATGCCCTACCATCCAAGGTACAACCGCAGTTGTCCTCCAATCTCATCACATATATAATCACCGAGACACGACCGCAGTCGTTCTCAAACTAAGGGCTAGGTATGACCGCAGTCATCCTCCCTAAACACTTGAATTTAGGATGACAAGCACCCCGCATACTCATCAGTATGCACTCTGAGTTTCCCTTAGGAATACTCATTTCACCATCTGGCAAGTTCTGACACTCAGATGGATCTATGGCACAGGGCACTACATGATTAGAGTTTCACTTGATTAGTTATGCCAATTGGGTGAATTAAGGTTGCATCAAATAAGTGGACATACAAACACTAATTCACTTCTAACAAGCATATAAATATCACAACTTCAAAAGATATAAAATGTGTGAAACATAATTTCTCATATCATCATCACATGGTACTATTTACTAGCCATTCATGAGGCTACACTAGTCATCATACTATCAACACAAGAGGATTACACCTCATTCAGGGCTCAACCATGCCCAAAGGTCATTAATACCATCATATTATCCTTGTAAGATCATCATTATCTTTGCATGCCTTATAAAAAGGCTCAACAACATTACTTACATATAATACACCAGATCAACATAATATTGTAATGAGCTAGGAGATATTCATAAACAATCATAGCAGGGTTATATTAACATTAAGAACATTCCTTTATTACATCAACATGCAAGGAATCTAGATATGATTAACTCTCATCATATTCATTATGCACATGTTTAGCATAAGAAAGTATCTACCATGTGGCTATGATGAACACCAATTAACATATCAAGGTTATGATCATAGTAAGGAGGTTATTCCACCATCATTCCATCATATAAGATAGTTAAACATGAATACTCATCTTTATCTATTTGCATTAGAGTTAGGTTCACAAGATAAATTATATTAATGTTACTAATCAGCACTCATACCCAAACCCTAACTCACAGCATCTCCATTGGATCATGGATGCATAAGGTGAAGCATCACCATCACATTCCAAACCATTCTCAAGTATAAACCCACACATAAATCAAGGTGTAACCATTGGGTTATAACATACTAGGGTTTGAACAACAGTAATAGAATACTCCATGATTTTATTAGTCATTCAAGGACTATTCATACCCAATTACCATCATTTAGTTATATTAAAGCTAGGTATAACAATCTATACCTCATTAGGGTTACATATCAACACAATATGATTATCATCCCCTCTATTCATATGAGTGAATAGGTAAGACTACCTTATTAAGGGTAACCCTCCATTTGTTCCATCATCTTTCAACCCATATCTCCATACCACTATGTCACCCAGAACCATTGGATGTTTAAAAGGTAAGACCATTGGTTGTTTACATAAGTAAACAACTTGGATAAACCACCAATGAAGTCCTTGATTTATGCTCTAGAAAGAGTCACCATCTAACCCTAGACATCCCTTGATTAACAACACAAAAAGTTCCATTGAGAGTAGGGTAAAACCCACAATCGATTGTTCAGTTAAAACAAGCCATCCATTGTCAACAAGTAAGCTCCTTAAGTTGATCATATAAAGGAAACCATATAAATCACATTATTAGGACCAACATATTACATTATCCATCTTTCCACCTTATTGGAGGAGAAAGCATTATATCTTGACCATTGGGTCAAGTTCATATGTTAAAACCATCAATGACAATATAGGTCTGACCATTGCATCAAGTGACCCAAGAAACCATTGGTCTAAGGCTTAATTGATGCTACAAATACAATGCTTAACTCACCATAGGTTGTAGATACCTGATACACCATCATTAATGATCATTAAATCACCATAGGGTGTTAGATCAACACTATATTCATTAATCAACATCAAATATTAAACTAATGTCATCATTGATTGATAACATCGGTAGGGTACTTAATGGTTTATCATTAAACTTCTAATTGATCCAAAACCTGACCTAAGGGGGTGAACATAGGTTGTCACCATAATCTGACACCTTTGATCTTGACCATCAGTTGTCATGAAGACAACACCATAGAGTTGTTGCAATGGTATCATCATCGGGTCATGGGTTTATAGAAGAAATCAACTTAAAATCCTAAAACTGATCGTTGGTTGATAGGTGCTTAGCACCATAGGTTGTAAAACCACACTGATCCAAGTCATATTATACCTTAGGAATAACGTACATATGATCATAGGTTCATATATAACTAAAATCAGAACAGGGAACATTACAAAAATCGAAATCCAAGTCAAGCATAGCTTTTTAGTGCATGGATCATCATTTTCAAGCAAGAATATGATCTAGAAAGCTTATGGTAAGCAATAAATGTGGACCAAGTTATAAAAACTTGCCTCTAATGAGAAGATGAAACCCCACACAGAAGAAAACTCGAGCTGGTAGGGTAGAAACTCTAAGAATAAGCTATAAATTCGTCCATCTAGCACCTTTCGTCATCAAATGGGCAAACCTTAAGCATAAGGAGCAAGAAAGGTAGGGTTTAGAGATTTAGAGAAATTTCTACCACGAAACAGCAAGGTTTCGACCTGCAAAAATCTAGGAGGAAGGATAACAAAGAAATAAATGGAGGAAGTAAGGGAATTCTTACTCTTTTAGGTCAAGATCACTAGAAGGAAGCTTTTTCAACCCTAAAATGAAGTCAATTGCAACCCTAGATCCTTTTTCCAAGAAGATCCCCACTTTCTTCTTCCTTGGATAGAAAAATTCACAGAAAAATAGAGGGATAATGAGGTTGGGAGAAGGAGGGAAGTGGTGAAGAGAAAATGGCTCATTTTGGTGCTTGGGGATAAGTATATGAAACTTTAAGATAAAGAAAAAGAAAAGGTTGAAGTTCTAGTATCTATCCAAGTGTCCATGGCCTTAATTTATTAAGAATATACAAGAACACACACAAGAAGCTCCCCCACCATGTGTATAGACCTTCTTAGCTTTCCTTTGTTGAATTTCCCAGCCAATCAAATAATTCATTAGTTGATAGCTACTAAAGGTAGCTCATCCATGAAGGGGTAAACCCTAAAATACCCTTGGAGAAAACACCTTAAAACCAAGGTTTAAATGGGTGCCCCATGTCTCAAAAAGCTCAATAATGATGATATAATATCCAAGGAACATAATGCAAGTGATAAATTGCAAAGAAAACCTCTCAATTGGGTAAATTGCAGAAAAGGCCAAAATAAGCATAAAATTGCATAACTTGCTCAAGCAGTGTCCAAATTGGACCAAATTTGAAACTTAACCTTGTATTATGATTTAAAAGAATATCACAAGGTTATATTAGGGTTATAATAATTAAATTATGATAATTAAGCTCATTCAACTCTTCAAGCAAGTTTAGGGGCCTTATACTTTGCATGTGCATCACTTCTCTCAAGTTTGTGAATGTTTCAGTTGAATTGTTAATTGAGCAAGCTACAAATGCTTAGAGACTATGGAATCACTTGATATAAATGTGAATATCATGTTTTTGAATCATGTGGTGTGATATCATTTGATGAAGTGTTGGATTAGTTTTCATGCAGGAAATCTTATGTTGAGGACTACACTAATGACCCCCCTTTGACTCGACTATTCACTCACCATCTTCTTACCCCTCCGCCTCATGAAAGGATTCCAAAGTGCACATATCATCCGTTTCCACCTCCAAAAGTTTGGGGTGGCCACAGCTACATCTCATCACTTCGTTCTCATCACCATGGGCCCTATCTACTCCAAGGTCAAAGAAAAGAAAAGAAAAAGGCAAAAAATAAATAAAAAGGATGCTCTTGTTTAATACCATATAAATAAAGAAAACATGAGTGCTCTATGTAATAGCACTCTGAAAACCTTTCCACATTCCTTTTCTTCCATTTTCATACCTATTGAGCTAGAAAATATCAAATTTGGCTCACTTTACCCTTTTCTACAGCCATGTGGGTCATTTGGTGTGGTTTGAGACATAGGATTGAATGCACGAAAGTGAAAAAAAACTCCTAGTCATCTTTGATTAATGCCAGCATGAAATGGTTTACCCGAAATGATATGAAGGACATATGAAAAGCTTGTGTATTATATGCTTTATATCTGAAGTTTGTATGCTCAGTGCTCATTTCATGATTGGTATGTGAAAGAGGAGAGGAGAGAGGTGGAACACATGCACTTAGTCACTTTCAAGACCACTTAGTCAATAATCATATATTTCTATGCATTTGTCATTCTTGTTTATTGAAATACAACTAAAAAGAGATCTTAATTTGTAGCATACTTGAGGATAAGTATGTTTTAAGTTTGGGGTGGTGATGCGGCCCTATATTAGGGCTCCATCTTGTGTCGTTTTGTACTTTATTCACATCTAAACATAGTAGAATGCAAGTTAAATTCCGCAATGTGAGTATTATTATCAAATGCACTTATGGACGTTCTTTGCATTATTTTTAGGTACTTGGACCATGCTTTGGATGGATGAGAGAGAAGAAAGGAGTTCTAGGGTTCCTCTACTCATGGAAGGGTCCAAAAAAGGCCGCAAAGCTCCCTCAACCTACCCCTAATGGCCAAGATTCAACATCAAGCAAAGAAGCCCATTGATGATGAAGATTGAAGTAAATTTTGCCACTGAAGACCCCAACACAGCCGTGGGCATCCACCACGGTCATGGGAATTATAGCCAAGAATCATAGGGACATCAGTGTTTTTGCACCGAAAGCACCACGGCCATGGCCATCAGCACGACCATGGCCAACTGAAGACATCACGGTCATGGTCATTAGAACAGTCATGGCCAATTGAAGACATCACGACTGTGACCTCCCACCAAGGCTGTGGGAATTACGCACAAAGTTCCCCAAAATCAACAAAGAAGTGGTTTGTTTTACATGTGAATGACCACGATCGTGGCCATTCACCACGATTGTGGCCCTTGAAGACTGCCTCACCTGTGGTGCTCCCCACACTCATGGCAAAATGAAGATAAGACGATCTCCAAGCTGCCTCACCCATGGCCTCCTCCTCCAACATAGCCGTGGTACCCATTACCCAGCACAACTGTGGCTCCCCGCCACGGCCGTGGTCACCACATATACTTAGCATTTCCACTCCATTTCACACCTCAGTCGTGTCCCCAACCCACGACCATGCCACCAACCCATGCCATGGCTGTGTCCATCCACCACAGCCATGTTGATCACCTAACCCTACTATTTTTCTACACTACTTTTCCTATTCTACCCCTACTTACCATAGTGCTTCCCCACCACCTATATATACATAGGTGGTGGCTGGAGCACAAAGGTTACACCCTCCCTAGCTTCCATTACTCTTCCTCACCCTCTCTTGAGCATTCATTGCATTCCCCTTGCATTAATGCTCTCCACCCACCATTTCCACCATAGAAACCTAATTTTCTGGTTTTTTACCATAACCCCCTCCATTTTCATGCCCATCAGCCATCTTGGAGGAAGGAGGTCGCCTGTAGTGACCGCCATCAAACCGACAGCCAAATCATTACTAATTATGTGGAATTACCATAAACAGCGGATTAACAAAAAATCACTAAAAGTAAAAACCATTTTGCAAGGAGATCCTCTACCAGAAAACTCTTACTGAAAATCCAAATCTTATACATAACATGATTTACATTGTACAACACTATTTCATCTCATCTTGAGGACAACATATAATAGTTGCTCTATCAACACATGTACTGTAGCAACATAAAACCTCAAGGCCTACAAGCCAAAATCTCAGATCGCTCATAAAACTATTACAAACCGACTCCAAGAACCTGAGAGTATAGAGACGACACATAGGACTTCTATCTACAAGACATGACAGATAGTACACTCAACTTATACTATTATTGTTGCCCTGTTGTTTATTATCCTTCCTCTATAGAACGGTCTATACGTCCTCTTGCACGTCCACCTAAAAATTGTGGATCCCACAGGGTGAGACAATTGTCCCAGCGAGAGATAGAACTCTCCACCAACAATATTATTATCATAGATAGACAGTATAAAGCTGAGCAGAGGATTCTTTTACATTAATAAGTAGGATTAAACACTATTATAAGAAGAACTAAATAATATCTCTTCTTAAAGTAATGCAGCTATAAATGGAGCAAAAATCATCTATTTGCTTTATAAGGAATATGAAGAACATGTATAACATCTATCTACTATGATGTGTAAAAGTAATAAAGTATTTAACCAATGTTTTCCCGTATTTGATCCTTAAACAAATACACTACATGGTTGATTACATGTTTACATTCACACTTATTCCCAGAGGAGATGAGATATACCACTCATACTCCAACCGACCACTAGTAAGTTGAAATCGGTACCATACAAGGTCAATGATAGAGCCGGATGTCAAGACCTCACCTTGTCTCAGTCAGTACGAGACCACTTAGATTTAGCATGACATCTTATGTCTGTTGTTTATTAGCTATGTCAGGGTATAACAACATCTTCGCTATAGAGTTACACCCATAGCGTGTACTCTCTTCGGGAGAAGACCACTAAGCTTTCCCAGATTATCAAGATGACCACTAAGTGATCCTGGTTTAATTTCATTGGGAAGACCACTGAGCAACCTGGTTATTTGGGGAGTCCATTGAGCACCCTTATTTAGTTTGGGAGTCCACTGAGAACCCTTATATAATTATCACCTATTCACTCATATGAATAGAAGGGATGATAACCATATTGTATTGATATGTAACCCTAATGAGGTATAGCTTGTTATACCTAGCTTTAATATAATTAAGTGATGGTAATTGGGTATGAATAGTCCTTGAATGACTAATACAATCATGGAGTACTCTATTACTGTTGTTGAAACCTTAGTATGCTATAACCCGATGGTTACACCTTGAATTACGTGTGGGTTCATACTTGAGAATAGTATGGAATGTGATGGTACTGCTTCACCTTACGCATCCATGATCCAATGGGGATGTTGTGAGTAGTAATGTACAACTGTTGTTGAATCTAGTCTTTTAACTCAAGACTATTTTGCTATTTGAGAAGCACAATAGTAAAATTTAAAAGAACATGGTGAACTCTCTTTCGTGATTTAGAGGTAATACATGACAATAATACATATTTAGCATTATGAATTGAGATAATTGGATCAGATTATCAATGTTTAGGTAACACCTCAAGAGTATGAAAATATTGAAATGGTTGTTTCTCTCTCTATCCTATCATTGATTGTGGCATAGAGAATTTGTTTGTTATCATTGAGAACTATTTCAAACATGTTGTGATTTAGTAAAGGAATAAAGGACTTAATGTTGAAAACTGCATTTAAGTATGAAATACAAGAATATAATGACATGTAAGATTTTATAAGCTTAAAATAAACCTTGAATGTACTTTACTTGCATATTTATGTTCTGGGGATGAAACCTTTTTAAGGGGGGAGAAGTGTTATAACCACAACTGAGCTTAATTGGTAAACTAGGGTTTACCTGGATGATTATATGCTTAATTGGATTGATCACTGCTTAAATCTAATTAATGATGATAATTCAATTATGATGTTTTAAGCCTAATAAGAATGTCAAGTGTTCTATTGTTTGAGAAATTAGGGTTTGAGAAATATAAACCCTAGTTGGCTGAAATTAGGGTTTTGATGGTACATGAGTATGGAATTTGATCAAGATAGTAGTATGGTAAATAATTTATCATATTTTCTATGTAATTTGGATTTAATTGAAATTTGGATATAATTTGTATAACTCAATCATGTATTTCAGTGAAAAATTTCAGAATTTTTGGATGTTTTTTGAAAGTCATTCTCGGTCGAGATATACTTCAACCGACCATGCTGACAGAATGTTCTTTAGCAGTATATTGTTTGATTTTTAATTATTTATTGATAACTCCAAATGATCTCAAATTTTAACTGAAGATATGAAACTCAATCATAAACATCATTTAAAACTTTCATAATTTTTTGATGCATTTTGACCTTATCAGTAGACAAAATACAGTAACTAACATTTCTATAAAATTATGGATAATAGTTCACTATTAGATTTTTAATTATTTAATTGGAGACTGGAATGATCTCAAATTATAACTGAACCTTATTAACTCAATTATACATAGCATGATAAATTATCATAATTTTTGTAGAAGTCTTGATCTCTTAAATACATGAATTACAGAAACCTTTTATGATAGAAAAATCTGCTGAAATAAGAAAACGTTTAGTGAGGGGTCAAAGTGCAATTGACCCAAGCAACTCAATTTCTATATATGGTCAACCAAACAGACAAGGAGCTTTCATAATTCGTAATTCAATCTAGAGAAACGAAATCCTAGAGAGATAGGGAGAGTTAGGGTTTGAGAGGAGAAATTGATGGAGATGTTGACCTAGGGTTTTGTAGTCCGAGGAATGATGAAATTGTGTAAGTTTAGCTTCTTTGCATAGAATTTAATGGTGAATCTTCTCTCACATGTCAAGATTCCATCCCTACTCTGATTTGATCTGAAATGGTGTCGAAACTTCCCCTTTTCTCACTCTTTCTTCATAATTCCTCATTTTTAGGGTTTCCGAGTTGAAAGGAAGAAGAATTGTGTGAATTGCTAGGGATTTGATATGAGATCACGATTTTTAGGGATGAGCTACGTTTTTAAGGTGTTTTCACACCTTAGGGTGAGTGGGAACTTCCTTTAAATAGTATATTTCATGAAAATTGGTTAAATCATCCATAATCTTTAATTGCTTACTATGCGACTACAAACCCTGAATTGTCTATTTGTTCTAAGTTGTTGCAAAATGATATGAAATGGATTATTCCTCTATTTTGATGACTTTCAGGTGATAAAATCATAATAGAAATGTATACAATACATCCTAATGAGAATTCCCTAAGTATTCACAGAGGTTATAAGAATAAACTAAAATATAGGGAATTTGTCTATGACTGAAATTTGATGTATAAGTAAATAGAGAAATTTTCTTATCTAGATCCCCTTGGTTATGAATGATTGTTTATCTACATTCATAGTACATATATGTCAGATACTATCTTGATTCATTTAAATTGAATATTGTTTGTTTTATATCTCAGTAAAGAGGGTGAAACCCTAGATGCGAGGAAAGTTGGATATTTGTGAATAGATATCGTAAAATCCATTTGAAGGGATTTTCTTTACATGATAGACTTTATTTATTCAATGTTACTATTCATGCATGATATCCTAGTGAATGGCATGGAAACCCAAATTCAACTCAGTTCCAAGGTTTCATACATATATTGATTTTATATGATTTGTTGATAGTAGTCTTTATTCAATGAATGTTTATGTCGCATGAAATCTTTATGGGAGCCATGTGAATAAGTTGTTGCCTAGTGAGAGGTGACAAGATGTGTGATGGTCTTATGACCCATGAGAATACTTGTACAACCAGTGAAATGAATACCTTGGTCTAAGGACCTAGAGGTAATGGTTACTTGTTACAGAGGTAACAATGCTATGTGATGATCTAAGGGTTTGAATACCCAGATCCAATAATTATGATAATGATGTAAAGGGATGAGAATTCCCAGTAATGTGATAAGGGATTGAGATCTCAGGTATCATGTGTTTTAAATATTTGAAAAATACATGATAGATGTATTACACCTTTCTTTGTAGCATTTGTGGTGATTAAATGAAACCCAAAGGGTAGGGTGTTCAATGAATCAAGTATTGTGATATTAATGTTCTCAATTATTATTAATAATTCTTGTCATAATAAGTAATTAACTCTTAATTGAGTTATGAGATGCACAACTCAAGATTTGGTTTAGGTGCACGTTTTCCAAAGAAGTATAAATAATTTATAGGTGCTACTGATGATTTCTCATATGTCAAGTAATTAACTCTTATCAGTGTAATAAGATGTTAAATTGCATGATTCCAGTGTGTATGTTCCAAGTGGACATGTAATTTGGCTATTTAAGAATTTTAGTCTGCCTGCATGTACAGTATGTTGATTACTCAGTATACTACAGTGTTTTGAATATTCTGCTCTACTATGTTTAGAATGATATACATGTTGTATTATAACTTCAAATAAGTAGACACGACACAATAGAGGTACCAGAGTCAAGTATAAGTAAGAGAAAGGTACAATGTAGAAAGATTTTTCTAGGAATAATAAAAAAAATAGACTTAAGAGCCCTAAACATTGTAGAATCCCTATGAGAGGTCTGCGCCTTAGGGGTGAAACGACCTAACCCTGGCGGTGTGTCCAGTATACGAGTGTCGGAACGTACCAACAGGTGGTACGGGGGATGAATCCCTAGTGGAAGTCACCTTAAATTACATAATGCAATGTCCAACATCAACCAGAGATCCTGGTGGCACTAGAGTACAGAAAAAGCCAAGAGGTCGCTTGACTCTCCACCTATGTGCTCAGGTTAGAGGAGTCTAGTTTAGGCCAGAGATCCATTTCCCTATTGCAGAGCAAGAGAGTAGTCAGACTTAACATTTCCCCAGGTGTGTCTGCTAAGTCTTGTATGGTTTGATCGTAGTGCACGACGAGTCTTCATATGTAAAGTACACTGCATATGATCAGGGCATAATAAAATGAATGAGAGGTCAAACAAGTGTGTATAGTTATCCAATTATTCTTTGTTTGATTCTGAATTATTAGTTCTCTTTATGATCAATCAAGCATTTCATATATTGATTCACTCTTATAGATATCTAGAGTATCCTGCCATATTTATGATTGTCAATTATTAGACTCTTTAAAGCTTACTGCTGTTATAATCGATATCAGTTTCTCAAAAGTGTATATGTAATTATATCAGTGCTTTAGACTATTTCTTTGAAGTACTCATTCACTGAGCAAATAGGCCCGCCCCTCTACTCAAATTTTTTAGGGAAATCACATGGACTTGAAAAAGATATCATTGCATCAGAGTAGATCTGCCACAAGAGTTAAGTCTGAGTATAGTTAAGTTCAGTCGGTCCCTGTCACTCTAGGTCCTTGTATAGATGTGAGAGAGTTGTAAATGATGTTTTGTATGTTTGTTTCCTTAATAAGAGAGAATGCAAATGCTTGTCATGTCTTATGTACATGGAAGTGTGAGAAACATAATGAATGTATGGATGTGTATCATTAATGCTGAGATTACATTAGAGAAATAAAAGTTTAATTCTCTTGTAAAGTTAGTTTATGTGGTTCAATGTGAGAAAACAAAGAGTTTGAAAAAGAAGAAAAAGTTACGGGTGATATTTGTATTACATTAAATCCTCAATTTATACCCTAATCTCGTGATTAGTGGTAATTGTGAGATCGGGGTGTAACATGATTCTTTTGCATTAATAAGTAGGATTAATCACTATTATAAGCAGAACTAAATAGTCTCTCTTCTTAAAGTAATGCAACTATAAATGATGGAGTAATAAATCATCTATTTGCTTTATAAGGAATATGAAGAACATGTATAACATCTATCTACTAAGATGTATCAAAGTAATAAAGTATTTAACCAATGTTTTCCCGTATTCAATCCTTAAAGAAATACACTACATGGATGATTACATGTTTACATTCACACTTATGCCCAGAGGAGATAAGATATACCGCTCATACTATAATCGACGACTAGTAAGTCAAAATTGGTACCATATAAGGTAAATGGCTGAGTCGACTGTCAAGAACTCACCTTGTCTTGGTCAGTACGAGACCACTTATATTTAGCATGACATCTTGTGTCTGTTGTTTATTAGCTATGGCAGGGTATAGCGGCATCTTCGCAATAGAGTTACAGTCGTAGCATGGACACTCTTCGGGAGAAGACCACTAAGTTTTCTCGGATTATCAGGATGACCACTGAGCGATCCTGGTTTAGTTTCATCGAGAAGTCCACTGAGCAACCTGGTGTATTTGGGGAGTCCACTGAGCACCCTTATTTAGTTTGGGAGTCCTCTGAGCACCCTTATATAATTATCACATATTCAAAAATATGCATTCCAAGTAGAACTCGTTTCACCATTCAGCAAATGCTGACACTGAATGGATCTATGGTCTGGGCAACTATATGATAACATTTATCTTGCTTAACTAAATGCATTCCTGTATCTTTTAGCATCAATCAAGTTACAAACAAGAATTATATCAAAAGCTACAAAGAAAAGCATAAATGTATTTATCAGATATTTTCATGTTCTCTGAAACACATAGTTCACTTAGAATCTCAATCTCTTATCATCGTCATACTTGGGTATTCAAACCCTTAATTCATCATTGAGTATGGTCACCGCTTAGTAAGAAACAATTACCTCTAGGTCATCAAACCAGGGTATTTATCCACATAGTTCACATAGCTCATTGAATATCTAGTAACCTTTCACTAAGCAACAACTACCTCTCAAAACGTTAGATTATATAACATTTATACTTGATGTATAAATAATTCTTATAGCTCACAAAGCCCATTTAAATAACTTATCACTTCTTATTAGGCAATGACTATTCACTTAACTCACAAGGCCTATTAAACATCTTGTCATTTCTCACTAGGCAACAACTGTTCACTTAGCTCACACATCTTATACAATAAGAGACATACAACCTTCCCATTAATAGGGTTAGGGTTTTCCTTCATAGCTGAATAGGTGTTTCAAATTCATATTATCAATCCAAACCCTAATTCATTGCTCCACACATCTGGGAGCATACATTGATATCATAAGTATTCAATCATACTTATTTATTCTCATCATTTTGTCATTAAATGATTGTCAACACAAAGGATGAGTTTCTCTTTCATCCTTACTAGGATATTGATTTCATCCTATTTTATTAACTCGGCTTAACCCGTTTTCTCATGATAGGTTAGCCTACACTTATCAAAGTGCTTTAAACTTATTACATCTTAATGTAACAATTGACATACCACACTTATCGAAGTGCTTTAAACTTATTACATCTTAATGTAACAATTGACATACCACACTTCATGTTTTACTTATTCGAGTATATTGGATTTGAGGTGCACCAAAGTGTATTAACCCTAAGGTGCTAGATATGATATTTGACATGCCTTGGTTCATCACTTCCCTCGTCACTTTTTAACTTACTTAAATTCATCAACTTATCTTGTACTAGGGTATTTCCCATGCCAATACTTTATGCACCAACTCATCACATTCTCCCTATAGGGTATTGGTCATAAGTCACATGGTAGAATAACTCATCTATCATCAAGTGGTATGAACTCATCTCAGGTTAAGGCATTATTGATATAGAGTTGAACATTATCAAATACTTCAGGTATTCCACCTAACCAAGTATTATCCATATCACTACTTGGTATTACACTCATCACTCCTAAGAGTGTTTTGCCCTCACCTTTACAAGGTGTATTGGGTTGAATCATGTATCTGAAGTTGAACACATGTATTGGATTAGGTGTATATCAAACTAGGAATCATCATATCTCCCATCATTTAATCATTAAAGTATTTAATCTTACCAGTCATATGGTGTATCACCTTGTCCATATATGGGTGTACATCCTTACCTCTCTCAAGGGTATTGCCCACACCTTACTTTATTAAGTTATAACTCAATCCTCCTCTTTAAGGTACAGTAACTCACAATTATCAAATTGCACTAATGCTTATTACTTTTTAATAGAGATTTATCATCTCCCACAACATATACCGCTTAGTCAAATTGGATTGAAGCATATCTACCATATCAGGCATCGTGGTATACATATGTACTATCATATTGTGTTTGAGACACAATATTCATATCCTATTATGGATCCATATCAAACATGTGGTATAACCACTTCATTATATCATGTGAGGTGTACTTCCTAACACCATATTGTGTAGCCATGTCGGGTTAGCTATCACCTAGCTCTTAGCATCTCAAGTCATCCTCATATTGTGTATGGGTGAGACTATTAACCTTATATCGGGCATAGGGTGTTCTTATCTCGTGGACAACGATGTGCCATATCGGGCATAGTATGAGTTGCCTCACTATGTATTATTTAAATGTATACAAATAACACCATATGGGTTTCTTGTCTTGGATTACCATATCGTGGTCCTATATTGGATTTACCATATCATGATCCCATATTGGATATCATATCGGTTTTTGTGTTGGATATCACGTCAGTTTCCTTATCTTGGGTATCATATCGATTTATGTATAATAGATAAACCTTTGAACTTGTAACCCTTTTTATACTTTCAAGGTTCAGTTCTTTCACTATAAATACACGACAAGATAGACACTTGGTTACTCATCAACTCATCACAAGGTAGTAGGTTATATCAGGTTTCAAAAGCAATCAGATTTCAAAGCATATCGAGTTTCCACTTTTTCCATCTAGGGTTTTGCCCATATCGTGTAAGAGGTCTAACTTTAACCTTGTATCGTGTATCTGATACAAATAGGTTCCTCCATATCGTCCATAGGACATGTCTTATATCTTGTATGGGATATCACCTACTTTAATATCAGGTGAACAACCATCTTGGGTTCGATATCGAATTTCAAGGTTCTTCAACCTATATCGGGTTGTTTCATGATGATGATGTCATCATAAACCTTAATACCTTTGTTTTTGCTATTTAAAACCATGGATAACAATCATAACTACTTATTAGAACTCATATATATATATATATATATATATATATATATTAATCAAAGGAAATCTGAATTTGAAAATAATCAACAAGTTGAACAATATTGAAAAGAAATAGATAATAATATGGATGGGTTCAAGTTATATAACCCAACTATAAAGCAACTTCCAAGCTTCAAACTCCAACTCTTCAATTTCCCAAGGTTGAAGATGAGCTTCTCCAAGATCCAAGACTTGAGCTCCTAACTTTTTGCACGATACCTCCAATCCCAAAGGCCGATATCACCTTACTTGGTTGCTATTACCTATTTGGTCAATATCCTTTGTCTTTGGTCGATACCAATCTTTCTACTCAACTCCTCTTACTCATGCACAATACAAGAGGGGTATGCACGATATGTAAGAGAAGGATTCTAACAAGATTTTAGAAATTTTCCTAATAAGTGAAGGGCAAGGTATTTATACTTGAGTTTTATGGAAAGGAGTGTAAGAGGTGTCATCGTCTTAAGCTACTACATGCCACCTAGCCATGCATGGTCGACACATATTATTTACATGAATCCCATCATTATTTTTCCATGCAAAAATAAGAGCTTGAGGATAATGCAAAGGATAAGGGTCGGGCTCCTTTGGTTATCTTCTAGGATAAGTCTTCTTCCACTCACTTTATTATTATATTCAACTCCATCCTTTTCTAAGACAAGTTGCAAGCCGATACATATCCTTTATTAAAGTATCTTTCCCATCATGGGCAAATTAAAAGCTCAACAAACCGATAGGAGACTCCCTCCATGGTCCCTTGGCCGATAGGGACTCCCATTCTAAGTCTACAACTCGATATAGCTCAAGTAAGGGCTTCACCTTTAATTCTTTCTTAGTATTTTCATCATTAAGAGTACCATCCCTCAAAGTTGGTTTAATCATGGCACCCCCTTCTTTATCTATCCTCGAAATGATACATAGAGGGAGTAGGCACACACTAGAAGTGGTAATTTACATATCAACCCTCCATTTTAGATAATTTCCAATTTGACACACAAAGCTCTTAGCATTATTCAAACAAGTTTTCACTTAGAATTAGGCTTTCCACAAGCCACCACTTAGCATCATTCTCTCTCTTTTATGATATTAAAACACTTAGAACACATTCAACATGTGACATTTTGCAATGTAACCCCTCGTATTGGGTAAAATGCACATTTTACTCAGACTATCAATCAATGCACAAATAGTTTGCAATTAAGCTCAGACTTGAAAATAAACTTCATAAGAAGCCTTAATTTCTTTTCAAAAGATTAGAATCAATTTGTAAGTAACTTACTTAAGCAAAACTCCTAGGGTTAAGCCATAACCCAGGTCAGGGGTGTTATAATTATAAACCCCTAACAAGGATTTTGTCCCCGAAATCCCAAATGAAGGAAGACAATTGTTGTCCATGCATCACAGCATCAAGTCTCCACATAACATCTTGATGTTATGGAGATGCCATAGAACTTTGATCGTCACAAAAGTCCTTCATTAAAGATCATCATAAGATCTTTCACATATTATACATACTTAGCTGTCTTATTCATTACTGACTGCGGAGTCAACTTTGTGTCAGGTAACACTTTCTAAGTTAGAGAAGTACTATTCATACTTTAAATAATTTAGGTGTCAAACCTCATTGACTCACATCTTTTATGTGATAAGATTCTTAAATTCTAGGGGGTCTTTCATACTCTTCACTTAGCTTAGCATTTCACTTTCAAGGAAGGACCATGATTACGTTCTGTTACCCACTTGGGACTACAAGTCTTATCATACATCCTTAATACCACTCCAATCTGTTGATACAGCACAAAAATTTCTTATAACTTGTATCAACTATCTTCCTAATTGTACATTCTCTTGTCATAAGGAAAGGTCACTTACTAAAGAAGAACTTATCTCAGAGGTATCTGTAGAGGTTAGGAATAATTTGCCTCAATAAATCTAGATAGGGATACTCTAAGGAATTATTTTTAGCTTGATAAGCTTCCTTTCAAAATGATTCTACAATTGTTCCTTCAATTAATACATCCTTATCAATGTTTATATTTATGCAGAGCATAAAACCCTAACATATGATCTCCATACTAGAGTTATCTCAAGGTTGTCTCTTCTAGATCACCAAACATTATTCATCTTATCAGGAGTCATATCCTCACTTTCCCATACCACCTGGCACATCTTAGATACCAGAATCCCTTACCCTGATATCCTTCACATGTGTCGAAAACACATCACATCCTCATCATTTTCATTTCTCTATTGTTAATGCCAAATTCAAACATACAAAAGGATCTTTCTTTTTCATCTTGGGACATAATATATTACACATATCTTTATCTTGGAACCAAAGTCCCAGAAAAACTGATACTTTTCTAAGTATTCATCAATTGAACACTTCTAACTCATGCACATCAAGTGTCAAAATACTCGATTGCCATGTCCCTGAAAGGAAAGAACATAAAGGAACATATTCCTTTTATCACCTCATCATTACCCAGGGATGTTCATCAAAGAGGAGACATGTATTTAGTTGGGGAAGTCCACTTAGCAACCCCTATTTAATTGGGGAAGTCCACCTAGAAATCCCTATTTAGTTGGGGAAGTCCACTTAGCAACCCCTATTTAATTGGGAAAGTCTACTTAGCAATCCCTATTTAATTGGGAAAGTCCACTTAGCAATCCCTATATAATTGGGAAAGTCCACTTAGCAATCCATATTTCGTTGGGAAAGTCCACTTAGCAATCCATATTTAGTTGGGGAAGTCCACTTAGCAACCCCTCATATCATCATTCCTTTCTCTGTTATTGTCTAACATGTTTATGAACATTCTATAATTTTATCATATTTCCCATTTCCACATTATGGAAAAGATCCTTACTATTCACATAGACTTTATCAATTAGGGATCATCTCCCTCGTTCTCTTTTTCTTATCATGAGGATTATACTTTTTACTTCCTCATACACACAGATTGATCTAAGATCATCTCAGATTCCAGTTTATTGTACTTAGGATGTGATAAAAATACCCATGCCATATTTCCAGTCTCGTTAGGCTCACTATATTGTCTCAAAATGACTACTTGATCATAGTAATCAAAAAGATAACAATATAAGAGTTCCATACTTACCTTATCTTCAATAGTTGAATACCTGGCCAAGGTATACAAGTATAGAGATTAGGTAGTATGCATTTAAAAGAATACTAAACAGAATATAAATTCTAGTTCTCATCATTTCTTCCTTATATTCCCATAGGACAATCAATAGGGAAGTCAATTACAACAATCCTTCTTATGATTATCAGATGAAAATCAAGAGAAGGTATATCAAAATGGAAAAGTTCTATCTGACTTGTACCCCTCACGGTCATCTACCACTTCAGGATGACTCAACACATAGAGTCTAGTTGTTTCATGTTGTTGCTTTTGCCTTTTTACTCTATTGGGTTGTAACTTTCGTAAGCCCTGTCAAGTCTACCTCGGTTGTTGGGTCATTTCCTCCCTTCTTTTTAAACAAAAGAGTTTAATATGCTCATTTCCATATTTATAACATGTCTTGTCCTCGTACCATGGTCTTATCAGTTTTATTACTGATGTAGAAGCTAAGTCAGAGGTTCTTACAGGTGGAAGGTTAGGACCTTTGCCTTTACAAAGTGACTACTGCCCTAGTACAATAGGCATTTATTGCACTGGTGGCACCAAGAACTTTGCCTTTTTGAAACAACTAGACAAATGTTTCTAGAATTGTAGAGACACTTCCTTAATTCTCAGCTTATTGCCCCTTATTGGGCACTGCCATCACAAATGTAGTATATGTTTATACTTATGGCAGAGTCTATTTTCTTGCCATATGTTAATCATTCCCACATTTTCCACTGTTCCATGATGATTATTTCATTCAGGAACCCTTTCAGAACCCAAAATTTCTGCATTAAGGACTGGTAATCTAGATTATATTGCTAGTATCCAACCTACTATATGCATCATTGTTGTCCTAACCTGCCCAACAAGAGCATAAAAAGCAGGATTTTCTATCCTCATTAGGTCAATATGGGAATTCTCAGGCACTCGTTCTCCTCTTTCCTGATCCCTTGCACCCTCTCTTGGTGCAACGACATTGCTCTCAGCAATGTGTTCCTCATGTTCTCCAGTCATTTTTAAACTTCACCCTATCTTCTGCATAAGCAGAAGTCACTATAAGATATACTGGAGGACACTAGAACAGACTCAACACCTTAGTCCTATGTCTCTGTAGACTCAGCGAACCTTAGGCTCTGATACAAAACTTGTAGCGACCGCCATCAAACCTACATCCAAATCATTACTAATTATGCGGAATTACCACAAATAACGGATTAACAAAAAATCACTAAAATTAAAAACCATTTAGCAAGGAGATCCTCTACCAGAAAACTCTTATTGAAAGATCCAAATCTTATACATAACATGATTTACATTGTACAACACTGTTTCATCTCATCTTGAGGACAACATATAATAGTTGCTCTATCAACACATGTATTGTAGCAACATAAAACCTCGAGGCCTACAAGCCAAAATCTCATATCGCTCATGAAACCATTATTACGAACCAACTCCAAGGACCTTAGAGTACATAGACGACACATAGGACTTCTATCTACAAGATGCGACAGAAAATAAACTCAAGTTATACTATTACTGCTGCCTTGCTATTTATTGTCTTTCCTCTGCAGAACGGCCTCTACCTTCTCTTGCACCTCCACCTAAAAATTGTAGATCCCATGGGGTGAGATAATTGTCCCAGTAAGAGATATAACTCTCCGCCAACAATATTATTATCACAGATAGACAGTATAAAGTTGAGTAGAGGATTCTTTTACATTAATAAGCAGGATTAATCACTATTATAAGCAGAACTAAATAATCTCTCTTCTTAAAGTAATGCAACTATTATTGATGGAGCAATAAATCATCTATTTGCTTTATAAGGAATATGAAGAACATGTATAACATCTATCTACTAAGATGTATAAAAGTAATAAAGTATTTAACCAATGTTTTCCCATATTCAATCCTTAAACAAATACACTACATTGCTAATTACATGTTTACATTTACACTTATGCCCAGAGGAGATGAGATATATCGCTCATACTCCAACCGACCACTAGTAAGTCAAAATCGGTACCATACAAGGTCAATGGCAGAGCCGAATGTTAAGACCTCACCTTGTCTCGGTCAGTACGAGACCACTTAGATTTAGCATGACATCTTATGTTTGTTGTTTATTATCTATGTCGGGGTATAATGGAATCTTCACTATAGAGTTACAGTCGTAGTGTGTACTCTCTTTGGGAGAAGACCACTAATCTTTCCTGGATTATTAAGATGACCACTGAGTGATCCTGATTTAATTTCATCAGGAAGTCCACTGAGCAACCTGGTGTATTTAGGGAGTCCACTAAGCACCCTTATTTAGTTTGGGAGTCCACTGAGAACCCTTATATAATTATCACATATTCAAAGATATGCATTCTGAGTAGAACTCATTTCACCATTCAGCAAATGCTGACACTGAATGGATCTATAGTCTGGGCAACTATATGATAACATTTATCTTGCTTAATTAAATGAATTACTGTATCTTTTAGCATCAATCAAGTTACAAACAATAATTATATCAAAAGCTACAAAGAAAAGCATAAATGTATTTATCAGATATTTTCATGTTCTCTAAAACACATAGTTCACTTAGAATCTCAATCTCTTATCATCATCATGCTTGGGTATTCAAACCCTTAATTCATCATTGAGCATGGTCACCACTTAGCAAGAAACAATTACCTCTAGGTCATCAGACCGGGGTATTTATCCACATAGTTCACATAGCTCATTGAATATCTAGTAACCTTTCACTAAGCAACAACCAACTCTTAAAATGTTAACCATTTATACTTGCTGTATAAATAATTCTTATAGCTCACAAAGCCCATTTAAATAACTTATCACTTCTTATTAGGCAACGACTATTCACTTAGCTCACAAGGCCTATTAAACATCTTGTCATTTCTCACTAGGCAACAACAATTCACTTAGCTCACACAGCTTATGCAATAAGAGACATACAACCTTCCCATTATTAGGGTTAGGGTTTTCCTTCATAGCTGAATAGGTGTTTTAAATTCATATTATCGATCCAAACCCTAATTCATTGCTCCACACATATGGGAGCATACATTGATATCATAAGTATTCAATCATACATATTTTTTCTCATCATTTTATTATTAAATGATTGTCAACACAAAGAATGAGTTTCTCTCTCATCCTTACTAGGATATTGATTTCATCCTATTTTATTAACTTGGCTTAACCCATTTTCTCATGGTAGGTTAGCCTACACTTATCAAAGTGCTTTAAACTTATTACATCTTAATGTAACATTTGACATGCCACATTGCATGTTTTACTTATCCAAGTATATTGGATTTGAGGTGCACCAGGTGTATTAACCCGAAGGTGTTGGATATGATATTTGGCATGCCTTGGTTCATCACTTACCTCATCACTTTTTAACTTACTTAAATTCATAAACTTATCTTGTACTAGGGTATTTCTGATGAATGTATATTCACCGGGGAATTCAATTATCATTTTTTGGACAAATTCAACTCAACACATTTAATTTCACTCATTAAATATCAAAATGCATCATAATATGCAAAATTACTTAATTGATTCGATTATCAAGGTTTTAACCAAATTTATGTTGATTTAATGCAGGTCTTGATAAAGCTGAACAATCAGTCAGGGCCCATCCTCACTCACCCTTGGTTGTGACCAATCTATCTAACCAAGCGAATCCATCCATTCGGTCTGAGCTCAAATGGTCTCAAGAACGTTTGAGCCCATTCAGTCTTAAGACTGTTTGAGCCCATTCGGTCTCAAGACCGTTTGATCCCATTCGATCTCAAGACTGTTTGAGCCCATTCAGTCTCAAGACCGATAGACTAGAAGAGGCCGATTGGAAGCATAACCCAGCCGTGAGGGATCGAGCAGTACAAGACCTTGAAGCAAAGACACAACCACGACTGTTTTAGATGACCACGGCCATGGTCCATTACCCTCGCCACAACCATGTGGTGAGGCCACGATCGTGGCGCACCACCATCAAAGCTCAATTCTTCACGTACCACGCCCGTGCGGGGCAGCATGCCTGTGGGGCAGCAGCATCACCACGACCGTGGTGCCTCAGCACGGTCGTGGTGTGTCGTCTTCTACCTCCCAAAACCCTACTTCTGTGACCTCCACCCCCCCCCGCACTTGCTACCTCCAGCCACGCTACCTTCGCCTTCTATCTTGTCTCTGAAGCCCGTCCTCCGGCAGAGCATCAGCTATTCGATCTCAGGACAAGACCGTTTGAGATCCCAGCAGCAAACTGTTTGGATCAGTCAATGTGAAGACCGTTTGGTCTCTTACTGGCTGCTTGAAGACCGAATGAACCTACTACGAAGATCGTTTGCAGAAAATGTGAAGAACGTTTGAGAAACTAAAGACTGTATGGACAGATTCAAAGACCATTTGGGCATCTACTGAGATTCTAGACCGTTTGGGGGGGGTGTATGTGAAGACCGTTTGTCACTTTTACACAAGACCGTTTGGAGGAAAGCAAACGGTATGTGAGACCGTTTGGACTTAACAATCCAAAACCATTTGCTCCTCTTTTTCTCAAGACCATTTGGGCAAAAGTCCCCAGATCGTTTAAGCACCAAGACCGTTTGGTCAGATTTTACAAGACCATTTGAACAAAAATATCCCCCAAAACCGTTTGGACTGGAAACAGACCAAAAACATGAAGACCTGCCCCGTGCCTATAAATAGGACCAATAGGGTCCCCTTTTGAGGCATTAGTTTCGGGACGCCGACAGGCTACCTGTACACAGGTCTGATCCGAATCCATTTTCGTCCACGCCAGTTTCATTCCACCTACTGTTCGTGTTGTAACCAAGGAGGCTGAGGAGGGAAGGAAGATGGAGTGAGGGAGACTGTTCGGTCTATCTTGGCATCTCCCATTTGCATCTAGATCTACTCCAACATGATGTAGAAGGTCATATCTTCTTCACCGAGCTGTGACTACCTTCTACATCGAGTTCATGGAAGATTTCTCTCTCTTTCTTATTCTTCTTGTTTCTCGCATCATGAGCGAGTAGTACCTTTTCACTGGGGAGTGGGGACTAGTCCCGCTGCCCATGCAATCATGTTCATTTGTTAAACTCTCCATGGCAATGTATATAACTTTCCATTTCATTGTTAATTAGTATGTTCGTAGATGATTATGTACTTGCTTTCATCTTGTTCTCTCCTATTTTGCGAAATCTTCTATATGTGGGATAGAATGGTGGTTTACAAAGTTTGACTCTTTGACGAGAACTTCTGATAAGATTCCTTGAGGTCGTAAGTGTATGATCCGTGAGGGGACGAGACATCTAGCCTACGGTGACGCTTCTGTGGTCTAAACATCCCTCAGGGAGGACCACAGCCTTAGTTGGATTTTGTATCATCTTTGTTTATCGTCGATGTTAGTTTGTAGATCTATCACCTGCTTGCTTATTGATTAATGTGGTTGACTCCCAAACTAGAAATAGAATGGGATTTCTTCGAGGTCGTAAGTGTATGATCTGTAAGGGGATGAGCCATCTAGCCTTCGGTGATGCTTCTGTGTGCCTAACGCCTGTATAGGGGGCTCACAACCTTCGTTGGATTTATGTATCTTCAGAGCCGTAAGTAAGTGATCCAGTTGGTGATGAGACATCTGATGCCTAAGGTGATGCTTACGCGAACCTAACGCCCGTACGGGGGGTTCTGCAGCAGCTCTATTTGGATTGATATATCTTGCCTGGATTGTTTGTGATTGAATGTGTTTGTGTGTGTAGCGGTGGTGCAACCCGATACCACCCCAACGATTCCATATCATTGATCTAAACCCAACTTTAATTCATCTTTTACTTTCTTACAATTAGTTTAAGTAACCTCAAATCAACCAATAATTTTAAATATTAGCCTTAACTCAAACTAGACTAGACTGACAAAGATTCTTAAAAATGTTTTCCTTTGGGTTTGATCCTTAACTATACTGTGATAAGACCCATCTGCTTGTGGGTGGTATTATTGCACTTTGGTTTTGGTAAAAGCTCGGGGATTTCAACCCCGAGTGAAGTTGTTAGTGCGATAAAATCCAATGACAAATTCTAGCGTCGTTGTCGGGGACAACAAAATCAGTTAGTCAAATCTAGTTCTTTTAAGACTAATCTAGGATTTTGCTTTTTCTTTTGAAACAATCGATCATCTACTTGAATTTGACTTTACTTTGTGGTTCTCACCTTTGAAATCTTTCTATTTTTAGGTACAATCTAAGGCGTAGTGCATGCACCGTTCGGACAGCCCTGGACTAACGGCGAGCTTTGATCCCGAGATAGACATAACTTTTCATCGTTAGATCAGAGAAGATCAAGCAAGGATGGCTCAAGAAGAAGAGTTATCTCGAAGGGTGGCTCAAGCCATCAATGCACAAAGAAAGAGGCTCATGCAAGAAGCCAGGGTTGCGGTTCAACAGGAAATCCTAGCATCACAAGCAGTTGAACTACAACAGGACCTTAGATAGTTCTCTATCCCAAAAGCTGTGAATGTTCATCATCCAGTGCAACCCCCTCCCATCAACGCTCCCAATTTTGAGATAAGAGTGCATTGGATCACCCTATTTCAGAACATCCCATTCTACGGAAAACAAGGTGAAGATGGTCAAGAACATATTCTAAGGTTTATTGATCTTTGTGCTATGACAAAGCAAAATGGAGTGTCTAATGATGCCATTAGACTCCGCCTCTTCAAGTATTCCCTTGTTGATAGAGCCATAAGTCGGTACAATTCGCTGCAAAGTGAAATACCCATCACTGCCTGGGAACAACTCCAAAATGTGTTTCTAGAGAAGTTCTATCCCCCATCCCTCACATATGAAATCAGAGGGCGAATAACAAATTTCACTCAAGTTCCTGGAGAAACCCTTTCTGAAGCTTGGGATAGATACAAAGAGCTTCTACGCAAGTGTCCACACCATAGAATTCCCAAGAACCAACTCATTGAGATTTTCTATAGGGGTGTGGATGATGATATTAAGAGATTCCTCGATTCCTCGTCTGGAGGAAACTTCATGCGTTAAAGTTATGACAGCGCATGGAGACTCGTCACCCTGGGAGAAGAAAATCAAGCCAATTGGGGTAGATCTGTAGGTAAAGGAGTTTTGAAAGTAGCTATGGCTGAAGCTACTCCTGAGTACAAGTCTATCGCTGAAACCTTAAAACTCTTAGTTACCAAGCAAGACCATATTGAATCATCTCTTGTTGCTATTGGAAGAGGACGTTAACCCACTAGACAATCGGAACAGGTTAAGTCTGCTTCCCTGTTTTGTGAAGCATGTAAGAGCACCGATCATTCCACTTTATCATGTAATGTTCTCTATGATGTTGTTCTGAGCAATGTATGCAGCCAAAGAGATAATGGTCAGATGGAAAATCTTAATGCTATCAACACCATTCCCGGTCAAAGTTAATACATTCTGAATCAGAATAGGAATCATCCCAATTTTCAATATGGAAACCCCTCTGGAGCGGTAAACTCACATAAATTTGGTTCAAACGATCAGCCAAGAGGCCCACCAGGATTCCAGTATAATCAACAATAGAATTTTGGGAATCAAGGAAATTTCAAAGGGAACTTTCAGAATAGAAACTACAATAATTACCAAAATAACTCTCAGTACCAGAATCTTAATCAACAGCAAGGACAGCAAGTAGGTCCAGTTTCTCCCGATGACCAGCTATCAGCCATTGAAAAGATGTTGCAAACCCAGCAAACCATGATAGCTAACCAACAACCTCAGCAGAAGGCTATTGAATCTCAATTAGCTCAACTCACAGGTAGTATAAAGCCACCTGCTGGAGTCTTTGCTGGCCAACCCGAGAACAATTCTAAGCATCATGAACAGTTGAAGGCAGTCACCACTGGGTCAGGGAAAGACTATTCGGATCCCCCTGAAAAGACACATGTGGTTATTACAGACAAGGATGAACCTGTGATTTCCCAAGACTCAACAATACAAGAGACTCAATTAAAAGATGATAAGTCAAAAAAAGGAAATTTTGAGAAGCCTGCTCAAGAAGACGAAGAAACTGAGATTCCAGAACATGATATCCCTGTGTACAAACCTCGTATACCTTTTCCAGCTCGTCTAAGGCAAACATAGCTTGATACCAGATTCAATAAATTTAAAGAAGCTATGAAGAAGCTTCATGTTGATATCCCCTTTCTTGATGCTCTAGCTGAGATACCAGCCTGGAAGAAGTACTTAAAGTCACTCCTCACCATGAATTATATAATTAAAGAGTATGAGACAATAAAACTGGTGACAACTACATCTGATATCATATTGAGCAAGATGCCCAAGAAACAAAAAGACCTGGGATCCTTTGGAATTTCATGTCACATTGGTGACTCATCATGCAAGAAAGGATTGGCAGATCTCAGTGCAAGCATCTCTATTATGCCACTTAGCCTATGCAAAAGACTAGGATTTGCATAATTGCTTCCTACTGGTATGACTATACAGCTTGTAGACAATTTGATAAAACATCCATTAGGAATCCTCGAAGATGTCTCGGTCAAGGTAGGCAAGGACACATATGTTCCATGCAATTTTGTCATTATGGACATAAAAGAAGATGCCAGATATCCTATCATCTTTGGTCGTCTGTTCCTCGCCACTGCAAGAGCCTTGATTGATGTTGAAGCTGGTACCTTACTGCTCAGATTAGGCAAAGAAACTCTCGAATTCAAGGTTTTTGAAAGTATGAGAAGACCAAGTATGCAAGAAGAAGTATATCTGATTGACTAAATTGAGAAAATGTCACTTCTAACTCAAGAGCATCATGAATCAGATGATCCTTTAGAAGTTGCTCTAATGAACCCATCAGTTGATGAACCAATTGACGAACAAGTAAAAGATTGCATCGAATCCCTCAACTCCGCTAAGGAAGATGTTGAAGCCACTAGTGAAGAACTCAAAGCTATGGAAACTATAGAAGAAACATGTGAAAAACCATAGGCTCCTGAAATGAAGCTCCTACCCGAAGGACTCAAGTATGTGTTTTTAGACAATCTCAAAGTTTGCCCAGTTATTATAAATTCCGATTTAATAGTTGAACAAGAAGACAAACTCCTGAAGGAATTAAGGGAAAGAAAGAAAGCCATCGGTTATAAAATGAGTGACCTCACTGGGGTCAGTCAAGCGTTGTGTATGCATAAGATCCCTATGATGGAAGATCACAAGCCTACTATTGAGCATCAACTGAAATTGAATCCAAATATGAAGGAAGTGGTCCGTCGCGAGGTCATTAAACTGCTCACAGCTGGAATAATCTATCTGATATCATATTCGCCATGGGTGAGCCTAGTGCATGTAGTCCCGAAGAAAGGTGGAACAACTATTATACGGAATGAAAACAATGAACTCATCCCCACTCGAACAGTCACAGGGTGGAGGATGTGCATAGATTATAGAAAATTAAACAAGGCAACTCGAAAAGATCATTTTCCAATGCCTTTCCTTGATCAAGTCCTAGAAAGGTTGGCTCACCAAGAATATTTCTGTTATCTTGACTGTTACTCTGGATTATATCAAATACCCATACATCCAGATGACCAAGAGAAAACAACCTTTACCTTCCCATTAGGAACATACACATTTAAAAGAATGTTGTTTGGTCTCTGTAATGCACCCGCAACTTTCCAACGTTGCATGGCCGCCATATTCACTGGTCTTACTGAAACAATTATGGAGGTTTTCATGGATGATTTTTCTATATATGGAGATTCATTTGATTCATGTCTAAAGCACCTCTCCCTGGTCCTCAAACGTTGTGAAAAAGCACATCTTGTGCTGAATTGGAAAAAGTGTCATTTTATGGTAAAGGAAGGCATGGTCCTCGGCCATAGGGTCAGCAATCGAGGAATTGAAGTAGATAAAGCCAAGATTGAAGTGATTTCTAAATTGTCTATCCCAACAAATGTAAAAGAAGTCCATGCTTTCCTAGGTCATGCAGGATTTTATAGAAGATTCATAAAAGACTTTTCAAAGATAACCAAGCCAATGACAAAATTGTTACTAAAAGATGTTGAATTCAATTTTGACGAAGAATGTGTCAAAAGCTTCCACACACTAAAGCAGGCTCTTACAACAACATCCATCATTAGAGCCCCTGACTGGGACCACCCTTTTAAAATTATGTGTGATGTCAGTGACTATGTTGTGGGCGTTGTTTTAGGGCAATATATAGAGAAGAAACACTATGTGATCTATTATGCATCGAAAACTCTCGATGAAGCTCAGAGAATTTATGCAACTACTAAGAAATAACTTCTAGCAGTTGTGTATGCCTTTGACAAGTTCAGATCCTACCTAATTGGTTCGAAGGTCATTGTCTACACAGACCATGCTACCATTCGTTACCTTCTGGCAAAGAAAGATGCAAAACCCACGTTTATTAGATGGATCCTCCTATTACAAGAATTTGATTTAGAGATAAGAGATAAAAAGGGTACAAAGAATTTTGTAGCAGACCACCTCAGTCGCATCCACACTCTGGATACTGAGAAGATTCCGATCAATGATTCCCCGCCAGATGATCAACTTATGAAGGTCTCAGAAGTTGTACTGTGGTACTCAGATTTTGTGAACTACCTTGTTGTTGGGGTTATCCATCCTCAATGCACTAGAAATGCACTAAAGAAATTCATGCATGATGTTGATGTGAAGCAATATCACTGGGATGAGCCATATCTCTTTAAGCTATGTGTTGATGGTCTTTACAGACGATGTATCGCTGAGGAAGAAGCAAAACTCATTCTAGAGCACTGCCACTCTGGGCCAGTTGGAGGACACATGAGTCCTAAGAAGACTGCAATAAAGGTTTTGCAAAGTGGATTCTCTTGGCCAACTATATCCAAGGATTCCTACAACTTTGTTCTATCATGTGACAAATGTCAAAGAACAGGTAATATAACAAAGAGAGATGAGATGTCGTTGAATCTATGGCAAGAAGTAGAGATATTCAATGTTTGGGGGTGGACTACATGGGTCCATTCCCATCTTCTCATGGATTTTCATACATCCTAGTAGTGGTAGACTACGTATCAAAATGGGTTGAAGCCATACCAACCATCACTAGTGATTCCAAACCCGTCATCAAATTATTCAAAGATATCATTTTCCCCCATTTTGGAGTACCACAAACTATGATATCTGACGGAGGGTCTCATTTCCTTGAAAGAAGCTTCGAAGCACTGCTGAGAAAGTATGGTGTTACTCACAAGGTAGCCTCACCTTACCATCCACAGACAAGTGGATAGGTGGAAGTTTCTAATCATCAACTCAAGAGTATTTTAGAAAATACAATAGGCCACAATCGGAAAGATTGGTCGGTGAAAATCAACGATGCATTATGGGCCTATAGAACTGCTTATAAAACTCCCCTCGGGACTACACATTTTCGATTTGTATATGTAAAGGCTTGCCGCCTGCCAGTCGAACTGGAACAAAAGGCATGGTGGGAAATTAAACAACTGAACTGTGATATGAAAGAAGCAGGCCAAGCCAGAATTCTGCAACTCCAAGAGCTGGATGAACTCAGGTTGACAGCTTATGAGAATGCATGAATCTACAAAGAATGCACAAAACTTTGGCACGATGGACATCTGAAAAGAAAAGACATACAAGTGGGAGACCAAGTTCTACTATTCAACTCAAGGTTGAAGTTATTCCCTGGAAAACTCCGATCACACTGGTCTGGACCATACATCGTCAAGAGCATCTCCCCATATGGTGCCTTCTCATTATGGAGTGAAAAGTCAGGTGAATTTGTAACAAATGGTCACCGCTTAAAGAGATATTTTACCTCAACTGACATAGGCACTAAAGCAACGCAGGAACTCACCAATCCAAAGGATCCACCATGAAGCTGAAGGATTCAGTCGAGCCATCGACATAAAACAAAGGCGCTTGTCGGGAGGCAACCCGATCAATAAATTTGTTTTACTTTCCTTTTCAAATTAGAATGTTTCTTCAATTTTGTTTTTACCTTCTAGTTAATTTTTCATTAAATAAAAATCCGCATCGTAAGATGCTATTTTAAGATCTAATTGTTCTTTACCTTTGAGATTTTTAGATAAGAAGATGCACGCTGATTGGAACACAACTACATCTGGTGGTCATTCTGGCATGAATTTTCCCCTCCATCTTGGATTTAGGGTTTGCTCAGGACGAGAAAATCTCTAAGTTTAAGGTGGAGGGTGGGTGGTACGTCCACCACTTTCCACCTACACCCATCCTTTTTTAGACTTAAGTTTTCACTGGCACATTTTTGATAAAAAAATTTCAAAAAATTTCAATATTCTTTAAAGTTTTCCAAAGAAATTGAACATATACTTGATGAATTTTTGACACTTCCTATTTCATTAAAATTCACTCTCTAACCTGCTATACATTTTAAATCATTATATCCTCCTTATTCGAAGTAAATCCTCAAAAGGACCACTTTTTGAAACAAAGCCTTTTGATTGAAATCATCTTGTGAAGCTTATGATTCCTAACATCATGATTCTTATACAAAAATGACAAGCGTCTGTCGAACTGATAGGGATCAAACACGTCGTGCTTCCTAACTTACTAGTGGAACAATAACACGGAATCTCCACTGGGCCCTCATCGAGTCATTATTTGAGCAGAGTACGATAAAGAGACCAACCTGGTGCACTAAATCATAAATCAAGTTGCATTCTGATCCGAACTCTTTTCTACACCTCTTCTATCATCTTCGTATCCCTCCATTCATCAAAAAAGAAACAAAATAGTTGTTGGTTGTTTACACTAACGAATTTCAATCCAAGTAAAGGATAGTTTACTCAACTTAACCAAACTCCGCAAGTATACGGAGGTAGTATAGTCAAGGTCGAACACAAGGAGCTTAGTTAATTTAATTGAGTGCAACTGTACTAAAGTTCAACAATCTAGACCGCTATTAAAGAGTAGAGAAGATTTGTCTAAAAGCATAAAATTCAGATTTTAACTACAGGAAATTCAGATTCTAACTAGCAAGCAAGAACCACAAAAAGAAGTTCGATTTCAAAATGATTAGGAATCTTGGACATTAGGATTTCATTCACATATCATAGCAATCAAGGGAACACAATAATTTAAACATACATAAGGTCATGTTTCAAGGAAAAGTTGTGTTACATTTCACCTCCTAGTGCAAATGCAACGATCATAACTCAAACCAACACTCTCGTGTATGAATTTCATTTTTGATCACAAATAGTTCCTCAACTCATCCCTCTCTACTCTCATAGAAGAGGAAGAGTTGCCGAGAAGAGCACCTCCATAAATTCCTACTTATCTTCTCAGATCAAGCAAGAAGGCAGAAAATATGCACATAAGGTGGCCAACAATACATGCAAGAGAAAGGGTAAACCGACACTTTCATGGTTAGGAAACAAGAAACAAATGTATTTAGTACGAAATTACTTGTTCCATACATGCTATGACATGGGAGCTACTCTCCCATGCCCAAGAAAAAGGAGTCTACTCGTCCATGATGATGTACATCAGATTTGCTACAGAAATTTCTGTTCTAGACATGGTTTAGAAAGGAAAAGACAAAGAGAACTAAAGATGTAACCACAAGAAGGAAGAATTCCAGCTTGAGGACGAAATTCCCCTTCTTTAGCTGCTCCAAGACAAACTAGCTCCTTTCCCAAGAAGTTGCTCAGAGTTGAGGAAGCTCGGCTGCACCTTGAAGAAGACAATGGAGAAGGGGAGAAGAAGAAATTGTCTCTTTATGCAAGAAACCACCTTAGATCCCTCCAAATTCGCCTTCCTCTGCTCTCCTCTGGCTGTGGGACAAGAGAAAATCTTCAAATGACCAAACGTAACTGTCCCTTGCCTTCCCTCCTTGTTTTAAAATCAAATTATGAATTTTTGTATTTCTGAAACTGCCAGGTGCACGCTGTGCATTTTGGGTGCACGCTGTGCATTTTGGGTGCACGCCGTGCACTTACAGTGCAGTTTGCATCGGGCTGATCTGTGTATGGCTTGCGCTGAGGATATGCACACCGTTTGACTTTCTAGAACATTTCTTTAGCAGTTCACGTTCCAGGTGCACGTCGTGCGTTCGTCCTTCTGTGCACTTCTAGAAATTCACACGCTGTGCATTTTCTCTGTGCACGTCGTGCATTCTTCTATTTCAGTGAACTAGTCTTTCTCTGAAATGGTGCACGCCGTGCATTTTGACTTGCACGCCGTGCATTCTGCTGTTTCAGCGAACCAGTCTTTCTCTGAAATGGTGCACGTCGTGCATTTTGACTTGCACGTCATGCATTCTGCTGTTTCAGCATAAATAACATCCGAATTCAGTTCTTTTTGTGTCAAATCTGCAATGCAAGTTATGGGATAAGTAGAATAACAAAAAGATGGCAAAAGTAATATGAAAAGAGACTGAATTATATCAGAATGAACCAAACTTGTGTGTGATAACATGTGAAAAGATGATATATAATTCACACAACAAATCCCCCTAAGCTTGAACTATTGCTTGTCCTCAAGCAAAAAGGATCATGGCTATATTTAAGTAGGAAAAAATTGTTCATGCATGAATGAAATGAAAAGAGAATATGCATTCAGCTCAGTCAACTATGTACTTTGTGTTTGTGTTCATCGTTATCATCTCAAATTTTTCAACATCTTAGATAGAATATTAAGTTCAGCATAGTTGGTTTCAAATCAAGTGAAAAGTTCAACAAGACAACACTAAGTAGAGTTTGGATAAACAAGCCAAACAGTCAGTGCATGTACATTACAAACTTTTAGCTAGTATGGATATAAGATGATCAAAACGATGTTAACATTAACAAAACTTAGTTGCACTCTTTTTCATATGGATATGATGATGAGATTTTTGGGTTTCCGACATTCGGCTGCTAATTTAGGCTTATGCTCACGAGGAATGTCGGTCGGGTGTTGTTTTTACCCTCTTTTGATTTTTCATATCACCTAACCATCGTTGCCAGATCGGACTCACATTAGGCTAGCATAATATGTGGGCCATATGCCATCTTTTATTGGGTGAAGATAAACTATTGATTTTGCAACACCAAAGAGTCAACTAGAAAGTTAAAGTTAGCAAGATTTTGATCATTCTTTTGAAAAAATTTCACTGAAAAGTCAATTTGCAAATGGACTAAAAGTTTGGCAAGAATATCCCATATTCTAAAAAATGTTGCAAGTTAATTATTTCGCAAGAATTTGAAACCATTACATGTATTGAGTAGTCCAAGATGTAAAAATTTGAGATATCAAACTACAAACACAAATCACATCAAAGTACATGGGAAAATTCAACTTCCATTTCATTCAAACATGCTCTTAATTTTTCTCTCTTAAATATAGCCAAAACATACAGAGGACAGAAAATTTCAGCATGCTAGAGGGGGGTCATTTTTAATAAGATAGTCTCAAATCATATAGATATTGCCATCATGGAAAAGAACATGGAATAAAATGGAAAAATGGAAAAACAACTGACACTACTGACTCGAAAAAGGAAAATGTTGTAAATGTTGAATGACTACCACTACTGGCCGGTTGTGCCCCCCCCCCTAAGCTTGAAATCAGCAGTGTTCTCACTGCTTCAATCGAACTTATGGAGTTCACAACCGGATACCTGTCATGAAGAAATCAGAAAAAGGATCTGTCGCCTCCCTGCTCAGGTAAGAACTGACTGATGATGTCAGGGATTTCCATCGGCGTGGCAGATGAGTCTGGCTACTGCTGGTCCTGTTGTGGTTGTTGCTGGGGAAAATCGTGATGTGGAACCTCTAGAACTGTGGTCTCCTGGAGGGGAGGAGTCTGGAAAGACTGCGGTGCAGGGTAGTGGCCTTGCGAGATGTGCCACGCATGCATCTTGTTGACCATGTCGTACATAGTAGTGTAATGTGCACTCAAATGGTCAAACCGGGTGTCGTACTGCGCGCCCATCTGGTCAAGGCGGGTGTCTAGGTGATCAAATCTCCATTGCACATAGCCGTAAAGGTGACTCACGTCCGGCATTGTCCAACTGTACTATGTTTGAGTACTGGTGGACGGTGGCAGAGTAGGGGCTGCTGGTGTAGAGCTGCTGGCACCACGGGTGGGTGTCTCCTCGTCAGTCTCTGGCTGTAGCTCTACCTTCCAGGTAGCCTTGTTCCTGATGTCATTCTGAGCTGCATCGGGGATGGTGATGAATTGCTTCTTTGTGATAAAAACCTTGAACCTAGATGTGTTGTTTCCATGTCTGGAGATCAGACCATAAGAGATGAGATAGTTGATATCAACAAGGTTCTTCCCCGGTGCAGGTTCAAGGGAACCCATATCTAAACCCAACTGCATTGCAAGGATGCTTATTATCCCGCCACACATAATGTCACATGCCTCCCTTTTCTTTTGCTTTTGTGTCAAGAAGTTTATTAATAATGTAGTAGCTAGAACTTATTTTCTCATTGTTCACCAAGCACCATAAGAAGAATAGATCAGCCTTTCACACTACACCTTGAGTTTCATTCTTGGCAAAAGGTCATGTGCTAAGAAGACGATGAATAACTCAGAAAACTGGATTTTGGATGCTTGAATCTCGAGAATCCCTTTCTCTATGCACTGTTTCATATGTGATCTCAGACCAGAACAAATTACTATTGAAAGAGGGAGGCTAATCAGTGTAACCGCCGAAATTGCATTTAAGCAAAACACAAAACCACTGAAGATCCATATTAAATGGTTTGTCCAAAAGGCGAAAACTGATTTTCTGATAAGGTGTGCTACGGTGATGTGGGTCATTCTCAGCCTTGAAAGTAGTGAGAAACTCATAGACAAGGTGGGGATAGGTTTTAGTAACTCGGGTGCAGAGGTAGTGTAAACCCAAAAACGTTAAATGATCTACTACCTCATTTTTGAAACCTAATTTGGTAAGGGCTTCATCGCACATATAGCGGGAGGGCAAAACGTGCCTTGTGATGAGGAACTGGTAGTCGGCGTCCTCCTCGGTCTTGACCCTGAACTGAGATGATGGTACAAACGTCGCAGGTGCTGGTGCGGAAGGTGTTGCTTCAGTTGCGGGAAGTGCAGCAGATGAGGAAGATGTTCCATGGCGTTGGCCTGACTTCTATTTGATTGGTGTCATTCAATCTGCAATGGTGCACGATGTGTATAGATGATGTACGACGTGCAACTATACTATTCGTTCTTCAGACAGCTATATGCATGGTGTGCAAAGTGAGTGCACGGCGTGCACCTATAGATTTGGGGCAATCCAGAATCTGCACATACTGCTGTGATTTTGGGTGATGCTTCCACGTCATCAGAGAAGAAGAAGGTAGATGTTGCTAGATCGATGGAGAAGAAACGACGGTTGCTTCATGGCAGAGAGATGGCCGGATTTGGACGGAAATCGGCTGCTAGTTGTTGTTGGACGGCGGGTGCTTGGGCGGCGTTGGCGGCTGCACGGCTGATGGCTGCGCTGACGGGGCTGCTGCTAGTTGCTTCTGAGAAGAAGAAGTATCTGCTACGGCTGCTAGCTGCTTCGAGATGGATGACGGTGACAGGTTGGGTGGCGGCTGCACTGCTGATGGCCGTGCGAATGGGGATGTTGCTTAGTCGACGGAGAAGCACGGCGGGCAGAAAGACGGTGGTTGTTGGCGGCGCTGCTGCTGCCTAGCTTTGGAAGACGATGGCGGCAGGTAGCGGGATGCCTACGGAGCGGCCGAGATGGAGAAGGAAACTAGCGCATGGCTGCTGCGGAGGGTGCATGGTTGCTGAGGAATAAGAAGGCGCATAAACGGCTGGCAGAACGGCGTGTGTTTGCTCTTACTCCGGTGGGCGGCGGCTCGCACGGCTTAGGGTCGGGGTGCATGGCTGCTAGGGTTGGAGTGATTAGGTCGTGCACTCCGGCCCTTTTTGTCTGAATTTTACGAGTAAGTGCACGGCATGCGCTTGAACTGCACGTCGTGCACTTCTCTGAAGTTTGTTTTTAAAGTTCCCCCTTACGTCCAGGTGCACGGCGTGCGTTATAGAAATGCACACCGTGCAATTTTCTAGAAAGTTCACTGATTTCCATTTCCCAGGTGCACGGCGTGCATTTTGTATGTGCACGTCGTGTGAGTTTCCAGAAGATTTAGAGAATTTGTCGAAGACTAGGTACACGGCGTGCAGGTTTGAAATGCACGACGTGCACATTTCCAGGGAGTTGTCAAGATTTTTATTTCCCAGGTGCACGTCGTGCACGTTGTTAATGCACAGCGTGTCAGTTTCTAGAAAATTTCCGGGTCTTCAAAACTCCAGTTGCACGGCATGCATATTAATAATGCACGCCATGTGAGTTTCCATAAAGTTTCTGCAGATCCCGCATACCAGGTGCACGACGTGCGTTGAGGATATGCACGCCATGTCAGTTTCCAGAACATCTTTCTGCTGTATTTTGTATTGAAGTGCACATCGTGTCTTCAAAAGACACGCCGTGCACTTTGTGATTTTTGCAGAAAATTGCAGTCAGTCAGCAGTAAACTATGGCAGATAAAGTATAAATCAAGTCTAGATTGTTACATTCATCCATGACAGGCTTATTAACGCAATTAAAGAGTATTTTTGACTCGAAAAACTTAAAAGAAATCTATCCTATTGTGGGGTCAACTCCCACGAGGTCCTCCATTTAGAGTCCGGAGTTAGACTTCTTCTAAAACTTCAGGCATCTTGGAGGGAGCAAGAAGCTCCTTTCTCCACTTCTTCTCCGCAGGAGTAGCATTTGTAACGTTGTCAATTGACTTTGAAGGTTCCATCTTTGCCTTGGAGTTCTACTGCTCCATATGGAAAAATCTTTAACACTAGGAACGGGCCGGACCACTTGGATTTCAACTTTCCTGGAAAAAGCTTTAATCTAGAGTTGAATAACAATACTCTATCTCCTTCTTGGAAGTCTTTCCTGCGAATTCTTTTATCATGCCAAGCCTTTGTTCTTTCTTTGTACAACTTTACACTCTCATATGCATCAAGACGAAGTTCTTCAAGCTCCTGCAGCTGCAAAAGACGTTTTTCTCTTGCCCTGTTCATATAAAAATTCAAGAACTTAATTGCCCACAAAGCACGGTGCTCCAATTCGAGCGGAAGGTGACATGATTTGCCATAGATCAGCTTGAATGGATTAGTCCCAATGATGGTTTTGTAGGTTGTGCGATATGCCCATAGTGTGTCATCTATCTTTAATGCCCAATCTTTCCTTGAACTAGAAACAGTCTTTTCAAGAATGTTCTTCATTTGCCTATTTGAAATCTCTACTTGCTCGCATGTTTGAGGGTGATAGGGCATAGAGATCTTATGAGTCACGCCATACTTTGAGAGAAGATTGTTGAATTGTTTTTCAGCAAAATGCGTGCCTCCATTAGAAATTACGGCACGTGGGACTCCAAACCGAGGGAATATAATCTTTTGAAAAAACTAAATTATAGATTTGGCGTCCAGTGCTTAGGTTGGAATGGCTTCAACCCACTTAGATACATATTCACAAGCAACGAGAATGTATTGATACCCGCAGGAAGATGGGAATGGTTCTATGTAGTCCACTCCCCATACATCGAACACCTCAACCTCTAAGATAGAGTTGAGTGGCATGTCGTCACGGCGGGATATGCCTCCTGTCCTTTGGCACCTATCATAAGATTTGACGAATAGATTGACATCTTTGAATAATGTGGGCCAATAGAAATCAGCTTGAAGTATTTTTGCAGCAGTCTTTTCTCCTCCAAAATGTCCTCCATAAGGAGAGGCATGGCATTCAGCAATGATGTTTGGTACCTCCTCTTCAACAACACACCTCCATATTATCCCATCACTTCCATGCTTGAATAGCAACGGGTCATCCCAATAATAGAATTTTACATCATGAAAGAATTTCTTCTTTTGTTGATATGTCAAATCCGGTGGCAGCTGTCCAGTAGCAAGAAAGTTAGTGATGTCTGCAAACCATGGTGCTGGAGTGGATGACAATGTGTAGAGTTTTTCAATAGGAAAATGATCCTCAATTGGCAATAGGTCTTCAGCCTCCGTGGTCAATCTAGAGAGGTGATCGGCAACACTATTTTCAATACCTTTCTTGTCTCAGAGTTCAAGATCAAACTCTTGCAGGAGTAGTATCCAGCGAATAAGGCATGGTTTGGCATCTTTTTTATTCAGCAAATATTTAATGGCAGCATGATCAGTATATACAATCACCCTTGGCCCTACTAAATACTGTCGGAACTTGTCAAATGCATATACAATTGCAAGCATTTCTTTCTCCGTGGTTGTATAGTTGATTTGTGCTTCATCGAGAGTTTTGCTGGCATAATAGATGGCATGGAGTTTCTTGTCTCTCTGCTATCCTAAAATAGCTCCCACTGCATAATTTCTTGCATCACACATTAGTTCAAAAGGAGAATCCCAGTCCGGAGGTTGAATAATTGGGGCTGAAATGAGAGCCTCTTTGAGTTTGGAAAAGGCTGCTTGGCAATCGTCATCAAACACAAATTTTGTATCCTTTGCAAGTAGGGAACACAATGGCTTTGCAATTTTTGAGAAATCTTTAATGAATCTTCTGTAAAAACCTACATGTCCTAAAAAATTGTGAATGTCTTTAACTGAAGATGGAGTAGACATTTTCTCAATTGCTTCGACCTTTGCCATGTCCACTTCAATACCCTTGTTAGATACAATATGTCCTAGTACTACACTGGATTGTATCATAAAATGGCACTTCTCCCAGTGTAGCACTAGGTTAACCTTTTTACAGCGGGCTAAAACTAGAGACAAGTTCAATAAACATTGATCAAAAGAGTCACCGTACACGCTAAAGTCATCCATAAAAATCTCCATTATATTTTCAATAAAATCAAAGAATATGGCCATCATACACCGCTGAAAAGTAGCGGGAGCGTTACAAAGACCAAATGGCATATGGCGATAAGCATATGTTCCATAAGTACAAGTGAATGTGGTCTTCTCTTGGTCGGGACGATAGATGGGAATCTGAAAAAATCCGGAATACCCGTCCAAGTAATAAAAATAAGAATGCTTGGTAAGACGTTCAAGCATCAAATCAGTGAAAGGCAACGGAAAATGATCTTTGCGGGTTGCCTTATTCAAACGCCGGTAATCAATACGCATACGCCAGCCAGTAACCATGCATGTTTGTATTCACTAATCATTGTCTCCTTCAATGACAGTTGCACCCCCCCCCCTTTTTAGGTACCACGTGAATGGCACTAACCCAGGGGCTGTCACTTATTAGATAGATGATTCCAGTGTCAATTAACTTGAAAATTTCTTTCTTTACCATCTCAAGCATATTTTGATTTAGACGTCTAGGTGGTTCAACATTTGGTTTAGCATCATCTTCCATATTTATTCTGTGCATACAAATTGAAGGATGAATGCCTTTTAAATCTTCTATGGAATAACCAATGGCGTCTTTATACAAACGCAATTCAGCAAGCAATTTATTTTCTTGATCATTGGTTAATTCATTATTTATTACAACAGGAGATGTAGAATTTGGGTCAAGAAATTCATACCTTAGCCCAGGTGGAAGGGCTTTTAGTTCTACCTTTTTGCCTGTCGTACTTTCATCAACTTTATCTTCAACAAGTGGAGCATCTTCATTGATAGCTACTGCTTTAGAAATAGAAAGTGCTCCAGAAATTTCAGAATTGTTGATTTTAGTTGCATCATCATCATAAATATTAACCATCAAATCAACATCATCTTCATTATCATTCTCAATAGGATCAATAATATCAAGAAAGCATATTTCTTCAACACCTGTGGGTGCTTTCATAGCTTCATAAATAGAGAATTACATAGCCTCTTCCCCAACACGTAGAGTGAGATTTCCTTCCTGAACATCAACAAGACATCTGGCAATTCTCAAGAATGGTCTCCCAAAAAGAACGAGGTTGGAAGGAACTTCCTCCATGTCAAGAACAACAAAATTATAGGGTATATATAATTTTCTGATTTATACAAGTACATCTTCCACTATACCTTTTGGATATTTAATAGAGTGATCAGCTAATTCAACAGTCATCCTTGTGGGCTTCAAATCCCCAAGATCTAATTCTTTCCATAAGGTAAATGGAATAAGACTAATACTGGCATCGAGATCTACTAAACCTTTATCAAAAGTGGTTTCATTAATCTTGCAAGGTAGTGCAAACACTCCCAAATCATCAAGCTTTTGTGGAAGACAATTTTGAATAATAGAACTCACTCGTTCTGAAAGCATTACAGTTTCTACTTGATCAAATTTTCTTCTTTTAGTTAAAATGTCCTTAAGGAATTTAGCATAAGAAGGCATCTCAGCAATAACTTCAGCAAAAGGAAGATTTACATGCAATTTATTGATTATGTCCATAAATTTCCTAAATTTCTAGTCTTCCTTCTTATTGGCTAATCTTTGAGGGAAGGGTCCAGTGGCTTTGAAAGAAGGTGGTATTTCAGCTTTACCTTTCTCCTTGATACAATTTGGGGTGTTGGCCTCCTCTTCATCAGCTTGCTTCATGTTCTTCTCCTCGGATGGAGAAGGTCTTTCAATCTCAGCTCCACTTCTTAGGATAATTGCATGAGCTTGTTGCCTTGGGTTCACTTCCGGTTGGCTTGGAAGAGAACTGGATTGTGGAGTCCTTTGTTTATTTAGAGCTTGTTGTCCTATTTGGTTTTCTAACAACTTGGTGTGGGTAGAAATTCCATCCACCTTTGCAGAAAGTTGCACAATAACATCTTTTAAAAGCTTGTCATTGCCCCGGAGTTCCTCATTCTGTTGCATTTGTGTAGATATGAATTTCTCCATCATAGCTTCTAGAGAAGAACCTTGGGGTTGTTGTGGCTGCTGGTAAACCTTGTTGTTGAAACCCGACGGATTTCCTTGACGGTTAGCATGTTGTTGTTGTTGCTATCCTTGCTGGAAGTTTTGAGTGTTGCTTGCATTCCGGTAAGAGAAATTAGGATGATCTCTCCATCCCGGATTGTATTGGTTGGAATAAGGATTGTATTGTTTATTTCCTTGCATCCCAACTGCATTGACCTGTTCAACTCCTTCAATTGCATTAGGGGCAAAACAAGAAGAAGAAGTATGTCCTGCATTACCACAAGCTTCACATGTTGCTTCAGCGAATTGAATTGGCAAAGTAGTCATCATCTCAAATTTCTGTGTAAGCACATCTAGTTTTGCAGCAATAAGATCAACAGCATCAATAGTGTGTTTTCCTCCTTGTTTTTCGGTTGAAGAGCTTGCTGTAGAGGTTGATTTTGCTCCTCTATCTCCTCCCCATTGGCAGTGATTGAGTGATATATCTTCAATGATATCATAAGCCTCTCTATAAGACTTGGTCATTAATGCACCACCAACTGTGGCATCTAGAGTCAACCGGGTATTGTAAAATAGCCCATTATAGAAAGTTTGTAGCAGGAGCCAGTTTGTCAAACCATGGTGCGGGCAAAGGTGTTGAATATCCTTGAACCATTCTCATGTGTCATATAGGGTTTCTCCTTCACTCTGAGAGAAATTGGTGAGCTGGTTCCTCAAATGGGTTGTCTTGCTTGGCGGAAAGTACTTTGCAAGGAAAGCATTAAGGAGTTGGTCCCAACTTTTAATTGACTTCTTGGGAAGAGACAAAAGCCATGCCTTGGCTCTATCTCTTAAGGTGAAAGGAAATAACATAAGTCTAATCCCATCAACAGATACCCCCATTAATCTTGAAAGTATTCAGATATTCTAGGAATTCTGGAACATGAAGACTTGGGTCTTCATTGGCTGTACCTCCAAAACGATTCTGTTGTATCATTTGCATCATAGAAGGAGCAATTGAAAAGTTATTTGCTTCTACAGCAAGCAAGTCAATGGCTCCACAGATGTTTGTGGCAACCGGCATCGCGAAGTCTTTTAAAGGATGATCATCTTCCATGGCTGAAATGCTTGGTGTAGCTACTGCAGTAGATGAAGAAGACGGTGGTGGTGATGATGGCGGTGGTGATGGTGAAGTACCTCCCAATAGTGATTGTTCCACTCTTCTTGTTCTTCTCAAACTTGAAAGAGTTTGCTCTATTTCAAGGTCTAACAAAGTGGATGTTTGAAGACCTCGTTGTGAGCGACGCATACAACCTAAAAAATAACAAGATAAATTAAGAACACAACTAAGAGGTAAATGGAAATTTGAAAATTATGAGTGATGATCTAGTCTCGAATACTAATTAGTACTTATTACTTCAATTAAATTACCGTATCTCCCCGGCAATGGCGCCAAAAACTTGTTGGTTGTTTACACTAACGAGTTTCAATCCAAGTAAAGGATAGTTTACTCAACTTAACCAAACTCCGCAAGTATACAAAGGTAGTATAATCAAGGTCGAACACAAGGAGCTTAGTTAATTTAATTGAGCGCAACAGTACTAAAGTTCAACAATCTAGACCGATATTAAAGGGTAGAGAAGATTTGTCTAAAAGCATAAAATTCAGATTTAACTACATGAAATTCAGATTCTAACTAGCAAGCAAGAACCACAAAAAGAAGTTTGATTTCAGAATGATTATGAATCTTGGACATTAGGATTTCATTCACATATCATAGCAATCAAGGGAACACAATAATTTAAACATACATAAGGTCATGTTTCAAGGAAAAGTTGTGTTACATTTCACCTCCTGGTGCAAATGCAATGATCATAACTCAAAACAACACTCTCGTGTATGAATTTTGTTTTTTATTACAAATAGTTACTCAACTCATCCCTCTCTACTCTCATAGAAGAGGAAGAGTTGCCAAGAAGAGCACCTCCATACATTCCTACTTATCTTCTCAGATCAAGCAAGAAGGCAGAAAATATGCACATAAGGTGGCCAACAATACATGCAAGAGAAAGAGTAAACTGGCACTTTCATGGTTAGGAAACAAGAAACAAATATATTTAGTACGAAATTGCTTGTTCCATACATGCTATGACATGGGAGCTACTCTCCCATGCCCAAGAAAAAGGAGTCTACTCGTCCATGATGATGTACAGCAGATTTGCTACAGAAATTCTAGTTCTAGACATGGTTTAGAAAGGAAAAGACAATGAGAACTAAAGATGTAACCACAAGAAGGAAGAATTCCAGCTTGAGGAAGACATTCCCCTTCTTTATCTTCTCCAAGATGAACTAGCTCCTTTCCCAAGAAGCTGCTCAGAGTTGGGGAAGCTCGGCTGCACCTTGAAGAAGACAATGGAGAAGGGGAGAAGAAGAAATGGTCTCTTTATGCAAGAAACCACCTTAGATCCCTCCAAATTCGCCTTCCTCTGCTCTCCTCTGACTCTGGGACAAGAGAAACTCTTCAAATGACCGAACGTAACTGTCCCTTGCCTTCCCTCCTTGTTTTAAAATTGAATTATGAATTTTTGTATTTTTGAAACTGCCAGGTGCACGTCGTGCATTTTGGGTGCACATCGTGCACTTGCAGTGCAGTTTGCATCAGGTTGATCTGTGCACGGCGTGCACTGAGAATATGCATGTCGTGCAACTTTCCAGAACATTTCTTTAGCAGTTCGCGTTCTAGGTGCACGCCGTGCACCGATGTGCACATCGTGTGTTCGTCCTTCCGTGCACTTCTGGAAACTCGCACGTCGTGTGTTTTCTCCGTGCACGTCGTGCATTCTTCTGTTTCAGTGAACCAGTCTTTCTCTGGAATGGTGCACTCCATGCATTTTGACTTGCACGCCATGCATTCTGTTGTTTCAATGAACCAGTCTTTCTCTGGAACGGTGCACGCCGTGCATTTTGACTTGCACGCCGTGCATTATGCTGTTTCAGCAGAAATAACATCCGAATTCAGTTCTTTTTGTGGCAAATCTGCAATGCAAGTTATGGGATAAGTAGAATAACAAAAATATGGCAAAAGTAATATGAAAAGAGACTGAATTATATCAGAATGAACCAAATTGTGTGTGATAACATGTGAAAAGATGATATATAATTCACACAACAATAGCCAAATTTGTGCCAAATCCTAAGTTTGGGGTGGCATGCCACTTCCCTCTATATCTGCTTCTTCCATACTCCTAAGAGCTAAACAGGGGCGTACCACCAAAAATGTAATCTCAAGTCGAATAAAGGAGAGATTTGCAAACAAAATATGCCAAAGCGCACACAAAAAGAAATGCAATCTCGAGTCGAATACAGGAGAGATTCGCATAAAAAATGCTACAAACAAAATTGCACTTTATAAAATAAAAATCTCGAGTCGAATAGAGGAGAGATTTATTTCTTCCTTTCATACCACCTTTCTCTCCCTTTTCTACCTAATGGCACAATGATTGCCTACCCTATCCTGAAAAACACCAGTGTCAGATCAAATGCACACTTGTTGTTCTACGGGTATCTCTAGACTCCTACAAAACTCTTTGACATGCTCGTTGTTGGAAAAAGTGAGGAGGAAGTGGTATTGGAAAATAAACTCAGGAAAGAAGATATGGTAAGATGTGTTCAGTGATCTCAGCAAGTTAAGATGTTGAGTCATCCTGAGCAGGAAAAAAAAACAATCATGATGTAAAGATGAAGCAATCACTTCAGTCAAAAGTATTCATTAGGCGACTGTTTTAGATTTTGTGTTACTCGAGGATGAGCAACGTTTAAGTTTGGGGTGTTTTGATGAATGCATATTCACCAGGGAATTCAATTATCATTTTTTGGACAAATTCAACTCAACACATTTAATTTCACTCATTAAATATCAAAATGCATCATAATATGCAAAATTACTTAATTGATTCGATTATCAAGGTTTTAACCGAATTTATGTTGATTTAATGCAGGTCTTGATAAAGCTGAACAATCAGCTGGGGTCCATCCTCACTCACCCTTGGTTGTGACCAATCAATCTAACCAAGTGAATCCATCCATTCGGTTTGAGCTCAAATGGTCTCAAGACTGTTTGAGCCCATTCGGTCTCAAGACCGATAGACTAGAAGAGGTTGATTGGAAGCATAACCCAGACGTGAGGGATCGAGTAGTACAAGACCTTGAAGCAAAGCCATGGCCATGACCGTTTTGGACGACCATGGTCGTGGTCCATTGCCCTCGCCACGATCGTGTGGTGAGGCCACGACCATGGCGCACTGCCATCATAGCTCAATTCTTCACGCACCACGCCCGTGGGGCAGCAACATCACCATGACCATGGTGCCTCAGCATGGTCGTGGTGCGTCGTCTTCTACCTCCTGCAACCCTACTGTTGTGACCTCCACCCCCCGCACCTGCTACCTCCAGCCACGCTGCCCTCACCTTCCGTCTTGTCCCTCAAGCCCGTCCTCCAGCGGAGCAGCAACTATTCGATCTCAGGACAATACCATTTTAGATCCCAGCAGCAAACCATTTGGATCGGTCAATGTGAAGATTGTTTGGTCTCTTACTGGCTGCTTGAAGACCGAATGAACCTACTGCAAAGATCGTTTGCAGAAAATGTGAAGAACGTTTGAGAAACTGAAGACCGTATGGACGGATTCGAAGACCGTTTGGGCATCTACTGAGATTCCAGACCGTTTTCCCAAAGACGAAGACCGTTTGGGGGGGTATGTGAAGATCGTTTGCCCCTTCTGCACAAGACCGTTTGGAGGAAAGCAAATGATCTGTGAGACCGTTTGGACTTAACAATCCAAAATTGTTTGCTCCTCTTTTTCTCAAGACCGTTTGGGCAAAAGTCCCCAGACCGTTTATGCACCAAGACCGTTTGGTCAGATTTTACAAGACCGTTTGAACAAAAATATCCCCCAAAACCATTTGGACTGGAAACAGACCAAAAACATGAAGACATGCCCCGTGCCTATAAATAGGACCAGTAGGGTCCCCTTTTGAGGCATCAGTTCTGGGATGCCGAAAGGCTACCTGTACACAGGTCCGATCTGATTCCAATGTCATCCACGACGGTTTCATTCCACCTACTGCTCGTGTTGCAACCAAGGAGGCTAAGGAGAGAAGGAAGACGGAGCGAGGGAGATTGTCTGGTCTGTCTTGGCATCTCCCGTTCACATCCAGATATGCTCCGACACAACGTAGAAGGCCGTATCTTCTTCACCAAGCTGTGACTACCTTCTACACCGAGTTCATGGTGGATTTCTCTCTCTTTCTTATTCTTCTTATTTCTCGCATCATGAGCGAGTAGTACCTTTTCGCTGAGGTGCGGGGACTAGCCCCGCTGCCCATGCAATCATGTTCATTTGTTAAACTCTCCATGGCAATGTATATAACTTTTCATTTCGTTGTTAATTGGTACGTTCGTAGTTGATTATCTACTTGCTTTCATCTTGTTCTCTCCTATATTGTGAAATCTTCTATATGTGGGATAGAATGGCAGTTTACAAAGTTCGACTCTTTGACGAGAACTTCTGATAAGATTCCTTGAGGTCATAAGTGTATGATCCATGAGGGGACGAGACATCTAGCCTACAGTGATGCTTCTGTGGTCTAAACATCCCTCAAGGAGGACCACAGCCTTAGTTGGATTTTGTATCGTCTTTTTTTATCGTCGATGTTAGTTTGTAGATCTATCACATGCTTGCTTATTGATTAATGTGGTTGACTCCAAAACTAGAAATAGAATGGGATTTCTTCGAGGTCGTAAGTGTATGATCCACGAGGGGATGAGCCATCTAGCCTTCGGTGATGCTTCTGTGTGCCTAACGCCTATATAGGGGGTCTCACAACCTTCGTTGGATTTATATATCTTCAGAGTCGTAAGTAAGTGATTCGGTTGGTGACGAGACATCTGATGCCTAAGGTGATGCTTATGCGAACCTAACGCCCGTACGGGGGGTTCTGCAACAGCTCTATTTGGATTGATATATCTTGCCTGGATTGTTTGCGATTGAATGTATTTGCATGTGTAGCGGTGGTGCAACCCGATACCACCACAGTGATTCCATATCATTGATCTAAACCCAACTTTAATTCATCTTTTACTTTCTTGCAATTAGTTTAAGTAACCTCAAATCAACCAATCGTTTTAAATATTAGCCTTAACTCGAACTAGATTAGACTTACAAAGATTCTTAAAAATGTTGTCCTTTGGGTTCGATCCTTAACTATATTGCGATAAGACCCCTCTGCTTGCGGGTGGTATTATTGCACTTTGTTTTTGGTAAAAGCTCGGGGATTTCAACCCCGAGTGAAGTTGTTAGTGTGATAAAATCCCACGACAATTTCCCATCCTAATACTTTATGCACTAACTCATCACATTCTTCCTATAGGGTATTGTTCATAAGTCACATAATTGAGTTACTCATCTATCATCAAGTGGTATGAACTCATCTCGGGTTAAGGCATTATTGATATAGAGTCGAACATTATCAAATACTTCAGGTATTCCACCTAACCAAGTATTAGCCATATCACTACTTGGTGTTACACTCATCACTCATAATAGTGTTTTGCTCTCACCTTTACAAGATGTATTGAGTTGAATCATGTATTTGAAGTTGAACACATGTATTGGATTAGGTGTATATCAAACTAGGCATCATCATATCTCCCATCACTTAATCATTAAAGTATTTAATCTTACCAGTCATATGGTATATCACCTTGTCCATATATGGGTGTAAATCCTTACCTCTCTCAAGGGTATTGCCCACACCTTACTTTATTAAGTTTTAACTTAATCCTCCTCTTGAAGGTACATTAACTCACAATTATCAAATTGCACTAATACTTATTACTTCTTAATATAGTATTTATCGTTTCCCACAACAGATACCTCTTAGTAAAATTGGATTGAAGCATATCTACCATATCAGGCATCATGGTATACATATGTACTATCATATTGTGTTTGAGACACAATCTTCATATCCTATTATGGATCCATATCAAACATGTGGTATAACCACTTCATTATATCGTGTGAGGTATAGTTCCTAACACCATATCATGTAGCCATGTCGGGTTGGCTATCACCTAGCTATTATCATCTCTAGTCATACTCATATCGTGTATGGTGAGACTATTAACATTATATCGGGCATAGGGTGTTCTTATATCATGGACAAGGATGTGCCATATCAGGCATAGTATGAGTTGCCTCACTATGTATTATTTAAAGTATATAAATAACACCATATGGGTTTCTTGTTTTGGATTACCATATCATTTTCCTATATTGGATTTACCATATCGTGATCCCATATTGGATATCATATCGGTTTTTGTGTTGGATATCATATCGATTTCCTTATCTTGGGTATCATATCGGTTTATGTATAATAGATAAACCTTTGAACTCGTAACCCTTTTTATACTTTCAAGGTTCAATTCTTTCACTATAAATACACAACAAGATAGACACTTGGTTACTCATCAACTCATCACAAGGTTGTAGGTTATATCGGGTTTCAAAAGCAATCAGATTTCAAAGCATATCGAGTTTCCACTTTTTCCACCTAGGGTTTTGCCCATATCGTGTAAGAGGTCTAACTTTAACCTTGTATCGTGTATCAGATACAAATAGGTTCCTCCATATTGTCAATGGGACATGTCTTATATTGTGTATGGGATATCACCTACTTTAATATAGGGTGAACCACCATCTTGGGTTCCATATCAAATTTCAAGGTTCTTCAACCTATATCAGGTTGTTTCATGATGATTTCATCATCATCAACCTTAAGACCTTTGTTTTTGCTATTCAAAATCATGGATAATAGTCAAAACTACTTATTAGAACTCATAAATATATCAATTAATCAAAGGAAATCCGAATTCGAAAATAATCAACAAGTTGAACAATATTGAAAAGAAATAGATAATAATATGGATGGGTTCAAGTTATATAACCCACCTCTAAAGAAACTCCCAAGCTTCAAACTCCAACTCTTCAAGTTCCCAAGGTTGAAGATGAGCTTCTACAAGATTCAAGACTTGATCTCCTAACTTTTTGCATGATACCGCCAATCCCAAAGGTCGATATCACCTTACTTGGTTGCTATGACCTATTTGGTCGATATCCTTTGTCTTTGACTGATACCAAGCTTTCTAATCAACTCCTCTTACTCATGCACGATACAAGAAAGGTATGCACAATATGTAAGAGAAGGATGCTAATAATATTTCAGAAATTTTCCTAACAAGTGAAGGGCAAGGCATTTATACTTGAGTTAATTTTATGGCAAGGAGTGTAAGAGGTGTCATCATCTTAAGCTACTACATGCCACCTAGCCATGCATGGTCGACACATATGATTTACATGCATCCCATCATTATCTTGCCATGCAAAAATAAGTGCTTGAGGATAATGCAAAGGATAAGGGTCGGGCTCCTTTGGTTATCTTCTAGAACAAGTCTTCTTCCACTCGCTTTATTATTATATTCAACTCCATCTTTTTCTAAGACAAGTTGCAAGCCGATACATATCACTTTATTAAAGTATCTGTAACATCCCTGACCTGGGTTATGTACTAACCTTAGGTGTTTTGCTTAAATAAGTAATTAGATGCTTGTGTTTATCCTATGAAATGTAATTAAGGCTTTTTGAGGAACTTATATTTTAATTTCAGTCCTTTTTGCATAATGTTGAAACATTGTTTTGTTAATAATGGACTAAAGTGCAAATTACCCAAGTTGATGGGTTAACTTGCAAAATTGCACATGTTAAGATGTTCCTCTAATGTTGATACATTATAAGAATGAATATGATGAAGTGGTATGGATTCCACAAGCTTGAGCACCAAGATATAGCTTGTAGAGCGATCCTTGTGCTTTAAAACCTAGTTTTGGTGTAATGTGCAAATTACCCAAAACCTAGGGTCTAACATGTAAAATATACCCTCTAGAGGATCTCTCATGTTTCTTGGCATCAAGTGGAGCAAATAAAATGAGAAGGTCACCTCTTTTGAAAGATCATGGTAGGAGTGGAAACTACTCACATTAATAATTTATTAAGCAATATCCAAAAAAGGTGGATATTAATATACCACTTTTAAAAAGGATGATCAGTTCTTTTCCTTTAAACCTTGGATAATGGAGGAGTTTTGCATAACTTTAGTAGGTGTAAACGTGGCCAAGTATGGAGCAAGATTTGGTGGATATGTTTGGGAGATAAAAGGAAATAACTCCCTTCTTTCCATTTTCTCTAAAAATCCATAAATATACATATGTGTATTCTTTTCCAAACAACCAAAGGATCGTTCCTTAGCTCTTTTTCCTTATCTTCTTGCTTTGGCCGACCAAGGGAAAGCTCTGGACCAGAGGAAGGACGACCAAGATGACTTTGTAAGTTTGGATCATCACCTACCTCGAATCCATGGTGGAAACTCTAAATTAATGGTTAGTAATTAGTTTTCTTCACGCAATTCTCCTTTCTAGCCATCTTCTCCATCCAAAACTTGAAGAACAGACCTTGGACAACTACTGGAGCTTCATCCACCATTAAAGCTACGAGGCTTGGAGCTCTGGATTAGTCCAAGAGGTGGGTTTTATAACTCTAACCCTTAAGCTTTGTTAATGCGTCCTTCTTTCCTATAATCGTTGCTTAAATCTTCTTCTTCAGATACCTTTGTGTGTTCTTGCTATCATTTCCATGAAGAACAGCCCCTGTTCTTGGTTGAACAGAGGTAGAAGATGATGATGTTAATCTCTATGTTTATCTAAAAATTACCTTTATCAAATGGTCTCCCAACCTTTAGCAAACGGTTTACCAAAACGTTTGGTGCAAACGGTTTTCAAACCATTTGAATGCAAACGGTTTCACAAGAACGCATGGAAGCAAATGGTCTAAGACCGTTTGGAGGCGTTGACCAGGAGTTGACCATTTGGAGGAATGTTGAGAATAATGTAGACTAATTACCTACCAAAAAACATCAATTAATTCCAATTGGTTCACCAATCAAAGGACATCAATCATCTAAACCCTAATCGGGTCAATTGCTGATTTCAATAATTGAATTAAGTTGAAGTTTGGGTTGAGTGACCCAAACGGTTTCAAAACCATTTGGGGATCACCCAAACAGTCTCCAGACCGTTTTGTGATCACCCAAGACCGTTTGGAGGTCTAGGGGTAAGCATAGTTGACCAATTGAGGATCCTATGATAGCAAGTTGATGTATAATCGATTGCTGATTTGATGACTAAACCTAGGATCCAAACCCTAATTAAATGACTTGGTTTTTGATAAAATAATGGGAAAACGGTCTCAAGGCCGTTTTTAGGATATCCAAATGATCCCAAGACCATTTGGGGGTCACCTAAGACCGTTTGGAGGTCTAGGGTTGACTATGGTTAAGTGGTTGAAGATCTAAAGGTAACAAGTTGAAGTGTTATTGATTGTTGACCTAGTGATTAATCCCATGAGCCAAACCTTAATTGGTTGAGTTAGTTTTTTATGTTGACTTGAGAAAACGGTCTCAAGACCGTTTGGAAGACATCCAAATGATCCCAAGACCGTTTGGGGTCAGATCATGCCCAAATTGAATGATGGTTCAATAGACTCACATTGAAGTATGTTGAAGGGTCATCGATTTCAAACCCTAATCCAATTGATCCAAGCCCTAATTGATGATCAATTGAGGGTTAATTGAGTGTCAAATCAGTTGATCCTTGACCTAATTGACTCAATTGATGAGTGGCTAACAAGTACATGATCGATTGAAGGGTTCAACATTGGAAACCCTAACTCAATTGAAGAGGTTGAGACACTTTTTGGTCCTTGCGGTTTTGAGGTGGTTTGGACCAAACGGTCTCAAGACCATTTGGGACCAAACGATCCCAAACCATTTAGTCTCATGCAGTTTCAAGGTCGGTTATGTCCATGCATTTTCAAAGTCAAACTTGACCAAACGGTCTTCATGACCAAACGGTATTCACCCCTATCTTGGGCAAACGGTCTTGAGTGTGCACTTTACCAAACGGTTTCAAAAGTCAACAAGACCAAATGGTCTTCAACACTAAATGGTTTCAAGGTCTATCCAAGACCGTTTGGGGGTTTTGTGTACAAAACCGTTTGAGGTCTATGAAGGTCAAGATCGTTTGATGCCTTAGTGGTCAAGATGGTTTAGTGGTTGATTAACCTAAACCTCATAGATACCTAAAGTGATTAAGGGACCAAGTAATTAGTTGATTAATGTATGTTATAATCAGTGGTGATCATTACAAAGGTACCCTTTATGGGATAGAGTGACTAATACTCTTTGAACAAGTGAGCTTTAATAATCACAATAGTAATGACATAAACCATGATGTCAATGTTGAATTGACTTAGCCTAATCAAGGGTGATGCAATCATCAACTTATAGAAATAGGAGAGAGAAGATTTCTTATATAAATGTTAATCAAGTAATGAACTCCTAATATGGATGGATACTTAATTAGGGTATGATCCATGATAGTGAGATTATGAAACCCTAGTTATGACAGCTAATGAATCATAACCCTAATTGAGGGCATTAATGAGAGTAATCTTCATACATGATGATGGTATGATCTTAATGTGATGTAATGTGAATAGTAAACCCTAATATAGGGTAATGTGATGTAATGTGAATAGTAAACCCTAATCTAGGGTAATGTGATGTAATGTGAATAGTAAACCATAATCTAGGGTAATGTGATGTAATGTGAATAATAAACCCTAATCTAGGGTAATGCGATGTAATGTGAATAGTAAACCCTAATCTAGGGTAATGTGATGTTGTGAACAGTAAACCCTAATAATGAGTTATGCTTTTAAGCATGAAACTCTATGATTAAATTATGGAATGAGGGAACACTATTCCTAATTAAGCTAAAGGGGTTGGTTAACCCTAATTGAATTAAAAAGGGAAACCCTAACCCTAGTAAGGGCATAGTGGTGCAAACCTTGAATGGTAAAGTCATCTTTGTTTTGCAATGTGCTGATATAGAGATAATGTGCTTGTTATCATTTGTTTTAATTATGCAAGTCTTTATGAAATAATGAACATAGCCAGGTAAGATTTATGATGTCATATTCATTGAAAGCACTTTATAAGCTTTGGAAGTAATTATATGCTATGTTGCCTAGTGAGAGGTAACATATGAGATTAATAGGTTGTATGAGCCATAAAGAATATCTGCATTGCTATAATCATGTTCATACTGTTAAATGACTTGATGACAATATGTTACTTGGTAACAAGTGTTGATGATCTAAGGGTTTGAACACCCATATTCCTGAATCACAATGATGAGATGGTTAGGGATTGATATCCCAATGTTAACTAGATGTGAAATGAACTTGATACAATTAGTACTCTTTCTTTATAGCAATTGTCTTATTAGTTTGTGTTTGAAAACATGCCTGATGCTAAAAGAATGCCATAATGTACTTAAATAATCAAGTATAATGATATCATGTAGAGCCCTAACCATAGATCCATCATTGTCAGAAGTTAAATGATGGTGAAACAGGTTTTCCTAAGGGAACTCCTGGAGAGCATACTTTTGAGTATGTGGGGATTATGTACGCGAATATCCTTACGTCCTAATGAGGGAATTGATGTGAGATGTATGTTTAATCTCTCAATCCTTCATTATATGTTTATGTTGGGATGATGTATCACTAATCTCCCGATGATGTTGTTAATGCCGCATCGATGTGAGATAAACAAGAAATCCCTCGATGGCGAAGAGAGTACAACATGCCACTGTAACTCTAATAGCGAAGTTGCCAGAATACCCTGGAAAGCTATTATGACAAAGACACAAGATGTCCTGCATGTTGATCCTCACACTGACTGAGGAAGATGAGGTCATAGAAATCTGGCTCTTCTGATGACCTATGTATGGTACCGATTGTGATTTCATAATGGTCGGTTGGAGTATGAGCGGTATATCTCATCTCCTCAGGGCATAATTATATTTGAAAAATGTAATCAGCCGTGTAGCATAATTGCTTAGGTTGAACTACGAGAAATAATGATTGATGATACATTGTTTATAATGTCCTAGTTGGACAAATAATATACACGTTCTTCATATTCCTTATTGATATATGTCTTGTCATTCAATCAAATTATAATTGAAATGATTGCTTAGAGAATACTGCTCTACTTAGTTTATTCAATAAATTGCATGTTGTTGAGTATTTATAATTCTACTGTTCAGTGTTATTCATTTATTTGCAATAACAATGCTTCTGGCGAAGAGTTATAACTCTCGCTGGGACAATTATTCAATTGTCTCACCCCTGTGGGATTCAACTTTTTAGGTAGATGCTGAGGGAGGAGGAACCCTTCAGTGGGTGAGCAGCAACATCAACAACAACAACATCAAGGACAGCAGTGATCCATAGGTGGAGTCACTGATTGTTAGGTCTTGTGTATAGAAGGTCCTATGTGTCGTCTCTGTACTCTCAGGTCCGAGGAGTCAGTAGATGGTTTAATTCAGATCTGAGATTTTGGCATAATGCCTCGAGATTTTTGTATACTGCTCATGAATAGTTCAACAGGGCAGTCAATGTTGTGATTCTCGAGATGTGATAATACAGAGATGTACTGATGAATCAGCTTGTAAATAACCTAACTTGTTTCTTTATGAAAGAGTTTTACTGTTTGAAGATCTCTTTATAAAAAGTTTTAATTTTTAGTGATTTTCAGTAATTTCGCTGCTAATTAATCACTTCTGCATTCGTTAATCTCATTTTCACAAGTAGATCATCACAATTTAGTGGTATCAGAGCTCTAGGTTCACTGAGTCTACAGAGACATAGGACTTAGGTTGTAGAGTTGTTCTAGTGTCTTCCAGTATATCTGATAGCATCTTCTACTCATATAGGAGGAGAAGATAAAACTAAAGATGTCTGGATCACACGAGGAACACGTTGCTGAGAGTAGTGTTGCTGCACCTAGAGAAGGTGCAAGAGACCAAGAAAGGGAAGAACCTGTACCTGAACCACCCCAGTTCAACCCAGCTGAAATGGGGAATCCAGCCTTCCAAGCCATGTTTGGGCAGTACCTAGGGCACCTACCCATCCAGAAGGATAAGGATCCGGCAAGACATTTGAATGACTACGCTGGGTTGGAGCCACGGAGTATGCTGGAACAGCTGACCCAGCAGATGCTGACTTGTGGCTAACTGAAATAGAAAAGGTCTTTAGAATCATGAACATCCCAGAAGCTGAGAAGGTTAGACATGATGTGTATCTTCTCAAGGGGAATGTTGGTCACTGGTGGACCATGGAAGAACAAAAAAGACCAGGTGTGGAGATTGCATGGGAAGTTTTTCGACGGGAATTTATTAACAGATACTTCCCTAAGACATTCTTGGATGAGAAAATATCTCAGTTTGAGAGGTTAAGACAAGGACTGATGAATATTAGCGAATACGAGGCTAAGTTCATGGAGCTGTTGCAGTTCTGTCCGCATATGGCAGCTACATATGAGGAAAGGATTAGGCGTTTTGAGAAGGGGTTAAACGCTGAGTTGACCACCCTGTGTCTGCTCTGGAAAATAGGGAAAGGTTTTCTACCTTTGTGGAGTCAGTCAGGAGGATAGAGAGGTCTGTGTCAGAGAAGCAACATACTAAGAATAAGAGGATGTATCCCCAGTTCCAAGGATCCTCATCTAAAGATTTCAAGAAACCAAAGTTTTTTGTGCCTACACCACCACCTAGATTCAGTACCCAGACGCAGTGGACGTCAAATAGGGGTAGAGGATGAAGCTTACCTTTAGAAGGAGCTCATAGCTCAACATCTATGTTGGTTACAGGACCACCCAGACCACAACAACTGAACAGAAGCTGTTACATATGTGGAAAGATGGGACATCTGATGAAATATTGCAAAGTCATAGAAGTGAGTGTAACTCAACCTCAAAGGTAGAGTCAGCAAGGTTCTCAAAGGAGACAGTTTCTAGGAGGAGCTAGAGGATGTGGACAAGCGTCCCAAGTTGGATCATCGGCACCTAGTCATCGAGCACCGAATCAACCATAGGCAACAATGAGGTTTTATGCAATGAATCCACCTGAGGCAGTGATCAACCCTCAGGTTGTGGCAGGTCAGATGGAGTTGTTTATTTCTGATATGTCTACATCTTGCATTGTATCTGTTTTGATTGAACCGGGTGCTACGCACTCCTTTATCACTCGAAGAGTGATTCTTAACTGCAACCTGACTACAAGTCATAGAACAGATAGTTTGTTGCTAGAAACTCCGTTGATGGGATCTGCTGTGTTGCAAGAGATATGTTCTCCCTACATTCTCTTTTGTTCTGATCATCGCATTCAAGTGGATCTCATACCACTTGAGATGCATGGATTCGATGTAATCCTTGGAATAGATACATTAGAAAGGTATAAGGTTGTCTTGGATTGTGAGTCCAAGCAAGTTGTGTTCACAGATGATAGTGACACATGGATCTTTCAAGGAGATAGAAAGATTCTTCCAACCTGTTTGGTATCAGCCATGGTTGCTGAGAAGTTGATGAGGCAAGGATGTTATGCATTCTTGGCCCATGTGGTAGATACTACCATGGAGAGTCCTAATCCTGCTGAAGTTCCGGTAGTCAGGGAATTTGAAGATGTATTTCCTGAAGAACTTCCAGGTGTACCTCCACCCCGAGAGATTGATTTTGAGATTAATCTAATCCTGGACATGCAACCTATAGCACAAACACCATATAGGATGACGCCTGCTGAGATGGCAGAACTCAAGAAACAACTACAAGAGTTGCTTGAGAAGGGTTTCATCCGACCGAGTACTTTGCCTTGGGGTGCTCCAGTCCTCTTTGTTCAAAAGAAAGATGGGTCAATGTGGTTGTGCATTGATTATAGACAATTAAATAAAGTAAAAATAAAGAATAAGTATCCTCTGCCGAGGATTGATGATCTCTTTGACCAGTTGCGTGGTGCAACCGTCTTCTCAAAGATAGACTTGAGGTCAGGATATCATCAACTGCATATTAAGGATAGTGACATACCCAAGTCTGCCTTCAGGACAAGGTATGGTCACTATGAGTTCACAGTTATGTCATTTGGACTAACAAATGAACCAACTGCATTTATGGAACTTATGAATAGAATCTTTCAACCTTTTCTCAATCAGTGTGTTTTTGTCTTTATATATGGCATCTTGATCTATAATAGAGATGCTCAGCATCATGAACAACATCTTCGTCAAGCTCTAACTTTTCTAAGAGAGCATAAGTTATATGCTAAGTTTAGCAAGTGTGAGTTTTGGTTACCAGAAGCTTCATTTCTTGGACACGTAATATCTTCTTCAGGTATACGTGTTGACCCTAAAAAGATAGAATCTGTCCTGCAATGGGAGCAGCCGAAGACACCGACGGAGATCCGTAGTTTCTTAGGGTTGGTAGGCTATTATAGGAGGTTCATTAAGAACTTCAGTTCTATAGCTTTACCCTTGACTAAGTTGACCAGGAAGGATGTTCTTTTTACCTGGAGTGACAAGTGTCAGCAATCGTTTCAATTGTTGAAGGAGAGGTTGACAAGTGCACCTGTGCTTGTGTTACCCAAGCAAGGGAAATGATATATAGTTTTCTATGATGCTTCTAAGAATGGACTAGGATGTGTGTTGATGCAGGATAAACAAGTGATTTCTTTTGCTTCTCGATAGCTTAAGAAACACGAGGAGAATTATCCGACACACGATTTAGAGCTAGCTGATGTAGTTCATGCCTTGAAGATCTGGAGACATTATCTTTATGGAGAAACATTCCAGATTTTCACAGACCATAAAAACCTAAAGTATATTTTTTCTCAGGATGAGCTTAACATGAGGCAACGCCACTGGATGGAGTTAATCAAGGACTACGATTGTACAATTGATTATCATCTAGGGAAGGCCAATGTAGTTGTTGATGCTTTGAGTAGGAAATCAGCAACACCAGCCTTAGACAGAGCACAACTGAATTCCTTAGTGTGATCTAAGAGAGATATGCTTATCTCCCTAAGGCAAGATAATGTACAGTTAAGAGTATCATTGTTATCAGGGTTGTTAGCTGAGATGCATATAAAACCTACTCTGAGACAGCAGATTAAGGAGGCACAACAAGTTGATGTTGCAGTTCAACAGATTAGATCTGAGTATGGTAATGAGAAACGAGAAGGTTTCCATGATTCAAATGATCAAGTAGCTTGTTATCATGGTAGAATGATAGTGTCAGATGTGGATAACTTGAGGAAGTTAGTCCTAGAAGAAGCTCATTCTTCAATGTATGCTATGCATCCAGGAAGCACCAAGATGTATCGTAACATGAAAGATATGTATTGGTGGCCTGGTTTGAAGAAAGACGTTGATGAGTTTGTTATGCGATGTCCTGTGTGTCAGCAAGTTAAGGCTGAACACCAGAAGCCTGCATGAACAATACAACTTTTACCCATACCACAATGGAAGTGGGATCATGTGACCATGGATTTTGTGGTTGGTTTACCTAGAACGGCCAAAGGTCATGATTCCATCTGGGTAATAGTTGATAGGTTGAAAAATACAGCACATTTCTTACTTGTCAAAACAACCTATTCTATCGAGAAGTTAGCACAGTTATATGCAGATGAGATAGTGTGGCTGCATGGAGTCCCAGTTACCATTGTTTCTGACATAGGTCCCCAGTTTACAAGTCATTTTTGGGAGCGACTTCATAAAGCCTTAGGCACACAGTTAAGGTTTAGTACAACCTTTCATCCTCAGACAGATGAACAATCAGAAAGGACTATACATACACTAGAGGACTTGCTTAGAGCATGTGTTCTTCAATTTACAGGAAGTTGGGATCTGCACCTAAGTTTGATAGAGTTTGCCTACAACAATAGCTATCAACACAACATTGACATGGCACCTTATGAAGCTTTGTATGGTATACGATGTAGATCTCCCCTATGTTGGTATGAAACCGGTGAATATCAACTTTTAGGTCCTGGTCTTGTACATCAGACCACCGAGAAGATTAAAATAATACAACAACAGTTAAAGACTACACAGGATAGGCAGAAATCTTATGCTGATAAGTGTCGTAGACATTTACAATTATAGGTTGGAGACAGAGTGTACCTCAAGGTCTCACCTTGGAAAGGAATTCTTAGATTTGGGAGGAAAGGAAAGTTAGCTCCTAGGTTTATGGGGCCTTATCCAATCATTGAACGAATTGGAAAGGTAACTTATAAGCTAGGGTTACCATCAGAGTTATAGAAGTTACACCCAGTGTTCCACATTTCCATGTTAATGAAATGTCATCCTGATACAGAATCAATTATGCAACCTATGGAAATAGAGTTGAATGATGATATATCTTATATAGAAGGACATGTGTTGATCCTTGACAAGAGAATTAAAAAGTTGAAAGAAAAAAAAGACATAAGTCTTGTGAAAGTCCTCTGGAATCATCGTGGTGTTGAAGAAGCCACGTGGGAACTAGAGGAAGAGATGAGGAGGAAATACCCTACTCTTTTCTCTTAATATGTTTTTGTAATGATTTCGGGGACGAAATCCTTGTAAGGGGTGGATAATTTGTAACATCCCTGACCTGGTTTATGTACTAACCCTAGGTGTTTTGCTTAAATAAGTAATTATATGCTTATGTTTATCCTATGAAATGTAATTAAGGCTTTTTGAGGAACTTATATTTCAATTTCAGTCCTTTTTTCATAATGTTGAAACATTGTTTTGTTAATAATGGACTAAAGTGCAAATTACCCAAGTTGAGGGGTTAACTTGAAAAATTGCACATGTTAAGATGTTCCTCTAATGTTGAGACATTATAATAATGAATATGATGAAGTGGTATGGATTCCACAAGCTTGATCACCAAGATATAGCTTGTAGAGCAATCCTTGTACTTTAAAACCTAGTTTTGGTGTAATGTGCAAATTACCCAAAACCTAGGGCCTAACATGTAAAATATACCCTCTAGAGGATCTCTCATGTTACTTGGCATCAAGTGGAGCAAAGAAAATGAGAATGGCGCCTCTTTTGAAGGATCATGGTAGGAGTGGAAACTACTCACATTAATAATTTATTAAGCAATATCCAAAAAGGGTGGATATTAATATACCTCTTTTAAAAAGGATGATTAGTTCTTTTCCTTTAAACCTTGGATAAAGGAGGATTTTTGCATAAGTTTAGTAGGTGGAAACTTGGCCAAGTATGGAGCAAGCTTTGGTGGATATGTTTGGGAGATAAAAGGAAATAACTCCCTTCTTTCCATTTTCTCTAAAAATCCATAAATATATATATGTGTATTCTTTTCCAAACAACCAAAGGATCGTTCCTTAGATCCTTTTCCTTGTCTTCTTGCTTTGTCCGACCAAGGGAAAGCTCTGGACCATAGGAAGGATGACCAAGATGACTTGGTAAGTTTGTATCATCACCTACCTCGAATCCATGGTGGAAACTCTAAATTAATGGTTAGTAATTAGTTTTCTTCACACGATTCTCCTTTCTAGCCATCTTCTCCATCCAAAACTTGAAGAACGGACCTTGGAAAACTACTTGAGCTTCATCCACCATTAAAGCTACAAAGATTGGAGCTTTGGACAAATCCTAGAGGCGGGTTTTATAACTCTAACCCTTAAGCTTTGTTAATGCATCCTTCTTTCCTATAATCGTTGCTTAAATCTTCTTCTTTAGATACCTTTGTGTGTTCTTGCTATCATTTCCATGAAGAACAGCCCATGTTCTTGGTTGAACAAAGATAGAAGATGATGACGTTAATCTCTATGTTTATCTCAAAATTACCTTTAGCAAACGGTTTACCAAAACGTTTGGTGCAAACAGTTTTCAAACCGTTTGAATGCAAATGGTTTCACAAGAATGCATGGAAGGAAATGGTCTAAGACCGTTTGGAGGCATTGACCATTTGGAGGACTGTTGAGAATAATTTAGACTAATTACCTACCAAAAATCATCAATTAATTCGAATTGTTTCACCAATCAAAGGCCCATCAATCATCTAAACCCTAATGGGGTCAATTGCTGATTTCAATAATTGAATTAAGTTGAAGTTTGGGTTGAGTGACCCAAACGGTTTCAAAACCATTTGGGGATCACCCAAACGGTCTCAAGACTGTTTGGTGATCACTCAAGACCGTTTGGAGGTCTAGGGGTAAGCATAGTTGACCAATTGAGGATCCTATGATAGCAAGTTGATGTATAATCGATTGCTGATTTGATGACTAAACCTAGGATCCAAACCCTAATTAAATGACTTGGTTTTTGATAAAATAATGGGCAAACGATCTCAATACCGTTTGGAGGATATCCAAACGATCCCAATACCGTTTGGGGGTCACCTAATACCGTTTTGAGGTCTAGGGTTGACTATGGATAAGTGGTTGAAGATCTAAAGGTAACAAGTTGAAGTGCTATTGATTGTTGACCTAGTGATTAATCCAATGAGACAAACCTTAATTGGTTGAGTTAGTTTTTGATGTTGACTTGAGGAAACTGTCTCAAGACTGTTTGGAAGACATCTAAATGATCCCAAGACCGTTTGGGGTCAGATCATGACCAAATTGAATGATGGTTCAATAGACTCAAATCAATTAGACTCACATTGAAGTATGTTGAAGGGTCATCGATTTCAAACCCTAATCCAATTGATCCAAGCCCTAATTGATGATCAATTGAGGGTCAATTGGTTGTCAAATCAGTTGAGGGTTGACCTAATTGAATCAATTGATGAGTGGCTAACAAGTACATGATCGATTGAAGGGTTCAACATTGGAAACCCTAACTCAATTGAAGAGGTTGAGACACTTTTTGGTCCTTGCAGTTTTGAGGTGGTTTGGACCAAACGGTCTCAAGACCGTTTGGGACCAAATGATCCCAACCCGTTTAGTCTCATGCGGTTTCAAGGTCGATTATGTCCATGCGGTTTCAAAGTCAAACTTGACCAAACGGTCTTCACCCCTATCTTGGGCAAACGGTCTTGAGTGTGCACTTTACCAAACGGTTTCAAAAGTAAACAAGACCAAATGGTCTTCAACACCAAATGGTTTCAAGGTCTGTCCAAGACCGTTTGGGGGTTTTGTGTACAAAACCGTTTGAGGTCTATGAAGGTCAAGATCGTTTGATGCCTTAGTGGTCAAGATGGTTTAGTGGTTGATTAACCTAAACCTCATAGATACCTAAAGTGATTAAGGGACCAAGTAATTAGTTGATTAATGTATGTTATAATCAGTTGTGATAATTACAAAGGTACCCTTGATGGGATAGAGTGACTAATACTCTTTGAACAAGTGAGCTTTAATAATCACAATAGTAATGACATAAACCATGATGTCAATGTTGAATTGACTTAGTCTAATCAAGGGTGATGCAATCATCAACTTATAGAAATAGGAGAGAGAAGATTTCTTATATAAATGTTAATCAAGTAATGAATTCTTGATATGGATGGATACTTAACTATGGTATGATCCATGATAGTGAGATCATGAAACCCTAGTTATGACAGCTAATGAATCATAACCCTAATTGAGGGCATTAATGAGAGTAATCTTCATACATGATGATGGTATGATCTTAATGTGATGTAATGTGAATAGTAAACCCTAATCTAGGGTAATGTGATGTAATGTGAATAGTAAACCCTAATCTAGGGTAATGTGATGTAATGTGAATAGTAAACCCTAATCTAGGGTAATGTGATGTAATGTGAATAGTAAACCCTAATCTAGGGTAATTTGATGTTGTGAACAGTAAACCCTGATAATGAGTTATGCTTTTAAGCATGAAACTCTATGATTAAATTATGGAATGAGGAAACACTATTCCTAATTAATCTAAAGGGGTTGGTTAACCCTAATTGAATTAAAAAGGAAACCCTAACCCTAGTAAGGGCATAGTGGTGCAAACCTTGAATAGTAAAGTCATCTTTGTTTTGTAATGTGCTGATATAGAGATAATGTGTCTGTTATCATTTGTTTTAATTATGCAGGTCTTTATGAAATAATGAACATATCCAGGTAAGAGCTATGATGTCATATTCATTGAAAGCACTTTATAATCTTTGGAAGTAATGATATGCTATGTTGCCTAGTGAGAGGTAACATATGAGATTGATAGGCTGTATGAGCCATAAAGAATATTTGCATTGCTATAATCATGTTCATACTGTTAAATGACTTGATGACAATATGTTACTTGGTAACAAGTGTTGATTATCTAAGGGTTTGAACACCCATATTCATGAATCACAATGATGAGATGGTTAGGGATTGATATCCCAATGTTAACTAGATGTGAAATGAACTTGATACAATTAGTACTCTTTCTTTATAGCAATTGTCTTATTGGTTTGTGTTTGAAAACATGCATGATGCTAAAAGAATGCCATAATGTACTTAAATAATCAAGTATAATGATATCATGTAGAGCCCTGACCATAGATTCATCATTGTCAGAAGTTAAATGATGGTGAAACAAGTTTTCCTAAGGGAACTCCTGGAGAGCATACTTTTGAGTATGTGGGGGTTATGGACGTGAATATCCTTACGTCCTAATGAGGGAATTGATGTGAGATGTATGTTTAATCTCTCAATCCTTCATTATATGTTTATGCCGGGATGATGTATCACTAATCTCCCGATGATGTTGTTAATGCTGCATCGATGTGAGATAAACAAGAAATCCCTCGATGGAGAAGAGTGTACAGCATGCCACTGTAACTCTAATAGCGAAGTTTCCAGAATACCCCGGAAAGCTATTATGACAGAGACACAAGATGCCCTGCATGTTGATCCTCACACTCACTGAGGAAGATGAGGTCATAGAAATCCGACTCTTCTGATGACCTATGTATGGTACCGATTGCGATTTCGTAATGGTCGGTTGGAGTATGAGTGGTATATGTCATCTCCTCAGGGCATAATTATGTTTGAAAAATGTAATCAGCTGTGTAGCATAATTGCTTAGGTTGAACTACGAGAAATAATGATTGATGATACATTGTTTATAATGTCCTAGTTGGACAAATAATATACATGTTCTTCATATTCCTTATTGATATATGTCTTGTCATTCAATCAAGTTATAATTGAAATGATTGCTTAGATAATACTGCTCTACTTAGTTTATTCAATAAATTGCCTGCTGTTGAGTATTTATAATTCTACTGTTCAGTGTTATTCATTTATTTGCAATAACAATGCTTCTAGCGAAGAGTTATAACTCTTGCTGGGACAATTATTCAATTGTCTCATCCCCGTGGGATTCAAATTTTTAGGTAGACGTCGAGGGAGGAGGAACCCTTCAGTGGGTGAGCAACAACAGCAGCAGCAACAACATCAAGGACAACAGTGATCCACAGGTGGAGTCACTGTCTGTTAGGTCTTGTATATAGAAGGTCATATGTGTTGTCTCTATACTCTCAGGTCCTAGGAGTCAGTAGATGGTTTAATTCAGATCTGAGATTTTGGCGTAATGCCTCGAGATTTTTGTATACTACTCATGAACAGTTCAACAGGGAAGTCAGTGTTATGATTCTCGAGATGTGATAATACAGAGATGTACTGATGAATCATCTTGTAAATAACCTAACTTGTTTCTTTATGAAAGAGTTTTACTGTTTGAAGATCTTTTTATAAAAAGTTTTAATTTTTAGTGATTTTCTGTAATTCCACTGCTAATTAATCGCTTCTGCATTCATTAATCTCGTTTTCGCAAGTAGATCATCACAGTATCTTTCCCATCATGGGAAAATATAAAGCTCAACAAACTGATAAGAGACTCCCTCCATGGCCCCATTGCTGATAGGGACTCCCATTCTAACTATACAACTTGATATAGCTCAAGTAAGGGCTTCACCTTTAATTCTTTCTTAGTCTTTTCATCACTAAGAGTACCATCCCTCAAAGATGGTTTAATTAGGGTGCCCCTTTATTTCTCTCTCTTCTAAATGATACATATAGGGAGTATAGACACACTAGAAGTGGTAATTTACATATCAACCCTCCATTTTAGATAATTTCCAATTTGACACACAAAGCTCTTAACATTATACAAATAAGTTTTCACTTAGAATTTAGGCTTTCCACAAGACACCACTTAGCATTATTCTCTCTCTTTTATGATATTAAAACACTTAGAACACATTCAACATGTGACATTTGGCAATGTAACCCCTCGTATTGGGTAAATTGCACATTTCACTCAGACTATCAATTAATGCACAAATAGTTTGCAATTAAGCTCAGACTTGAAAATAAACTTCATAAGAAGCCTTAATTTCTTTTCAAAAGATTATAATCAATTTGTAAGTAACTTACTTAAGCAAAACTCCTAGGGTTAAGCCATAACCCAGGTCAGGGGTGTTACAATTATAAACCCCTAACAAGGATTTCATCCCCAAAATCCCAAATGAAGGAAGACAATTGTTGTTCATGCATCATAGCATCAAGTCTCCACATAACATCTTGATGTTATGGAGATGCCATAGAACTTTGACCAGCACAAAAGTCCTTCCATTAAAGATCATCATAAGATCTTTCACATATGATACATACTCATCTGTCTTATTCATTACTGACTGCGGAGTCAACTTTGTGTCAGGTAACACTTTCTAAGTTAGAGAAATAATATTCATACTTTGAATAATTCAGGTGTCATACCTCATTGACTCACATCTTTTATGTGATAAGATTCTTAAATTCTAGGGAGTCTTTCATACTCTTCACTTAGCTTAGCATTTCACTTTCAAGGAAGGACCATGATTACTGTAACATACTCGATTCCAGACACATAAGCTAATTTCCCATTCTTCTAGGCCCCTAATTGATTAGGTGGATATCCAAAATCCCTTGTCCCTTTTCTTTACTTGGCTACCTTTCAATGTCTATATTTTGTTGTAATAGCATAGGTCAAACCATATTAGGATCTAATAACCCTAATTGACTCTTTCGAATCACATGAACATGAAATCTTTGAATGTGATAACCCTAATACTTGAAGGATGAGAATTGTTGAATAATGATAATAAACTATAGTCTTGACCATAACTAAATATCCTAGTTAACCCTAGGATCTTATAAGGTGGTATGGGGTATAACTCGTAGGGTTTAACCCTATTTGCCTTTTTGGTTCAGATAAATTACTTTAATTAAGTGACTAGAGTGCAATGGTATACAAGTAACAAAGGTAATATCAAAGAGGCAAAACTGAGCCCAAATTCATGTTCCTCATATCCTAATTAGGAAAGATACCAACTTTTGGCTTAATTGGACACCAAATACACTACCAATGCCAATTGGGGAGACTTTAACCAAAGTTAGAAATCATTTAACCCTTGATTTCCTAATTTTTGACCAAGGTCTCGATTTTTGTCACATGCCCGACACCCCTGTTGTAGTCACGCGAGCCTTACCCAGGTTGGGTAACCGGGTGGGAGACCCCGTCTCCTACCTCTGTCTTTCCCACACACGTAGGACCTGCTCAACGCCCCCGCAGTCGTCGCCATGCTTCCTCGTGCTACACTCGCTTGTTATCGCGATTTATCCTCCATTAAATCTGCTTTGACCTGCCGAGTTCAATGAACCCTAACTCACTTTCTCTCTCACCCCATGTAGCAAATACCCAATTGCCCATATTCCTTCTTCACTACCGCCGTTCCTAGTGACCCTGAAACCCCACCTGATCAATCACCAAGAAGACTCTAATCACACAGAAAGCATCTCCTCATCCTCCTTCACCTTTCACCTCGGTCAATTGGCATGAACCACCTTGGGCGCACCCCGCTGGATCAAGTTGTTCCCTCCGGCAACTCCTCATCAATCCAGCAGCCCCCTACTTCTCACTTCAATTCAAGATAAAGTAACCGTCTACGAGCTCCCCTCTTTCATTCCACGTACTTAGTTTGACTTGAAGTGTGCCATAAGGCTGGGTCGACAAAGTCGTCGATCACCCTTGTTTTGCGCCACCACCGGAGGGTGTTTCTTCGTCTTCCATTTTGGTTTTGGACCCTAGGACCCATCATGGGTTTGCTTTGGATGTAAGGGGCATGTTGGGGTTCCCGTGAGGTGGCTGGGACCTCTTGTTTGTTCCGGCGCCAATGTCGCTGGTCTGTGAACGGCGTTGGTTCTCTGTTTGTCTTCTTTGTCCTCGCGGATGTCTCTGGGTTCGGGTTTGTGCATGCCTGTACTTCGCGGACCTCTCCGTGAGGTGCTTCTCTGCTAAACCTTAGCCTCGCAGGCTAATGATCGTAGGCCTAATCTCGCCCCGTCCTCGTTAGGGCCATCTTTGGATGTTTCCCCCAGTGGGGCTCACCCTTAGATGCGACCACCCGAAGACCAGAGCAGCAGCTCCACAGGTCCAGGGTGAAGCAGCTAGGCCAATTTGCTTCCTTGCCACACACTTTTGATTCAGACCTCAGGCGTTGTATTCGTAGGATTCTTCTTGACCGGCAGATCGGTGGTTCATCTCAGATCCCTTTCTCGTCTCCCAGCCTCCACAAGACTATAGCGAAGGCTCTTTGAGTCTGGGATGAAGAGTCGGAATCGATGGACTGCCCTCCCATCCATCTAGATGCCTGGATCCCCAGGAATCACACCTTGACCAAGCTCTCTATGGAGAAGCCATGGCGTTGAACATAGGGATTCAATCCCTGGGACGAAAGTCTAGTTCAGCCCATGGTGGCTAGCACAATAATGTCACGCCCATGGGGGCATATTGTTAATTTCGATATCAAACTTAGGTTTCTCTTTTATTTCTCTATACTCTGCATGACAGCGAACCCTGATGATTTGCATACAGGGGCAAAATCGTATTTTCACAATTCGAATTTCTGTATATAGCCAGAAAATGACTTAAACTTGTAAAATTCATAAGTAATTATTGGCTTATTCAAATAATACAAATAAATATGTTTTTGAGATCAGAAAAATACTCCTGATTTATTGGGATAGGTTTCACGCTCAGATTTGCAACTGACAGTATGGTCGATTTCTAAGCAAGAGATTTAATACATTTTATATTAATCAAATGCACACATATTGTGACTAGGTTGAGACAACCATGACCCTGTGCTTAGGAGGTGTTACTAGATATTTAGGTCTGAACATGAGGTATGTACATCCTCTATTTTATTTTGGGCATTATTTGACTAAATCCATATACATTTTAATGAGGAATCTCTTGAACTGTTATTTCTCTTGGAAATCTATTATTCTTGGACATTTATAATTCTTGATATGAATCTCTTTTATTGATGTGATTATTAATTTGACATGATTATGGGTCTTTAGGCCCCTCCTTCCTTGTTGCCTTTTGGTTTGATATTGACTAAAATGATAGTCTTGCCACTCTATTATAGCATGTTGTGTGTTTGACTAGATTATCTAGAATACTGGTACTTATGTACAACCATACTTTTATAGGGTGTGTGTATTCCGCCCGGGGTGTGCGTTTCCACCCTTGTTTACTTTTAGGCCATGATCCTATGGTGTTATGGCCCTATTTTAGGTATATTTAGTCTACATTGTTATGCATGCAAATATTTGTTGTTATAATGAGAATCTGTGGTTGACTGATATGGCAAGACACTTTTTACTATCATGCTTGTAATCTGAATTTAATATGCCTCATTTCTTTTGTCATATTCCTCTTGAATATACCTAAATTGCAGTTATCCCCTCCTCTTGTGGGAACATCTCTTTTATACTTATAACACACCATAATGCCCAAAGTGTTTTATATATGTACATACCCAGCCTTTGTTGACCTCTATATTGTTTCCTATGTTCTGGGTGATGTTCCTTTCCACCCAGGTATAGGTACATTACATGACAACGGATCAAGAAGATCATCTTCACGGATTGGAATTAAGGATAGCTTGCAATAGTTAGGTTACCCTCTGTTGTCGGCGTTAGTTGTACTTAGTGCAAGTTTTTGTAAAATCACCTTTTGTGGTGAGGAACAATTGTATAATGATACACCTTGTAACTTTGTAATAGTTTTGTTTCCGCTGCTTTATTATTACATGGCTCTTGTATTATATCATTGTGAGTGGATCCCCTTTCGGGTACCACTCTTTACAAAATGGTATCAGAGGCTAAGCAGTCGGTAACTTGACTATTTCAAGTTATCCTTGGTTGACCCTTAATTAGATTGGTGTCCCTTAGAGGTTATTGATAAACCTATTTTCTAGTAGTCAATATCATTTAAGGTTTTCAACCCCTGACTAATTTGGACACTTGCACTCCTCGACCTAATTATGTGAGCATGAGTTAGTCTTTAGTAACCCTTAACACCCACACCTTCTCTATGGAGGTGGGATGAAGTCACATCGAACTGACTCTTATAGTGTTTGGTTTACATCTCATAATTTTCTAGGATATTAGCCTAAGACCTATGAAGTGCGTATTGACTTAAATAGTCATACATAGACATATTCTAGTTCTCACCTTGAATCCCTTTACCTTTGTTGTTCTCTGGCACGCCTTTCATACACCTACTATGGGGCTGCTAAGAACACATGAACTATAAATATAAAATTTTTGATGTAAATCTTAGGAATTTAGATGTTTCCCTTGTTACTAAGTGATGGTATGAACGAGATTTGTTATTTTTAGGCATACCTTGCCTTCAAGGTGAAGAATCACAACATAGGTATGTCCCAAAACCACTCATCTAAGGTTTGGATACCATGTTTGATTAGCTTTTATGCCTCATACATGAGGTTTAGTGGGTGGAAGCTATTATGTTTTATATAATATTCTTAGGAGTTTGCCTCTCTCGCCTCCATGGTGCAATTAGGTTACCCAGAGAATGATGTTATTGGTAAATTTACTATATAGTTCATCTTGTCTTTTGATGGGACTATAGTTGTAAATCGCCAAGTGTAGAAGGAACACATATACCTTACTATAATTATTAGATGATCATATGACTCCCTTAGGTCTTGCGATGAGGATGTGTCAATTATGCTTAAGAGTGACATGGGGAATGGTGGATGTCTTACCTCGTTGGGGTTTGATGAATTTGACCATGTGTAATAGGAAACCCTTCTCCCTTCCATGTAAAAACATAGTTAAGGTGTAGTCAAATGTCCTATGTGGTATCTGAAGGATTAGACCCTTTAAGCAAAAGGATGTGATGAAAAAATAATAGTATGTGGTGGTTGAATTGGTTCTCTGGTTGATTTTGGCACCAATTTTGGATTTTTCACCGCAAGTTTTGCATCGTCAAATTTATTTTCATTATTAATCTATATGTACAAAAGAAAAGTTATCATATTTTATCGATGGTTTTTGGAACCAAGTCACCACCATAAGAAAGTTGAGTAGTAGAGAATCTCTTTAGTGAAGTACCTGGGTTTGCATGTTCAACCCTAATACCCAAGGCCTAAGACTGACATAGTTAGTTTCAAATATATATATATCAGGCCTAGTGGACCCACCTTTTTTCCCCCTCTAGGTTATGCACTAAGTTATAGTTTAAGCCTTTTAAGTGGTGGAGTCTCGTACGATTTATTCATTAGGAATCAAAGTAACTTGAGGAATGATCCTGATTAATAACAGTTACAATAAGTAAAACCTGGACAACTCCTAGTAGTAATGTCAAACATATGTAGAGGCTACCAAACTGGGAATTTCAGAGGAGCCTTGCTAATCATACCGTCCTACATGTTACTTTGATGATTAAAATAGATTTAAAATTTTATCTGGAGTTATCCCTAGAGGATGTATTTATGTCAGATAGGGGTAAAGTAAATTTTCACATAGAAGATCAAAATAATATCCTATACCCCAAATTACTAATAATTATATGGTAAGAGTGACTATACAATATAAGCTAGGGTGAACATACTGAGTATATTGGGATTTCTGAATATTTCCCATGTGACCATGATAAATAGGGGTGTGAGGGGGTTGACTACACAGTAATCAAAACATGTCTAATGTAATGCGTAAAGTTAGCTCATGAATGATAAATTCAATAAGTTGTATACAACACACTATAGTGCTCAATTATGAATGAAAAAGTCTATTGAAAACAAAATCCTAAACTTACACCCCAACCCTAATGCGCCTAATAAAGTATATGTGTTGTCTTTGTTATGTGACACATCATAATTCACCCCCCTTGATAAATCTATAAATATTTCAATTTAAAATAATAGTTGGTGATGATGGTGGTGATGATGATGTTGTTGATGATGATGATGATGATGATGAGCATGATGATGATGATAATGTTGATGACGATGATGAGGAGGAGTAGGTGATGATTTCAGTGATATTGATAATGAGGATGGTGAGTAGATGATAATGATGATGATGTTATTTTAATGATGATGATGATGATAACAAGAGAAATTATGAGGATCATGATCAAAGAATGGCAAAACTATGATAACACTGTAGGTAGCCCTAATGTATACAATTGGTTGACATAATCCTAGGTCTTGTTGTAACTTTTATAGCCCAACATCTACCATAATCAGATTATTGGATGCATGACACATGGAGACATATAGCTTCACCTTGAGAGTGGACCATAAGTGTGATATGAGTAACATGTTATGACCCCCTACATTAAGTACACTATAAATTTATAACTTAGTTAAAAGTATAACTTAGCATACGATACCACAACTGGATGGATTTTGGGGACGAAATCCTCTTTAAGGGGTGGAGTGTTGTAACATACTCGATTCCAGACACATAAGCTAATTTCCCATTCTTCTAGGCCCCTAATTGATTAGGTGGATATCCAAAATCCCTTGTCCCTTTTCTTTACTTGGCTACCTTTCAATGTCTATATTTCATTATAATAGCATAGGTCAAACCATATTAGGATCTAATAACCCTAATTGACTCTTTCGAATCACATGAACATGAAATCTTTGAATGTGATAATCGTAATACTTGAAGGATGAGAATTGGTGAATAATGATAAAAAAACTACAGTCTTGACCATAACTAAATATCCTAGTTAACCCTAGGATCTTATAAGGTGGTATGGGGTATAAGTCGTAGGGTTTAATCCTATTTGCCTTTTCGGTTAAGATAAATTACTTTAATTAAGTGACTAGAGTGAAATGGTATAAATGTAACAAAGGTAATATCAAAGAGGCAAAACTGAGCCCAAATTCACGTTCCTCATATCCTAATTAGGCAAGATACCAACTTTGGGCTTAACCGGACACCAAATACACCACCAATGCCAATTGGGGAGACTTTAACCAAAGTTAGAAATCATGTAACCCTTGATTTCCTAATTTTTTACTAAGGTCCCGATTTTTGTCACGCGTTTGGCACCCCTGTTGTAGTCATGTGAGCCTTACCCAGGTCGGGTAATCGGGTGGGAGACCCCATCTCCTACCTCCGTCTTTCCCGCACGCGTAGGACCTGCTCAACGCCCCCACAGCCGTCACCATGCTTCCTCGTGCTACACTCACCTGTTACTGTGATTTATCCTCCATTAAATCCACCTTGACCTACCGAGTTCAATGAACCCCAACTCACTTTCTCTCTCACCCCATGTAGAAAATGCCCAATTGCCCATATTCCTTCTTCACTACCGCCATTTCCAGTGACCCTGAAACCCCACCTGATCAATCACCAAGAAGACTCTAATCACACAGAAAGCATCTCCTCATCCTCCTTCACCTTTCACCTCAGTCAATTGGCATGAACTGCCTTGGGCGCACCCCGATGGATCGAGTTGTTCCCTCTGGCAACTCCTCGTCAATCCAACAGCCCCTTGCTTCTCACTTCAATTCAATACAAGGTAACCATCTACGAGCTCCCCTCTTTCATTCCACGTACTTAGTTTGACTCGAAGTGTGCCATAAGGTTGGGTCGACAGAGTCGTCGATCACCCCTATTTTGCGCCGCCGCTGGAGGGTGTTTCTTTGTCTTCTGTTTTAGTTTTGGACCCTAGGACCCATCGTGGGTTTGCTTTGGATGTAAGGGGCATGTTGGGGTTCCCGCGAGGTGGCTGAGACCTCCTATTTTTCTGACGCCAATGTCGCTGGTCTGTGAACGACGTTGGTTCTCCGCTTGTCTTTTTTGTCCTTGTTGATGTCTCCGGGTTTAGGTTTGTGCATGTCTATACTTCTCGGACCTCTCCGTGAGGTGCTTCTCTGCCAAACCTTAGCCTCACAGGCTAATGATCATATGCCTAATCTCGCCCCATCCTCGCCAGGGCCATCTGCGGTTGTTTACCCCAGTGGGGCTCACCCTTGGATGTGGCCACCCAAAGACCAGAGCAGTAGATCCGCAGGTCCAGGGTGAAGCAGCAAGGCTAGTTTGCTTCCTTGCCACATGCTTTTGATTCAGACCTCAGGCGCTGTGTTCGCAGGATTCTTCTTGACCGGCTGATCGGTGGTTCATCTCAGATCCCTTTCTCGTCTCCCAGCCTCCACAGGACCAAAGCGAAGGCTCTTTGAGTCTGGGATGAAGAGTCAGAATCGATGGACTGCCCTCCCATCTATCTAGATGCCTGGATCCCCAGGAATCACACATTGACCGAGCTCTCTATGGAGCAGCCATGGCATTGAACACAGTGATTCAATCCCTGGGACGAAAGTCCAGTTCAGCTTATGGTGGTCAGTACAATAATGTCATGCCCATGGGGGCATATTGTTAATTTTGACATCAAACTTAGGTTTCTCTTTTATTTCTCTATAGTACGCGTTACAGCGAACCCTGATGATTTGCATACGGGGGCAAAATCGTCTTTTCACAATTCGAATTTCTATATATAGCCAGAAAATGACTTAAACTTGTAAAATTCATAAGTAATTATTGGCTTATCCAAATAATACAAATAAATATGTTTTTAAGATCAGAAAAATACTCCTAATTTATTGGGATATGTTTCACACTCAGATTTGCAACCAACAGTAGGGTCGATTTCTAAGCAAGAGATTTAATACATTTTATATTAATCAAATGCACACATATTGTGACTAGGTTGAGACAACCATGACCATGTGCTTAGGAGGTGTTACTGGATATTTAGGTCTGAACATAAGGTATGTACATCCTCTATTTTATTTTGGGCATTATTTGACTAATCCATATACATTTTAATGAGGCATCTCTTGAACTGTTATTTCTCTTGGAAATCTATTATTCTTGGACATTTATAATTCCTGGTATAAATCTCTTTTGCTGTTGTGATTATTAATTTGACATGATTATGGGTCTTTAGGCCCCTCCTGCCTTGTTGCCCTTTGGTTTGATATTGACTAAAATGATAGTCTTGCCACTCTATTATAGCATGATGCGTGTTTGAATAGTGGTACTTATGTACAACCATACTTTTATAAGGCATGCGTATTCCACCCGGGGTGTGCGTTTCCACCCTTGTTTACTTTTAGGCCATGATCCTATGGTGTTATGGACCTATTTTAGGTATATTTAGGCTACATTATTATGCATGGAAATATTTGTTGTTATAATGTGAATCTGTGGTTGACTGATATGGCAAGACACTTTTTACTATCATGCTTGTAATCTGAATTTAATATGCCTCATTTCTTTTGTCATATTCCTCTTGAATATACCTAATTACAATTAGCCCCTCCTCTTGTGGGAACATCTCTTTTATACTTATAACACACCATAATGCCCAAAGTGTTTTATATATGTACATACTCAGCCTTTGCTGACCTCTATATTGTTTCCTATGTTCTGGGTGATGTTCCTTACCACCCAGGTATAGGTACATTATAGGACAACGACTCAAGAAGATCATCTTCTTGGCTTGGAATTAAGGATAGCTTGCAATAGTTAGGTTACCCTCTGCTGTCGGCGTTAGTTGTACTTAGTTTAAGTTTTTGTAAAATCACCTCTTGCAACTTTGTAATAGTCTTGTTTCCGCTGCTTTATTATTACATGGCTCTTGTATTATATCATTATGAGTGGATCTCCTTTCGGGTACCACTCTTTACAATTACATTCTATTACCCACTTGGGACTACAAGTCTTATCATACATCCTTAATACCACTCCAATCTGTTGATACAACACAAAAATTTCTTATAACTTGTATCAACTATCTTCTTAATTGTACATTCTCTTGTCATAAGGAAAGGTCACTTACTAAAGAAGAACTTATGTCAGAGGTATCTGTAGAGGTTAGGAATAATTTGCATCAATAGATCTAGATAGGGATACTCTAAGGAATTATTTTTAGCTTGATAAGCTTCCTCTCAAAATGATTCTACAATTGTTCCTTCAATTAATACATCCTTAGCAATGTTTATATTTATGCAGAGCATAAACCCCTATCATATGATCTCCATACTAGATTTATCTCAAGGTTGGCTCTTCTAGATCACCAAACATTATTCATCTTATCGGGAGTCATATCCTCACTTTCCCATACCACCTGGCACATCTTAGATACTAGAATCCCTTACCTTGGTATCCTTCACATGTGTCAAAAACACATCACATCCTCATCATTTTCATTTCTCTATTATAAGTGCCAAAGTCAAACATACAAAAGGATCTTTCTTTTTCATCTTGGGACATAATATATTACACATATCTTATCTTGGAACCAAAGTCCCAGACGAACTGATACTTTTCTAAGTATTCATCAATCGAACACTTCTAACTCATGCACATCAAGTGTCATAAGACTCGATTGCCATGTCCCTGAAAGGAAAGAACATAAAGGAACATATTCCTTTTATCACCCCATCATTACCCAGGGTTGTTCATCAAAGAGGAGACATGTATTTAGTTGGGGAAATCCACTTAGCAACCTCTATTTAATTGGGGAAGTCCACCTAGCAATCCTTATTTAGTTGGGGAAGTCCACTTAGCAACCCCTATTTAACTGGGAAAGTCCACTTAGCAATCCCTATTTAATTGGTAAAGTCCACTTAGCAATCCCTATTTAATTGGGAAAGTCCACTTAGCAATCCTTATTTCGTTGGGAAAGTCCACTTAGCAATCCTTATTTAGTTGGGGAAGTCCACTTAGCAACCCCTCATATCATCATTCCTTTCTCTGTTATTGTCTAACATGTTTATGAACATTCTATAATTTTATCATATTTCCCATTTCCACATTATGGAAAAGATCCTTACTATTCACATAGACTTTATTGAATAGGGATCATCTCCCTCGTTCTCTTTCTCTTATCGTGAGGATTATACTTTTTACTTCCTCATACACTCAGATTGATCTGAGATCATCTCAAATTCCAATTTATTGTACTTAGGATGTTATAAAAATACCCATGCCATGTTTCTAGCCTCGTTAGGCTCACTAGATTGTCTCAAAATGACTACTTGATCAGAGTAATCAGAAAGATAACAATCTAAGAGTTCCATACATACTTTATCTTCAATAGTTGAATACTTAGCCAAGGTATACAAGTATAGAGATTAGGTAGTATGCATTTAAAAGAATACGAAACAAAATTTAAATTCTAGTTCTCATAATTTCTTCCTTATATTCCCATAGGACAATCAATAGGGAAGTCAATTACAACAATCCTTCTTATGATTATCAGATGAAAATCAAGAGAAAGTATATCAAAATGGAAAAGTTCTATCTGACTTGTACCCCTCACGGTCATCTACCACTTCAGGTTGACTCAACACATAGAGTCTAGTTGTTTCATGTTGTTGCTTTTGCCTTTTTACTCTATTGGGTTGTAACTTTCGTAAGCCCTGCCGAGTCTACCTCAGTTGTTGGGTCATTTCCTCCCTTCTTTTTAAATAAAAGAGTTTAATATGCTCATTTCCATATTTATAACATGTTTTGTCCTCGTACCATGGTCTTATCGGTCTTATTACCGATGTAGAAGTTAAGTCAGAGGTTCTTACATGTGGAAGGTTAGGACCTTTGCCTTTACGTAGTGACTACTGCCCTAGTACAATAGGCATTTATTGCACTGGTGGCACCAAGAACTTTGCCTTTTTGAAACAACTAGGCAAATGTTTCTAGAATTGTAGAGACATTTCCTTAATTCTCAGCTTATTGCCCCTTCTCGGGCACTGCCATCACAGATGTACTATCTGTTTATACTTATGGCAGAGTCTATTTTCTTGCCATATGTTAATCATTCCCACATTTTCCACTGTTCCATCATGACTATGTCATTCAGGAACCCTTTCAGAACCCAAAATTTCTACATTGAGGACTGGTAATCTAGATTGTATTGATAGTATCCAACCTACTATATGCATCACTGTTGTCCTAACCTGCCCAACAAGAGCATAAAAAGCAGGATTTTCTATCCTGATTAGGTCAAGATGGGAATTCTCAGGCACTCGTTCTCCTCTTTTATGATCCCTTGCACCCTATCTTGGTGCAATAACATTGCTCTCAGCAATGTGTTCCTCATGTTCTCCAGTCATTTTTAAACTTCACCCTATCTTCTGCATAAGCAGAAGTCACTATAAGATATACTGGAGGACACTAGAACAGACTCAACACCTTAGTCCTATGTCTTTGTAGACTCAACAAACCTTAGGCTCTGATACCAAACTTGTAGCGACCGCCATCAAACTGACAACCAAATCATTACTAATTATGTGGAATTACCATAAACAACAGATTAACAAAAAATCACTAAAATTAAAAACCATTTTGCAAGGAGATCCTCTACTAGAAAACTCTTATTGAAAGATCCAAATCTTATACATAACATGATTTACATTGTACAACATTGTTTCATCTCATCTTGAGGACAACATATAATAGTTGCTCTATCAACACATGTACTGTAGCAACATAAAACCTCGAGGCCTACAAGCCAAAATCTTAGATCGCTCATGAAACCATTACGAACCAACTCCAAGGACATGAGAGTACAAAGACGACACATAAGACTTCTATCTATAAGATGCGACAGACAGTACACTCAACTTATACTATTACTATTGCCCTGTTATTTATTGTCCTTCCTCTATAGAACGGTCTCTACCTTCTCTTGCACGTCAACCTAAAAATTGTAGATCCCATGGGGTGAGACAATTGTCCCAGTGAGAGATATAACTCTCCGCCAACAATATTATTATCACAGATAGACAATATAAAGCTGAGTAGAGGATTCTTTTACATTAATAAGCAAGATTAATCAATATTATAAGCAGAACTAAATAATCTCTCTTCTTAAAGTAATGCAGCTATTATTGATGGAGCAATAAATCATCTATTTGCTTTATAAGGAATATGAAGAACATGTATAACATCTATCTACTAAGATCTATAAAAGTAATAAAGTATTTAACCAATGTTTTCCTGTATTCAATCCTTCAACAAATACACTGCATGACTGATTACATGTTTAAATTTACACTTATGCCCAGAGGAGATGATATGTATCACTCATACTCCAACCGACCACTAGTAAGTCGAAATCGGTACCATACAAGGTCAATGACAGAGCCGAATGTTAAGACCTCACCTTGTCTCGGTCAGTACGAGACCACTTAGATTTAGCATGGCATCTTATGTTTGTTGTTTGTTAGCTATGTCGGGGTATAGCGACATCTTCGTTATAGAGTTACAGTCGTAGTGTGTACTCTCTTTGGGAGAAGACCACTAAGCTTTCCTGGATTATCAAGATGACCACTGAGCGATCCTGATTTAATTTCATCAGGAAGTCCACTGAGCAACCTGGTGTATTTAGGAAGTCCACTAAGCACCCTTATTTAGTTTGGGAGTCCACTGAGAACCCTTATATAATTATCACAAATTCAAAAATATGCATTCTGAGTAGAACTCATTTCACCATTCAGCAAATGTTGACACTGAATGGATCTATAGTCTGGGCAACTATATGATAACATTTATCTTGCTTAATTAAATACATTACTTATCTTTTAGCATCAATCAAGTTACAAACAAGAATTATATCAAAAGCTACAAAGAAAAGCATAAATGTATTTATCAAATATTTTCATGTTCTCTAAAACACATAATTCACTTAGAATCTCAATCTCTTATCATCATCATGCTTGGGTATCCAAACCCTTAATTCATCATTGAGTATGGTCACCACTTAGCAAGAAACAATTACCTCTAGGTCATCATACCATGGTATTTATCCACATAGTTCACATAGCTCATTGAATATTTAGTAACCTTTCACTAAGCAACAACTAACTCTCAAAACATTAACCATTTATACTTGTTGTATAAATAATTCTTATAGCTCACAAAGCCCATTTAAATAACTTATCACTTCTTATTAGGCAATGACTATTCACTTAGCTCACAAGGCCTATTAAACATCTTGTCATTTCTCACTAGGCAACAACTATTCAATTAGCTCACACAGCTTATGCAATAAGAGACATACAACTTTCCCATTGTTAGGGTTAGGGTTTTCCTTCATAGCTGAATAGGTGTTTTAAATTCATATTATCAATCCAAACCCTATTCATTGCTCCACACATCTTGGAGCATACATTGATATCATAAGTATTCAATCATACATATTTTTTCTCATCATTTTATTATTAAATGATTGTCAACACAAAGGATGAGTTTCTCTCTCATCCTTACTAGGAAATTGATTTCATCCTATTTTATTGACTTGGCTTAACCCCTTTTCTTACGGTAGGTTAGCCTACACTTATCAAAGTGCTTTAAACTTATTACATCTTAATGTAACATTTGACATGCCACACTGCATGTTTTACTTATCCATGTATATTAGATTTGAGGTGCACCAAGGTGTATTAACCCTGAGGTGTTGGATATGATATTTGACATGCCTTGGTTCATCACTTACCTCATCACTTTTTAACTTACTTAAATTCATCAACTTATCTTGTACTAGGATATTTCCCATCCTAATACTTTATGCACTAACTCATCACATTCTGCCTATAGGGTATTGGTCATAAGTCACATAGTTGAGTTACTCATCTATCATCAAGTGGTATGAACTCATCTCGGGTTAAGGCATTATTGATATAGAGTCGAACATTATCAATACTTTAGGTATTCCACCTAACCAAGTATTAGCCACATCACTACTTGGTATTACACTCATCACTCCTAAGAGTGTTTTTCCCTCACCTTTATAAGTTGTATTGAGTTGAATCATGTATTTGAAGTTGAACACATGTATTGGATTAGGTGTATATCAAACTAGGCATCATCATATCTCCCATCACTTAATCATTAAAGTATTTAATCTTACCAGTCATATGGTGTATCACCTTGTTCATATATGGGTGTACATCCTTACCTCTCTCAAGGGTTTTGCCCACACCTTACTTTATTAAGTTTTAACTTAATGCTCCTCTTGAAGGTACATTAACTCACAATTGTAAATTTGCACTAATACTTATTACTTCTTAATATAGTATTTATCGTTTCCCACAACATATACCTCTTAGTAAAATTGGATTGAAGCATATCTACCATATTAGGCATCATGGTATACATATGTACTATCATATTGTGTTTGAGACACAATCTTCATATCCTATTATGGATCCATATCAAACATGTGGTATAACCACTTCATTATATCATGTGAGGTATAGTTCCTAACACCATATCCTATAGCCATGTTGGGTTGGCTATCACCTAGATCTTATCATCTCAAGTCATCCTCATATCGTGTATGGGTGAGACTATTAACCTTATATCGGGCATAGGGTGTTCTTATATCATGGACAAGGATGTGCCATATCAGGCATAGTATGAGTTGCCTCACTATGTATTATTTAAATGTATACAAATAACACCATATGGGTTTCTTGTTTTGGATTACCATATCATTTTCCTATATTGGATTTACCATATTGAGATCCCATATTGGATATCATATCGGTTTATGTGTTGGATATCATATCGATTTCCTTATCTTGGGTATCATATCAGTTTATGTATAATAGATAAACCTTTGAACTCGTAACCCTTTTTATACTTTCAAGGTTTACTTCTTTCACTATAAATACACGACAAGATAGACACTTGGTTACTCATCAACTCATCACAAGGTTGTTGGTTATATCGGGTTTCAAAAGTAATCAGATTTCAAAGCCATATCGAGTTTCCACTTTTTCCACATAGGGTTTTGCCCATATCGTGTAAGAGGTATAACTTTAACCTTGTATCGTGTATCAGATACAAATAGGTTCCTCCATATTGTCAATAGGACATGTTTTATATCGTGTAAGGGATATCACCTACTTTAATATAGGGTGAACCACCATCTTGGGTTCCATATCAAATTTCAAGGTTCTTCAACCTATATCAGGTTGTTTCATGATGATGTCATCATCATCAACCTTAAGACCTTTGTTTTTGCTATTCAAAACCATGGATAATAGTAAAAAATACTTATTAGAACTCATAAATATATTAATTAATCAAAGGAAATTCAAATTTGAAAATAATCAACAAGTTGAACAATATTGAAAAGAAATAGATAATAATATGGATGGGTTCAAGTTATATAACCTGCCTCTAAAGAAACTTCCAAGCTTCAAACTCCAACTCTTCAAGTTCCCAAGGTTGAAGATGAGCTTCTCCATGATCCAAGACTTGAGCTCCTAACTTTTGCATGATACCGCCAATCCCAAAGGTCGATATCACCTTACTTGGTTGATATGACCTATTTGGTCGATATCCTTTGTCTTTGGCTGATACCAAGCTTTCTACTCAACTCCTCTTACTCATGCACGATACAAGAGGGGTATTCACGATATGTAAGAGAAGGATGCTAACAAGATTTTAGAAATTTTCCTAACAAGTGAAGGGCAAGGCATTTATACTTGAGTTAATTTTATGGCAAGGAGTGTAAGAGGTGTCATCATCTTAAGCTACTACATGCCACCTAGCCATGCATGGTCGACACATATGATTTACATGCATCCCATAATTATCTTTCCATGCAAAAATAAGAGCTTGAGGATAATGCAAATGATAAGGGTCGGGCTCCTTTGGTTATCTTCTACTTCTAGGATAAGTCTTCTTCCACTCACTTTATTATTATATTCAACTCCGTCTTTTTCTAAGACAAGTTGCAAGCTGATACATATCACTTTATTAAAGTATATTTCCCATCATGGGCAAAGATAAAGCTCAACAAACTGATAGGAGACTCCCTCCATGGCCCCATGGCTGATAGGGACTCCAATCCTAAGTCTACAACTCGATATAGCTCAGGTAAGGGCTTCACATTTAATTCTTTCTTAGTCTTTTCATCGCTAAGATTACCATCCCTCAATGATGGTTTAATTAGGGCGCCCCTTTATTTCTCTCTCCTATAAATGATACATATAGGGAGTAGGGACACACTAGAAGTGGTAATTTACATATCAACCCTCCATTTTAGATCATTTCCAATTTGACACACAAAGCTCTTAGCATTATTCAAACAAGTTTTCACTTAGAATTTAGGCTTTCCACAAGCCACCACTTAGAATCATTCTCTCTCTTTTATGATATGAAAACACTTAGAACACATTCAACATGTGACATTTTGCAATGTAACCCCTTGTATTGGGTAAATTGCACATTTCACACAGACTATCAATTAATGCACAAATAGTTTGCAATTAAGCTCAAACTTGAAAATAAACTTCATAAGAAGCCATAATTCCTTTTCAAAAGATTAGAATCAGTTTGTAAGTAACTTACTTAAGCAAAACTCCTAGGGTTAAGCCATAACCCATGTCAGGGGTGTTACATCGCCTACAACAGCTAGGAGGTGAAGAAGGAGGATCTACTTTGAGCTCCATGGAGTCTTATCCCCTTCTTCTCATTTCTTTTGCCTTTTCTTTGATTATGTCTAGCTAAGACCCTAGTGGTGGGCTGTTTGGGGTAAAAATGTGACTTTGATACCATGTTGGGGGAGAATAATTTGTAATGAACATAATTTCATTCTATGATGATTGCCTTTGCTTCTTCGCATTTCCCATTATCTTGCATGCAATTTCTACTCTTAAACTTATTTGCTTGCTTTGTGATGTTTGATGACACTTAGCTTCTACGAGGAATTGGAGTGTATGTAGCGATCTTAGGAATGGATCCTAGGTCCAATTAGTAGATCCCTATCTAGCCCCCTTTGCTCCTACATATATATCCCTCCTTCTACAAGTGAGTGTGAGATCTAAGTGGCTAGTTTAAGTGTGATTATTGCAATTGCCTAGGACTATCTAAAGGATAGATGGCTAGTAGCATGAGGTGAAAAACCCTCATCTCTACTCCCATTTCTACCCTTGGTTCTCAATTTCCCTAATACCAGTTACCCTAGAAACCTAGACTTGACAAGTCCTACTAGAATTACACCTAACCCTAGTTCTCCAACTAGTAGTATAGGGTACATTCTAGTATCACTTGCCTTGTTGTTTGGTTTGGTAATATAGATTGAATTGTGATAATTGCATGCCATGTTGACACCCCCAACTAATATCAAATCACATTCCCAAATGGCCCACCTACCTAATCCATTACTTGAAACCCACCTTAACCTTCTTGCTTGTTAATGCTAGTGTAGCTTAATTGTCTTTGTTTCTTCTAATTAATTGCTTCGTCTTGATAATTAGGGTTAATCTAGATCCTTGCTTGCTTTAGTGGTTAGTTTAGTTCTTAGTTGATAATTGTTTTGCTAGAGTAGAGTAGATCATCTTGCTCTTGCTTAGTTGATTGCTTAATCTAGCCTCTTAGACCTAACTTGCTTAGGATAACCTAGTTTTTGGTAATCTAGTTTTCATAATGCCTTTACTTGCTTGTTACATAGTGTAATCAAACCAAAACCCCTTTTAAACCCTTCAACCCTAGTATCTGCTTTAGGAATATAGCCAATACCGACTAAGCTCTAGTGCCCCCTCTATCCCTGTGGTTCAACCCCCTTTACTTGCCTCTCACCTATACTATAACATGACCCCATGCGCTTGTGGGAGAATATTTTAGTGTTGTGAGTGAACCTAGTTAGGGGAAATCTTATAAATATCGAAAGATCCACACATGCATTTGAGTTTCGTGGGGTGCATCTAACCAAACCTAATTGGTTAGTGTGTGCACCTCTGGCTTAGACGCGCCAGTAAGTACCCCCTTTTACCTTGGGACATCACCTTCATGGCCAAATAGAGTAGGAACCATGATCTAAATTGGATGAAAGGTAAGGAGAGCTAGATTTTTTGAATTGGGAGGTGGGAAGGGGTAGATATGGCTTTATAAAGAAGGGGGCAAGCATGAGGTGTTTGTGGGACTTTCCATGTGCCCTTATGTTGGTATGTATGCCCTGAGAGCCAATCATGGGATGATTGGTGGGATACATTAAGATTTATTTGATAAACATCAAAGGCAAGCTTCTAATTCTTTCTGGTTCAGTCATATGAGATAGTGATAGAACAGATTGAATGTCTAGAGAATGACAGTACTCAATGACGTATGCCTTCAGGTTCATGAACTGAATGATGAGATCATACGAATGCTAAGAGTTTGTACATTCTTGTTATGTCCCTAGTCGGATGTCATTGTGGAAGGTAGATAGACAACAATGACACACAAGACTAGATTGTGGTGTTGGTTGATGACAAAATCTCATTAGTCATGATATAGAGATATCAAACCAAACACATAGGTACTTGTTAGAGAACAAGTGTACCGGACAGACCCGCCGTGAGTTTGACACATGGAACCATGACATGGTAGTCACAGTCAGTACTCACAGTGATGGTGGTGAGTGTGATTCTTAGACCTGAAAGCACTGCACTCAACACATGTCGTTGGGCACACTTTGACATCATCAAACACAGTCCTGAAACATGGGTTGTTATAAAGGTGATGATTGGGTGGCTTTGATACATGGGGCTTTTGAGGGGTGAGTGATAGATATGGGATTTGTCCCTCCTGAGGGAGTTTGATATCCATGGCCACTTCATGAGTAGGATTGAGAAAGGCGTGCATGCATGTGTGAGTCAGTATGTGATATTGATGTCATACATATCTCTTCCAGTCTACTCTGAGATCAAGAAAGTGAATGAACATTGACAGGATGATTGTTCCATGCCTCGAGTTCATTCGGGATATCAGTGACAAAGGAATTATACATTCACTGTAACACCATTCACGTATTGTAGGATTGAAAGTTGTTCTCCAACTTTCTACTTTCACTTGGGTAGCATTGATGTGTGACTAGGCACCGCTCTTTGCTTGTGAAGTCATAAGTGTTATGGACTTTCACTGCCAATGTGAAATGGACCTGTAGGGTCACACACATAGGATTTAACCTGGAAGAGGAGTTTTGTCCACAAGCAATGTTTAGATTGATTACTAAAGGAGTTTAGTAGTTCAATTAAACACTCAATTGATTAATAGCTCAATATCATAATGTTCAAGGTGTTGGACATATTGATTGGAGTATCGAATTGATTGAAATCGCAATTGACTGATTCTGCACAACCTGCATTCCCAACCGATCGACTCAAATGTTGAACCGGTCGACGGAGGTTGCTGAACTGATCGGCTCAAGTGTTGAACCGATCGGCTCAAGTGTTGAACCGATCGGCTCATGTACAGAGTGAAACGAGCGGTTCAAGTGTTGAAGCGATCGATTCAACTGGTGCAATCTAGCAACTTGGGAAAGTAGGATTGGTGAGATTTTTTCTTTTGTTTCAAATTGCCCAATTTGATTGGCAATAGGATTGGTATTCAATACCAATTAGAAACAAAAGAAGGAAAGTCAGTCGGGAACCAACCAGGACCACCAACCGACCGGTTCACTTGTGAACCGACCGGTTGAGGTGTCCCAAACGATCGGTTGAGGAGTCAACCGATCGGTTCAGGTCCCCAACCGACCGGTTCACTTGTGAACCGATCGGCTCAGGCTGCGAGTTGGTTGCTTTTTGTGGAAAATCTCAAACCCTTCTACTCCTGCTTTTAGTCCCGCATTGCCTGGGATAGAGAACCATGTCCCATGACCCTCCTATATATAGGGGTATTGGGGGCTTCTCAAAGTACAACTTAGTGCAATCAGTTGCTCTGCAAAGTTGTCGTTCTCTCTGGTTTTGGTAACCGAGAGAGAGCCCGAGCAAGTGCTTCCCGCAAAGGGAGGTGCAACAAGGGAAGGACAACTGCAGTTGCAACTAGAGGCAGGAGAGTGTGTTGGCGACTAGTACGTCAACAGGAGGGTACGACTCCTTCCACTTCCTTGTGGGATAAGGAGTGTGGAGTTCCAGGTGGCCCGTGTGGACTACTTCAGAGGCGGGAGGTCACTGCCGCTAAGGAGGACAACTGTCATCCGACAGTCTGGTAGGAGGAGGAGTCATCAGTCTCGGTGCGACCAGGAGCTGCACAGACGTCGTCCAAGACCGGATTTGAAGATCGCGCAAGGTGCGAGGTATTGTTGCCAAGAAAGCCTTGGGACAAGGTATGATTCCACAAACCATCCTTTCCTATTATATAGACGTTGACGCGTTTCCTTGTTCCGGGTTTGGGGGAGAATTTTTTTTTGTTTCTGCTGCCTTCTCTACCTCCCCTAAAACCCAATAGTGGTATCAGAGCCACGTCAACTGCTCTATATTTTAGGAATATCGATATGATCGATTTTGGTTTGTCGCCTTTATTTATTACATACGATGTGAATAAAATTGGCTTTATGCATGTTCAATCCTAAATCCACAAATCCCAATTACATATATGATATGTATTATTAATGCACTTGATACGCGTCACCCTTAAACGAGTTTTGTGGTGGATGTATAGCGTGATTATGGCCAATAAACCCTATCTGTGATTGGTTATGTGTGGTTGCTTGCATCTCGGTCTGCGCACCGATCTTCCTTCTCCTATTCCTGATGTAACTCGAAATAATTCGAGATTCTTTCCTACCTTTGCTCCCCCCGAATGTAACTCGGGGTTTCCTTTTTTAAAGCAATGTAATATTAGAATAGATTTTATTTCCTGTTACGTCAAAGACCGGAGGACGTTGAGACGATAGCGCAGACGATCGGTTCAAGGCGTGAACCGATCGATTGATGGTCGGTTCGAGGAGCGAGATGAGCGGGTGGCGGCCATGAAGAGATGCACGATGACCAGGCGAGCCGATCAGTTGGAGGAGCCAACCGATCGGTTGGTGGCACCAGACAACCGGCTAGAGAGAGCAGATCATTCATATGATGAGTTGATCAACTCAGATGGCAAGTCACAGAGTTCATCTTGTACAGGTTGCATATGATGTAGACCTAGATGACCGTGATTCCTCTTGGCTCGAGGAATCACATTAGGATGGCCATAATCATTGCTTTTATCGTTTGTGCATGTTTTCTATGGGATATAGCATGTATATGATACATACTATGTATTGTGGTGATTGGATATGTATATGTATATAAAAACCAAATCCCTCATTAAAATATTAAGTTTTATATGCCTTCCAAATGTGACACACGTGAAAAGCTTGATCGACCAAGTGTGGGCACGCCCTAGCGTGGTGCACCGTCTATCTCGTGGAAGTGTGAAGGATGAATGTGTGGGTCTGCCCTAGCAGGGTGCATATTCATCGTGTTTGCTTTGGGTCAGACTTAACAAGGTGATCTAGATGGGATCTAGTACCTTGAGGCATGGAGATGATCATGGAAAGGAGTTGCATATGACATCTTATCAAGAGTTGCATATGATGCAATTGGCAAGATTTGCCTACTTGAGAGATATATGTTGTGGGTGACAGCCCTAGCTGGTCCATGATTTAGAGGATTTCAGGATCTTGCCCACTAGAAGGTTGTACGTTGCAATCTTATGAATTGATGGTGAGGGCTATCAATTTGAAGTAAAATTGTGGGAGCGATAATTAATTAAAGGCCTAATTATATCTTCAAAATTTTCAAATCAATCAAATAAGTCAAAAATGAGTTTTTGGACTAAAATTGCATATTTCCTTTTGTAGTTCAAATGGCAACAAACAACAACAACTTTTCTTTGCGATCGGTCCTTGACAAGGACAAGCTAAATGGGACAAACTTCCACGACTGGTATCGGACATTGAGAATTGTTCTCACTCAAGAGCGAAAGCTCTATGTCCTGGATACTCCAATTCCAGAGGAACCGGCTCCTAATGCACCAAAGGCAGAAAGGGATGCTTACAAGAAGCATGTTGACGATGTCATTGATGCAAAGTACTTGATGTTATGTTCTATGAACCATGAGTTGCAGAGACAGCATGAGAACATGGGTGTCATTGAGATGATTCAGCATCTCAGGAACATGTATGAAGATCAGGCATGGCAAGAGAGATACAATGTTTCTAGGGCACTGTTCAAGTGCATCATGACAGAAGGAGATCCAGTTGGTCCTCACACACTCAAGATGATTGGGTATGTGGAGAACCTGTAGAGACTGGGATTTCCACTGAGCCAAGAGTTGGCTACTGACGTGATACTGCAATCGTTGCCAGAATCCTACAGACAGTTTGTGATGAACTACATGAACAACTTTGATAGGCCACTGTCATAGTTGTTGGGCATGTTGAAGACAGCCAAGATACAGATGAAGAAGGACAAGCCTAAGCATGTGATGGTGATCACAAGCAAGAAAGGCAAGTCCAAGCGCAAGGGCAAGGGCAAAGCTAAGAAAGGTTCTGATGCTAGCCAGGAGTCCAAGGCGCCTTCAGCTCTCAAGGCCAAGGGAGGTGTGACCAAGAAAGGAAATTGCCACCATTGTCAAAAGCCAGGACTTTGGAAAAGGAATTGTCCTCTCTATCTGGAAGAACAAAAGAAGAAGGAGGCGACTGATGTCTCTACTTAAAGGTGTCATGAAAGTAAACTTGTAACACTTTTTGAGGTATATGATACCAAGATGTAAAGTGTAAAGCACTCATAATTGGGGCAAGTGTTGCCGCCATAGATAGGAGTACTTTAGTTTATTTTCAGCCTATAAGGCATGTAATACAGTTATGAACTGCTATTTCATATTTGCCAATAGATAGAAACACTTTATTTTTGCATATTGTATGACAATGATGGCAATTAATAAAGTTGAGTTTTCAATCTTAAAGATATGATCTTTGTGGCAATGCCTTATTTATCTTGTGGTATTTGATATGCATAAGATAAGATGATACCTAAAAGGTTATAGATAACTCAAACAATCAAATTAGCATCAATCATAAGAAATTCATTTCTAGTTTCCATATGATGGATAAATCAGGACTCTTTTGGTTAGAGAACCAGTAAGAAACATGAATATCTTGGACATGATTAATCAATCTTCACTAATGGAGTGGGAGAATGATTATCCTATTAGGTATAATGCATGTGATGTATTTACATACCTACTGGAACAAATGCTAATACTTCAAATGGTGTTTATAGAAATACCAATGTGAATATCTTGAAGTGTTCAAGATTATCATAGATGAAGTATAAATTTGGTGAAGTGTTAATTCTTGATGAGATCAATGAATGAAATACTTGGACCAAGTGTTTGAGATCCTTATGAGTGATTATGATAATGTATCATAGTGAACTCATGATTAAGGCATGGTGATGTCTAAATCAAGAAGGAATCATACTCTAAGGAGTTAGAGAATGATTATCAAATAACTGAATTCTTCTTAATAAAAGAATACCCCTCACTAATAAAAGAAATTAAGAATCACAAGGGTTGTGATTTCTTATATATTTAACAGATACACCTCAATTATCTATGTGATAAGTTGTTCATGCGATGAATATGAGGAATCAAATTCTGAATTATGGTTTATGACCATTACATCCTAAATGATATCCATGTGAACCATAAGGTATGACCTTGATGGTAGCACCCATTGGATAAAATCCATAAGTGCAAATGAGTCTTAAGTGTTAAGACACATGGATAACATTTTGAGAAGGATGATGCTTGTTGATTGCAACTTAAGGACTAAGGCATTTGGCATATGGATAATAAAACCACATTCCTAAAAGGAATAAAACAAGGATGTGTATGTGACACAATCTATAAGGTTTATGAATCCACTAATGCAAATGAAGTCTATAAGTCACAATGGACTAATCAATGAGATTTATTGAGTATAAGCAACTCGGAATTGGATATTTACTTTGATGATATAGTCAAAGGGTTTGACTAATATGTCAAAGATAAAGAAGGGATCTGTGATTTAGTGGGAGAGTATTCACATTCCACATGTTGATGTGAAATGGAAATGTTCTAGAATGGAAATCCAAAAGTGGAAATTATCTTTAAGGAAGATAGAGATGGAGATCTATAGAGATAGTTCTCGAAAATCTCTTGACCTGAAAAGAGAGAGCATACATTGGCAATCTGTACTGAAGTGTTCAGTGTACACAGATTCAGTGGGAGAAAACTTGTCCATGCTACATGGAGTTAGTATCCCAAGGCCAAGTGTCCAATTCTTATGAAGAATGGGAACACTAAGAATAGATATGGATCTATCATGTATGTAATCATCCCATTATCTTGCATGTATGGACATGGCAAGAATAAAATGCATTCATCATCTTGTATGTACGACATGACAATATGATGTGCTCATCCTGATAACTCGTATGTGGGACATAACGAGTGGATGTTTGTCTACTTCCAGTAAGGGTTACTGGAACACCACAAGAACCTGATAAGTACTTGAGAGGTACTAGTTCTATGGAGATAAGGAAGAGTTCGATGTAAAGAGTTACATTGATGCGAACTTCCGAAAGGATAGAAAATTAATCGCAAATTATACATAGGATGTATAAAAGTGAAAGTTTGTTGATAATTGGAAGTGTTCCAATAAAACCATTTAAAAGGAAATGCCAAGTATCTATGTGTTAGAGAACAACAGTAGATACTATATGGATCTGAAAGTTCATGAGATGAACTTATAGATATTCCACTCATTGATGACAAGTATGGAATCCTTGATCATGCAATGTGGTTAAAGGTTAGCAAAGGAATACTAGATCACATATTACGACAACTCCATCTCATACGTATGACGTACATCGAAGAGATGAGAGACATGCAATTTATACTGACTTTGGCAAGGTGTTGCCATTACTCACTATGATCGCACTAGAACACAGTAACATGTGGGACATGTTTGAAGATCACTATGAATATGATTCAATGGTGATTGGCTCGCAGTGCAAGTGGGAGTTTGTTGGTATGTATGCCCTGAGAGCCAATCATGGGATGATTGGTGGGATACATTAAGATTGATTTGATAAACATCAAAGGCAAGCTTCCAATTCTTTCTGGTTCAGTCATATGAGATAGTGATAGAACAGATTGAATGTCTAGAGAATGACAGTACTCAATGACGTATGCCTTCAAGTTCATGAACTGAACGATGAGATCATATGGATGCTAAGAGTTTGTACATTCTTGTTATGTCCCTAGTCGGATGTCATTGTGGAAGGTAGATAGACAACAATGACACACAAGACTAGATTGTGGTGTTAGTTGATAACAGAATCTCATTAGTCATGATATAGAGATATCAAACCAAACACATAGGTACTTGTTAGAGAACAAGTGTACCGGACAGACCCACCGTGAGTTTGACGCATGGAACCATGACATGGTAGTCACAGTCAGTACTCACAGTGATGGTGGTGAGTGTGATTCTTAGACCTGAAATCATTGCACTCAACACATGTCGTTGGGCACACTTTGACATCATCAAACGCAGTCCTGAAACCTGGGTTGTTATAAAGGTGATGATTGTGTGGCTTTGACACATGGGGCTTTTGAGGGGTGAGTGATAGATATGGGATTTGTCCCTCCTGAGGGAGTTTGATATCCATGGCCACTTGATGAGTAGGATTGAGAAAGGCGTGCATGCATGTGTGAGTCAGTATGTGATATTGATGTCATACATATCTCTTCCTGTAACATCCCTGACCTGGGTTATGCTTTAACCCTAGGTGTTTTGATTAAGAAAGATGATTATATGTTTAATATCATCTTGAGAAAAGTAATTAACGCTCAAAAGGAACCTATGTTTCAATTTTTTGTCCTGTTTGAACAATGTTGAAGCAATGTTTGCTTATTTTGGACTAAAGTACAAATTACCCAAGTTGAGGGGTTAAATTGCAAATGTTGCATGATAAGATGTTCCTCTGATGTTGATACATCATAAGAATGAATATGATGTAGTAGTATGGTTTCCACAAGCTTGGACACCAAGATTAAGCTTGTAAAGCAATCCTTGTGCATTAAAACCTAATTTTGGTGTAATGTGCAATTTACCCAAAATATAGGGTTCAATATGCAAATTACCACTTCAATAAGGTCCTTAATGTTTCTTGGCATCAGGTAGAGAAAATAAAATGAGAGGGGCATCTCATTTGAATTAAGTTGGAGGAGAGAGAATCTTGATATTAAAACAATCAAGATTTAATCCTAATTGAAACCCTAATTCAATTTAGGGAAAAAATGAATGTATTAATTAAAGGGCCTTCAACCAAAATGTTATTGGTTGATTCTGGTTAAGGATGGACGTTCTTTTTCCAAGATAAGGAACAAAAATATCCTAAGTAGGTGAAACTCCACTCACCTTATTATAAAGAAAAGTAATATCCACTCACATGTGGGATATTATATTATAAGCATTAAGGTGCTTAATTTGCTTTTCTTTAAATTGAGGATAATAAAGGATAATTAAATGCAAATGAATATGCCTCGTATCCATGGAGTTGAGGGGGAAGAGGCGGCCATAATTTTTGGATTAATTGGATTTTTTATGTCATTTTCTCTCTCATCAATTTCCTTATAAAAGTGCCATTTCCAAGCCCAAACCAAGGCTTTTTCGGCCCTTTCTTCTTCCTTTGCTTGGGATGAGCTCAAGGGGACTTAGGAGAAACAGGAGGACGAGCCCCAACCTGTTGGTAAGCCCTTGACCCTCGTTCTTCATGATTTCATGGTGGAAATCGAAAATAAATTATGGATTCCTTCTTATTTCGATCTCCTCTTCAACCCTAGCCAACTTTTGCAATCAAAAGCCTGAGGACGAGTCTAGGGGGAGTTGATAGAGCTTCATCCACCATTAATGGCGTGATCTTGGAGCTTTGGAGCTCAATTGGAGGCGGGTTTTATAACTTAAACCCTCAAACATTGCTATTGCATCAATCTTCTATGCTTTGTTGATTGATTTCTTCAATTTTATACACTTTTGTTTCTTTGCTGCAAATTCCATCAAGAAAGGTTGCTGTTCTTGGGTGCACGAAGGAATATGATGATGACATCATCATAAGAAAGCACCTCACCAAATATCTTGGGAGCAAACGATCTCAAAAGTTGGGACCAAACGGTTTCACCAAAACCGTTTGGTGACCAAACGGGTTGCAAACCGTTTGGTGGCAAACGGGTTCAAACCCGTTTGAAGGAGTTGACCAAGCGTTGACCGTTTGGGAATATCGTTCCTAATTATGTAGGTTAATGACCCTACAAATTTGAGGGGTTAAATCCAAAGGAATCATAGGTTGAAGGCCAATCAATTAGACAAATCGAATTGAATTAAGTGCTGATTTTCAACCTGAATAACTTGACATGCTTGGGAAAACGGGTTCAAGACCGTTTGAGTGAGTTGACCAAGCGTTTACCGTTTGGGATTCCTGTTCATAATTATGTTGGTTAATGACCCTCCAAATTTTAGGGGTTAACTCCAAAGAAATCATAGGTTGAAGGCTAATCAATTAGGAAAATCTAATTGGATTAAGTGCTAATTTTCAACCTGATTAACTTGACCTGCTTGGGCAAACGGGTTCAAGACCGTTTGAGTGAGTTGACCAAGCGTTGACCGTTTGGGATTCCTGTTAATAATTATGTTGGTTAATGACTCTCCAAATTTGAGGGGTTAACGCCAAAGGAATCGTGAGTTGAAGGCTATTCAATTAGGAAAACCCTAATTGAAAACAGTGCTGAAATTCCAATGAGTTAAGTTGAGATTTTGGGTTGATTAGCCCAAACGGGTTCAAGACCATTTGGGGATCATCCAAACGGGTTCAAGACCGTTTGGGGATCACCCCAAGACCGTTTGGAGGTCTGGGGTCAAGTATAGTTGATCAATTGAAGGTCCAAAGGTACTAAATCATATTGCAACTCAATGCTGATTTGTTGATCAACTCGATAGACCAATCCATGATGATTTTTCACTAAAGTCCAAAGGTTGGATGAGCCAAACGGTCTCAAGACCGTTTGGTGGTCACCCAAGACCGTTTGGAGGTCTAGGGTTGAGTATGGTTAGGTGTTTGAAGGTCTAAAGGTACCAAGTTGATATACAATGCAATGCTGATTTGGTGATCAATTCCATGATCCAAACCTTAATTAGATGGCTTGGATTTGAGTGATATGATGGGAAAACGGTCTCAAGACCGTTTGGAGGTCATCCAAACGACCTCAAGACCATTTGGGGTCAGGTCATACCCAATTTAGATGATGGTTCAATGGTTTCAAAGTAACTAGTATTACATTGATTAGTATTGAAGGATCATCGATTTTAAACCCTAATTCAATTGAATCAAACCCTAATTGATGACCAATTGAGGGTTAATTAAGGGTCAAATCAGTTGAAGGTTGACCTATTTAACTCAATTGAAGTATGAGTATAGGTCCAATTGATGATTGGTTCCATGAATTCAATGATTGAAGGAATCAACATTGAAAATCCTAATTCAATTGTGTATCTTATGTAATGGAGGTCCAATGTGATTGAATCTCTTGAGATTTAAGATGATGAATGATCCATTGATCCAATTATGATTAGTAATGATTATCAATGAAGGTAAAAAGGTTGAAACCCTAATAGTACCTAAGAGATTAGTGCCAATTAAGGGATGAATCCCTAATTGCTTATAGGATCAATGACTTGATACACTATGTTAATCATAGTTGTATGTACTCGAATGAAGGGTTGATATGACCTAATCAAGTTGAGAAGTGGATAGCATGAATTCATACACAAATATGATTCATGTTGTGGTTAAGGGTTATGATCCTTAAGTAAAGATATCATGAAACCCTGGTTAAGGGTGTATTATTGTAAACCCTGGTTGAGGGTGTATCCTTGTAAAACCCTAGTGGAGGGTGTATCATTGTGAACCCTGGTTGAGGGTGTAACCTTGTGAAACCCTAGTGGAGGGTGTATTATTGTGAACCCTGGTTGAGGGTGTATCATTGAGAAACCCTAGTTGAGGGTGTATCATTGTGATTGTTTATAGGTGACTTTATAATAAAGCCATGCCTTAAACTAAGATAAGTCCATATCATGTGAGATAGCTGGACAATTCTACTGTGTGGCCTATGCATTATATGCTAAGGGTGAGTATTTTGTGATGGAATGTATTAAGAGGGGAAATACCTTAATACAAGATAAAGTTGGTTAACTCAAGAGGGTCTGAATTAATGAGAAATGGGGAACCCTAACCCTAATTTGGGGAAAAGGGAATGATAAGCCATGTTTGATAGTGAACCCTAATTCCTGGTTCAGGAATGATGGTGTTACTATTGTATCACATGATGTGATGAATATCTTGTATGACTGTTATCATGCCTAATAACCATGCAGGCATGATGAGATGATGAATATAGCCAGGTTTGGGCTGTGACATTTATTTAATAAATGTGAATAAGTTATTGCCTAGTGAGAGGTGACAAGTTGTGAATGGCCTTGTGAGCCATGTGAATAAGTTGTTGCCTAGTGAGAGGTGACAAGATGTGAATGACCTTGTGAACCATGTGAATAAGTTGTTGCCTAGTGAGAGGTGACAAGATGTGAATGGCCTTGTGAGCCATGTGAATAAGTTGTTGCCTAGTGAGAGGTGACAAGATGTGAATGGCCTTGTGAGCCATGTGAATAAGTTGTTGCCTAGTGAGAGGTGACAAGATGTGAATGGCCTTGTGAGCCATGTGAATAAGTTATTGCCTAGTGAGAGGTGACAAGATGCGAATGGCCTTGTGAACCATGTGAATAAGTTGTTGCCTAGTGAGAGGTGACAAGATGTGAATGGCCTTGTGAGCCATGTGAATAAGTTGTTGCCTAGTGAGAGGTGACAAGTTGTGAATCGCCTTGTGAGCCATGTGAATAAGTTGTTGCCTAGTGAGAGGTGACAAGATGTGAATGGCCTTGTGAGCCATGTGTGATTCTTGGGTAACAAGTATCATGTCTCTTTGTAGCATTTGTGTTAATAAGTTATGCTAGAGAACTTGGCTGATGTTACCTTTCTGTTATATATCTATAGCTCATTGATGATTATTCATATCTGTTGTATTCATTACAAGTAGATGGATGAACTATATGTCTACCATGGGTAGATGCAATGCTCCCAATGAAAATGGAGATTTTCTTATTCTGTTCTATGATGATTAATTCTGCCTGATAATGAAAAAGTAACCCCTGCTCAGTTTAATTTAATAATCTGCAATAATAATGTTTCTGGTAGAGAGTTATATCTCTCGCTGGGGCAATTTACAATTGTCTCACCCCCGTGGGAAACATTTTTAGGTATGCATGAAAGGCAGAGCAGAAACCCTAGAACAGGGAAAGAGCAGCAACAACAGCAACAACAGGGACAACAATAAGATCTCAGGTGGAGATATTGTCTGTCTAGTCATATAGATAGTAGTCTTATGTGTCGTCTCTGTACTCTCAGGTGCTCAGAGTTTTTAGTCAGTGTTTTTGATATATCAGTCTGAGGTTTTGGCTTGATGCCCCGAGATTTGTATGCTGCCTGCATATATGTTTATAAGGCAGCTGATGATGTAGTCTCTGGAAAGAGATGGTACATGATATGTACATTTGAAACAGAATGTATATGATATACAATGGCATTTGTTGGAAAAGATTTCCTATGTGTGGATCTCTTTGCAAAAAGTTTTAATTTTTAGTGATTTTCGCTAATCCGTTGCTTGATGAACGCTTCCGCATTAGTTAATCTTGTTTTCATGAGACGGTCGTGACACTTCCAGTCTACTCTGAGATCAAGAAAGTGAATGAACGTTGACAGGATGACTGTTCCATGCCTCGAGTTCATTTGGGATATCAGTGATAAAGGAATTATACATTCACTGTAACACCATTCACGGATTGTAGGATTGAAAGTTGTTCTCCAACTTTCTACTTTCACTTGGGTAGCATTGATGTGTGACTAGGCACCACTCTTTGCTTGTGAAGTCATAAGTGTTATAGACTTTCACTGCCAACGTGAAATGGACCTGCAGGGTCACACACATAGGATTTAACCTGGAAGAGGAGTTTTGTCCACAAGCAATGTTTAGATTGATTACTAAAGGAGTTTAGTAGTTCAATTAAACACTCAATTGATTGATAGCTCAATATCATAATGTTCAAGGTATTGGACATATTGATTGGAGTATCGAATTGATTGAAATTGAAATTGACTGATTCTGCACAACCTGCATTCCCAACCGATCGGCAGAGGTTGCTAAACCGGTCAGCTCAAGTGTTGAACCGATCGACTCAAGTGTTGAACCGATCGGCTCATGTACAAAGTGAAACGAGTGGTTCAAGTGTTGAACCGATCGATTCAACTGGTACAATCGAGCAACTTGGGAAAGTAGGATTGGTGAGAATTTTCCTTTTGTTTCAAATTGCCCAATTTGATTGGGAATAGGATTGGTATTTGATACCAATTAGAAACAAAAGAAGGAAAGTCAGTCGGAAACCAACCAGGACCTCCAACCGACCGGTTCACTTGTGAACCGACCGGTTGAGGTGTCCCAAACGATCGGTTGAGGAGTCAACCGATCGGTTTAGGTCCCCAACCGACCGGTTCACTTGTGAACCGATTGGCTCAGGCTACGAGTTGGTTGCTTTTTGTGGAAAATCTCGAACCCTTCTACTCCTGCTTTTAGTCCCGCATTGCCCGGGATAGAGAACCATGTCCCATGACCCTCCTATATATAGGGGTATTGGGGGCTTCTCAAAATACAACTCAGTGCAATCAGTTGCTCTGCAAAGTTGTCGTTCTCTCTGGTTTTGGTAACCGAGAGAGAGCTCGAGCAAGTGCTTCCCGCAAAGGGAGGTGCATCAAGGAAAGGACAACTACAGTTGCAACTGGAGGCAGGAGAGTGTGTTGGCGACTAGTACGTCAACAGGAGGGTACGACTACTTCCACTTCCTTGTGGGACAAGGAGTGTGGAGTTCCAGGTGGTCTGTGTGGACTACTTCAGAGGCGGGAGGTCACTGCCGCTAAGGAGGACAACTGTCATCCGACAGTCCGGTAGGAGGAGTCGACAGTCTCGGTGCGACCAGGAGCTGCACAGACGCCGTCCAAGACCGGATTTGAAGACTGCGCAAGGTGCGATGTATTGTTGCCAAGAAAGCCTTGGGATAAGGTATGATTCCACAAACCATCATTTCCTATTATATAGACGTTGACGTGTTTCCTTGTTCTGGGTTTGGGGGAGAATTTTTTTTTTTTATGTTTCCGCTGCCTTCTCTGCCTCCCCTAAAACCCAACACCTTAGCCTAAGGCTTCATGGCCATGCAAGAGGACAGCTCATAGAGGCTTCTTGAATATAAGATTTCGGTTCTAAAAGCCCATGGAGACTTCTAAGCCATCCCTACCATCCTCCAATCAAAGAAATAACCCCATTGGTTGATAGCTTTTAAAGATAAGCTCATTTATAAAGAGGGTTATCCATAAAATGCCCTTGGAGAGAAACACCTTCAAACCAAGGTGCAACTAGGTGCCCCATGGTTCAAAATCTCGATAATGGTAAGGGAATGTATAAGGATTTAATGCATGTGATAATTTACAAAGAAAACCTCCCAATTGGGTAAATTGCATAAAAGTCCATAATGTACCTAAAATTTCATAACTTGCATAAACAATATCCAAACTGAATCAAATTTGAAACTTAGGCTCATCTTATGATTTAAAAACACATAAAAAAGTTAGATTAAGGTTTAGAGCACTTAATTATGGTAATTAATCTTGTTTAATACATTAAGCAAGGGTTGGGGCCTTACACTTCTAGCACAAATTTATTTACTATTGTTCCACTTAAGTGGTGATTTTGTATTTTTGATCCTTAAATAAGCTTTCACTGAGGTATTAATGCATAAACCCTTCCATTGGTATAATTATAGAACAATTGTTCACCAAACCACTATAATTTTTACAAACTAAACGTCAAGGCCAAAAAGGATAGAAAGGAAAGGAAAAGTTTGGAAAAGGGCCAAAAAGAGAATACGTCCAAGTTTAGGTATGTTACAAGATACATGTAGTAATCAAATTAGGTTTTTATCTGTTCACATAGATCAAAAGATAGAAACATAGGTGATAGCTCAATTTTCGATAATATGGAACAACAACATGTATTAAGAGAGGAAACAAGTTTGTTGCTCAACAAGGATAATAGGGGATGCAAACATACATAGAGAGAGAAATTAGAAATTACACAACATAGAGTAATATGGGATGCAATCATACCTTGACTTGAGTACACAAAGAAGAGATCAAATTCTATCCTTCCAAGTCTAAAGTCACTCTAACCTACATATAATGTTTTGTTCTTTAGTTAAGGTTCCATGCATGTTATGTAGGTGGAAAATCCTAGAAATCCAAACCTTCGACAGAACTCTAGATTAAATCATGATTTTAGTCTAGAAAGTAGGTACTAGGTTACTGATTATGGATTTCACCCAAGATCCAATTTTTATCCATTAAAATCTTTCTTCCATCATTATTGAGAAAACCTTAAAAGTTATGTTTTTAAAACTTTGGAATGTCTATAAAAGGATGCCAAAAGATAGAAAAAGTTCTAGTGATTCCAAAACATATTTTTGCATAATTTTTAGAGCTTCCAATAAAAAGATATGATTTTTTACAAGATCTATGTCATTTATCAATTTATTGATAAAAGTTGACATTCAAATGACTGTTTTACCCTTGCATTATCATTTGGGAGCATAGGTTGTGCCATATCGATGTAGTCACAATCGTATCAGGGAAATCATGCCACAAATTAAAATAGAAATCACTGCAATTACCGATATACCCATGCGAAAAGAATTACATTAGAAGAAAATGAGGGGGCAAACTTATAAAAGTAAAGAGAGTTCGTCACCTTCCCCATGACCCAACACCATGACCGCAAGTAAGGTGTAGCAACATTGATAGTTTGGGGGAAAATACAAAGAGCGAGGATTCCTGATTCTAATTAAACGAATGTGAAGAGGATAATGCAAGGTAGCTTACCCAAGGAGAAATTGATCTCCGTTGAGGCAGAGAGTCAAGGGGAAGGGTCGCAAACCCATATGAGAAACAAGTTCGGAAGCAGCCAACAGGGTACTTGAGATAAAATTGACACAAGTTAAAGATTGCATAAGGGCTACCGGAGGTCTGAGTACAAGTATATATAGATGAAGTTTGGTTTTGGTGCTTTGGAAGGCAGAAGCTTTGAGAATATTAGAGAGCAAATTTGTTTATTTCTCAAATATGTGATTTTATAATTTAAATAGGATGTATATGTATGCATATTAAAATTTGCAATCCAAAGCAACTTATTTCGTGAAGTTTCGTTGAGAAACGAGGGAGTTATGCCCAAAATACAGGACCTTGGTATGTGGTTACTGTTTATACAGGCTGGTGTCTCATACTCAAGGTAGGAGACAACTCACCAGTCATTCGATCTGCATCAGATGGTTGGCGCGGATTTGTAATGAATGACATTCAATACAACATTCCAACTTTGGTCTTTTTATGCATTTGATGTACACACTTTCTATAATTAATTGAGGGTGCAAATAAACTCTAAATAAATCCAAATTTGGCAGGTTAGATAAATTTGGGGTGAGGAATCCGATTTTGATATTAGTTTTTATTTTTGAGGATTTTTAATATTTCATTTAATATTGTTAAATCTTATCACTTATTATATTTCTTTAATAAATTAGAGGCATCTAAAACTCTCTAAAAATATAAAACTTTGTCTACAAGAAAATATAAACATGAGGAACATGATGTATAATTAATTTTTTTTAGGATTACTTAACATGCTATTTAATATTTTGAGCCTAAAAGTTCATTCTCTCCTAAATTACACTAGGATAGGCAAGTTTGTCCAATAAGATGAAAATTTATACATAGGCTAATTTTTATATGTAGATTTTGAATCTAAGGTCTATTTTCACTTTTGAATTTTTTAAATAATTTATTTAACATTTTTGTCCTTTTTCTCCTATTTTCTTATGTAATTATATTTAAAATAATTATTGTTGTTCAATAAAGTGAAAATTGGCACCGAAGGAACACAATTTCACTACTATAGTTTTATTTTGAGATTATGAGTTATGACATCCTTAGGAATTTTGACACATCATCATTGTATTTATCAAAATATTATATCAACACTTACTTAATTAAGTCCTATCAATGTCACATTGTTACAAAAAAATTACATATTATTATTATGTAAATGAAAATCCATTCTTTACTCAATTAACATATTTAATTTATTTACTCCACTTTAATTAAATTATATGACAATATTAATATGAAATTACCAGTTGCTACTCCAAAGAAAATTATTCATTTTTTATTTAATCTTTATGTCAGTGAAGAAAATATATGTAATATATTTCATGACTTTGTTTGATGTTGGCATATAATTAAGTCATTATGTAAATATGTTTTAATTTTCACCCTTGTTTGGTCAAATCTAAAAAATCAGTCATACTAGATTACTAATCATAGAGTAGGGTAAGATTCTAACTTTTGTTTTGTTACACACACTATCATTAAAAAATATATAAACGAAGTTGGATACAATTTGTTTGTATTAAGTTATAATTAAGTCATCTTTATTTTTGAGCATATTTGTATCTATATATGAATGTACGACCTTCATTATGTGAACTTTGACATGCATGTGTCTGTGTCTATTTTATTAAATAGGTTGTGAGCATTGTACCCTACAGTTAGCCCATATCTATCTTATTACATACCCCACATGTGTAATATGTTACGATTTTGAGAAGATTCAGATGGCCCAAATAACATACTAGAATAAACCAATTTTAGACATTTATTTAGATACATATTTACTATTAGAGTTTAAGAAGAATGTACTGACCGGTAGATATAATTTATGTGTACTATCTGTAGAATTACTAAAAACTTATAACTTACAGATTAGTTGCAACCCTATAGATGAAAATGATATTGTCTTAATTAGTAAAAAATTAAAATCACGACCATGTTATAATTAAGTTCTTAAAAGACAAATAAAAAATCATCCAATCAATTTTGCAATTTTATTACCTTATATTTGATTAGAAAAGATACTATTTACTTCAATAAGGGCCCACAATCCAATCAGATGATGTCTTAAATACATCTAATAATTGCAGATCATTACAAATACATCTAATATCAAATGAGTTCATATAACTTAAATGTACTTTTGTCTAATGCTCTTTTATCCTTATTAACATGGCCAGTCAAGCACATTTTTACGTGATGTATCCTACAAAGATACATGTTATATACACTTGATATTACATTTCTATATATATCTAAGTTTTTGAGTTCAAGTTTGCTATAGCCTGGCTCATACCAATATCAAGTTAAGTTTTTCTTATATGAGTCAGATGAGAATGTTATGCAAACACATTGGAATCCAAGTTCATCCCTTCATGAAATGATATGAAGAGAACTGGACACAATTCTCAAGAATGCGAAGAGATTTGGTTGAGATATTTGTAATATTTCTTAAAATTATAAAGTTGTCAATAACTTTTATGCCTATTTATGCTATATATGAAAAAATACGGAAGAAGTTGGATAAAATTTTGTTCTTTATTTTCTAGATTACAAGTTTATTTTTTGATTTTGATGAAGTTAATGTGTATACTACAAGTTTATGCCTAGTACCAATAGGCATTAGTTTCGGGGATTTGTGTGGGGGGGGGGATAGGTTGGAGAGAAAGACGACATGAGGAACAAAGTAGCTCGACGGTAAGGAGAGGTACAAAGCGAGGGGGGGGGGGGACAAAACGCTTATTTCAGCCTATAATATAAAGAAGCCCTTATGTTAAATGGACCAAGATCCAATGGCAGATTAAGACGTGCCGAAAGCGCGGCCCACATGTGATCTACGGATGTGGCTATTTCCGCGAATTGACCATAGACGAGCAAAAATATTTTCCCGGTCTTCGCCGTGGAGATACGAAATCCCTAAAACCTCCTATTCTGAACACAACCGGTGCCGAATTGGCGACAAAACAGACGGGAAACGCAAGTAAGAGGAAGACGAACAACAACAAAGCAAATCATACTTCCCCCGGTGTTTCCCATCTTATCCGTTCCATTCCCGCGCCGTCATAACGCCGGCCGCAGTTTTCCTGCCGTTTCCAATCGTTCACCACCCAAAAGCCGTGTCTTTCCGCCAACCCATCATGCCGCCCGATCGGCACGAATGATCCCCCTTTCTAATCCGCTGTCGCCGATAAAAGGCATCCTCCACGGTTTCCGGCATAACCATTTCGCCGGATTTAAACGTTTCGAGCTTTGTTCCTGGCATGGACGACGTGTCCCGTCGCCCGCCTCACCAGAACGGCTCCCTCTGCAGCGAGGCTGGTGTGTCCCCTGCGCTATCGAACCCATCCAGCCCTCTCCCCTTTCCCATTCCCGCTGAGAACTGGCGGGTTGCAGAGCAGGCGACCCAGCAGATTATATGGAGGATTCAGCCTACAAAAGTCTCCGAGGAAAGGAGGAAGGAAGTTGTGGAGTACGTTCAGCAACTGCTAAGATATTACTTGGGAGAGGTGATTTGCTTTTGGGCTGTTATGCCAGATATAAATATTTCGGATTCTCGTAATCAATTAATGCTTCTTCTTAATAGAAGCCATCCCAACCATTTCGAAGTGTTTCATTTGAATGCAATTGTCTGGGTCAATTTCAAGTCTGAAACCTCAAACTTTTGGCTGAATAATATTAACTCTACTGTAGATTTTTTTTTATTTGATTAAAATTCATATATCGTATTTGGTGTCTAGACAACCAACATTAAGTTTTAAGCACGTGGTTATCCCAGTAATTCTCTAGGCTACTAAGCTAAGTTATCATCTTAGATGCTCGTATGAGGTGATTGCAAGGGCCTTGGCCAGCAATGAGAACACATGGTAAACCCTAGGAGGCACCAGAAAGAGATGGTAGCATATAACAGGATTCTGTGCAGCACATGAAATGGTTTATAACGTTGAATGGTTAATTACAAGGTAACTGCATGGTTGACTTATTAGACAGTGAACTTTGATGGACGTTTCTTGAGCACTTGTTGCAACAAATGCCATCATGGCGTGGCACTAGATTGTAGAATCTCCTAAACGATCTCCACTGAACTGTCCCTTTTATCACGGTATGCCAATTTCTCATACGTCCTGGCCTAAACCACCAAGATTGAAAAACCTGTTCAGTCACACAGATGTAATATGTGACTGACGTAAAACTTCATTTGGCTAAGTTAGCACTGTAATTAGCGTGTAAGTTCAGTCGGGGTCAAATTTCTAAGATATGCTGAATGAGATGCTTCAATTCAAATGTTGTTTGAACCTCCAGTCAGACATAGATTCTATATAAAGATTCCAGATTGGTTACTTAATTTCTCTGTCTGGTGTTGATATTTTGTTATCCAAGCCTCAATCTCAACCATTCCTTCATTTATAAGTCAGTTTTTGGGTGATATACTATGCCATAAATGAAGCTGGATCACTCCTTGTAGTTCTCCACAGCTTAACACTTATTCCCACTTAAAGTATTCAGTGTGTGTAAGTAATAAAGGACCATTTACATGGGGGTTTGTTAGTACCAAGTCTCTGCTTTTGTAGTCAGATTCCGGGTTTACATTACTGATGTTGAGGAACACTACCCAATGACATATTAAGGAAGTTCTGGGATCTTGAAACCTGAGTAATGGATGCCCTATGCTAGCATGACCTCACCAGTTTGAAACTATAATTAGCGGCTAGTTTGCCCAAATTTTTTCATTTTTGTTATATGCATATTAAAAAAAAATCTTCCGATTTACTCTGTAAAATAGCTCTTTATCAGGAAACCGATTTATAAGCTACAGTTGGAGATATATAGGTTACGTTTGGTTTTGATTTATTCATCTGGATTTGGGAGAATTCAGTATTTAACACATCCAGATTTTGACGAGTGCTGTAAATCACTAATTTATAGTTGGCTTTGCTGTGGAATAATAGACTGAACAGCCAACGACCAGGGTCCACAAACCGGCTGAAGCAAAAAGAAAACGCATAGAACATTTCTCAGAAAAAGAAAATGTTGACTACTGATCATTTTGCGGCAATGAAGCAGCCAGCAGCACGTATTGACCGGGAGAAAAAGGCAGAGTTGTCAGTTACCTGGTAACCTGTTAGTTGTTAATTCATGCTAGGACCAGAGAACAAAAAGGGCACACAGCTGGACATCTGCGCATCTGAGATGTAACCGACAGTCCAGCATTTGCTATATACGAAAGAATTTGAAGCAGCCAGCAGCACGTATTGACCGGGAGAAAAAGGCAGAGTTGTCAGTTACCTGGTAACCTGTTAGTTGTTAATTCATGCTAGGACCAGAGAACAAAAAGGGCACACAGCTGGACATCTGCGCATCTGAGATGTAACCGACAGTCCAGCATTTGCTATATACTAAAGAATGCTGGATTCGGCACTTCTTTCAACTCCAGAAAAACAAGCTTCAAATTTATACTGCTGGAATAAGGAATGCAATTCAATCTGCGCAGATCCACCAAGCCAACCATGCCCATAGTTGTAGAGCTGATCAGCTGACAAACAAGTCTGGGATTCTCTAGATTGATCATGGGTTTTGATATTGATGCTCGACTAAGAAGCATGAGCACTTTGTGAACATGAACACAAACATGGACAGGAGACAACAAGTGCACGGACATGACACAAATCAAATAGACATACACAATGCTGACATATATAAACATATATGCCGACAGGGAGTGGCTCAAGTGGTCAAGCACGGTGTCCCTTAACAAAGAGACGTGGATTCGAATCCCAGATGCCGCCTTGATTTACCACCCTCCCAACGTTCAGCCTCCGTCACGGGCATGAGAGAGGGGTAGAGAATGCCTCTCTTAATCCCATATATAAACATATACGAAATATCAAGCAACTAGAATATCTCCTGCATAAGATACTAAGATCAAAGAAACAATATCTCTAATCTTTATTCCTAGTACTCTAAACATGCCCATTTAGTCTGACATCAAATTCCATATTAGTTTGACATAATACTTGTTTTTGTCCTTTTCTTAAACAGGTTAAGCCTCATGCTTAACATACATTTAATAGTATCCCCTTTGTTGTGCTACCTTTCGGTAATAAAAAGCTAAATGTTTTCATCTAAATAAAGCATATAGAATGTATGACATTTATAGGCAACACAAATCAGATTTTCAAAAAATTGTGATTCTACCATTTTTTTAATGTTTAGAGTATACCTGTAAGAACAATGTTCCATTATTTTGTGAGGGATCAAAATTATTGATACACACACACACACGCGCGCACACACACACACACACACACACACACACACATATATATATATATATATATATATATATATATATATATATATATATATATATATATATATATATATATAGCCACATTGCAAGAACCGCAATGAGTATTGTTGCAAAAGCAAAAGCAACAATTATAGCAACTAGAAATAGCAGCTAGCTTAGCATGTTGGGGCTGGTGGTGTCGTGGATATGTCCACTGAATATTCAGGTTATATTGTTTGTAGTGCCATGGCACGTGTCTGTACCAAACATTCTAGAAGTGTGTCAGCTCCTTGAGATGCTGGATATTATCTCAGATATTGACTTATCAAGGTACTGATGTGTGCTGGCGGTTTTAAAAAACGGTATGCGTTGTACGTTTGGAGAGGTCATTGAATAGAATATATGCGGTATGCGGGAGTATGTGCGGTTTTTGATTTTTTTATAATTATTATATATATAAATATAGAATAATCATATAATTACAAATACACTGAATAGAATATATGCGGTTTTCGATTTTTAATTTTTAATTATTATTATATATATAAATATAGAATAATCATATAATTACAAATTAAATTTGTAGAACTACACATTTTAGATGCAACCATGCAAATATGCAATCAAACACCTATTAAATACATACAAATGTGCAATAATGAGCCAAATGTATAGCAATCATAGATGAATGCAATGCAAAAAAGAGGAAATGAAAGCAGATGGTAGGCTAAATGTACGTGATGGTTTTAGTCATATGAAGAATGGGGGCGATGTTAAAAAGTTGCCAGCTTAGCAGTTTTTCCATTCACAAATCGGGGACTAATCGGCCTTATATGCGGCCATGGTCCGTTTTAGTCATTGCATTCCCATATGCGGTTCGGTCAAGGGACTGTAAATACATATTCAGCCAAATCTTTCGTCGGATGAGCCTAATTCCGCTTTAGAAAAAGGTTCACATCCAATTTGGTGCGTGTTTTTTCAGGAAAAGAGACGGAGATATATAATCGCATTACTATTCCACTCGCTGGCTTGATGTCACTACTTGACTTCTATGCGGCCGTTTTTTGAAACACTGTGTGCTGGTATGAAGATGGGGGTTGATGGACGTGTAGAATATATATTAGCTTAGGTTTATCAGTTTTTTGTTATTTTTGACAATGTGTCTTGCAGCTTCTCATTCTTCTTTAATAGTAGCTCAAGTCATTTAGATTTCTTGTTTTACTTTGTTGAATATTTATTTGGCTCTAGGACACATTCTTGAGTCTTACATGTATTAATATCCATTATTTTGATGCTTTTTAAAGGTATAGTTGATTCACATTAATTAGTTGGCTATGAACATGTTCTTTGGATGCGTAGTTGGCTATGAACGTGTTCTTTGGATGTGTTATACAAAGCCCCTATCTTTTTGGATTGCTCATACAACATAAAGTCATTTCTTAATGATGGTGCTGAACTGTCGACCAAGTTTTTCCTTCTCGGTCCCCACTTCCATCCCATTAATTGCAAGCAACATGTCGTGCAAGGGTTAGAACCACTGGCCTTTGACTGACAAGGAAGGCTACTATTTAGGATGCTCCCAGTTGTTGACCTACTTATTCTTTCCTAATCCTCGTTCCATCACTTGTGACCAACACACTAGAGGGAGTTAGAGCCCTAAGGAAGGCCACTACCTAGGATGGCTCGTTCCAAACTTCTTCAACCTTCAATCTTTTTTTCAATGTCCATCTCCATGACCCTGACGGCCTATTGTAACAATATAAATAAAAATAGATGAGCCGACTTGATATTGGCATTATCATCACAAAGAAAAGATTCCAGAATTTTCTTTTTCGTATCTTTCTGACAGATTGAATTAAGTGTCTAATAAGTTTACAATTTTCTATTACATTAAAGATGTGCACAATATAGGAAATATCATCGTCAACCGGCAAAATGCCATTGAAAAGATTGATGGTGACAATAGTCAATGTTGAATGTGAATTCTTTCACAGTCATACCTTTTGACCTATGTTCATTAATTGTTGACGATGTCAACCTTGTCCATACAAATATTTTATTGTATCACCATCATTAGTAGTGGCGACCGACATTGTGAACATTTTTAACGACTTGAATGAATATCATCGTTGCATAGTGAGGGAGGTGGAACCTTGAAAGAATGAATTAACTATTAACAACTTGTCATCAATTATATGTATGAAGAATGTTTTCTTCTTGTTGTGTTTCCGGTTAGCTGAGTAGTAAAAAACTTAAAACATTTTGCCTAAATTTGTGCTTGAGATGCCTAGTATTGTAGACAACATATATGTTATTTATCAATTTTTCTTAATTCTCAACGGGTAAGTTGCGCTAAAGTTTTTCTCCAAACTTCCTTGAATTCTACAAACCATAAGTATACGTAAGAGAATGCTTTCTAAGAGGACACCATTATCATCTAAGCTTCAATCCCAATCACTGATCTTGGCTACATGGAAGATTCAAGCAAAAATACATGAAACAATTAATTAAGATAGGTTAGGCGTACTGGAGTACTAGCACCCACTCTCCACCTTGAGCTTAGAAATTTGCTTGTTCCCTAAAAAACACTAAACTCGGAATGAAGGGGAAGATGTAAATTACCAATGTCCAAGTTCAACTCTATCATATCAATATTTCTTTCGATTCATCAACCCACACAATCATCATCTTCATCATCTAAGCCTCAATTCCAACCATGTTGGAGTCGGCTAATGGATCCAATGTTATCCGGGTGCCCGCCTAGGCACACCTAGGCACCTGGGTGGTCACCAAACGTCTACCGCCCTGGGCGCCTAGCCTCATTAGGCTGTTGGGCAGCCTGGTCAGGCTAGGCGCGCCTTCCGTGCCTAATTGGACACTAATCTTTTCCTTCTTATCTTGCTATTACTTTCTTTTTTTGTTAAAATATTTGTTCTTTTACCTTATCTCTCCTCCTTTTTCTCCCCCCCCCCCCCCCCCCCCCACCCCACAGTTCAACCAAGCCGCAAAGTTGCTGCAATGTTACTGACTTACTGCATTATCCACTTTTTATTTTTGCTGTACCAAGCTGCAAAATTGCTGCTATGTTACAGAGCTACTGCTTGCCTACTATTACACATTTACTGATGCTCCACAATTACAGATCTGCTGCATCAATGATTTTTTCTTCCTTTTTCTTCTTTCCCCTATTTCTATTTTAGTCTATAAAACTCTTGTATGAATGTACTTACATTAATACAATGTTAATTTCTTGCTTGCATTTTCAATTGTCTTACTCTATCATTCCTATATTATATCCATGTGTAGAATCAACTCAATTGCCTCCAAAATATTTTACATACTCTTCAAGTCAACCAATCTTCTTATTCCTAAAATCCTACTGATAGCTGAACATAGTACTAGATATATGTACACGTGTAACAGTACATATAAATATATAAAATATAATAAATATAAAATAAAAAATGCCTAAAAATCCTAGGCTTTTGCCTGGGTGTCTAGCCCCCCTCCCCCCCAGGAGAATGCCTAGCCACCTATACAACCTAACATGGATCCTTCTTCTCTAATCAGTTCTGTTATGGGTCACACTCTGATCAAGATGAAAGATTCAAAATCTATCTTTATAAGCTCTTCCCAACTTAATTTAGGCCTGCCTCTATGTCTTTTAATTGAGGTTGACTCAATAACCTTGTTTAGAATAGGTGATTTGTCGGTTTGTCCTACACATGTCCATACCATCTTAGATGACCCTCATGCAACTGTCCTCAGTGCTCACCACCCCCACTTTGTTCCTGATGTTGTCATTACTCAAACAATCTTTTCTTGTCTTCCCACACAATATCTCAGCATACGCAGTTTGGCCACATTCATTTTGTTGAGACCTTATTTTTTACTGCCCAACATTCACTCCTATATAGCATGGCTGGCCGTATATCTGTCTTGTAAAATTTACTTTTTAATCTAAGAGGGATCTTTTGGTCACATACTACTCTAGTTGCACTGCTCCACTTCAGCCATCCTACTGCGATCCTGTGACAAACATCATCTTGAACATCACCCTTCCTTTTAACAATAGAACCCAAGTAAGGAAACTTACCACATACTAGTACATTCATTCCATCCAACTTGACCCCACTATTCAGAATTCTAGATCGGCTAAAATTGCAATGCATATATTCGGTTTTGCTTCTACTGATCATAAATCTATTAGATTCCAATGCACTTCTCCAAAGTTCAACTTTATCATTCAATATTTCTTTTTTTTCATCAATCAACATAATATCATCATCAAATAACATGCACTAAGGGATATCATCCTGAATATACTTTGTCAACTCTTCCATAACAAGAACAAATAGATATGGGTTAAGCGCCAATCCTTGATGTACCCCAACGGTGATGTACCCACACATTATCATCAACAAAAAAGATATATAAAGGGATATCATCATGAACATGCTTTGTCAACTCACATGTTACAAGTACGAGTAGATATGGGCTTAGTGCCTATCCTTGATGTACCCCAACTATAAAATAATTTTTTGGTTTCTCTCCTCGAGGAGTCCTTAACACCTGCACTTGATTTATTATACTTATCTTTTATTAATTCAATGTATTGGATTAATGCATTCTGTAAAAACATTGCATAATTTTAAGAGGATACTTTTCTAAAATTGGATGCTTATGTTTCCCTATATTTTCATGTAGAAGTATACACACATAAATAATCATGTTTTTGTGAACTGTTACACATATATCTAAACCTAATAATATTATAGTATTAATGTAGATAATATAACCAACCACCGGATTTAGATATTAGCATTATATGATCAGTTAATTTAGAATGATAATACAATAATACACAATAGTATATACTCAACAAAAATATTATAGATATAATATAAATTAGTAGATATTGTATTTGTAATAAAACAATATGATATAAATTAATTATTTATGTTCCATACATTAGTTTAACATAACATAACAATAGATATAATGCATTGTAAAATAGTATGTGTTAGAGAGTCTTAGTATTTAGTTGATTAAGTTGAGTTTATTTGTAATACGAGCCGAATTCTGCCTAGGCACATTAGAGGTATGTCCACTTCCTTGTACTTGCCTCCTTTCCTATATATAGGAGGGGGCTCCCAACTATCAATAAGAAACACATGGGAGTTTCACCATCATATTGTTTCACCATCATATTGTTTCACCTACTGCTATCTCCTCCTCCTGCCGCACCTGCCCCTTCCTGCTTCTCCTTACCCCCTGTTGGGAATCACTCTCATTGCAAATCCCGCAACCGCTATCCATTGCCCCCACTGCTACCCAGCCTTAGATACACATAGCCTTCTCTCTCTCAATACTTGTGCTCCCCTCATATACAACATGTTTTTTGCTAATCGGATCCTTTATTTGGATATGTTTTTGACCTAATCCATACCATTGGGTCTTTGCCCCTGCACCTAGATTTGTTGGTAATAAGGGCCAGACAAATCTACCTTTTCGGGTCTCATATAGATCCATTTATTTTCTACCTAGATCTATATAATCAGGTCATGTAGTACACCGACTTGCATTATCAATTACTCTCCACTTTCTTCCTTACATATCCATTACCTCTGCCATTGTCTATGACTTTTAATCCGAACCACACTCTTGATTCCTTTCATGGTTGGCGTGAGGGGGAGAATCGAGGAAGATGAGTAGAGGGATGAGATGAGATGGAGAGGAGATGATGATTTTATTGTTTGCTGCTATCTCAATGAGTGCTGCTATATATTGCTCTTGTTGTGGATCTGCCTATTTTTATATATTTCTATCTATTCCGATCATTCTTCTACTGCTTGTTCATCATATGGAGAGTTTATGGAACCTATTCATCATCGTCTGCTGCTATACTATTTTTGCATATTGTTGCTTATGGTTTCCTATTCAGTGATGCTGCTATTGCTGTTTGTGCTATTTTAGCACATTCTTTCTGCTGCTTTGTGCTATTGCACCATCTTCCACTTGTGCTTTATTTGTATGTTGACTTGTCAATGACTGTTGCTGTGACCCAACACTCTTTGCATTGTGACCCAACATCCTCTTGACCGGCGAACTATGCTACTAGCCTACTACAATATAATTTATGTGAAGAAAGAAGATGGTGACGGTTCTTGTTCATGACTTGCTTTGCGGGTGACACATTTAATGGGGCTTCATGTTATTCTTCTACTACACTGCATCTTGGAGTCTTGTATCTGCTACTTATTCGTGCCAAGTTTTCAATCCGGCTGTCACCTTTATTGCTACCGTTAATTTGTGCTAACGTTTTGCATGTTGACTATTAGTAATTTAGTACCTCCTGTCTTCCAGCCCCCTCTTGTTGTGTTCCAACTCTATCTGGTCTCCTTCATGACAATAGTGACTGAGACGAAGACCCTGGCGCCTACATGTTGTTGTTTATTACTACTCTATGCCACTTCTTTTTATCGAGAAGCTCCTGCTACATGCCTGCATAGTGCATACCTACTTTGAACCTACTTTGAAGTATCCAATGTATTAGAAAGCGGGAAGCGGGAGGCGTGCGGACGGCACCCTGTAACCGATTAAGCGGTAGGCGGGCGATTAAGCGGGCGATTTTTGAAAAAGCGGGTGTCTAAATTTTATATATTTTTAAACAAAATTACATGTATGTGTATATAAAAAATATATTTATAAGGAACTTCTATACATATCTAATCAGCAAATCAGTAATTAACTAAGTATTCATCAATACTTACTATTAATCAGCATCTCTAATCACTAAAATCAGCAAGCAGATCAGTAATTGTATATAACAAACTATGAATTATTGAATTAAAGTAATCACTAAAGTAATACTAACAAGCAGTACCAATCATTAATCACTGAAAGCAGCAAGGAAATCAGTAAAACTAATCATGCATTACTAGTATAATAGAGCAATAGGATATTTACTTAGATGCATTACAGCAGTACCCAATTATTACAGCTTACACACAAAGTATGCATTCGAAATTAGGACTAGCTATATCATAGAACATTTAATGTATACAAGTTTTGTATATTATAGTCAATACTACTTGGCTATGTAATTAATTAATGTTAGATGCTTACATTAGGAATTTTAAACAAAAGCTGGAAAAAAGCGGGCAAAAAAGCGGGAAAAAGCGGGCGATTTTGTTCAAAATGATTAAGCGGGCGATTAATGGCAAAATTAAGCGGCTGGGGGTCATGGGCGCTTAAGCGGCCCGCCTGGCCGTTTTTTATTTCACTGGAAGTATCTACTTGAGGGGAGTATTTGAGTGTTTGAGACATTGAGGGGAAGAAATATTCTTTTATAGGCCCGGTTTCTCTTTTTATTTTTGCTTTTTTGATTTTATTCTGTTGGTTTTCAAGCTGACTTGGGATTCTCCCAAGCTCCAACTGGAGCGGGAGTGTTAGTGAGTTTAAGTATTAAGTTGAGTTTATTTGTGTTATGGGCCCAATCCTATCTTGGCTGATTAGGGTAATGTCCGCTTTCTTGTACTTGCTTCCTTTCTTATATATAGGAGTAAGGGCTCCCATCGATCAATAAGAGAGACATGGGAGTTCCCATCATATCTTTTCTCAACAGTATGAACATATACCAATAGAAATAGATCGATGATGTTGATATGCAGAAGAAATAGCATGTGCATGGTTACTCTGGTCTAGGCGGCTTCAGGTGGGCGTGTAGAAGCTGTTCTTAGGTGCCCTGTTAACTGGGGGAAAATGGGATCCTAAGTTAGGGCCACATGACTGCTACTTATAGGCCAAACAAAGCGGCATAAGGCTTCAATCACTCAATTGACCAGCTAGACTGCTTCATGGATATAATTTGGTTATTACTATTAAATTACAATAATGATATAATATACACCATAAATGCATCTTTACTTATTTAGTTTTATATATACATACGCTCATACACAAATACCTTCATCAACATCATCATCTAAGCCTCAATCCCAACCATATATTGTATTATCTAACATGCCTGTTCCAAGCAATTCCCTGGAGTAGAGCACATCTAAACGAACGGGTCGAGTATACATCTGAAAAATTTGTTTTGTGAAAGTATCTTTAGAGAATCAATCAATGTCACGCCTGATAATGGAATGACAAGTTAATGCACACCCTTTTGTCAGCCTTTCCTGGACTGTATGCATATATCTAAAAAAATCGTTTTTCAATGTATCATTAAAGAAGCAATCGATATCACAAATGTACGCCAACCAGAAAGCATGGCGTAAATGTCTACATAAACTTATCTATAAATGGTTATAAGTTAGCTTTCAGTGAAGTTGTACTCAACGTTTCTTTATTATTCTCTTATATGCTCATACTTTTGTGAAGTTTACTGTAACAAGGAGAGTATCTTTCTTTTATAACTACTACGTTCCAATAATCCCTCATTTTTTTTCCAATTATCTTTTAGGTATTTCCATTCGGATCTGTACCTTTAAAGACATACCTCCCAGATGGTGATATTGATTTAACTGCTCTTGGATCTCCATATGATGAGGAAACTTTGGCTGGTAAAGTTCGTGTCATTCTTGAAGAAGAAGAATCTAAAATGGATGCCAAGTTCGAAGTAAAAGATATTCAATACATTCATGCTGAGGTTTCTTATTTTATTACTCCTTCCATGGTTCTTTGTTTGGGATTTTGCACAGTTTTGAGGATATTCGTCAATCAAATTTCTTGTTTTATATACTCAATTCATAATTTTATGCTCAAGTTGGATGGACGTATAGAATAAGCATGATATCGATTCCTACTCTATCATGGACAATGTCAATTAAGTAGGATTTTAGATAATTTTACTTATCAATTTGTTTTGTTTCTTTATTGACTTGGATTGGCATCATCATGCAAATTTAGACTTGTCTCACTCTCTGAACAAAGTATTTTATCTGTTAGACTAGGCCTCATTTCATATTTCTAAAGCTTAAAGTTCATTGTTATTCTAAGATTCTAGCTGGCACTCAGTTAGTCTTTTTTTTATTAGGTTTTTTGGTCCATAGTATGTAATCTGCGGTACCAGGCATTCACCTTGCGGCCTGCTCCAAAGTTGTGCCAATGCTGCGGCTACACTCGTTCATCAATTCCATGTCAATTGTTGAGTCTTGACAACTTTCTTTGTCTGTCAAGCCATCTCTGCCCATAGAAATATATCTGGATTTAGTGATTTACCTTCTTCCATGTGAGAACTGAGTTTCTTGTATCTCTTAGACTGATTATCGGACTCTGGAGAATCATATGTGCCAATATTGGAGCCATTTCGCATGTCTGCATCACACCTCTATGTCATGTTCATGCATGCGCATGGTCATAAGGCCGAGAAAATGATTGATATTATACTTCCAATGGTGCTTCATTCGATGCTTAGACTTGGATACGTTTCCATATCCAGTATTGCCTAATGCCTACCACATCAGTTGAAGCTAAAGGTAACTGCTCCGAGTGGAAAGAAGAAATGTTGATGGGGCTGATGAGGTTGTCAGACAACCTTTTTTTCTGACCTTCTGTCCTTCCATCCCTTGGGGAAGGCATCGAGTCCAGATGTACCAATAAATGCCATGAACAATTCTGTTTGTACATGCTAATCAAAGTTCAATCTGATTAGAGGAGGCTTTGGCCCTGCTATTGCTGTACTGCATCTGGTTGATTGCCTGTAGCTTCCGCTAGCCTAGTGATGCATGTTTACAGCTCTTTGTTGGTCACCTAGATCTGCTGCCAGCATGCTGCCTTTAAGAGCTTCATGTTATTACAAATAATTGGTGACAATCATTGCTTTAAATCTTGACAAAGTCCTTATAATTTTGTAAAACTTTCAATTTCCAGGTTAGACGTCATGCAAAAAGTGGGTTTTCGCTAGAACAGGATTTACAAAACTAATCATGTATTTGATGCTGACCTTACTCTATACTCCTTAATAACAAGAATGGATTTTTCCCTATTTTCACGGGATTATAGTAAGGCAATAATTTTTCTGTTGGTAGCTATCACCTATAGCCTAATTGCTACTGCTTAGCGAATGATTTAGGATTGAAGTAACAACTTAGATTGCTGCAAAATTTGTCATGTCTGATCATTTCATAAGTACTTTTGATTGCAGAAGTGTGCTCATGTGTGAATAACAATATCCTAAAGATTTATTTATTTCCTAGTCTCAATTAAATCTTCATTGTTTTCATGTTTTTGAAATTTCTGTCTACAAATCAGGATTTTCCTGTTGAAATTTACATTTCCATGGATGTCAAATGGTCTCGAAACCAACAAGTCGAATCTTCGGGAAGGAGATTAGCAACCATATTATTTCAGATTTCCATTTCTCTCTCTTGTCTCTATCTCTTTTTTCTGCCATCTTAAATTGGCACATAAGAGAGGATGGACATCCCAAAAAGACAGCATTTGCCAAATGCCAATTTTCAGCCCTCCCCAAGTGTGTGCACTTATGGACCAAAATATCTGAAGAATGAGCAACCATGTGATGGATATAGGCATATACCAGTAGGCTACCTCCAGTATGCCTGGACCAACATAAAAATATTTTCCATCAAGGAATTAATTATAATATTTGAGGCTCAATAATCTCAAAAATATCTGAATTATGAGAATTTTCATTTTCCCTTTAGAATTTCCCTTGCAGTGCGAGGTTTCATTAAGCTTCATTCTTGTATTTTGGAACTTGAAGCCACTGGAAAGGGAACCAACTCCTTTTCTATAATAAGCCATGCAATGTTATGGCTATAGTATGTGAAAAGATGTAAGGGAACCAACTCCTTTTCTATATAAGCCATGCAATGTTATGGCTATAGTATGTAAAAAGATGTTCTTGGTTTCACGTTCTTTTCTTTTTTTCTTTGATTGGATCCTACTACTACCAATGCTGATCTTAATTATAGACAATATGATGTTTTTTATGCCAGTTCTTATGGTTGATATCTTGTGACGATACTGGCATATGTCAGTTGTATGTTCCTAGATACACATTTCCCTTGTTACAACGTTGCTACTACTACTACCTTACCATTTGTGACCCATCTATCTTGTAGCTGATGTAGTAACACGCTGCTGCATGTCTGCAAAAAATTAAGATATGCATTTCCATATTTTATAAACTAGAGTATATATAATATGATTCCTTACTCTTACTGTCATCCTCATCCTCATCATAATCCATCTATCTTGTAGTTTATGTAGTAATACATTGCATATCTGCAAAAAATTAAGATATGCATTTCCATATTTTATGAACTAGTATATATAATACGATTCCTCATTCTCACTGTCGTCCTCATCGTCATCCTCGTCCTCATCTAAGATCTTCCCAAGTTAACTAGGTTGGCCTCTTCTTTTTATCGTGTTCAACTCAATCCCATTGCATCAAATTACTGCGGTAGATTAGGTTGCTTCTACAGTGTTGGTTTGGCAGATGGAGTGTAGTTCTCCTAGGAACCATGCCACATTATTGGTTAGAATGTGACTTCGTTGACCTAATGAGGGAAGGGTTTGGTGGAAAGATTCATCCTTGTTAATTTGAACCCAAACTGAAGTGATATTTGACATCACTGCATCTTTTCCTGGACATATTGTTGTTGAGGTTAATGGCCCTTTGGAAGTATGATTGTAGCGGGAGGTGCGGACTGACCCAAACTCTGGGGAGGATTAGAGTTTAATTTGTGATAGCTGCATGGAGATATAGGGGGTCAGGATCCAAACCCTAAGGAGACCCCCGGTTTATGATGTGGCGGCTCTTTGGAGGGGCATGTGAACTGTAGAAGATTGAAGGCAAGAGCAAAAATCTAAGAGAAGTCAGGGTCAGGCTCTAATACCAACTAACATGGTCCTAAATAATCTAAAGACTAAAAGAATAAGATTTACAAATAATGATTTTTGAAGGTCTTTTCAAATCATTCAGCATGCCTTTTAATGAAGCTTATAATCCTATAGATAGGTACATGCATTGAGCTGGCTTCTGTGGTAGAAAGTATGAGACTAAACCACCTGGCTTAACAAAAGCTTACTAATAACAATCTAAAAAAACTATTGAAAAGTTCTAACTGGCATCTGTACAACGTCTTCCTGCATATATACAGAGATGTTGAGTCTGTCCTACATCACTAGGATAGGATCACAATCTGACAAACGCTCTTGATTGCTATAAATTATTCAGTAACATGAGAATGTGATAATAGTACTAGTATTTAAAATTACCATAACTGAAGTGTGTAGTATTGATCTAGCTATATATTTTACCTTCGTGCCTCTTCTCTTGTTTCCCCTACTCTCAAGTTGCTCAACCATCTCTTTTACCTCTTTATATCAAGCAAAGGTGGTTATTTATTCATCACCCAGTTCTTAGTAACATCCATAGTGACAAATTCGGAATTCAGCAACTTATTGTCTGGCCGGAAAAAATGGAATTCAGAAAAAATAGGATAAATTCGTGAAAAAATGATATATTTTGGTCAAAGTTTGGTCAACTATTTGGAAATAACCGAGAAGAAGTCGGCTATATATATGTGTATATATATAGACCTATATATACTTATATATACACATATATGTATATATACAAATGTACATATATATACATACATATCATATACAAATGTAATTAATAAGGTCACTAGACATACAATCTTATTGAGTGAATAAAGTAGGAAATGAACTAAAGAATAGTTGAATAGTAACAATGGACTGTCACGAGAGTGGGGTTTGGGGGTTTAGTGTATATCAATTGTATGCATGGTTTGGTAAAAAAAAACAGGAAATGACTTAAAAGAAAAAAATCGTGAAAAAACATGAAAAGTCATGAAAAATCGTATAAATTGCAAAACAACGGGAAAAATCGTGAAAAGTCGCGAAGAATTGGCGATAACATATTAAACGTTGTGAATATTCGAGAGCTAATAAAATCGCAAAAAATCGCCGATTTTTCGTAAAATTCAGAGACTTGTTACTAGGGTAACGTCAACTACATCAATGTCAATAAGATCAAAGTATTGTTGCTTCACGAGACATCCACATTCTTACGGTGTTAGTTGACATTTAGAATTTCGTGCATAAAACTTTAGATATGACTTACAAAGCATGGAACCAAAATTTGGTTGGGATTTCATTTTTTGTGGCACATCGAAACACTCTTACAAATGGATTGGGATTTGGGGGTAACACTGTGGAAATTTTACAATATGGTGCAAAATTTCACCTAGGAGGTGGATTTCGAATGCAAATGCTCATTTTGGGCCTTCATTTCGTGAAATAGGCCCAAAACGCTCATGTGTATTGCGAGACACAATTTTGTGGATTGTTGCTCATTTTTTGTGCGGTTTGGCAATTTCGGTGGAATGTCTTGCATTGGAGGCTTGATTGCTTGAATATAAGGTGTGTTTTGGTATCACCAACCCATCTACTCCAATACCCCCTTCTAACTAGGCTTTAAGTACTACTGCTCGAAGACTTTTACAAAATGTTTATTTTGTAAGTTTGTTATATAAGGTTTGTACGTTGTAATTTGTAGGTTTTAAGTTGTAAATTGTATGTTTGTACATACTCATGTGCGCAATCATCAAGACATGGAGACCCAACCCAACTTGAACATATAATTTCATATTATGATTTAGTGTCTTTATGCTTATATACTTGTTGGGGTTTGTGGAGAAAACATGCACGGCGGAAGCAAAAAAAAAATTCCATGCAACCCGAAACAAGATCTCGTCGACAATTGCGTATTTAGAAAGAGTGTTTGCGGGATATACCTTATCGCGGAGCAAGTCCGGCGATGTCCCACTGCATGATGGTGTGCAACGTTGCAGGCCTACACGGACATAACTTCTCTCCCGTTCGTTGAGTGCGTCGCAGGAAGATCCTGCGGCGCTCCTTTCGTGCGGTGATGTACGCCGCTTGTAGCGCTTATGGATAGTAGTTGACGTCCTCCAAACGCAGGCGTCTCAGCGTCTGCGTCTCTACTTCGTCCAAGCGGATGGACTGAAACTCCACGTCGTGCTTCTTAAGTCGGCGGGAAGGAGTCGTCTCTGTGCGGCGACGTGCTAGCGTCGCGGTGCTCTCCTCTCTCTCCTGAGGACGGTGACGGCTAGGGTTTATGTACGTAAACTAAAAACCTCTCTCAATATCTTATATAGATATCGGCCGTCACGCCCCTTTAAATAGGAGACGAAAAGAAGTAGGGTTTCCTAAACCCATCGGTAAACAGAAACACTGCGTTAATTAAAACGCTCGTGGATTAATTAGAATATTATGGAATTAATTAATTAACCAAATAATCGTATTAATTGATTAATTAATATCTGACTCCATGCAATCGCTCGGGATGGCTCTATGGACATATTTACCAACAAACTCCCACTTGCACTTAGAGCCAACCACTCCAATTCATTGGCTTAAACATTCCAATATTATTGTAATGGATTACATAAACATTTTAGTAATCAATGTGATTCAGAGCAATTCCAATCAAATCCACAATTATACTCCTATTCCAACACATCCTATGCGTGTGACCCGGTAGACTCCAAATTACGTTGGCAGTGATATCTATAATCATATTATGATTTCACAAGCAATAATTGGTATCTAGCAAAACTTCATTGCCACCCAAGTAATTGGAGAAGTTGGAGAACAACTTAACCTATCATTCATGATTGGTGTTACAGTTGTTGTATAGTTCTTTTGTCGCTGATATCCGGATTGAACTCGAGTCATGGAACTGTTATCCTTTTCAACGTTCAATCCATGTTCCTTGAACTAGAGCAGATTGTCTGAGATATATGTAAGCTCAATATCACATATTGAATCACATCAGCATGGCCATGCATTTCTCAGTCTCGCTTATCAAGTGGTCGGAATATCAAACTCCCGTAGGAAGGACAAATTCCATCAACATCACTCACAGTCATCCCCATGTGTCACAGTGCACCCAAGCACCATCTTTATGGCAATCCTTATTCAGGACCACGGTGGATGATATCAAAGTACACCGAACGACATGCGATAATTGTAGTGACTTCAGGTCTAAGAACCACAATCACCACCATCACTATGAGATGTGACTCTAACTACCAATCATGGTATCCATGTGTCACTCTCAAGGTGAGTCTATCCGATACACTGTTCTCTAACAAGTATCTATGTATTTGGTTTGATATCTCCATATCATGGATAATGAGATTTTTCCATCAACCAGTATACATTCTAATCTTATGTGTTATTGATGTCTATGGATATTTCTACAATAACAACCGATTAGGGGCAAAACAAGAATACATACTCTTAGCATACATATGATCTCACTGTTCAAGTCATCAACCCGAAGACATGTCATTGAGTATATTATTCTGTAGACATCTATAAATTTTGTGGTCATCTAACAAATCACAATATAAAACACAAACATATAGATTGAAAACTTGCCTTTATTGATATGATCAATGTAGTATTACAAATCGTTTACATAGTATCCCATTACAATCATCAAATGATAGTCTCTATGGGCATACATACCAACAGATTCCCACTTGCACTTATACCTAATCACTCTTGAATCTCAATCCAAGTGATCGAACATGTCCGTCATGTTTCTGCTGTAAAAGTGCTTTTGTGAGCGGGTCAGCCACATTGCTTTCTGTAGGTACTCTGCAAATCTTCACATCTCCTCGCTGTACGATCTCTCGTATGAGATGGAACCGCCGTAGAATATGTTTGGAACATTGGTGCGATCTTGGTTCTTTAACATGTGCAATTGTTCCGTTGTTGTCGCAAAACAACTCAATTGCATCACTAGCGCTTGGAACCACTCCAAGTTCAGAAATGAACTTCTTGATCCACACAACTTCCTTTGCAGCATTAGATGCGGCAATATATTCGACCTCTGTTGTAGAATTCACAACCGTCTCTTGCTTGGAACTCTTCCAGCTCACAGCTCCGTTGTTCAGGCAAAACACAAATCCAGATTGCGATCTATAGTCATCTTTGTCAGTTTGAAAGCTAGCATCGGTGTAACCCTTTACTACGAGCTCTTCCTCACCACCGTATACCAAGAATTGATCCTTAGGCCTTCTCAAGTACTTTAGGATGTTCTTTACGGCTGTCCAGTGACATTCACCTGGATCTGACTGATACCGGCTCGTCATGCTCAAAGCATACGACACATCAGGACGAGTACATAACATCGCGTACATGATAGATCCAATTCTGGTACATATGGAATCTTACTCATGCGCGCCCGTTCATCACATGAACTAGGACATTGGGCTTTAGAGATCATAGCGCCATGGGACATGGGCAAGTTACCTCTCTTAGAACCCTCCATGCTAAATCTCTTTAGCACCTTGTGAATGTATGTGCTCTGGCTTAGGCTAGAAGCCTTCTAGATCTATCTCTATAGATCTTGATTCCTAGTATATAGGATGCTTCGCCCAAATCCTTCATAGAGAAAGTCTGCCCCAGCCAAGCTTTTACTGTCTGAAGAGTAGGGATGTCATTCCCCATCAATAGTATGTCATTCACATACAATATGAGAAATACGATTGTGCTCCCACTAACCCTTTTGTAAACATAAGGTTCATCTTCATTTTGACTAAAGACAAACATTTTGACTACTTCGTCAAAATGCAGATTCCAACTCTGAGATGCTTGCTTCAATCCATAGATTGACCTTTGTAGCTTACAGACTTTATTGGCTTCCTTTGGATCGATAAAACCCTCAGGTTGTGTCATGTACACATCCTCAAATAAATTCCTGTTAAGGAATGCTGTTTTAACATCCATCTGCCAAATCTCATAGTCATGATAAGCTTCAATGACAAGCATGATCCTGATGGATTTAACTACGAAAACTGGTGAGAAGGTCTCGTCATAATCAACACCTTGAATTTGACGGAATCCTTTCACAACCAATCTACCTTTATAGGTTTGAACATTTCTATCCATGTCGGTCTTCTTCTTGAAGACCCACTTGTACCCTATGGGGTTTCCCTAATAAACATGCCTCACATGTCTCTAATGATTCAAAATCGAAAGAGTCTAGATAACCATCCTTATGGAGTCTAGATATGCGCTTCTTGTTTATATGCCCAAGACGACAATGCCATAAGTATGTTTTGTTTGAGTTGTCAAGTTTTAGCCTTTTATTATTTACGTTGTATATGCTAGTCTCAAGTTCTAACAAGTAGATACCATAAGACATAGGGGCATTGCCATAAAAGATCTCATCTTTAGAAATAGAAACCATTCCATTCTTAATGTGAAATTCAAATCAGTGTTTTAAAAATCGTCCTAGTAAGCAGCCGCTTAAGCGCCACAAGGTGCTGGATGATTAAAATGTACTGTAAGCGGCGCTTAAGCAAATTTGAGAAAAGCGACCGCTTTTTGCCCGCTTAACCCGCTTTTCCCCGCTTTTTCTCCGCTTTTTTCCCGCTTTTTGCCCATTTTTTTAGAAAAACTGCTGTAAGCATATAACATTAAGTACATTATATGCCACGTTTAGTATTGACTATAATATATTAAATTAGCATACATTAAATGTTCTACGATATACTTAGTTCTAATTTAGAATGCATACTTTGTATGTAAGCTGTAATGATATGGTACTTTTGTGATGTATCCAAGTGAATTATAGGTAACTATTATCTAATTTAGGATGCATACTTTGATTAAATGTACTTTTGTAATGTATGACTATTTGATGATGTGCAAATGTAACAATGTTTGTTAGCTAGCTATGATAGGTCTATTATTTACTGTTTAGCTATGTAAACATGATACAAAATTGTTGTTTCATCTTGTATATACACTTATTATTTTATGTGTAGGCTGCTTTATCTATGACAAGTATATTGTTTACTATATTATATAGATACAATCGTTGTTTATAGTTGTATTCTAAACTATTTGGGTGTTTTATATTGTCTTCTACAACGTTTAGATATATATAAAAATTTCAAAAATATAGTATTTATATACATATGTAATTTTGCATAAAAGTTTATAGGAATTGGAAATCCTCTTTTCTAAAAAGCGCCCGCTTAATCGCCCGCCTGGCAATTAATCGGCTACAAGGTCCCGTCTGCACGCTTTCCGCTTCGCGCTTTTTAAAACCTTGATTCAAATCCACTCTTGTCCATACAAGATACAGAAATAATATTTCTATTAATGACAGGTACATAATAGCAATTCTCTAATTCTATTATAAGGCCCGTAGGCAAAGATAAACTAATAACTCCAACTCCGGTGGCAGCAACTCTTGCTCCATTAGCGACCCGCAGCTCGACTTGGCCTTTTCGTAAAGGCTTACTTCTTATCAGATCCTGCATATTTGAACATATGTGAGATCCACTTCCGGTATCCAGTACCCATTATGAAGAAGTATTTAAGTTTATCTCAATAACATATATACCTGAAGTGGAGATCTCTACCCCCTGCTTCTTCTTCCTCAGTTCCTGCAGGTAGAGAGGACAGTTTCTTTTCCAATGTCCAGCCTGGTGACAATAGTGACAACTGCCTTATTTGGAGATCCCACCTTTAGCTTTGAGCGCGGATGACTTTGACTTCTGCCTGGCTTTAGAACCTTTCTTAGCCTTGCCTTTGCCTTTTGACTTTCCCTTTGTCTTGCTGATCATTATCACAGACTTGGGCTTGTCTTTCTTCATCTGTGCTTCAACTGTCCTCAACATGCCCAAAAATTCTAACAATGGCTTGTCAAGATTGTTCATGTTGTAGTTCATGACAAAATGACTATATGATTCAGGCAACGATTGCAGAATCACATCAGTGGCCAACTCTTGACCTAGAGGAAATCCCAGCTTGGATAGACTTTCCACGTACCCAATCAAAGTGAGTATATGGGTGCCAACTGAGTCTCCCTCTTTCATCTTGCTTCTGAACAAAGCCTTGGAGACATCATATCTCTCCTGTCTTGCTTGATGCTGATACATGTTCTTGAGATGTGTTACCATCTCCATGACATTCATGTTCTCATGCTGCTCTTGCAACTCATAGTTCATTAAGCACAACATTAGGCACTTGATATCCATGACATCATCAATGTGCTTCTTGTAAGCATCCTTTTCAGCCTTGGGCACATTTGAGGCGGGTTCTGCTGGCTCTGGTGTTTGAAGGACAGAGCTTACGCTCCTGCGTGAGAACAATTTTCAGCGTCCTAAACCAGTTTTGAAAGTTGGTTCCGGTAAGTTTGTCCTTCTCAAGGACCGATCGCAACGAGAAAGTGTGTGTTGTTTGCCATTTGATTTCTACAGAAGAAAAAGTTTGCATTTAGTCCAAAATATTTTGACTTGTAAAGATTTGATAAACGAGATTAATTAGGCCTTTAATTAATTACGCTCCCACTATTTTATTCAAATTGATAACCGTCACTATCAACTCAGAAGATTGCAGTGTACAACCTTCTAGTGAGTCAGGATCCAAAATAACTGAATCCAGTGTTTTGAAAAGCGGTAATCGGTGTACGGGCGGACGGGGCACCGAATAGAGTATATGCGGTATGTGGGAGTATAAGCGGGAGTATAATCGGTTTTAATCGGTTTTGCATTTTTTTAATAAATTAATTATAAATCCATAAATTTATATATTGACCATTATAAATGTATAAAATCACATCAAACCAAACACACACAAGACCAGAAGACTGCAATAGTATATGAGAGAACACATTGTAACACATTATTGCACATGTCTGGTTGAACAAATAGTAACAACAAATATATGCTGACATAAAAGACAATTAAGTGGCTTATTACTAATGACTTATAACAAATAATAGCATATATATTTCTAATATGAAATTGCAACAATAGTATTTGAAATGGAGATGAATGGAAAACAGGGCAGTAATAAGGGACAAGTTCAATCTTGGATTAATAGTTGGCTTAAGGGGGAAATGGAGGAGTAATTAGAGGAGGCATCCATTTGCATTGAATAAATAATTAGAAACAATAACTATATTTGAGAAGAGAAAATCAACAATAAGAAGCAATTCAATGATCATTAAACTATGTACTCATTGAGAAATTAGGGAGACAAGACCAAATATGTAAAGAGGGTGAAGGGAATGTAAATGTAATGACCAACAATAAGTTTAAAAAAAATCTGTAAAAAAATTCTGTAGCTATTGGATTTTAAAAAGTGGTCGACTAATCGCCGGTTATACGCCCGATCGGCCGATTAATCGGTCCTGGACCGATTATAGGTCCAATTTGCTATATACAGGGTGGTAGGTACACCAAACCGATTATTCGGCCGATTAATCGGCCAATTAGACCGATTTCCTGAACACTGATTGGATCAATGCCCAACCAACGTCAGCGTCAAAGACCAAATACTAAGGTAGGCAACTTTTGCCAGTTGCATCATATGCAACTCTTGGATAGATGATCATGCACAACTCCTTGCCATGATGCATCTGTGTGCCTCTAGGTACTTGATCCTATCAAGGTTCCCTAGTTAAGTCCAACCTATAAGCCAACATGATAAGTGTGCACCTTGCGGAGGCAGACCCACACACCCACCATCACACTTTCACGAGATAGACAATGTACCACGCGGAGGCGTGCCCACACATAGTCGATCAATCTTTTCATGTGTGTTGCTTTATGGAAGGCAACTAAAACTTAATATTATTAATTGAGGGGTTTTATTAATACATATACATATCCAAACACCACATACTTATAGTACGTATCATATACTACTATATCTACAACCACAAACGATAGACATGCAATCACAAACACAAATACATCGGTTATGGCCATAATATTGTAATCCTTTGGAGCAACAAAGGATTACGGTCCACCTAAGGTCTTATGCATCTCATGCAACAACACCTGTGAATCAACCTGTAAGGATCTGCATTACAATGAACAACTTCATGGATGCTCTGTGAGGTTGGAACTTCAAGTTGCTTCTTGGAATTGGATCTTCATGTTGCTTCTCCATGGCCGCTCCTTGGAGTTGGATCTTCAAGTGGCCTCCTTACATCAAGTTTACAAAGACTAAAACTAATCCTATCTCTATTACATCATATGAGTACAAATATAAAGGGAAAGAATTAATTACACTTTGAAATAAGAGATGAGGCTCGGCATGCAAGCTGAATACTTTATACAAAGGATCCACGTACAACCATTATACATCCATAGCATTCAAAACAAACATATCCACAAGATTGACATCCACATTCATTCACAACATTCACAAAAGGGGATACTAGGCCATAACCGTGCATGCATTCACTACATAAAACATATTTTTAAGGCGACGTGTATGATATCATAGGTATATCTACATATACGTATATACATATTAAAATTGTATTCCTTTTAATGCGGGACATTCCCCATTAAATAAAATTTTGACTCCCACATAGACTATGCGGGGTACACAGGGGCAGAGCCCCTGAAAGGTCTACGGAATTTTACTTCCGTGCACTTAAGAAAATTAATATTTTCCATAGTCGACCCCTTCCGCAACGTCAAAAATAGAAGCCTGCGGTGTATGTGGAATTAGGCTTAGATTTGCACATTTGCAGTTTTAATTTGCATCGTATGCAACATTAAAAATAGTATACAGCGATTCGATCATATCGAAACAAATTCAAATACGCCGTAGATCGACGATGCTCTGATACTACTGTTAGGTTTTGTGGAGAAAACATGCTCGGCGGAAGCAACAAAAAAAATTCCACGCACCCAAAACAGGATCTCGTCGACAACATCGTATTTAGAAAGAGTGTTTGCGGGATATACCTTATCGCGGAGCAAGTCTGGTGATGTCCCGTTGCACGATGGTGTGCAACGTTGCTGGCCTACACGGACGGAACTTCTCTCCCGTTCGCTGAGTGCGTCGCAGGAAGATCCGACAACACTCCTTTCGTGCAGTGATGTGCGCCGCTCGTAGCGCATATGGATGGTTGTTGACGTTCTCCAAACGCAGGTGTTTCAGCGTCTGCGTCGCTACTTCGTCCACACGGATGGATTGGAACTCCACGTCGTGCTTCCTAAGCCGACGGGAAGGAGTCGTCTCTGTGCGGCGACGTGCTAGCGTAGCGGTGCTCTCCTCTCTCTACCGAGGACGGTGACAGCTAGGGTTTACGTACGTGAGCGTAAACTAAAAGCCTTTCTCAATATCTTACGTACGTGATTAATTAATATCTGACTCAATGCAATCGCTCAGGATGGCTCTATGGGCATATTTACCAACAATACTGTGTTTGCAAAATTTCATTACATTCCTTTGTTTCACCATCAAAATTGACACCTAAATCTCTTCATTTCAGTTTCCTTCACTCACACATGTAGGAGGCCTCACATATCCTATGTGTTTTGTTATTGCATAAATAAGTACATCTTGTTGGCCTTTCAATTGTTTTGTTAAAATTTCATCAATAAATATGTTCATTTTGGCATCAAAATCACTAGCAATGTAAATGTCAAATTTTTTGTTCAAATTTATGTTTCTGGGCCATCAAAATGTTGTTGAAATCAGACATTTTCATCCTTGACACAAAGGCAACACCAATGCTTAGTGACACCAACTGCACTAATGCTGATCGGATCAAACTTTTGTTGCTTCATGAGTTGGGATGAGCATCAGATCGGGCCGGCCTGACCCAACTTCTGTCCTGACTCACTTAGCCTTGCCCATACCCACAACAGAACAAAGTAGGTGAGTTGGACCTAGAATGTATACCATGGAACACAACTTCGCCGAAGTTTGGCGAAGTTTCGAAATTTGATTATAGGCAATGTCGAATACCAAATACTTCGGCCTCGTCTAAACTTCAGTGCAATGCTTCACTAATGTCGGCGAAGTAGACTTTTTAATGTGTATTTTTGCCTTAACTTAGAAGTTTCGTTGAAGTTGGCGAAGGTTGGGGTGAAGTTGAGATGGCCCAAAACATCAATCCTAACTAGTGCCCTAATGGCCATATAAAGCATAAGTGTCGCCTCCAGCCCTCTTCACAACTTCTATTATCAACTCTTATGTTTATTGTTGCTACTCTTTCCTAGGGAGGGTGTTGTAACTACTATTTGATTGTATATTGTATAGAATACATACAGTGAATTTGTATGTGTATACATTTGACGTTTGCAAGCAACACATTGTATTAATAGCCTAACTAAGGCTAGAGAGTCGTAAATCATGTTTTTGTGTTAAATTAACATACCTAAGATAGAGGTCAATGTTTTTAAGAAAACGTTAAGCGGTAAGCGTCCTGACTTGTAACTGGTTCAGCGGTAGGCAGGCGATTTTTGAAAAAAAAGATTTAATTTCCTATATAATTTTATACAAAATTACACATATATGTATATAAATACTATACTCTTTGGAACTTTTATATATATCTAAACACTCTACCTAACAATACAAAACACCCAAACAGTTTGTAAGATAGCTATAAGACAATAATTATAGCCATAATAAAGTAAAAGATAGACTTGATATGGATAAAACACCCTACATACATGCTACAGAAAAAATATTTGCATCACATGTTTACATAGCTAAGAAGTAAACAATAGACTAATTAGTGGATACCTTACTTATTGTTATATGTGCATATCATCAATTAGTCATACATTACAACAATACATTTAACTAAAGTATGCATTCTAAATTAGATAATAGTTGCATGTAATTTATTTGTATACATTACACTCTACAACAATACCCTATTATCCCGACTTACAAAAAATGTATGCATTCTATACAGGGTTGTCAGATTCGAACCGGTCAACGAACCTGTGAGGCCTCTGGTTCTCGGTTAATTGGTTCAACCAGTGGTCTGACCGGTTCAACCGGTGACGTCAGCATGACGTTACTACAAGTTTAAGAATATATAAATGGCTTTGATACTCATTGAAAATATCCCTACAAAAGTTATGAAACATGAATAATAGCATAACTTTTCACAATAACTTGATAAATAGACCAAATAGCAAATATTATTCTATTATTGGACATACATATACCAACATTTATGTAGTATTTAAAATTAAATAACGAAAATGACAACAACAATATATTTATTTGCTAAGTGTGAGAACTGTCCGGTTGGGCTAAAACCAGACCGATTTGCCGATTTACCGGTTCAACCGGTTGGTTCACCGGTTTGATGCCGGTCAGACTTCATTTGCTGGTCAGACTCCATTTTCGGCTTTAGGAGGGAACCGAACCGGTAGAGTGACCGGTTCCCGGTTCAACCAGTTACATCGGCCGGTTTGGTTCAGTCCTGATAACCATGATTCTATATTCGAACTACGACTTATCATAGGATATTTAACGTATATATCTTATATTATATAAAAAATACTTGGACCATATAGTTTACTTAAATGTCACAAGTGTACAACAGTATTTTAAAAAACGGACAAAAAGCGGAAAAAGGGCAAAAAGACGGAAAAAGGGCGATGAATTGCAAAACACTTAACCGGCGATTTGAGCCAATTTTAAACGGCTTGGGTGTTGGGCCAAATAATCGGCCGTTTAATCGGCTGCCCAAGCCGTTTTTCAATTCATTGATAGAGGTATAACATGATTAGAAGTTTTCAATCAAAGTTTTCATCAAATTCACATCATTTTCTTCTAAAAATGACATCAAAGTTTGGGTCTAAACTTCCTCGAAGTTTCCGTAAACTTCCACTTCTACACGTGCCAATCAACACAAAGTTGAAGTCCCGCACCATGATGTCGACCCATAGTTTTGATTTGGGTTAAACTCGGGCCAAGTGACCCAAGCTCGAAAACTTGGGAGCCCAAGACCAAAAATTTATAGTAGAAGATATAGTCACTAGTATATTTTTATAGTACTCTTTTATCCAGATTTTAGATGATTTTTCCAACGCAGACCCAAGAAGCTTGGTAGGATGCATGCATCATAGTTCTTCTGTTGAACTTAATGTGTATGCTTTGTCCAAAGTTGGACTCCTGCACGATACGGTTCTGTGACATGCTTGTCCAATAGCAATGGCCGTGCTATGGTTGCTTTCACAAGATGGTGTGACAACAACGTCAATTTGACATTTGTTGGATGATGGGTAAAGATGATAAAAAAGGATAACAAACACAACTGGAAGGCCAACATCATGTTGTCTAGCAAAGGCACAATATAGCCAATGATAACCTGTAGCTCTTCCAATTTTCTTAGTCACATGGTGAGACTACTATATTTAGTGACTAAGTTGAAGAAGTCCAACACATTTTTGTACTATCATGGTGTACAACATTGCTCTGCAACATCGTGATATGGTGTCTAGGTGTTTTGCATGAACTGAGGTGAACTCTGTTATCCTCTTGATGTTTTGCTTCTGCTATATATGCAGATGGTATTATCCATTACTGTATCTATATGATGGCTGAGGTCTGGGGTTTTTGTTCTGTGTTTCGCATGGTACAAGTTGTTTACTCATTGTGAATGTTGGCTTCTAAAAGAATGGTGAGCACATTTTGCAATTTGAATTTTATATCATTATCATACATGGAAAGAATAACAAATAGATATGCAAATGTGAAATAGGATAAGTTGATTTTTTTACCCTCTAGATATAAACCGTCACACCAACACGGAATGGAAGGGGAGCTCTGGGCCCCAAATACATTGCGACCACCTCTCTGCACCTTATATGGCTATGTAGCCCATTATGCAACCCTGGTAGCATATGCAACTGCTTTTTTTTTTATAGAGGCTATATGTTTACGTTTTAATCAATTACCTTGTTCAACTATTTATTCAACTACATATACACAAACACACACTCTCATATACATATATGTGTACACATATATAACATACTGTACATGTACAATTTTATATTTACATATGTACAATTTTATATTTACATATTAATGTATATATATTGTAATATTTTACACTTTAAATTTATCACTTTATGCTCAAATAATAATTTATTAAAAAAATCCAAAGCCGCATATTGCCTAGATGTGTCCGCATTCTGCTTGTACTCTGTGAAGTACCTTGGTTGAATGCTTACTGGATACCATTTTCCTGAGTATTTTTTATAGTCTCCAAATTTGCTGTCACAGACTTGCTGTTCCGGTTGTGTTCCAGAAAATTCTTGCCATACATGTATACCCAAAAACCCAACCTAAATTTTTTTTAACAAGGTGTGTGTATAACATAGATTAAAAGGGACACACCTGGGACAACAATTCTGGAACAACAAATTTGAACCCTTTTTTATAATAATATAGAAAGGCAACATACCAACTCTGAAGCCTTAGATTGCATCTAATATACAATAAATCATTCAACCTACGATACTCCAATGTATTCCTTTGGGAGTGAAGATACCTAAATGCATTCTATTTTTTCATAGCCAACGTAGGTACAAGTTTGGCTTGAAACACAGACTACAATCTTTGTGAGATTGGGAGCCCCGTCCTTGAACATTTCTACCATTCATCTACGTAAATCTAGTAAGACTGTAAGAGGTGCATCATCATCGTCTAAGCCCCATTCCCAACCATGTTGAGGTTGGATACATGAATCCTTCTTTTGCGATCAGCTATGTTCTGGGTAATATTCTCATGAAGATGTAAATAACTTGAATGTCGCTTAAACAAGCTCCATAAGAGGTATATATATGTACGAAATATAAAATCACTAAGCTGACTAACGAGCTACTTGTAACAAATCAAACATAGATTAGACGAATGCTTGGCGATTGGTCATGGTGGAGCAAAGAGCCAATTTTCTTTCTAAATTCCTTTCTTCGTTTTTAAATTCCTCCAAATTTCTTTTTATACTTCCACATCAAAGATATATTACTATCAATCTTCTCAAAGAGATCATATAAGCCAACGAAAATCTTACGATGAGTAGATAATTAGGTGTATCATCAGATTGGGTCAGTAGCCAGCAACATGCAAGTTGCAATGCTGCTCTAGTCCCATCTCTTATTGAGAATTTGCAACAGTGAGAGTATCCTTTTTCCTTGTCAAACAAATCACTTTCTTCTTTCCTCCTTTTCCCTATCCATAGCCTCATGCAAACATCCAATAGGTCATTCATCTGAGTCCATTATTCTCAACACCCTCCACTCGAATGATACTGGTATTCTTCACTCGCTTGATTCAAAATGATTTCTAGCAATAGCTTTCCTTCATCCTTACAGTATCTAGAATCTTGAAAAAAGGTTTGCTAAAAGAAAACACTTTGCAAATCATGCTGCAGCAAAATTAAACTCTTCAAGACAGAGAAATTAGTTGCAAACCTACTAGGACTTGGGCATATTATCTTTGTCCATCTCTCCTTTTTGAGAAAATGCTAGCAAGACATAACTGTGGTTGTAGATAGATGTGTAATTATAAAAAATTGAGCGGAAACATCTTTTATAGCTGCATTTCGCTAATACCTTTCGTGAGCTGACTCATACAAATTTCTTCTTTAGGACAATAACCGATATATCGATGAATTTCCTATTTGTGGTGTCTCTCTATCCATCATGCTTTAGTGTGTAAGATGTCTCACCACCATTCATGAAATGTGTCCATAAACAACTCCATTTTCTTTTTCCTCTTCAAACAACTTATTCTTAATTCATGGTAAGAGGAACCATAAATCTATGCTACATTCATTTTAATCTATTTATCAATTCTCTACCGAAAATGTGGGTAGTTAATTTCATCGAGAGTAATACTTGGATCATAGAAACACTCAACTCTCAATGGCTTAACATGATTCTTTGCTTCTTGGGAGTTGGGACATCGACACACATTTGACGCTTGCTTGAGCACGAGGCCTATTCATTGGAGCAAAGAAGTGAGCAATTGTTCCCTTATTTGGATGGGGGACCATGGGTTTCAATACTTCAATGTCCACTATAATTTTTCCTCGAGTGGAAAGGTTGTCACCTGCATTACACCAACAATCCCACTACTATCACAGCTACTCGATTCTGGCCTATTTCCATGTGAAGCCTCATAGTCTTGTGCCACTTTTTTCTCCATTAGTCTAACAATTTATTCCCTTCAATCATGTGGAACATTTCAACAGAGCTTCGTATCACCAGATTTCCTTCTTAAGTGGTGCTTCAATGTGTTAATCCCCCTCCGTAAACTTACCACAATAGCTATTAGGAAGCACAAACATGAACACGAACACTGATATGGACACAGATCCAGACACAAACACAGGCATGGGACACGATGATGTTTTGAAAATATGGAAGTGGTAGACAAACACGACGTCAGACAAAAAGAATTATATTGACACAATGTTCTAAAAAACGTTAAGCGGTAAGCGTGCAGACAGCACCTTGTAACTGGTTAAGCGGTAAGCGGCCGATTTTTGAAAAAATGGGTTTTGATTTTCTATACAATTTTATAAAAAAAGGCACATGTATGCATATCTATACTATACTTTTTGGAACCTTTATACATATCTGAACACCCTAAATAACCATACTAAACACCCAAATACTTTATAACACAACTATAAAACAATGATTATAGCTAAACTATTAAACAATAGACTTGTCACACATAAAACACCCTATACAACTATAAAACAAAAAAGTATTAAGTATATATGCATGATACAATAACTATTTTGCATCACATTACAACAGACTTATCATTGATACCTTACTAACTTATTGCTACATTTACATATCATCACTTGATCAAAAATTACAGCAGTACATTTAACCAAAGTATGCATTCTAAAATCTATGTCATGATTAGTTACATGTAATTTACTTGGATATACAGCAGTACCCGATTACTATGTCTTACATACAAAGTATGCATATTAAATTAACCAAGGCTTATCATAGAACGTGTATTGTATATAAGTTCAATATATTACAGTCAATAATTATTTTACTTTCAAAAATTACTTAATGTTACAGGCTTGCAGCAGTTTTCTTAAAAAAACGGATCTGAGAGGCCGATTAAGCGGCTGATTAAGCGGGAAAAAAACGCCCGTTTTTTTGAAAAAAATTAATCGGGCGCTTAGGGGGTATTTTAAACGGCTGGACTGCTGAACCGATTAAGCGGCCGCACAGAACGTTTTTCATTTCACTGTATTGACATATATGATGAATGTGTATGTATATATAATTAATATAGAAACACAAGAAGATCTGCAAGATTTTAAAGAAAGTCAACCACATTTTCTAATTCAAAAGTATGCATGTGTGTTAGTGTGGAGTCATCCGTCACTTTGAATTCGAAAGATACCTAACTCATTTCTCAATTCAAGAAACAAACACAAGAAAAGATGCAATCAATACCACAATATATTCTCACATGAACCAAGCCCATTGTGCAAATCACTAAGAAATCAAATCAACTAGTATATTCATAAAATCAAAATGTGAACTAAACCCAAATTTAATACTACAAAAAGTTGTAATAACAATTTATAGACACAAATCCAAGAATCGTGAGTATATTAGTGAATAGTAAATATATAGTATCAGTGTCGAGAAAGAGGAGGAAGAGGAGACAAAAATGATAGAGGAGAAGGCGACATGTGCTGGATCATAGTGCTCGTGGTGGTGTAGGAGGATGATGTGAGTTCATACCTATTGTGGCGCCGCCAAGTCGACAATCATCGTAAGGGTCACTTAGGCCACCTACCAACATGGCCTGACCACGCGCCTACCTTGGACTTCAGGGCGGTTGCTTGGCATGCTTGGGCAGGCTGGCCTGGTATAGGGCACATGACTAGTTTACTAGGCCGAGTTGGGTTGTCGTCAAACCCATTTGTCTTTTCATTATACTTAATTGCCTACCCCTACCCGTACGTTAAAAGCAATATATTAAGTACTATCTTGACAACTTTACATTTTTTTATATAAATCTAAGCATAATGCCATTTTAGTTTTTAGAGTTTTAGACTTCACTTGATATCATATACATGGAAATATGTCATGCAGTCCTAGACCAATATTTGTTTAGTTTTTAATTGGATGATTGAATTTTTTTGTACTACCAATGTAAATCCCATGTATGTACTCTACTATTTTTCTGTATAAATTTTATTTTAGTTGCTGAAATTTAATCCTCTGTAGTTTCAAGTACCAAAATCAATATTGATATGCCATCTTCAGTTGATGATTATACATATACGTGACCTCTTGTTTATCTAATTAATATATGTTAAATACATATACATTGCAACCTATATGGCATGTTTTAGGACATTATATAACCGTTTTGGATCATAATATGCTTACATACATGCATATATTACTACTTATGTATATATATAATTATATGTATTAAATATCCTACACCGGGGAGGTCGCCTGGGTGCCCAAGCAAATTGGGTCTCTGCTTGCCCGCCTTGTCAACTATGCATGTGTGGAAGTAGTTGATGAAAGAGGAATGGTAGGTGATAATAGACATATCAGTGGGTGTGTTCTACTATTAGACATTTTTGTGTTGGTGAGGGAGGGGAGGAGACTTTTAGTGGAGCACGAGGATGTAGAGGAGAAGACACATGAGGAGAAGAAAGAACATGATTGGCTAGAACAAGAGTTCTCGTGGTCGTCTTGGACATGTCTGACGTGGATATACTTTGGACACATTTTCTACGCGTCCGAAAGTGTCTAAATTGGACTATTGTCTAGGATAACTACGATATACTTCAGGAAGTATCTATGCTTCCCCAAATAGCTACAAGTTCGAACCTTCTTCTCACTATTGGTGTCAAGATATACGAACATGTCTCCCAACCTGATCATAATTTTCTAGAATGTTGTTTCATCCATAACCATTATGCTCATTAGGTGCCCACATATCTTATAGAAATATGATTTTTCTCAATTTTTAACTGTGACATTAATTAATGATAAAAAGTACAAGTGTACAATAAATATGTAGATCAAAGAGTTATTGTCAGCAAGTGCTTTGGTGCTAACAATATAGTATTGGGTGACAACACTTTGAGAGAGAGAGGAAAATAAAGTGAAACATGTGTGGAGGTAGAGGGGAGAGCATACAACGGGGCACAATCGATAAAAGACAAAGAGGGGAGAACATAAGGGAAGATGAGCAATGAAAACCAAAACACAAACTTTAATTGCTTCAACAACCCAATTGCTACCTTCACCCTTCAAAGCCTAAAATCGGACCTCTACCATTTACAACATAAAATTGTTGTCCTTACACTACTTGACATTGTATAGGACAAGGGGAACTAGGGAGCGTTGAGTCACTTTAGATTTAGGTTCTAGGTAGGAATAGAAGTAGTAGGAGAGGAAATAGGGGATGGAGGAGATAAAGAAGAGGAGAGGAGTGTTGGATCCTAGATGGGTGATTAGATGCTCTAGAGGGGGGGTGAATAGAGCTGAAAGCACTTAAACAAAACTCATCAAACCTTCAAATTATATGACAAGATAAGGTTGCTAAATAGGTAATTTGAGTGCAACTAAATCATGCATAGCAAGGATAAGAGAGATTGAACATGCACCAATTAGACAAGCTATTTAGAGTGGTTCCACACTTCAAACTAGAAGTGTGTCAGTCCACTTGCCTAGAGAGGTCAACCTCTAGGACTTCCAACAATTGCACTCTTATATTCACTTATAAGACTTACAATACATGACCAACAAAGGACTTACCTATCGAATACAAAGAGTCTTCAACCTTACCAAGGACTTACCCACTTTGCAAGAGTCTTCGGCCTTCTCCAAGGACTTACCCACTCTTGCACAAGTCTTCGGCCTTGTAGGAATTACCCACTCTTCTTGGATCTTCCGCCTTTGACTTCACCTTCACTCGGAGAAGCTTCCACCAAGGTCTTACCCACTTGAGCTTGAGTCTTCTGCCTTCTCCAAGGACTTACCCACTCTAGCTCCAAGTCTTCAGCCTTGATCTTCACCAAGGGACGCCTTCCCTTGTTCTTCTTCACCTCTCTTGGACAAGAGAGAGAGCCTTCATCTTCAAGATAGCAAATGAGAGATGGGGAGGTGGTGGAAGTGAGAGCCTCACAAGATATACAAGTAGAAACTAGCTCTCCTACAAATCTCCTACTCACTCTAATGGATGTAGCAAGTGATTAAGCTTAGAGAGAGAGAGGAGGCTGTAGGAAGCATTCAACTATAGAATAGGAACCTCACAAAGAGTTTGCAATGAATGCTCAACCTTGGAATGAAGCCCAAGGGGTCCTATTTATAGCTGGGGATGCCTCTAAGCCTTTGGGAACACTTAAGAACGAAAACTAGCCGTTTTGTGGCTTGCAACGGATCTATTTTCACTTGTTGCAACTCCACAACGGCTAGAAACACTTTTCTGCACTTTTCCGTACAGTACATTCGGTCGAGTTTCTATGGGCGTAACTCGACCGATCAAGTAGCAGGCAACCCGATATTGAAATGATCGGTCGAGTTTGTTCTGAGGAAACTCGACCGACCATTCCAACTGGAACTGGCCTACTACCCAATCGGTTGAGTTCTATGAGTGAACAACTCGACCGATGCAATCTTCAGAAAATCGACCAAGGTTGATCGGTCGAGTTTCAGGGTGGGAAACTCAACCGAACAAGTGCCTGTAATTGATTTTCAAAGTTGCATTAAAAGTGCTCTAATAATCGATCTAAGTGTTCCTGATATTTTTCTAAGCTTAATTACAAGTCATACAATCATTACAAGTGATTTACAACATGATTCTAATGAATATACATCATATTACAAAAACGTGCACTTGTATGACTTTGACTTGTCTTTTCTCCAATTTGAGATGCGCAAGTTAGGGCAATTGGAGTGTGTCTATACCTAATCTGAAATCACTCAAGTAGAGACATTAGACACCAATATGTGGAATGGTTAGTCATCATCAAAACACGGGTTTAGTCAATTTAGACGTGAGTCAACATTGACCTAATTGACCTTGAGTCAACATTCTCCCCCTTTTTGAAGATGACAAACCATTCCATAAATGTATTGAAAGCATTTAAGTAAATTCATACCTTTGGAGAAACCTAGGGGTTTCAATAGATTGGAGTTCATATGCTCCCCCTCAATTGATGCGCATGGAGTTTTCATACTCCCCCTCAATTGATGCTATTTCTCCTGTATGGTTAGCTTTCATAACATTTATAGAAACTATGTCTTGTACTCATATATGTCTACACATATATGTCTCCTCCCTTTTACCTTCTCCCCTTTACATGGACATTCTTCTCCTCTTCATGTAAGACATGCCTTCTTCCTCTTTTTAAAAGAAGACATTACCTTTCTCCCCCTTTGTCATTTCAAAAAGGTGGGGGTTATGAAGAAAAAAAAACATCACTTGTTAAAGAGAAAGGAGATAATACTAATATATATAAGGAGAGTAGAAGAGCGCAGATAGGGGCTTGTCCAAGCATAGAAAGAAAAGCAAGTTAAAGCATATACTTGAACAACCCAAAAATGCAAGATAAAGTGCTGCAGAAAAACAATAAATCACAATTTTGACCCTCAAGATAATGGAATTTGACCAAAAACCATCGGAGCTCATGGCGAAGCAATGAGTCTTGCTCAGAAGGTCGTTTCTGCATGAAAAACACTAGTCTTGCACCAAAAACTGAAACTGGAGCAAAAATCTGCATAAAAATCCCTAAATACTCTAATTCCCACATATCATGTAGATCTATGTACCCTGCATCACAATGTTATGCAAGCAACTCAAGATAGTAGATATACAATTCAAGGAACAATCTTGAGCCTGTATGAGATAAGATACAAGCATAACATATAGATGATCAAAGATGGCAATTTTAAACAAGGCTAGAACTACATGTATATGAACTACTAGTAGATGATATCACAAGTTAGGACTACTAGTAGGATCTAGATCATAGCAAGAGATACCACAACATAAAGCAAGCTATGAGTAGATGTAGAGATATATCCAAACAAAGAGATATGCAATTTTAGAAGCATCAGAGGATATAACTCACTAGATATGCATCCTTACCATAAGATGATTACCCCTATGAACCTCAAGGTTGTATCAAAACAAGATATACACCTATAGAGATGTAGCAAGTTAGAGTACAACGGAAGCGATTTTAGACACAACCAAGAGATCCAAAGAGATCATCATCAAAACCTGCAAGACAACTCAAAGCAAGTAATTGCAAGATATAGATATGCCAATTTAGAGCAATTAGAGAGATAGAGTTGTAAGCAAGATAGGCAATTTAGAACATGGCAATATGCATATATAAAGGTACCAAATGAGAGTGCCAAAGAATAAGGCTATTGGTTGAGAAAATCTAGTTGAGAGGGAAATTCTCACTTAATAAGCCAAATTTATATTCTGTGCACAGTGTTATCGGTCGAGTTCTGTGCATTGGCAACTCGACCGATGACAACTGCTGGCAACACCCATTGGTGCCTATCGGTCGAGTTTCAATAGGGAAAACTCGACCGACAGAGCAGCTGTCAAAAGGCATATATATATCATAAAAACACATTTAAAGGCATGCTAAAAATACAAACCATATCCAAACATGTCTAAGCAAGTTAGTAATGCACTATAGAAGCATTAGAAACAGTTTTTGAGCAAGAGTGTGAAGAGAATCGCAAAATGCCACTTTTGACTCAAAAACCATATGTATAGTGCACACTAACTTGACAAAAACAAGTTAGGATAGGTTATAAGCAAGAAAACATTACCTTTGTGCTTACCATTGCCTTTTTTTTTACTTATTGTCACCCTCTACACATCTCACCTTTCTTCTTTGATGTGGATTGAGAAGTTAATTTGCAATTCAATAGCTCAAGTCAATCCATTTGCAAGTTCCTACAAGAAGAAAGATGAAATGGTCCCCAATCATGTTTTTGGGTCCGGAGGGATTAGTTTAGCAACCCAAATCCGATTTCTCTTGGGTGCTTTCCTAAAAGGACAACAATTAGAATAATGACCAAATTCATTGCAATAGTTGCATGTGCCCATAGACTTGGAACTAGAGGATTCTCCATGGAAAATTGGAGGTCCTTTATCTTTGTTGTTCCCTTGACTACTATCATACCCTAAACCATGTCTACCAATTTGTTTAGTAGTATGGTGTAGGATGTCATTAAGACTCTTTTTACCAACTAAGAATCTTTGCAAAGAAGATCTCAAACTATCATTATCATGCTTAAGAGAAGCAATAGTAGAAGACAATTGATTAATATTATCTCTAGCATGTACAAGATCATTTTCTAGGCAAAGAGCTTTAGTTAAACAAGAATCTCTATTAATATGAAGAGCAGCAACATCATTCTCTCTATTAGTAGAACTAGAACAAGATTCATGCCCATTGATTTTAGCAAGCAAGGAGGCATTTTCTATTTCTAATTCATGCAAGAAAAAATCTTTGTCCTTGTTTTCAGATTTAAGAACATCAATATCATGCATGAGAGAATCAATAATTAAAGTATGTTCTTCATTAGAACAAGACATAAGAGGTTGAGCTTCTAGAAATTTAATCTTATCAAGTAAACTAGCATTTTCAAGTTTAAGAGAGTCTACTTGGCTAAGACAATCGTTTTTATCATTAAGCAAGCAAGAATTTGCATGTTCAAGATCATTTAATTCTACATACAAATTATCAACAATTTTAGCAAGCTTTTTCCTTTTCTTTTGAGAAGACTTAAGAGAGGCACAAATATCATGAATGAGATCAATCAAGGATTCTTTATCTAAAGAGTCTAGATTTACCTCACTTGAGTCTTCACTTGTTGATGCTATAAGGGCAAAATGGCATTCTCCTTCATCACTAGAGCTTGAGCTTGATCTTTCACATGAATCTTCACTTGAGCTTGAGTTGGAGGAGCCACTTGAGCTTGATTGCCATGTCTTCTTGTGAAGATGAGTCTTTTTGCCTTGTGGGCAATCTTCCTTGTAGTGACCCTTCTTTCCACATGTGAAGCACCGGATGGAGGAGGACTTGCCTTTGTAGAGTCTACCCTTGGAGTACATGGCATCTTCTTTAGCTTGAGAGGATGGAGAGACTTGTTCCATGATAGCTTCAATTTGAGCCTTTATTTCAGCCTTCTTCATTCTCTTAAGCTCTTTCTTCTTTTGTCTTTCTACTTCCTCCCTCTTGTCAAGTGTAGCTTCATGTGCTTGTAGATTTCCAATGAGCTCTTCAATAGGAATATCCCTAAAAGACCTTGCTTCTTCAATGGAAGTCACCTTGGATTCCCACCTCTTGGGGAGAGTTCTAAGGATCTTTGAGTTGATCTCTCCACTAGACATAGGATGTCCTAGAACAGCAAAACCATTCAAGATGGTGTTGAGCCTTGAGTACATGTTGGCTATGCTCTCCTCCTTTCCCATCTTGAAGTTCTCAAGCAACCCTTTGAGCATGTAGACTTTGCTTTCCTTCACTTGATTTGTCCCTTCATAAGTGATGCAAAGCTTTCTGCATACCTCATAGGCCGTCTCACAAGAGGAAATCCGGTTGAACTCGGTGGGGGTCATGGAGGCATATAGGATGTGCATGGCTCTAGCATTCAAGGTTGCTTTCATCAAGGTGGCTTCATCCCATTCTTCAATGTTTGTCTTTGGTAGAATGTATGGGCTGTTCACCATTTGCCACATCTCGAGACTTGATCCTTGGATGAAGAATTGAAATCTTCTTCTCCAATAGAGGAAGTTGCTCTCATCAAAGATTGGAAGGCTGGTCGAAAATCTCCCTCCTTGGTAGTCACCCATCTTCTCCTACTTGTTAAAGTATGCTTGGAGAAGACCCGCTCTAATACCACTTGTTGGATCCTAGATGGGTGATTAGATGCTCTAGAGGGGGGGTGAATAGAGCTGAAAGCACTTAAACAAAACTCATCAAACCTTCAAATTATATGACAAGATAAGGTTGCTAAATAGGTAATTTGAGTGCAACTAAATCATGCATAGCAAGGATAAGAGAGATTGAACATGCACCAATTAGACAAGCTATTTAGAGTGGTTCCACACTTCAAACTAGAAGTGTGTCAGTCCACTTGCCTAGAGAGGTCAACCTCTAGGACTTCCAACAATTGCACTCTTATATTCACTTATAAGACTTACAATACATGACCAACAAAGGACTTACCTATCGAATACAAAGAGTCTTCAACCTTACCAAGGACTTACCCACTTTGCAAGAGTCTTCGGCCTTCTCCAAGGACTTACCCACTCTTGCACAAGTCTTCGGCCTTGTAGGAATTACCCACTCTTCTTGGATCTTCCGCCTTTGACTTCACCTTCACTCGGAGAAGCTTCCACCAAGGTCTTACCCACTTGAGCTTGAGTCTTCTGCCTTCTCCAAGGACTTACCCACTCTAGCTCCAAGTCTTCAGCCTTGATCTTCACCAAGGGACGCCTTCCCTTGTTCTTCTTCACCTCTCTTGGACAAGAGAGAGAGCCTTCATCTTCAAGATAGCAAATGAGAGATGGGGAGGTGGTGGAAGTGAGAGCCTCACAAGATATACAAGTAGAAACTAGCTCTCTTACAAATCTCCTACTCATTCTAATGGATGTAGCAAGTGATTAAGCTTAGAGAGAGAGAGGAGGCTGTAGGAAGCATTCAACTATAGAATAGGAACCTCACAAAGAGTTTGCAATGAATGCTCAACCTTGGAATGAAGCCCAAGGGGTCCTATTTATAGCTGGGGATGCCTCTAAGCCTTTGGGAACACTTAAGAACGAAAACTAGCCGTTTTGTGGCTTGCAACGGATCTATTTTCACTCGTTGCAACTCCACAACGGCTAGAAACACTTTTCTGCACTTTTCCGTACAGTGCATTCAGTCAAGTTTCTATGGGTGTAACTCGACCGATCAAGTAGCAGGCAGCCCGATATTGAAATGATCGCTCGAGTTTGTTCTGAGGAAACTCGACCGACCATTCCAACTGGAACTGGCCTACTACCCAATCGGTCGTGTTCTGTGAGTGCACAACTCGACCGATGCAATCTTCAGAAAATCGACCAAGGTTGATCGGTCGAGTTTCAGGGTGGGAAACTCGACCGAACAAGTGCATGTAATTGATTTTCAAAGTTGCATTAAAAGTGCTCTAATAATCGATCTAAGTGTTCCTGATATTTTTCTAAGCTTAATTACAAGTCATACAATCATTACAAGTGATTTACAACATGATTCTAATGAATATACATCATATTACAAAAACGTGCACTTGTATGACTTTGACTTGTCTTTTCTCCAATTTGAGATGCGCAAGTTAGGGCAATTGGAGTGTGTCTATACCTAATCTGAAATCACTCAAGTAGAGACATTAGACACCAATATGTGGAATGGTTAGTCATCATCAAAACACGGGTTTAGTCAATTTAGACGTGAGTCAACATTGACCTAATTGACCTTGAGTCAACAAGGAGAACTAGGAGGAATGGATGACCAGAATAAGGAGGAGCTTTGTTGATAATTAGCGTAGGTGGAAGAAGGCATCAAGGTGGGAGGATGAAACATAATCCCCAACAACGACCTCTATAGATGAAAGGTGAGATTGATCAACAACAAGATGGCCTAAGCGACACCATATGACTTGGTTGCCCTTATGAAGAAGTCACCAACCCAATCAAATATACATCAATGAGTTTGTGGGGTAAGCAAAGGTGTCGTGTATCTAGAGGGTGTGTTAGAGGGGTTCTTTTGGCTGGGAGGAGTCTATTTTTTGGCTGATTTATTGGGAGATGCTGTTAGGGGAGTGTTCTAGGTCTGCCAAGTGCCAACTTGAGGTTGGGTGGTCGTGCGACCGGATGTGTGGCTAGGTGAAACCCCAAAATTTACTAAAAATGGGTTTGGACTTTGGCACCAACCCGACTAGGTGATGGCTTAACTTGTTAAAATTAGTCTCGCTAGGATTGGAACCTTGGATCCACATAACCTATTCTAGGAGGGGGGAGTTCTATTTGGTTTGAAAGGTTCTATTTTCTGGTTTTTCTGAGGGAGATACCGTTAGGTGGGGTGAACCGTTCCGGGTCAGTAACTCGAGATCGGTTGGCTAGTGCAACCAGATGGGTATTGGGTGGCCAGTTGGAACCAATTGGCCTGAAAATGGGTTTGGAATTCAACTGATCTAGAAAGCAGTTGGGTAACGACATAACTGGTTAAAATGGTCATATTAGCTTTGAGAACCATGGATCCACAAAACTAATTTTGAGAAGAATACTTTGCTTTTTAGATCAGGCTTGTGGACTTTGCTTTAGGTCATATATAGCTTTTCATAGGCTATACACTTTTTATACTCCCTCGGAGTAATAGAGATTGGAGGTTATTCCATAAATAATGTCTCATCTAGGTCATTGTATAAGTTTTTCAACATCAAGTTAAAGAAGAGGCCAATGTAGATTAACAAAAATAGGAATCAATTTTCTAAAAGAGTTGAGCCTAGCAAAGTAGTGAATATCATAAGTTTGAGTGTATCCTTTGTAACAAGTTTGTCTTACATATGTTCAATGGTGCCATCTAGGTGGTGTTTCACAAAAAATACTCGGTAACAAATAGTTGGTTTGCAATATGTAGGAGGAATAACTGGTTTCCAATCTAGCTATATCTTTTGAAAGAACTGTAATTTCAACCTCCATGTCTCTCGTCGATCATCATGTAATAATGCTCTATATGCAGTGTTTAGTACATAAGCAACAGAGAAAGTAGTAGTAAAGCTGGAGAGAAGCAGATTGAGATGCTCATGAGAGGAATATATGACAATGTCACAAGAAGAACATGTGTGTTTACCTCACCATTTAGTAATGGAGTTGTCCAAGTAAGAAAAATAAGAATCAGAAGGTAGACTGTGAACTCCTGAAATGGAGAGTGAGCGGCTTATCGGGAGCCATGCTAGGAAAAGCACATCATCTACATTGATACACATATTGTGGTTTACCTAGCATGGTCAGATGCTACTCGTATGACGATATCGATAAGGGCACCACTAGATGGGATGAACATAGAAGCTCTGAAGATAAGGAGGTTCATGTGGAGGAATGAAAAGGACTATCTTTAAAGAAGATAACATTGCAACTGAATACCCTTTTGTGTTTGAGGATTCCCAAGAAAGCTACATGTGGCGGTGTGTGAAAGAACCCTTATATCTGCAAGACATACAACCAAAGATATGAAGTGGTGACGCAAAAGGTCAAAAGTAGGGTTCAAAATTCGAAAGGGAATCTGCGTTCGTATGATGTAGGATGGCATGTGATTAATAAGAAAGTAAACAGTGAGTAAAACTTCTAGACAGAATTTGTATTGTTACGTGAGAATGCAAATGATAGTCAGGGCAACATCAAGAAGGTGTCGATTATTGTATTCTACATCCCATTTTATGGAGGTGTATAAGAGCATGTTGTTGGGTGGATGGTACCACATTCATGATAGGAGGTAGTGCATTGCCACTTTAACAATATAATTGGCAATGGGAGTTGTATTTGTATTTCATGTCTATTTGGTTGGGTGTAGTTTTATGACAAACTATGAATTTGCAAATTAGTCATACAAATCAAACTCACAGTTTGCATTCCAACTATACCCACCCTACCAAACTAGCCCTCAGTGAGGAACAACTTGATAATATGAAACCTATGATCTATCTTTCGTCTATGTGACACACTAGAAGTTATCAACAAAAAAATTAAAATAACTGGACAAGCTAGGAAGTATGGAAGGGTCTTCGTACATCTGAAAGCACGAGATAAAAATACTTTTGCTAAATAACTAGATAAGGAAGTTATATAATAAAAAGATGCAGGAGACTGTTTACCGAGTTGGCAAGAGCCGCATAAAAAATCAATTAAGATAGATTTAAGAATTAAATCTTCAGCTTAAAAGAGACTTGGTGGCCCATCTGATAATGCCATGGAGATGCAGGTACTAAGGGATTTAGGGTTGTGCAACAAAATATGTCTTAGTGTAATCACCAAGGCAGTAAAGATCATCTAGACCCACATGCCCCACTAAACATTATTCTGTATCGTATTAAGGTCTTCTAGAATGCAAGAGTCTGGCAGGAAGGGCAACAACACTACAATTGGTGAACTAGTGTATGCATCGATAAAAAGTTGAGAGAAAATTGTGGCACGAAAAGAATCTATTTAAGGAACAACGAGGCGATTACAAAGCCCTCAACAACAGTTTTTAAGCCATCAACAAGCATGATCGATGAAATACTTGAAGACTTGTTTGATGTGGAAACTTAATATTGCCACTAGTATGAGAAGATGCTCGAGTCAAGAATCCAACATTAGTTATGAGGGGACGAAACATAAACAAAGAAGATTGACATACCTTCCAAAGTTTAAAAAAGGGGTTGAGGTTGGGTTGGTGATCAAGGCAACCCGTCGTCGGAGAAGATAGTCTAGTTCCTGTTGATGAATGCTAGAGATATTTTGATTGATCCATAGTCTAGTTCCTGTTGATGAATGCTAGATATATTTTGATTGACTCAAGTAGAAGTACAATCTTCAAGTGTGGTTGTTCCGCCTACAGAAGTTGCAATGGTAGAGGCTTGAGGAAGAATCATGCCGACAACCAATCCCCCCTTTAGGAGCACCCACAACTACAACTGGGTGACCATGGAGGCAAAGTCAGATGCAAGAGTCGGTGGAGCAAAGTTATAGGAGAGATGTTGAAAATGTTTTAGAACATCATCGACATTCGGACTCTAAAGAATATGATCAACTACAATAAAAACACTCAATAGGGAAACTAGCCGAAACTTGGACAAGTTGAAATTCTTGATGCATCTCAAGATCATTGTAGAGGCTTTTGGAATATGCATAGTGATCCTCAATATCAACACAATGACAACATACCTTAGGATTATGTTGGTGAGCATAGACACATGCAAGTTGCCCTGCTATGTCTTCAATAGTCATCAGGCAGATGAGAAAAACCCTAAAAGGGTCCAACGCTATCAATAATACAACTCATCGCAAGGGAGTCATTCCTGATCTGGGACAAATAATCAACCTTGACTTTGTTATCAACATCCACAATAGGCATTGCATGAGGAGTATAGAGAGGGAAGCAAGGCACCCTAGAAGGTAAGAGGGAAAACCCCAAGGGGGGTAGCCCCAACCCGAGAGGCGAGGAGCACCAACCTGCATATTATATTTGTGGCTGCAAGATATTATTGTAGCATCTGATCTGTAACAAAGGGAAGGAAAGAAAGAAACATGAGAGGAGAGAAGGCATCGTGGCGATACATTGATGAAATGTAGAGATGTAAAAAATATAGATTTTGTTACTTGATGATTAGCATGGTTCACAATACACAATTATATAGTAATCTGGGAGGATTTCTGCTCATATTACATGATGTAGCACTAAGCAAAAACTAAAACAAGTTATGCCCACTACTAATATAAATACAAAATAGCTTTGACAAATCTGATATCTGTACTATAATTTCTATATGTATTTGTATTAACAGCAGATGTATTACTGGGGATATATACATATGTCTATTCAATTTCCCTTTTTCAGAAATGATTGTTGTACATGGCCCGTTGCCTGAAAAATGAGGGCACACCTTTCGTGTCTATATATTCTTGTGGCGGGCCCATCTAAAACCCCTATCCTAAAGTTAAAATAAACTGGCTAAGATATGTTTTTTTAATATTTAGGTCAAAGTGGGTTTTGGGGTCCCTATAGCATGAAAGAGTACTACATTGTCATCATCTAAGTCATCAATCTCAACCATGTTGAGTCTGCTACATGGATTCATCTTCTCTGTTCAATTATTTTGAGTTCCACAAGCAAGTTTACATTTCTCCAAACCAACACATCTATCGGTCTATCTTGCACTTGCAGCACCATCTAAGGCAGCCCTTTGATAGTTTGCCCTTAATACTTGGTACTCGCACTGTGTTTCTTATATAATCAGCATACTTGATGCGATTTGTTCTGATCTTTCCACTTATATGTCTTATCATTTTGATATGCAATCTTGGATGTCAATGCAAGAAACAGTCCAATGTACGTAATATAATCTTTTATGCTCAATTAAAGCAAGAAATAGGATGATATCACAATAGTCCAATGTAGAACTGGGAGTGAAGGTGCAAAACTAAGATAAAACCTACTTTTTTTAATGGACTTAAGGAATTAAATGATTCAATCAATAATAATAGTTGTAGCTAAGAAGCACGGACACAAACATCGACACCAATATATGGACACATACACATATTAGTATATAATGATTTTGGAAAATATGAGACATGGACATGGCATTGGACACAAAAGAAGTATATCTACGTATATGTGAGTGTGGATGTATATATAATTAAAAAAATCTTCAATATATTAAAGAATTGAATGACATTATGTAATTCAAAAAAATATATATGTGTGGTCATCTGTCACTTCAACTCCAAAGATACCTGACTCATTTCCCAATTTGAGCAACAATCACAATTATAGAATACAATCAATACCTCACTATAGTCACATATAAATTGAGCCCAGAGTGCTACTATTAGTGGTGAAAAAGAGGAGGAAGAGAATGTGTCTAAAATAGTAAAGTGAAGAGAGAGAGAGGAAACAAGAATGGCATAGGAGAAGCGAACATGTTTTGGATTCTAGTTTCATTATTACTCATAGTGGTGTAGGAGGATTATGTGTGTTGAAGTTGATTTGTTGAAGAGGAGTGGAAGGTAACCATAGATATAGTATAAGATGTGTGCTATCGTTATACAATTTTTTTTTGTGGTGGCGAGGAAGGGCAGGTGACCATTAGTGGACATTGAGGAAGTAAAGGGCAAGGCATGTAAGAAGAGGATGGGACAATGGGGAAGAGGAAAATGAGGTTGAACAAGGACACTTCTGGGAGGCTGTAGTGGCTGTACTAGACATGTGTTCGACTTGGACATGCCATGGATATGTAATCTTTGTGTTTGCTGCGTGTCCAGACGTGTCCAAGTTGGACACCTGTTGAGGATGGACACAATAACCTCTGAGAAGTGTAAGTGTGTCCTAGGGTAGTAGGCATCTACCATGCACGACAATGCTGCAGTTGTACATCACAATCCTGAAAAATGATATAAATCCCCATTAATATGTTTTGGATTCACATAAATACCTAAGATGCAAAATAATAAAGGTGCACTTGCATGGTTGCACCTAGGTGACCAGCTAGGCCTCTACTTACAAGTCCACCTTACAAGTATTTCATCAATATTCTCGTCTGCGTGCATTTATCTTGCCAACTTATCTTGTATTTCTCTTGGTTATGTAATACATTGGAAGAAAATAACATATTCTTATGTTACTATACATGCCATCCACTACCATGATTGTGGACAATCTAATACCTGGTATAACTCAAATGATATAGTGTTGTTATCATGTCATAACGTTTAAAATATTGTACATCAGAAATCGATGCTTTTGTTGATTGTGGAGATAATGCTCTGGGGATATTTATCATTTATACTAGCAAACACCAATGTTTATTAGACAATTATCTTAAAACAGTAGACAAACTGCTGTCGCACCAATTTTAGTTTCTGGCTTTCATCACAGTGGAAGTTTCCTTATGTTTTGATAGACACATTCTTTTGGTAGCTTAGTTATAACTAATACTTGTTGGCCACTTGAAGTGAATTGAATTCAAATAATAGATTATTGTAGCATCTTGTTTCTAACTTTAGTTAGATATAAAAAGAACGTGTGTCAGACAAGTTAGGGAAATCCGGATATGAATATATTGCTAGCAATTAGATACATTTTGTTATCAGTTCTGATTCTAAATGGCTTTATTGATTGTCATGTGTACATAGCATGCATAACACACTGAGGCTTTTTTAACATGCCAATTGATAACTAGATCTTTAGAAGGAAAACCAGAGTTTTTGCAGTGACATGTAGTCTATTGTACTCGTGCATGATATAATGTGCTATCATCACAATTAATTTCCTCTGATATCATGTCATCAGGGTTTTGAACAATTTTCTTCATATTTGATTGCAGGTGAAACTTGTAAAATGTCTTGTTCAGAACATAGTTGTTGATATTTCCTTTAACCAGATTGGTGGTCTTTCAACTTTATGCTTTCTCGAGCAGGTATGCCTCTATAACTGATAGGCCTAACCAATTTTAAATGTCTTGCAACGTTACCCTAGGCACAAAACGGCAGCTCAGTGGGAGGTTGTGCTGTATCCATAGTCATGATTGCACATCAACTTGGCAATATCTTTTTGGTTAAAAATCTCCTCAAAGCATAACATCTCACTGCATTTGGTTGCTATGGCTATAATCCTACAAGATGGTAAAATATGACATTTGGAGGGTTGGTAATTGTTATATATGTACATATATATCAGTATATATATTTATGTATATAAGTAATTAAGAAGACTCCTGGAGGAGAGACACCAACTTTTCCTATCACAATTGGGGTACACCAAGGATCCACACTCAGCCCATATCTGTTCGTTCTTGTTATAGATAAGCTGACAAAGAATGTTCAAGATGATATTCCTTGGTGTATGTTATTTGCTGATGACATTCTTTTGATTGACGAAACTAAAGATGGATTAAATGATAAAGTTGAACGGTGGAGAGAGGCATTGGAATCAAACGGATTGATGATTAGCAGGAGTAAATCTGAGTATATGCATTGTAATTTCAGCCAATCCCGCAGTGTGAATGATGGAGCCAAGTTGGACGGAGTAGATATACCAAAATGTGATGAATTTTGGTACTTGGGTTCTATTATTCAAATAGATGGGGATGTCCAAAATGACGTTTGTCACAGGATTACTGCATGGATGGTTGAAATGGAGGAGTGCAACTGGAGTATTATGTGATCGAAAGATCCCTCTCTGGTTAAAAAGTAAGTTTTATAGAACAACTATACAGCCAACCATGCTTTTTGGAGTGAATGTTGGGCGGTGAAGAAACAAGGTCTCAATAAGATGAATGTGGCTGGAATGCGTATGCTGAGATGGATGTGTGGGAAGACAAGAAAAGATCACTTGAGAAATGATCATATCAGGAATAAAGTGGGGGTGACGAACATTGAGGATAAGTTGCGTGAGGGCCGACTCAGATGGTATAGACATGTGCAACGCAGACCGACTAATGCGCCTATTTGAAGCAATGCTATTGAGTCAAGCACAATATAAATAGAAGAAGAGGAAGACCTAAATTAACATGGGATGAGCTTATAAAGAGAGATTTTGAATCTCTACATCTCAACCAGAATATGGCCCATGATAGAGCTGAATGGAAACGAAGGATCCATGTAGCCGACCCCAACATAGTTGGGACTGAGGCTTAGATGATGATGATGATGATAAGTAATTAAGTATATATATTTATGGATAAGTATACATATATTTTGTACTGGTAGGACACCTTTTTTAGGAGTATCAATGCTTCATGGGGGGCAAAAGGCTGGGGATGCAATGTTTACCTTAGGGCCTGTTTGGTACGTGGTGAATGGAGGGAATGGGAAGGGATGGGAAGAGGCTTGGGCTATTTGGTTGGAAAAAGTGATGGGGAGGGGCGGGGAATGGAGGGGAATGAAGGGGAACAGAGGGGAACAAACTAAGTGTATTTTCAGCCATTTCTCTCCCATTCTCTCCCCACCGAATCGGAGTGGAGACAACAAAAAGGGGAAAGATTTGGTGGGAAATATATTAGAAAGGTCAGGAAAAAAATATAAAATGGAGAGAAAATATAAATAACTTGGCGGAGGGGGGATTAATACATACTTGTCAAGGCGCTCGCCTAAGCGGCAAGGCGCCCCAGGGCTGCGCTAGGCAAGGACGCTTTGTTTATAATGCTACAGTGACCTAGTTTTGTGGGTCTGGTTGTATATTCACTTATTTTTATGTTTGATATGGCTACACTAATGTTCAAAATTAATAGTGTTGCCTATTTTATGTGCCAAATATCATTTTTAATTGTATCTAATACTCTTTTTTGGGTTTAACTGGATCTAATACTCTTTTTTTGTTTGACTGGATCTAATACTCTTAGTACACATTTGATTTTTCTTAGGTTGCACCTTCAATTTAGATTGTACTAAGTAGCTATGCTATGAAGGATAGTGATTACATTGCTTAATACTTGTAGCTATGCAAGACAATACATATATATTTATTTGTTGATCACTCTCTTTCATTCTTTACAATAATTCTTTTTGTGTTCTTGACATTATTGTCAATGATAATTTATTAGAAATGTAATTGGTTATTTTTTCATACGATAAAATATATATATATATATATATATATATATATATATATATGGGGAGATTGACTATAAATATGTAGATAACTACATATATAACTACACAATGTGTGTATATGACTGGGGAAAAACTATGACACATGTATATATACATAAAATATATTCATAATTTTTTTTAAAGGTCGCCTAGTCGCGCCTTGCCGCAAGGCGTCCAGCCCCAACACCGTGTCGCCTTGCCGCCTTAACAAGTATGGATTAATATAATCCACAGTACTGTGGATAAAAAAGTAGTATGTCATGAATGTGTGACGTTACTTGGTTGGACATGTTAATAATGGAGGAGTATTGGATAAAATTTGGAGATTTTTTTTGTGAAAAAAACAAAATAAATGGAAACTAAAATAAAATTTATCAATAAGATAGAAAGAAACCTAAAAACTTATATTTTTGGTGGAAAAGCTAATTTTTTTTGAGATTATTATACAAATAAAAAAAATTGGAAAAATGTATTGGACTATGACGGGAAGTACTTAACTACATGGAGGAAAAACTTTTTTGTAGTTACAAAATAAAAAGGAAACTACTTCTATAACTATAATTTCAAATATAAAAAAGCTTCTATTCTCACTTCTATAAAAAATATCTCTTGTGTAGTGCTTTTAACGCAAAACAAATAAAATCATATGTTGTGTTCTTTACTTCTTATAATTTTTTTAATCTATAGACTTTGTCATCCAGAAATGATTGACAACCTTATTTGTTGTCCGTGCCTCTGTGATGACACTTTTATACATTGATGTATGCTAATAAATATAAATATAAATATAATTATTATATGTAAAAGTATTTTTGTATCATCAGCATTCCACGTCACTATATTTTTTCATATATATGTTATTGTTTTGTTTTCCTTCCCTTCCCCTCCCCATACTAACCAAACACACTAACATAAGTGTCTCCTCCCCTCCCTTCCCTTCCCTTCCCCTTCATTCACCGCCTATCAAACATAGCGTTAAAGGAGATGAAATAGACATTGTCTAGATAGAAATCCAGAATGAACCACAATGGATTTAGTCATCAAAGCAAGAGGCATATTAACCAAAAATACTAAATTGAAACCTTTCAGAGAATGTGGAGGACATAAACATGCATGAAACTTGCACCTCAACAAAGGAAAGCATCCACAAGAACCATGTAAAGGTGAATGATGGTTTGCAATAAAGAACAAGTAAAAATCCATGACATGGAAATTCATTTATAAAGAGAAATCCTAGAAAATGGAGGTAGAAACAATAAAGAGAAGAAGGAAGATGATATTCAACAATTAGCAACGAGAATGGTGACTAACCTTGAACTGACTTCAAGAAAGTATCGTGACAACCTTGCTACTAGCTGCTACTTAGTAGAGAGGGTTGAGACAGGAGCTGGTGCCTGCCTGCCTGGTGTTAGGTTCTAATTGAGCCAAGCCTTAACCCAATTTTTTTAGTTTTTACTAGCTAGATACGACATGGATATGACTTAAGAGTATCTGATACATGTCTTGGTATATCCACGGAGTATTGGGATCCAATACGTATCCAGTACGGGTACGCCACCTGTTTGGAGTTCGTGCTTCATATCACATAACCATCTTTGACCTTCATATTATGCCTTTTATTTCTTCTTTGTCCTCTGTCTCTATGCCTCTGTTTGTCTTATTCACACTAGATCGTCCAAGTTGGTGTCATGCTGTAGAAGAAGTGATGTTAGCCCTAAATCGGAATCAAATGTTTGTAGAGCAAGTCTGTGGTTGGATGTTACTAGGTTTTATGACGTCAAAGTGGGTGCATATAGATGTGTTGATCAGCTTAACACTCTGGTAGCCAATTGCTACATTGGGGGTATGGCGAGGATCATATAGGTCCCTCTCATGTGGCAAAAATGGCGTCTATCCGTATCTTGATGTCTTTTGCTTCCGTTCATTCTCAGACTCTAAACTAGTTTGATATAAAATTGTATTCATGCATGGTGATGTGGTTGCAGTGATTTAGATGGAGCAATTACTAGGGTTAGTTGTTCATGGGGAGTTTAATCTACTATGTTGTCTTTATAAATCTCTCTATGGATTGAAGCAGTTACCTCTTACTTGGTTTCGAAAAATTCACTACATGCCTTTCTGAGTTTGGTATCTAGAGATTTACTATGGATCATTGTATATTCTATAGACGAGAGAGTTTTGGATGCATTTTCCTAGTGGTGTATGTTGATGACATCGGCATCACTGGTGATGACTCTGTGGCTTTGAACATTTGAAGATTGTTCTTCACGACCAATATCAAGACAGAAGACGCAGTCTTAAATATCTTTTAGGGTATTGAAGTTACCGAGTCAATGTCTGGAATAGTGATTTCACAAAAGAAATATGTCTTACATCTGCTCATTGAGACATGGATGCTTGAGACTAAACTTATTGATACCCCAATGAATCCTAAAGTCAGACTGTCTGTGGAGCATGTGGAGTGTTTTGATGATCCTTGGAGATATAGATGGCTTGTTGAAAAGTTGATCTATCTTATGATACTGCCTTTGCTACTAGTATGATTAGCCAATTTATGGATAAGCCTTGCACAGGTCACTTGGAGGCTGTGATAAACATCCTGAAGTATCTGAAGAAGTCTCCTGACAAGGGATTCTTGTATCAAAAACTTGGACATCTATAGGTGCACGACTTCTCGGATGTTGATTCAATTGGATGGACATGAGTTCTATTTCTGTTTACCATTTATAAATATTGGAGGAAATAATGTGTCTTGGAAGGGCAACAAGCAAACCGTTGATTCAATTGGATGGACATGAGTTCTATTTCTGTTTACCATTTATAAATATTGGAGGAAATAATGTGTCTTGGAAGGGCAACAAGCAAACCGTTGTAGCTAGATCTAATGGAGAGTCTGAGCACAAAGCTAAGGCTTTAATGACATGTGAGTTACTAAACATATTGAAGTCTGACAAGTTGTCCTCGGACTCTAAGCCAGCTTGATATAAAAATGTATTCATGCCATGGTGACTTGGTTGAAGTGATTTATATGGGGCAATCACTAGGGTTTTTTGTTTTCGTGCAAGTCACTGACAACCATGCTACTTACTGTCCACATTGTTGGAGGAGCTTGGCTTCATGCAAGATGCTGCTATGGACTTGAAGTATGACAACCAGACTATCGTCCACATTTTGTCAGAATCTTGTCTTCCATGAATGAACTAAACATAATGAAGTCGATTGTCACTTTCTACAAGAAAAGGTCCAGGAGAATTTGATCCACCTTTCGCCTGTTAGATTAGAGGATCAGCTAGCTGACCTATTTACAAAATCCTTGAACGGTTGTCGGGCTCATTACTTTTGTACTAAGCAGGGAATATATGATATATATTCTCCATTTGGGGTCAAGGTCTTAAATAAAGTGTGCAATGACTTCTGTATATAAGTATACAAATCCCTAAAAGAAAAAAAGGGTTGAGGTTCTTCTTACATTTGCTCCAATTCTAACACTTTGGAACTTTCGCATGGAGAGGAACGGTCCCTACAGTTTCCAGTGTGTCCATTCTCCCTTTTGACTAGTTCATTTTTCCGGGGTGTATGTGGACATGAGCATTGGTGGATAGAAATTGGGTGAGAGCAGGAAAATCTGATATTCTATTCAGTGTGCATGTTGACTGTGTACATATCAGCTTAACGGTGAGGGGCATCTGCGGATGCCCATTTGTTGCGCTGTTTGCAGAAGTCAGTTTCACATTGAAGGCATAGGTTTAGATGATCTGTGGTTTTAAGAAGGCCGTCATGATGTGAAGGAGTCAAGTTATAAGGCAGAGGCCACTGATGGAAGTAGTTTAGCAGAAGAGACATAGTTAGAATTGATGTGTTATATCTTTGATTTTTCTGTATCTTTTAACTGAAGTATAATGACAAAAATGTGAAGGTGAAGTATCCTCTCAATGTATTATTGATGAAACAAAATGGTGTAACTGGAAAATAATGCGATCATAAGATTCCATTCAGATTGAAAAATAAGTTTTACGCGTAGCCGTCTTATATGGTAGCAAAATAGCTGTGAAGAATCAAGATTTTTACAAATGTGTAGATATGACAATACTCTAAGGTGGATATCTGGAAAGATGCGGTGAGATCATGTTATACATGGTGAGAGCTGATCATGAAAGATCTGGATTCATTACATCGGAATAAGAATTTTCCCATAGTCGAGCTGAAAGGAAAAGGAGTCCCATATTAGCAACTATTTAAATCTTTGTTGGAATTGAGGCTTACATGATGGTGGTGATGCATAAAAAAAGTGTTTTCAACCACTTGCTAGTTTTGTGTGGGGCAAATGTTGCATTAGTTTTCTGCACCTATACTAATAAAATGGTATATTTAATTTCTGAATGTTTTATAACTTTTGTAATGCAATACAAATATGTCTGGTGCCTATTATTAAAAGTGGTTTCAACCAAAAACTTCTAAAGATCATACTTATGGAACCAAGCTGTGTTTTAGTTAGAACTTTTTTGAACAATGTGCTATATTGGCATACTGCCTGAAAGATTGGGCGTGTTTTTAATTCAATCCTTTATATTATATTAATATCCCCTTAATAATTTTTTTTCTAGTTGAATAGTGTGTTTGCTATATGCTTGATTTGATGCTATTTGATAAATATGATGGGTTTCACTGGTTTTGAGTATGTCTACAAAGAAATCTGATGGGTATGCAACAAAATATATAGCTTCAGCATTAGTTTGCAGCACATCTTATTTGTTTTCTCAAAAACAAAAATTTAGGTCTTCAGTTGATACTTTGATTTAAGTAAAAGTTTTCTTCGTCTCAGGTTGATAATCTTATTGGAAAGGATCATCTGTTCAAGCGTAGTATTATACTGATCAAAGCATGGTGTTATTATGAAAGCCGCATTCTTGGTGCTCATCATAGTCTGTTATCTACATATGCATTGGAAACATTAGTTCTCTATATCTTCCACGTATTCAATTCATCATTACACGGTCCTTTAGCGGTACAAATTTCTCTCCTGTCTAGCTTTTTCCCCATTATGACAAATAATTTTACTATTTCTTCTTATAAAATGCTTGGCATGTCCTAGGTTTTGTACAGGTTTTTAGATTATTTCAGTAGATTCGACTGGGACAGTTTTGCCGTAAGTCTGTGTGGCCCTGTGAGGTTATCTTCTCTGCCTGAAATAGTAGGTAAGTAGCACCTTAATTTTTACTGTAGATTTGCTCTTGCGTGTCACTTCATGATCCTTTTCTCGACTTGATAGTTGAGGAAACAGAGATCAATGGAGGGGACCTTCTGCTGTCGGGGCAATTCCTCAACAGATGCAGGCAAATGTTTTCCGTCCCTCCAAGAGTCTCAGAATTGCACAAGCCATTCTGTAGGAAACATCTTAACATTGTTGATCCATTGAAAGAAAACAACAATCTGGGTCGCAGTGTTAGCAAAGGTACATAACTTGCATTTGTTCAATTAATGTTTCTTTTTTGTGTGTGGCTAAAGGCACAAAAACCTCCTTAGTATTGGGAATCAAAAAATGAAAACACCATCTAGTATCCTCATGCCAAACTGCCTAGTTTACGTCGATCTTATTAAAGCAGGACAAGTTGGCGCATGTTTAAGCCCCGAAAACCCCAAGAAAGCCATTAGTGAATATGATTGTTTTGTCAGTATTCATTTGCTCGTTAAAATTCCTTTGCAAAACTTCCATTCCTAGTGTTTTTAAAGTTAGTTTAAGGTTTCAAGCATGGAACTAAACTTCGGCGAAGTTGGGCGAAGTTTTTCCGAAACTTCGAACTTCGAGCCTAGGTGAAGTTGAATCCTCAATACTTCGGCTTCGTCTAAACTTCGGGGCGAAGTTTCCCTGATTTCGTCGAAGTTGGTTTTTTTGTATGTATTTTCGTCTCAACTTCTCCGAAGTTATCAAAGTTTCCTCGAAGTTGGCGAAGTTGGGGCGAAATTGAGACGACCCAGAACATTAATTCTAACTAGTGCACTAACGGCCATATAATACATAAGTGTTGCCTCCAACCCTCTTCACAACTTCTAATATCAACTCCTATGTTTGTTGCTGTCACTCTTTCCTAGAGAGTGTCTTGTAACTACTATTTGGTTGTATATTTGTATAAAATACATATGTTCAACACTTGAACTGTATTAGTATGTGTATTGCATGTTTGACCATTGCAGGCGCACATCATATTATCACCCTACTTAGGGCTAAAGACTCATGAATCGTGTAATTTTGTTAAATTAGCAATTATAAGAGAGAGGTATAACATAATTAGAAGTTTTCAATCGAAGTTTCCTTCAAATTCACATCATTTTCTTCAAAAATCGGCATCGAAGTTTGCGTCTAAACTTCCTTGAAACTTCCTCGAAGTTTCCACAAACTTCCACTTCCACACCTGGCGAAGTCGAAGTCCTGCACCATACTTTCAAGTAAATTTAGTTTTAAATGGTGAGCTGTAGGAGCTATACTGATTTGTTTTGCTAATTTGTGTTATGGTTTGATTGTTTTCTAGAAAGGCCCCATCAGTTGATATAAGAGTCCTAGGTTGAGAAAGGATCCCCCCTCTTTTTCTTTTCTTTGATAGCATAACACCTTATGTCAATACCCTTACCTAATTCTGCTTCCTTTGTTCTCATTTTGGGTCTGCAATCCATGTCTCCTTGTCCCTTTCACCACCCTTGTCCCCCACTCCTGTTTCTCGTCCACTCTTTGATCATGGAACCTTCACCTATGATCCCCTTCTTTTCCCCTACTGTGGTTGCAATGTGAATGAATCATAGCAAGTAAGACCGTTTCTTGTAGCAGCGTCCACGCACCAACTGCAGGAAGAGGCCATTTTCATAAGTTCACACATACACTGCCCTTTAGGGCCATGCTTCCTCTTAGGGACCGATCTTGCAGACACTGACCACTTGAGGTTTCCTATTGGCCGCCTATAGAATCCATGTTACAACTGTCTCCCTAAAGACTGATTGCGACCACGCCATGTGTCTCCCTAAAGACTGTTACAACTTCCTCCCATGTTGCATAGCAGGCCCACCACTAGGGTTGGGCAAAAAATCAAACTTGACCACCAAACAACTAGACTTGACTAGATAACGAGACCTCCCAGTTTCGTCTGGTTTGGGCATCTAGCGTGGTCAAGATTGGTTTGGAAATTCTATAGACTGATATGAAGTGACCTGTCACAGTCTAGGTGACTAGTTAACGAGTCAGTCTTGGCCGACTAAATATGCAATACTTATATGTAAAGATGCATATATATATGTTATGATACATATACTTACATTAAAAAATGTTTCAAAACACAAAAACAAAATATGATTTTAATTAGTTAGGATAAAGGTAACAAATTGTTCAACAGATGAACAAAATATGACAGACTAAGTGATGGACTAGGGGCATCGTTACCAAATCAAACTAGAAGGTAGCCATTGGACCTTAGTTTCTACTATCTACTACCCGATAAAAAGGCAGACTCTTTTGCCTGCTTTAGAATACCTGCTTGTGTGCTTGTTCTCATTGTCTGTCTACTTTCAACATGCCTGCTTTTCTGCTTTCCCTGATTATTTGAATAAGTTTGAAAGGATAACTTGCAGTTTGTCTGCTTGCCCGAGTTCTATGGATAAGCTTGAAACAAGTACGACGACTTTGTTTCTATGTGTTTCTGCAACTCATGTGTGCACTCAATGACAGAATTGTGTGCTTGCTTGCTTTTTTGGACGTTGCCTGTTTTCGACATGCCTGCTTACATGCTCTCTTTGGTTGTCTGTCTGCTTTCAACATGCCTTTATTTTTTGCTTGGATAAGGATGACTTGCATATTTGTCTGCTTGCTCGAGTTCTATGGATAAGCTTGAAAAAAGTGTGTCAACTCTGTTTCAAATATGCTTCTGCAACCTATCTGTGAGTTCAGTGACACATTGCGTGCTTACTTGCTTAATTGCTTTTGGGGCAGAGATATTTTTTGGTAATCACAAGCTATAGGTCAGACGGAGTCAAGCGGTAGTTAATTCTCTTTTAGCGGGTTGTATGTAAACTTATTCGATTACAAGTTATATATGGGTATAAATGCACACATATAGTCTTGTTAATCATGTGCTATAGGCCGCGGGGCGTTGGGTGGTAGTTAATCAAGTTAATTCTCATGGCGGCTTGTATATTATTGTGAGTATTAAATATATATTAGCAGTGAAAGAGCACATGCTCAAGAGGAGGAGCACATTTGGCAATTACACGCTACAAATTAGTGGGAGTCGGCTGATAGTTAATGGAGTTGTTCTCTTTTAGGTGGTCATATGTAAATTATTATGAGTACTAGTTATATATTAGCTGTGAACGGGCACATGCCCAAGATGGGGATCACTGATAATTTTGATAATGACACACTACATGTACGAGGGAGTCAAACTAGAAGTTAATCGATTTGTTCTCCTTTAGTTTGTTGTATGTAAATTATTGTGAGTACTATTATACGAAGCAAGAATTGGTGTCCAACAACTCATTGTGCCATATTTATTTAGTAGTCATGCATTATATTTGTAGATAACAATATGCGAGAAGGAGATGACTTGATATGTGGTGCATCTCATGTAACATATATATATATGTATATATATACATATATATACATATATATACATGTATATATATAATATATGTGTGTATATGTGTGTGTGTGTATGAAGAATATAATCACATATTTACAAATAGATTCCCGACCTTAACATATAAGTCCCTGTACTTTACATATATGTCCCTATACACTAACACTCCCCCTCAAGCTGGAGCATACATATGTGCCCAACTAGGTACATAAGAAGTGAACCCGAACCATTCAGGGACATTGTGAACGGATCAACTAATTGGTCTTCAAACCTGTCAGGTGACAAATGAATCAATCTCTCCTCGATCTCTCTTAGAATATGGCAATCAACCTCAATATGTTTAGTTCTTTCCATAGTAATAAGTTCGGGATTCGACAACTTTTCGGCTGGCTAGGAAACATCGAAATTTGGGAAAAATCGAGAAAAATCATGAAAAAATAGATAAATTTCGGTCAAAGTTCGGTCAACTATTCAGAAATAATGGAGAATAAGTTGGCTATATAAGTATATATACACACATATATATATATGTGTATGTATATATACATATATATAAATGTATGTATGTATGTATGTATATACATACATATCTGGTACATGTAACTATTAAGGTCACAAGACATACAATATTAGTGAGTGAAAAAGTAGGAAAAGAAGTAAAGAAAGTTGAGTAATAACCATGAACTGTTTGGAGTAGGGGTTGGAGGTTTAATGTATATCAAGAGTTTTATGTACATGGTTTGGCAAAAAAGAGCAAGCGGCTTAAAAGAGAAAAATCGTGAAAAATTGTGAAAAGTCACGAAACATCGTAAAAAATTGTATAAATCACGAAAATGCGGGATAAATCGTGAAAAATTGACGACCGGCGTATTAATCGTAATGAACATTCGGGAGCCTATAACATCGTAAAAAATCGCCGAATTTTCATAAAATTCGGAGACTTGTTACTATGGTTCTTTCATGGAAAACTAGACTTTGAGCAATGTGAACAACAACTTGGTTATCGCACTTCAAATGGAAGTTCCTCTAACAAATGTCAAATCCATAGCAACTCACATGTTGCTAATGCCATAGCTCTATATTCAAACTCTGCATTTGAAATGGCCACAACTGTCTGTTTCTTACTTCCCTATGATACTGAAATTCCTCCCACAAACACACAATAACCAGAAATAGATCTTTTGTCAATGCTAGATCCTGCCCAATCTACATCAAAAAACCCTTGTAATTTTAGGTGACCATGATTTTGATACAAGATTCCCTTACCAGGAGACTTCTTCAAATACCTCAAAATGCGCATCATAACCTCACCTGTACATGGCTTCTCCATAAACTGACTCAACCTTGGTAGCAAATGCGATATCAGGTCTAGTACATACTTTGTTGGTTGCAGTCATCGACCACCAACATCTCATCTTCATTTAAGTGTGTTAGTAATAGCTAGTAGGTAGTATTGATTATTAACCGAAATTAACTAGGCTTGACTATACTTATATGTGTCAATTTAAGTCTAGCATAGATCGTACTAGCATGCAAGTCTGTTTTGGAAAATTTCTAGATCACTTTCTCTAGTATGGTTTGTGGTTTTAGGTTGAGACTAGACTTAACCTGACCTTTGTTATCAAGGCGCCCGCCTAGGTGCCCTAGGCTCTAGGTAAGCCACCTCAAACTAAGGCTTAGACCCTAGCTAGGTTTTAAAGTGTGTGAGGCGCATTGAGGTGTTTTCGTCTCAGCGAGGCAAGGTGTAAGCCTCGAGGTGGTCGAGGTGTAAGCTTTAGATTGTACCGAGGCGTACATATAAAAATATATAAATCCAAATATATATACATATATATGTATATAGTAAATAGAGTCAAGCTGGAATACACTCAGAGTGTATCAGAGACAAAATACACTCAAGTCGTTTTCCATCATGCGACATTTATTTTGAAAATCTAAACCATTGATCTTCTTAAGTATCTTATGAACATACTACATACAAAATTTGAGCTCATTTGGACACTTATAGGTCATGCATCTAAAGGCGATAAAAATGATACAATCCAAATTAGTTTTGTGCGTTGATTTTGTTGACCACAAAAGAGTGACTTAGAAGAATTCAAATGTGTTCAAAATTTGCATGTAGCATGTATTTATTATAACAATGAATATCGACAGTTTGGATTTGTCAAAAAATGGTCTACATATGTAATCACCACTTGAGTGTAGCGTGCGATCTGTACACTCGATTGTATTCTAGCATGATTCATATTAAATATATATAAATAATATACATATACGTATAAACATATATATACATATATATAATCCCATAAATTTATATATGAATACATATATGTACATGTATATAGTTATATATGCATATTTACATATACATATGTGCATACACTATATAGACACACATATAGTCATATATACATATATATAAAATCGAAATATATATAGATATACTATTACAAAGACACACGTATATACAAATACATATCTATACATACAAACATAGTTATAAGTACACACACACACACACACACACAAAGGTTTTAAAGTGCGTGAGGCGTAACGAGGTGTTTTTCTCTCAAAGAGGCGAGGCGTAAGCATCAAGGTGTTTGAGGCGCAAGCCTCAAAATATCTACGAGGCGTTCATAAATTAATAAATATGTACATTTATATACATATTATATGCGTATGTGTATATATTTTATATATATGTGTGTAAAACAAAAAGATGTATATACAAGCAAAACCAAGACTAAATAGAAATGGGAACTATAGCTTACTAAGGATAAATAAAGATTAAAGAACACTACAATACTATTATAAATATTTAGCAAATAGGGAGTATTAATGATTTTAGTATTAGATCCATTTAAGAATTAGTAGGGAACAAGAAACCCAAAATTAGTTAACAATGAAATGAAATTCACCGACATAAAAAATAAGAAAGGTAGCAAACAAAGATTAACAATGAAGATTGAAAGATCTTACTTAGGAAATAATAATTATAAAATTTTACTAAATAGGACAATGATAATAAACTATGACAAGAATGAATAGAATTTTTTTAATCATCATCATTTAAGCCTCAATCCCAACTATGTTTGTTTCAGCTATATGGATCCTTCATTTCCATTCAGCTCTATCATGGGTCATATTCTGGTCGAGATGTAGAGATTCAAAATCTCTCTTTATAAGCTCTTCCCATGTTAATTTAGGCCTTCCTCTTCATCTATTAATTGTACTCGACTCAAAAGCTATACTTTGTATAGGCGCATTAGTCGATCGGCGTTGTACATGTCCATAGCATCTGAATCAGCTCTTGCGCAATTTGTCCTCAATGCTCGCCACCCCCACTTTATTCCTGATATAGTCATTTCTCAAGTGATCTTTTGTTGTCTTCCCACACATCCATCTCAGCATATGCATTTCAGCCACGTTCATCTTGTTGAGACCTTGTTTCTTCACCGCCCAACATTCACTCCCATAGAGCATGGCTGGTCGTATAACAATATTATATAACTTGCCTTTTAATCTGAGAGGGATCTCCCGATCACATAATACTCTAGTTGCACTCCTCCATTTCAACCATCCTACAGTGGTTCTGTGAGAAATGTCATTTTGGACATCCCCATCTATTTGAATAATAGAACCCAAGTAACAGAATTTATCACATTTTTGTATGTCTAGTTCGTCCAACTTGGCTCCATCATTCACACTGCGAGATTGGTTGAAATTGCAATGCATATACTCAGTTTTGCTCCCACTAATCATCAATCTATTTGATTCCAATGCCTTTCTCCAAAGTTCAACTTTATCATTCAATCCATCTTTAGTTTCGTCAATCAATACAATATCATCAACAAATAACATACACCAAGGAATATCATCTTGAACATTCTTTGTCAGCTCATCCATAACAGGAACAAATAGATATTGGCTGAGTGTGGATCCTTGGTGTACCCCAACTGTGATATGAAAAGTTGGTCTCTCTCCTCCAGGAGTCTTCACAATTGCAGTAGAGATATCATACATGCCTTTCGTCAAGTCAATGTATTGGATTGACACACCCTTTTTCTCCAAAACCATCCACAAAACTTCCCTAGGTACTTAATCATAAGCCTTTTCCAAATCAATGAAAACCATATGAAGATCTCTTTCTCTTTCTCTATGCTTCTCGATAAGCCTCCTTAGTAGAAAAATAACATCTCTTGTTGATATTCCAGGCATGAAACCAAATTGGTTGTTTGATATCTGCGTTATAGATCTTATCCTATGCTCAATAATCCTCTCTGAATGCTTTCATTATGTGACTCATCAACTTGATACCTCTGTAGTTTGTGCAGCTCTGAACATCACCTTTGTTCTTATAGATGGGGACTATAGTACTATTTCTCCACTCATCCAACATCTTCTTGGTCTTCATGATCTTGTTAAAGAAATTTGTTAACCACATAACTCCTTCATCCCCAATACTCTTCCATATATCAATGTGAATATCGTCTGGTTCACATGCCTTTCTCATTTTCATCTTTTTCGAAGCATTCTTGACCTTAAATAGTGAAACTCGTCATGTGTAAATGATATCTCGTATTCATGTCACACGAGTCGCTAACATTATTTACAATATCTCAATTGAAAAGCTTATGGAAGTAATTTCTCCATTGGTACTTATTATCATGATCCTTCACCAACACTCTACCATCTTCATTCTTAACGCATTTTACTTGACTCAAGTCTCTTCCTTTCCTTTCTCTTATAGGAGCCATTTTATGTATACCTTTTTCTCCTTCTCTTGTGTCCAACTTCTTATAAATATCATCAAAGTATGTTGACCTTGCCTCCTGAGCAACCTTTTTAGCTTCTTTCTTTACTTTCTTGTATCTCTGGAATGTTGCATGATCTCGAGATTTGAGCAAGCTCCTACAAATCTCCGTTTTCAGTTTAATAGCCTTCTGTACTTCATCGTTCCACCACCAAGTCTCTTTCTTTGTAGGCCCACAACCTTTGGACTCCCCCGAAACCACTTTGGCAATTTTTTGTTATGTAGGAGCTCATGTTATGCCACATAGTATTAACATCAGACTCCAAGTTACAAATTCCCTCATTGATGAGTTTATCATGAAAAGTTATTTTCTTTTCTCCTTTAAGATTGAACCACTTGATCCTGCTATCTTGGTTTCTGTTACACTTGTCCTTATTGATCTTCATGTCAATATCCAAAACCACCAACCTATGTTGGGTCGTGAGTTCTTCGCCAGGAATCACTTTACAATCCTTGCGTAGTTTATGATCCACCCGCCTCATAAGGAGGTAATCAATTTGTCTATAATTGTGCCCACTCTTGAAACTAATCTTATGAGATTCTCTTTTCTTGAAATGAGTGCTTGCCAAAATCATATCATATGCAACTGCAAAGTCTAATATCCTCTCTCTGTTTCTGCTACCATATCTAAAACCATCATGAACTCTCTGATATCTAGTGTCGCTACTCCCTACATGGCCATTTAAATCACTCCTAATAATGATCTTCTCATCTGTCGGTATTCCATGCATCAATTCATCCATGTCATCCCAAAAATCCTTCTCAGCCTCCCCGCTAAGGCCAACTTTGGGGTCATAAGCGCTAATAATCTTAAAAATCTTTCCCTCAAGAACAACCTTGATAGCTATGATGCAATCACCCGTCCTTGTGATCTTCACAACATCATCTTTCAACATCTTATCACCAATAATACCTACGCCATTTCTATGTTTATCAATACATGTATACCAGATTTTGTATCCTGTGTCTCCAATCTCTCTACAACGTTCACCCTATCCACTTGGTTTCGTGCAAGCAAACTATATTGACTTTTCTTCTCATCATGGTATCCACTATCTCTAAAGATTTTTCGTCAAAGAGAGAATATTCCAAGATCCAACTCTAATCCTTTTTTGTTGAACTTGCTTCTTTACGTGCCTTCGTCGAAGATGTTGCCCTTGCATATTTTTTACTACTCTGGGCAATGATGCAGCGAGACTTGCTTCTTTACCCACACTCGATCTAAGATATGGTAACCCTTGCACATTTTTCACTACATTCAGCAATGATGCAGTGGGACTAGCTTGTTTACCCACACCAATGAAACCCTTCTCTATCCTTCAACACAATCGGGTGCCGTTGTGTTAAAACCCCTTGCATATTTATTATTGCACCCAGATATCGATGCAGCATGTCGCTAGGTAGGGACGTTCCAACAAAATTTTCATAAGGATCTATGTCATAGAAAGAGTGACAATTTTTATTGCTGGCTGTCAACCTACCACCAACCCTCCTCGTTCACCCGGGCTTGGGATCAGCTATGTTTGCACAAAATGTATGAAAATAGGAGTTTTCTTGAAGTAAAAAAGTTGGTGGGTAACTTAAGACATTATCATCCATAATCGAGGCTAGCGCCTCAGCTAAGCCTCAGAACCTCAATGCTTTCAGGCGAGGCTTAGACATTTCGAGGCGTAAGCCTCAGTCTAGGGCATTGAGGCGTAAGCCTCGAGGCATACTTATTTTAGACCCAAATTAAGCTACTTAAAGGCTAATTAACATAAGTTAGGTCTAGATTTGGTCAAATTAGACCAGTTTGAGTGATTTTCCGGTTGAAATGGGTATGATTTAGCCCAAATCAAGTCGTATTAGATAAATTAGGCCTGATTTGGGGAAAATAGGTCTGATTTGGGCAAATTAGATCTATTAAGCCATGCTAGGTTTCATTTAGATCAATATAGGGCAAAATAGGGGTTATTAGGTTTGATGAAGTCATGTTATGCGAAATTATGTTTTATTTTGGAAAATCATGTCAAATTTGCACAGATTAGGTCTGATTGGGGGAAAACAAGTCTGATTTCAGAGAAATAGGTCTGATTTGGAGAGATTAGATCTGATTTGGCCAAATTAGGTCTCTTTTAGTTCAATACAGGGAATTGTTTGGAAAGCTAGGTCTGATTAGGACATGTGATGCAAAATTAGGTTTGATAATAGACCCAATCATATCAAATTTGGGCTGATTTGGTTTGCTTTAGGGAAAACAAATCTTATTTGGGTGAAATAGGTCAAATTTGCAGAGATGAGGTCTTATTTGACCAAATTTGGTCTCATTTTGGTCAATTAAGGAAAATTTAGGGAAGTCGGGTCTGATTAGGTCATGTTATACAAAATTAGTTTTGATTTAGTTTAAATTAGGGCAAACCACATCAGATCAAATTTAGATCATGTTTGTTCAAATTAGGGCCGACCAGATTTCGGTTAGGTCATGTTTCGTCTGTAATACTATGTAATAGTGTCATTGTTGCATAATTACAAAATGAATTCATGTATGTAAATGTTTGAATATCAACATCTTTAATAGTAACAATAAGATATATATTAATTTGGGTTAGTTTACATCGAAGTAGGAGACAAGCGGGCAACAAACTGCGCCGTTAGTTAGTTTTGGATGGCACCTCTGAAACAAGCGAAATGCCTGGGTGCCTGCCTAGGTACCCCCCAACCAAAGAAACACCTAACTGCCTTAGTAACTATGGACCAAACCACCCCACCCCACCCCACCCACCACCCTAACTCTTGTCACGTTGCCATAGTCATTAGCTTCCAAACACCTAGGCTTGAGACCTGCTTCCTGCATGCCTTGTTAATCGTGTTGTGAAATCGGATTTCCTAAGTCGATCAAACTCAATAATTGACCGACGACACATGGCACATTTTGCATTAGCACCATCTTTGGCTGGAGTGAGTGCCATGTTTGTTCAGTTGCTAGAACAATAGTGGGATTATTGGCATCTCCACTGATTCAAGCATTATGACGAAAACCTTTGATATAATCACACACTTAAGGTTGTCACAGAATTCTATGGTACTGCAGATCCATTCTTTTCTGCAAATGGCTTCACAACACTAAGGTGTTCTTCAACTGGCATCAACTTCCCATTAGAGAAGCATGATGTCTACGGAAGCCAAGCTTTTGGGACAACCCTATCCTGGTGGAAGCACTCTGCTCGCCGAAAACATCCACATTTGAACCAACATGAATGGATATATTGAGTCCATCCCGTTGAACAAGTAACAAATGTGCCTCAAATTGTTAGATTTTGAGTAGAATTGATTTGGTACTATTGTAACCCTCAAGTTATTCAAGTTGGTCTACAAGGCTGAGTAAATTGAGATAAGACCTTTGATTTCAATGTATGCGCAAGGGCTTCATCTTCTAACGCAATGTCACGAGCGACTTCTTGTGTCTTCATCACGGACGGTACCATACACCGGGGGACAGATTGAACATGGGCAAAAACACCATGCGACATTTAAGGAGTCTGTGGCTTGAAGCGCCACTTTGTAGGGGTCATGGACGAAACTCTGCTGCATCATTAAAGGTAGGGGTGACAATCGGGTCATCCAACTGATTTTGGGTTGATAAGCTCAGAAGTCTTGAAATTGAATGTTTTGACGGAATCTACAAAAAATCTATTTGTGGCCATTTTGGGTCGGGTCAAAAAGTGTACATTATCGGGTCTGTCGGATCATAATTTGCCAGCTCTGATTTACGGTACCTGCAAGATCGAAGTCAACCAAATGCTTCACCTACTAGGGATTCAGCTATTGCTCAATACAGTTTTAAAGTTGAATGATGATGACTACCATTAAATACAAGAATGATGACAGGTTTCTGAGTCAAGTGAGTGACAAAAAAGAGCAAGTTGAAGACTAGTTAATTGTAGGCTCGAACTCTATTTCTAATTGCTTATGACCCTCTGAAACTAATTCACACTTTCACACTGTTCTAGTCTCTTTTTCATTGAACTCGAGCGTGCTGGGAGCCTGGGAGGATGTGTACACTTGAAGTGATGGTTTAAACTCTTCCAATCTCTTCTCTGCCACGAGAAGTCAGTCGCTTGGATTACATTCCGAACATCACTGAACCTCTTATCACCTGCAGTTGATTAATCATACATGTTACATATGGCCGACAAGGAGTGGCTCAAGTGGTCAAGCACGGTGTCCCCTAACAAAGGGACCCGGGTTCGAATCCCAGTTGGCGCCTTGATTTACCACCCTTCCGGGCTTTCGGCTTCCGCCACGGGCGTGGGAGAGGGGGGGGGAATGTTTCTCTCTTAATCCCATACATGTTACATAGTCTTATGCCACCTGCAACTACGTGGATGGGATTATTGGTGACATCACTTGACTGGCTAGTAGCTCGTTTGTTGAAGCTTCGTGGCCATATTCAGGCCAACACCAAGAGAACCCAATAAGCTAGTTTGATTATTGTTTAGTATTTATTTTCTCATTTAGATCTATTTATTAAATACTTCTAGTTTTGAGGCATTTCTTTATCTTTGACTATTTTTCTCAAGTTTGGGTTTTATAGAATCAATTTCATTAAAACTACTGACGCCTGGGTGCTATGTAAAGGCAGTAATCTGATTTGATGAACTTGAATCATTATTTAATGGTATCTAAGAATGTTGCCCATCACTTGTTTATTTAGCTGAAAACTCCGTCCGCATCGTTTCTAGATATGATTACACTGAATGGTGAACTTATTTCAGGGCTGTACTGTACTTATGCTAAAATCAGGTGAAATGTAAGAGATATATAGTTTAGAGTTTTCGTTTATTTACTGTACTTACAAATTCACTTTGTATAAACTCAAAATTGACGGTAGCCCATATAAACATCATGGAATACATTCCTCAGTTAGATCTGAAATGATGGTTTGTACTTTTCCTTTTTGAGTTACAAAGCATGACCTTGGAGTGCTACTGAAATTTTACTTTTTAACTCTGAGCAATAAAGTGATTCTATTCTAATTTAGGCAACCTTTACCGCATTAGAAGTGCTTTTACTTTTGGAGCTAAAAAGCTTGGGGGCATCCTTCTATTATCTCGAGATGGCATTGTTGATGAATTACGCAACTTCTTTAAGAATACATTGGAGAGACGTGAAGATGGAGAGCGACACAATGTGCAAGAAGTTAACTCATGTCCGGTGGAGCAGAAGGCGTCTAGTTTTGATTGCACAAACAGTAGCTTATCACTTGAAAGCAGCTCACAGAAGGATCTTAAGGATAATAAGATCAATATGAGTGATCTTGATGATTTTCAAAGAAGACTTTGTGATGAGATTAGCAGCATTGATATTTTGAGTTCAGAAAAGGGAAGTGTACCTAGCAAGGCTAGTGGTGATTGTCCAGATGCTACCTGTTCGAAAAGGGATGTAGAGAAACCCATTGCAGATATGAAGCTTCACTCTATGATCCCTAAAGAACATTCGGAAGAGTTACCAACAACTGCAAGAGATAGTGCCTGTTTTGCTCCACATCAATTTTTCTCTCAGGAAAACAGATACTCTACATGTCTACACAGAGTGGAATCTCCAGTGGATTCTTGTAACGGAACAAAGTCAAATAATGATAACTCTCATGGAGAAGATGTGGTTTCTGTCGTTTCGGACATTGCGGATCTTTCTGGTTCTCTGGAGAAGCACCAAAAGAATCTTGTATATGCTCAATCATGCGTAGAGGGCTTTCTGAATGGATCTTTTACCCCAGGAAATTCATCCTTTTCTCCTCAGATTCATAACAAACAACATTGGGAAGTAGCTCACCAGTATGATATGGTGTACATGAATGGAATTCCTCAAATCCCATCATTTTCTCCGAGGAGTCATTATCAAATGTACCCAGGTTATTTTATAGGTTCTTATGGCATAATGAACATGAATATGCCAAAGCCACGAGGAACGGGAACCTTTTTGCCTAACACGGTATGCCAACTCAATTTAGGCCTTGCATAATGATCTTTTCTTATTTGCGTAAGATTGTTCTTTTCTCTACAAATTGCCACTTACTGCTGTTGCTACAAAATGGTTACCTAAGATTATCTTCATAGCTAATTTTTAGAAAAGTCACTAACTCTATTGTGCTTGTCTTTGGTTCTACAGAGCCACATTGAATACAAGGAAAGATTGTCAACTCCAGGTGGGTTAAGAAAAAGCTGCAATGATAGCCCTACTGTGACACCAATGGAATCTTGCTCAGCAGACGGAGGAGATAATGAGTTGTTAGACCAATTACAAATACCTGTTGCTGGGGAAAAAGATCATGCAAGGCCTAGCTCTTCTGGGACTTCTCAGAGCTCAGGTCTGTTAGCAAAGGGATTTTCCCAGGTTAATGGATCCATGCTTCCTTCTGATAGCAGACTTGAGTTTGGTTCTTTCCAGCCAAATTTACCAGCAGACTCCCAACAGTTGGATATTAATCTAGATTCTACTGCTCCTCATGATCAGACTAATGGGCCAGCAGCAAGCTCACCGTTGCAAAGATCTAGGATGAGGTCAAACCATCAAAGGTACACATTAGAAGCTTATTGCTCTTTCTAGCAAAGGTTCCATATATAGTTGGGTTTGTTTTTGTTCAAACTAGGGCGTCATTGAAGTGTACATGATGTTCCTAGGGAATAAAATACAGAATGCCAGACAGGCAGACAATTGAATATCCATTCCAACAAAAAAACAATGAAGTGATACTTGCACATTCATTATCTTCGAACTTTGACGCTTCAGTAGCAATAACATCAAAATGGCTTCTTTCACTTGAGGTTGCATTTATTCTTAATAGGCTATCTACAGAGACAAATCTTAATTTAAGTTTACTGCATAAGGACGAGAGAAAATACAGGCTTGACACACTACCTGTGCGGGTAGTATTCTTTCAACGCCTCATACATTTTTTATCTATGCTCTCTTATATATATTGCAAATCTGTAAAAATTCATCATATATGTGAATACCCTAAAAACGCTACCCTTGTGAGCACTGTATCGTCGAAGGAACAACTATCTCTTTGTTTCCCGAATATATATATGGTCTTGGAGAATTCATAGAAAGTTGGATTATTATTGTGTAGATAGTAATGATACAACCTTTTTAAGAGTGCAGGATGGCACATGCATATCACCTGAAAAATGAAGATGAATTTCCTCCTCTCTCCAGCAAGGGGGGAGCAAATGGCTCTGTGAGCAGTGATGGCAATATATCCAAAGCAGTTTGGGAAGCTAAAAAGTAGCAAGTCACTGCTGGTTCGTACTATAATGGTTGGCTTTAGGTTTTGAGAAGTGGAGGGCCATGATGAATAGCAATTTGTACATACTAATTCGTTATTATTCTTTTCCTTTCCTAATTTTGTAACCAGACAAGTCTTTTTAGTTGTCTAGGCAGGTTCATCTTTGTTGTAAGTTCTGTTGTAAGCTTTATTGTGTTCATGGTCCTAGTCTTTTCACTTCTCCCTTTCGGCGACACCGTTCAAACATATGTAAAATATGTCGGGTCTGAGACCTAGGGGCACACTTGCTTTTCTTGTACCCATACCTCAGCTAACAGCTTTAAAGTCAGCTGATGGAAACTCAAATTTTGGAACTATGTTCTAAAGAATGTAAATGATGGTATCATATTTAGTGTCAACATTTTTGGAAGTGGTTAATGAGTTTCAATGCGCTACATGGTAGAAATTACTATAAAAATGACAACCACCCTTTTATCAGATTAGTTAGTCAAAATTCTTGTTACTTTGAAAAGCAAAAATGTCCTGCTTTGAATGTACTGATTACTTGAAGTTACTAATTTATGGAGATTGTTTCCACCAATTTTTTTTAGTGGAGATTGTGGTCACTGGTCTCCGCTGTTTAGTTTTGGATAATAAGTAGCTGAGTACTGTGGTATGACAACTCTAGTGTAGTGACAGTCGGGCTGCCTCTCCAGGTCTGCTGAAACTAATGAGAATTCTAACGTTTTTTTTCGCAAGGGTTGGATTTTTTCCATTAAAAGGTAGATGATTAATTTGTATTAGAGAATGCTACTATTGCAACTAGCTGCAATAACAGATGCTTGCAGTTCACCATGAGAACATTTTTGTGTAGTTGTACTAGCGTGTGTAGAGAAATAAGGTGGCTAAAAGAGAGAGAGTGGGAGTGAGAGAGAATGGAAAGAAAGGAGAGGAAAGGTGGATGAAAATGAGTCGGGTGCTAGGGATAACATATTTGGATAATGGTGGTTTCATGATCATATAGAGTGACAAATATGTAAGCATCATCGGGCTGGCATTGATGGTCCTCAAGCCAACTAAAAGATAAAGAGAAGGGAAAGGAAGTGAAAAAGGAACTATATTCAAAGTATTTGAAGTGGCATTGAGCTTGCCTCAAAATGGGACGACACCATGTTGTTATGGTACAAGTAGATATGGGGTAGGTTTTGGGTATAACAACATGGTGATCTTTCATGGCGGTTTTTTAATTGTCTTAATTGTTTAGAGGCATTCAGGATCAACCTCAAGATGACGACGTATGCGATTGGTGTTCGTCATCAGTCCGTGGGGTTGAATCAGCCACAAGAACGTCCTATACCTGATAGGTAGATCGTTCTTCCATATGAGTTTCCAGTTTCCAGGAGAGTGAATTTCCTTCCCTTGACGAATTAACTGGTACGCTGAGCGAATCGAAAAGTGCCCCTTCTTTTCCAGATCCCAACACCAACCATTTGTGGCTAGATTAGGATTTGGTGGCGGTAGGCAGGAGCTTTCCTTTGGTCATTTCCTAGGGGCTAGAATTGAAGCTAGGAGTTGCGAAGCCATAAGTCTGGGAGTTTGGAGTTATAAGCATTGGGTTACATAATGTTCTTCCTTCAGGTTGAGGACTCAGGTGTCCGGTCCAGAGTTCTGACAAGGGACTCTGGGTGGTGCAAGAGTTGGATGATTCCACAAGATTCTCTTGATCCCTAATTCTAACCAGGTTCTCTCGGTCTAAGAAGCAGAGAGTGATCAGAGTTAGAGGATTTGGGTATCAGAGTGAAATTCCTTCAGGGCAGGGGACTCAGATGTCCAAACTGTGTGACATAATTTTTCCTTTCCCGCTTCAAAACTCAATCATTTAAAAACACTGGGGGAGAAGAAAAGAGAACTCAACAAGTAGCTTCCCAATGCTTGATGCACAGGAGTCCGAACTATCCCCCAGGAAACCTCCAGTATTATGGTTGACATTCGGACATGAAAACTCCTTCTCCCAATTCTCTTTTTTGACCTCTTGACGGAGTCTGTTCTTTTTTCAACTGTCCCACTCCTTTGATTTTCAATCCGCCAGATGGAACCGAACGACATGGGTCTGGGCGAACCAGTGCCCACTCACCCATCCAACAATCTCCCACTTGCACATATGGGCAAACACCCATGCTCAATCTCTATCGACAAGGTGTCATTTCCTTAAATCTGTATCTATTGGTTGATACTGTATATGAAATCTTTGACAACAGGGGACGCGAAGCCACTATCCAAACCTTTAAACTTCATGTTCCCGATGGCAATGTCTCCCCTCATAGCTTCAAGAAGTGAGAAAGGGTCCTGTCCGGACACAAGAGTGAGGCACAACTGCCCTCCAGAATAGAACTCATGCGAAACAATCCTAACGAGTCTGAGTTAAGAGTTTCATTTTAGCTATCTTGACAAGAAAACCATAAGGAAATGTGTCATAACCCTAATTCATCTCTCATAATTATCTCATAAATAGACAAAGTTGGAAACAGAAAACAAAGTGGTCGAACCTACTTTCATCCTAATCTTCACCCAAAGGCAAGGTGTTGCTACCTCTACTCTATGTCCGCATAGAAAATGTCTTCTCCGTCTCCCCATGCTCATTAGATAGAAAAGGGCACAAGATGATCCGCAATGGCTTGTTCCTTTCTTGCTTTTTGCGTGACATAACCATCAAACTCTGACAACAACATCTGCCAACGACCCCCTCTCCCAGATACGACATGTTTCTCGAATGTGTAGGGGTTCCATTCGTGCCAACAGTCTGACGGAATGGTCTAGTAAATAGTGTAAGGATTGAAGTCATGCCCATACCAATTCAATGCCAGCACAAGTCAACTCCACGAAGACTAACAACAACTATGATCCAAGTTTCCAATTTTAATACGTCTTTTACAAAAAGTGAAAACCCACTTCAAAAGACAACAATAAACCAAAACAAATGGAAATTGCCAAAACCAAAAAAGAAGAAGTGCCAAAAGTCGATTTTTTCGACTACACTTTAGAGCGACATCACTAATGGAGACAATTCGTCTGCAGTAGAGACGAAAGTCGGAGCCCCCATCATCCTCATCCCCCGGGGCCTAAAAGTACCTCTTCCCCACCCGGAATAACATCCCGAACAGGAATTTGGACACCAAGATCTGAGGGCTTAGCGGTACTTCCCTTCACATTGGGGCAACATACCACAACTCTTCTCAACAAAAATATCGACCTGGACAGGGGCTTTGGGACTTGTCGGGCAACAACAGGAAAATGAGGACCAATAATCTCTTAAAAACTAAAACATGGTAGTGGACTAGGTTTTTTCTATCTGTCAGTGACCCTTTCTTCTTTGATTTTCTTATTTTATTTCACAGGGATTTTCATTTCCTTGATAGCTGGAAGTTCTCCAAAGTATGAAAGGCTGGAGGACTTTGTACCATCCATTCTAGTGTGGTTGAATTCTGTTCAATGGCCCAAGGACTTTGAGTACATCTTTTGTTCTTTCCACTGCTTAAAAGTGATTGTGACGACCACGAAGAAGCAACAAATTCCAACTACAAATATATAAGAGCCAAAACTGCTCAGAGCATTCCATCCGGCGTAAGCATCTGGATAATCTGGAATGCGACGTGGCATACCCCAAAGCCCTAAGAAATGCATGGGAAAGAAGGTTAGATTCACCCAGAAAAAAGTGATCCAAAAATAGATTTGACCTAGAGTTTTCGGGTATGTCTGACCAAAGATTTTACCCACCCTATAGTAAAATCCTGCAAATAAAACAAAAATGGCTCCTATAGAAAGTACATAATGGAAATGTGCAACCACATAATAAGTATCATGTAGAGCAATATCGAGACCTGAATTTGCTAGAACTATTCCAGTGACCCCTCCTATGGTGAACAAAAAGATGAATCCTACTACAAATAACATGGGTGTTTTGTATTGTATCGAACCCCCCCACATGGTAGTGATCCAACTAAAGATTTTGATTCCAGCGGGGAGAACAATGATCATGGTAGCTGCGGTGAAGTAGGCACACACATCAACTTCTAAGCCCACAGTAAACACGTGATGAGTCCAAAATAGAAATCCAAGAACACCTATACTGATCATGGCATAAACCATGCCTGGATACCCGAAGACCAATTTTCTTGAAAAGGTTGATACAATATGACTAATAATACCGAATCCAGGAAGAATGAGAATATACACCTCTGGATGACCAAAGAATCAAAAGAGATGCTGGTATAATATGGGGTCTCCCCCTCTAGTAGGATAAAAAAGGTTGTATTAAAGTTGCGACCTGTTAATAACATTGTAATTTCCCATCTCAATATCGGAAGTGATAATGAAAGTAGGAATGATGTCACTAGAATGGACCACACAAAAAGGGGTAATCTATGCATAGTCATTCCAGGTCCACACATGTTGAAGATAGTTGTTATAAAATTGATAGAATCGAAATGGATCACTGTCGTTACCTACTTCTACTAAGGCTGAACTTAATAGAAGCAAGAGACTTGGTGGCAACAATTAGAATGATATATTATTTAATCGTGGATGTCAGGTGCACCTATCAGAATCAGAACAAACCAATTACCAAATCCACCTATGATTTCCGACATCACCATGAAAACGATCATTAAAAAAGCGTGAGCCGTTATTAAAACATTTTAAAGTTGATGATTCCCACCAAGAATTTGATCGCCGGGTCGTGCTGATTCCATACGAATCAGTACTGAGAAGCATGTGCCCATCACTCCAGCAATGGCACTGAAGATGAAGTTGATGATTCCCACCAAGAATTTGATCGTCAGGTCGTGCTGATTCCATACGAATTAGTACTAAGAAGCATGTGCCCATCACTCCAGCAATGGCACTAAAGATGAAATATAGAGTACCTATATCCTTGTGGTTAGTGGAGAAGAGCCATCAGACCAGATTTTTCATTAGAAAAATTGAATTGACTTTCTTTATCAGAGAGGGGCCCCTAGGGGGTTGAAAAGTCAACAATCACTTCCAATGCCTTCGAGAGAGGGCTGGATACCCCAGTTCCTATTTCCACATATTTCCTTCATCAATCATAAGTATACATTGATTCATTAGCTCATTCGATTCGTTCCCTCAACACAAACCCCAAACATGGAATGTTGCCACATCATACTGTGATCTTTATGTATATATCATATTCAATTTCAATAACATTCAACAATACACTTGTATAATTCATTCTAACACAAGTCAAGTATGATTCTATACATGTCAATTCAATTTACAAGCATATTGGGCATTGGGCTGATTTTTAAGCAATATTCATATGAAACAACATAGCCCTCTATCCATGAAATTTTTCCATGGAACATCAATAAATATATCAGGAACTAAGCAAGTTCAATTCAACAATAAATAATCAAAATTATTAGAATTTTATTCTCTAATATCTTTTGAAGTCAACCCCGTCTCACGGCCTTCTGCACGGGGGAGTGCTTTCTTGCGCATTTGGATCTTATGGGAATTGACGTAGTCAATCTCTCTCCTCTGACTGAGGCATCCTTCATGTTGTCTTACATAAGAGATAGATTGAATCACTAAGAGTATGTTTGAAAGGGGGTCTTAGCGGAAAACATTGACGAATGAAAAGGAAGAGTAATGGAGTACACAAGAGAAGAGCCCAACATAAGCAGTAGTTTCATCAGCGGATGCAATCGTCAAAGAATAAATAGGGTTCATTTCTTTTCTTTTCAAATTCTCGTGGGGGTTGAAGTTCTTGTTTAGTTTGAATTAGAAGATTTTCATTCCGCAGACAGTGCCCAAAGAAAACGTACCTTACAAGGAAGGATGGTGAATTCACTTGTTTTATTGACAAACTCTTTGACTCTAATCAGAGCAGTCTCTGCCAGTTCAGTAAGACAGGGTTTTTTTGAGGATGCCAAATGTTGTTGTTGATTGCATCTTTCTTTAGTCTCGGTAGAAGACTAAACAATCCATCTTTGAATTTACTTGACACTAACTCTCTTCAACCCACTTGACCTATCGTTTGATCCCTGCTTCTGGTCATCAATGAAAAGCGGCATTTCCACTTTCGTGTGTAATACTATCTAGCACAGTAGTAGGGAAGTCAAGGCCGTGACGTCGGGGCGGGGGGGGGGGCAATGACTTTCACAGATCTCTCTCTATCTACCCGGGAGGTCCGTGTGAGAAACCCGATTGTGCTCCCCCACCCCCACAGGAGGGGGAGCGACTCTTTTAGGTAGGAAGCAAGCAACATGGGCTGGCATCTCCCACAATGCAAGCAACATTGTTTGCCCCGAGAAGCAAAAGATTTGAGAGTCAAGGCGGAAAATACATACATATGACGTGGTCTAATGACAAGGGCCGACAACGGAAGCGTCCAGACGGAGTCGTATGATGCGGAAGTGTCATGCATGGTTCCCTGAGAAGGCAGTGGCTACCCACTAGAGCGCCTACCTCACATCTCAACCACCACCTGTCATCTTGCTCCTGCTACTCAACCTAGGACCTTGAGCATTGTACGAGGACGTGATGTTGGAGTAACCCATTACCTTCGGGGTGGGATTCCCACAACATGGTCATTCTTCTTAGCAAGAATTATTGCAGTAGGATAATGGCTAGGAGGATTTGAAAAGCATTATGGCATTAAGATTTCCAAGATTTAGCCAAGGCTTAGCTCAGTTACATGTTGAAAGCGGGTGTGAAATGATTTTTTTTGCCTTAATCATTCTTCTATGAAATATAGATTCTATTAATCGTTATATTTCAAAATGGAGTCCCCCCTGTTTAAGTAAGCCCCGTTCTTTCCAAAACCGACTCCTGGTCCTACCCGGCGGAACCGGTCGGGGGTATTCAACATGGGTGAGGAGAGCACTCAAAGTGAGTTTAGTGAAATATGAAATAGGTAGTAAATTGATGGACCAACTCAGCCGGAAAGAGGATTGATTTTCATTACAACCTCTCTTTACTTGACCTAATGAGAATGCGGAAAAAGATGAGAGGGACATAAGCTATTGAATTTGGGATATGTCATTTTGACTAAAGAGTGAAATTGCTTACTTGCCTGCATCCTCTAGGCATCTTTCTTTTAGTTTGAACTGCCTGTCGGAGGGGGTCACGTGACACCGGGCTCACCATAGATTTCTACCTATTTCCTACCAATTAACTCTCCAGGTCTAGACCTAAGGACATCTAATTCCATGTAAGTTCCTTTCTTTTCACCTTCGCCTTCGAGTCACTCGCCGCCTCAAGCAAGCAGCCCGGGAAAGAAGAAGGTCAAGTCCTATTCATACTGACTTTCTTAATAGTTTCCCCCTTTCTCAACTTGGAGAAAGCCTAACAATGTAGCAGATTCTTGGCATCAAATATAGATGTTCATATATGAAAAAATCGCATCAGATTATGTGACAGTTGGCAAGTCTCATCATATCCCACGTCATGAGATGATGTCTAGCTAAAATCAACCCTCCCTCTTTCGTTATCCTTCCAATTCTCTGATAGTATTTTTCTTCATCATTTTTTCAATGCCCGTAACCAACTACATTGACATGTACACTATAATGTTTCATGTGTATGACTACATCCACATAAACCAACAAGCAAAAGTAGTTTTATTAGTACATGAGAGAGACAATGGGAGGCTGATATGAGGAATGAGAGAGGTAGTACATAGATATTTAGATACATAGATAAATAGATAAGAGATTGAGAGAGAGGCAGCAGAGTGGGAGATGAAGTTAATATTGTTGTTGGTGACACTGAGGGATCATCAAGGTATGATTGAAGAAGATGAAATGAGGAAGAGCATGGGGGAGGGGCATGAATGCATTTATCAAGAAAAACCTTGTGATATAAGAAACAATTTATCTTTCTTTATGAAAAAATATGGAGACGATGTGATTGACTTAGTTTATATGTTTAGTATCAATCTTACCTTTATTCTCTCTCAGTCTTCCTTTTTGGCTCATTCACTAGAAACTCCATTTGATCATTGTTTTATATTCATTCTCTAAGCAATAAATAGCCACAATCTTTCCATTGTGGGATTTGCCTTGACCTTCCTTATCTCATTGTCTCTTCTGACTGTACTCTAGTTACTTTTGTAGCATGCTACCAACACTAATAGGTTTGGGATGCAATTTAAGAAAAGGGAAGACATATTACTAGCCTTTTACTATCCATGGTCAACCCTTTATTTCACCCCATAACTAAGAATCTGTTGCAAAAAGGGTCTCCAAAAAGATGAGTTATATAGTTGGCGGCAACAATCGCTGCCATTATCTATTCGGAGTGAAATCATGGAGAACGATAATACCAAGATTTCAGATTTTCAAATACAACGAGGACTTCATCCCTGCTTTGAAGAGAATATATCCTTTTTTGATGAGGGGAATGCATACATGTTTATCTACCACATTGAAGAGTAAATAATGTATACTTTCTTAACAAAGACATAAAAAGAAATATGATATTTTGATTGGCACCATCATGTTCTAGGATTTTTTTCTTAGTGTAAATATGAATAAGAGGACTTGAATCATTACGATTGAGTGCATGCTATTGTCCACCACGTCAATCTTTTTTAATCTTAAATTCCATATAGTTTTTTAGATCATTGAGAAAGTAGATATTATTTACCCTTTGACATTCGATACATTCCTTGACCATGCATACCAAAATCTTACTTTCTCAAGAGGGTTCAAATTATTATTGAATGAGACCATGCTTGACCTTCCCTGTGAGGGGTTTGAATGCACACACTGTAGTCTACTCTTGTCTAGGAAGGCTTGAAAAGAATGCAATTAATGAGACTTGTCTTGGATTTCTTTTCAAGGATTTGAAGTTTACTTACCAACTTCCCTTAAAAAGGTATCAAAAGAACCCAACTTTGAACCTCTCTAGAAGAACTCTAGATTACCATATCATGGTCTAACCTCCCTATGGAAGAATTGAATACAAATCTAGGATGTTACTAAGTTCAAAAGTATTGGAATGTGTTCAATAGAAGGGTTGAGTGACATATTTTTTTTTGAAGTTCAAGGAACACCACAAATAAATAACTCAACCCAGTCACACTTGTTAGTTCTCCTATCTATTTTCTAGCTATAGGTTGTGAGTTCAACCCCCACTTAAGTAGTATGAAAAACCCTTTTTCGTGTGTGTGGTGAGATTGGGCCCCTTTCTTGTACCATAAGAAGATTACAATAAAAAAACTCAATTTAGGGAGATTTGTTCCTTTTATATTCATATAACATGCAACTTTTTAAAGAAAATTTGTGATATCTTCTTAGTTTTTTTTCACAATTTTTAACAAGTTCTTGGTGTCTATGATTACCGACACCCAACTTTTGTACTTGAAGCAACGATCATGATTAGATTAATCTCCGGTAACTTCAAAATGTATCAAACGTTTTCTGCATTTTTCCATATTTTAGACTCATTAATGCACACGTTTCATCCATTTACGACTTACTGGGGTTTCAATGGATGATAATTTCTTTCTTTAAACAAGTACAATTGGATTTTTAATGAGCTTTCAATGAGATTTTTTCATGAATTATATTGAATTTAAATTCCAATTTCAATCCCATAGGAGGTTTATTTGCCTCTCTTTTAGCCATAATATTAATAGAAAATACTTCGAAATCCATATCTTTTTCACCAAGAAAGAGAAAAAAGGGAAGACTTGGCCCTGAGTTTAGTTTCTCCTCTTTCCTTATTTTTATTCAAGTTTTATTCATCATACAACTCAATCCCATGATCAAAGAAATTTTCTATATGAGATATCAACAAAATTTTCTAGAAAATCCAAAAATTTAAATATAAAACACCTTTGCTTCATGCCAGGGGATACCAGGTATAATTCAAAATTCTTCCAGGGTTCCACATGGCAGAATCAAGTATTCTGCTAGTGGAAAGCTTCATGGAACGAATTGATCTTACATTTTTTCTCCCTAAGACAAAATATCGATTTATTTTTCCCATATTTCTCTAATCTAATGGAACTTATTATTAAAACTTCTCTCCAAAATGTTGAACCCCCTTTCTCTAATATGAAACTATAGATGCCCGCTGCACCCACCATATGAAAGCCTCCATTTTGATTCTCCAGAACACAGAGAGAGAAACTACCCGTCCCCCTTGTGTATAACTCTATCACCTGGTGTGTAGAAGTTCCTACTTCTAGAACATGAACTTTTATGCAATGGAGGGTTGCAAGAATGGTAAGATGATGACATTTTCTATTTCCATTTACTTGTTCCTAAATTTCTCTAATTAATTAGCTCTTCACTTATTCATAACTACTTATCTTGCAATAACTGCTGTGATCAACTGAATGAAACATCGTCTTGCTAATCCAATCTTTATCCACTGGCTCAATGCATAATTAGATTCTTGATATTGTAGATCTATTTGTCTTTTTTGCTATTTCACTTGATAGTATGACCCAATAGAATAAGCCTTTTTCATACAGAATCCTTATTTAATTGTCCATGGATGAATAAGAAGAATAAAACATTTGATTTTCAAGTGAATCACCAGGAGTTTAGTGTACACTTGCAAACCTGGGACGATACACCATTCACTTGAGAAACCAACATTTGTTGGAAATCCTACAAGATCAATCTTTTTTTTATCATATTTCCACATCTCATCCCAATCATACGAGATGGATTTCCATTGTGGGAGATCATGAGGCCGTTAGGACCCCATAGAAAGAGTTAGTATTTTTGTGACAATGATAAAAAGTAATGGTCATTTTGAGTCCCCAAATACTCACACAATTTAATAAAATTTTAATATGTTTTCTTGCTTTTTTTAACAAAGCCCCAAACTGATATTTTTCACAAACTTGAGAATTTTAAAATGCAATACTATTTTTCAGACAACAAAAGGTTGCCAAACACCTTCCCTAGTCATTATATGAATGTTGAGCTGATTCTCTGGTCACATTTTCCATGCTTTTTCTACCCTGGGATGGAGTTAATTCTTGGTCTTTTTGCATATTTCATCAATTTGAATGATAATATCTATGCTTTTCCATGTTTATAGATAAAACATAGGGGTGAATCCAAATCCTTATTCCTTTTCATATTTTATTTGAGTTTTATAGTTTTTTTTGGGATTATATTTTTCTAAGATTTTATCACGGATAAAACAATTTGGGGACTCCATTGGGGATACTAGACAACCTAAGTTGCTTTTTTTGATATCTCAGGTTTTTCTTCTTCTTATACTTCCCTTTTAGGGGTTCCTTTACACTTCTCTTTTAGGGCTTCCTGTTTTGCTTTTTTTTTTTTAGATTTTCCGCTTTGCTTCCCTTTTAGGGTTTCCTTTCCACAACCTTTAAAGATTTCTCTTTTGCTTCCTTTTTTGTTTTCTACTTTTTAAAAAAAGGAGAGAACAAAAAGAGGAATCTTTCTTCATGAGAAAGATGCTTTCTTTATATATGCATTCACGATCAAAATCTTATGTAAGCACATAAATAACATTTAAACTAATGGGTAAAAGGGGAGTTTTTGTCTTATAATTATTACTTGCTTCACATTTAGAAATTGTTATTTGCTTTATGCCTTGTGGTTGTTGATTGCTAATCATCACACATAATTTGTTCTTTGCATACTAATATTTTTATGTTTATAAAACAATCAAGCCAACCATACTAACAATATCCTAGAAATAAAAAATTCTTACAAAGAACTGACATCTTATCCTATGCCATATGCTTGTCCAATTTTCAATCCAAAGCTATGTGCTTTCATTTGAAAAACCACTTTCAACTTGGTGCATTCAAACACAAATCTTTCCAATTTCACTGTAAGGCTACTTAAAACATCTAATATGAACATAACTTCCAAATGAAGGGTATAATCCAACTAGCTCTTCCTGATCTGAAGGATCTCCTAACTTGACTAACATGTCACCCAATATAATGATGGTACACCCATCTTAGTCTACCCTGAAAAGGGTAATCTTGGACCATGACCTAAAACTAGACCACTCCCTTCATGCTCATATCTAATGACATTGGACCATGACCTTAAACTAGACCACCACCCAATTCTCAAGTTCATACCCAATAGTGGTAGATCGTGACCTTAGATTGGACCATCACCCAACTTTCACTTCCATATATGTACAACAACTGACCATCACCTAACATTGAATCCCCGCCAACTGTCAAGTTCATACCAAAATGTCCTGAACCATGGGTTACAACTGATCCATCACCACACTTTTACTTCCATATCCAATTGTCTTGGACCCTAACCTAGTACTGGACTGCCACCTTCCACATCTACATTTCCGTATCTAGTGTGAGATCAGGTGAAATAACTAGACACATTTAGAGTAAAAGGACTACAATGGTGCCTCACTCATATGATATTATGGGATTAAGAGAGAAAGATTTCTCCCCCCTCTCCCATGCCCATGGCAAAGGCCGAACACCCAGGAGGGTGGTAAATCAAGGCGGCAACTGGGATTCGAACCCGAGTCCCTTCTTGAGGAGACACCGTGCTTGACCACTTGAGCCACTCCTTGTAGACCACTCATATGATATTAGGATCACTCTATAAAGGATATTACTTCCCTCGAAATCTTGGATTCACCGTTGGGAAACGGCGGTTAACTAGGAGTAGTCCATGGCTTTGAATATGCGACCTTGCATAGTTAGTAACATCTGGTGCCAAAATGTACCACTTTTATCGATAGTTGTGTTACAAACCTATCCATAATTGGAAGCGATATTATCACCGCTATCTACCCCATGTTGCTACTAGGAAATGATAAGTTTGAAAATCCTATCCCCCATATGAGCTAGAGGCAGGTACCCTTTGATGTACCCTACACCTCTGATATAAGAGAATGCCTTTGCATGAATATCAAGCCAAAGAACTATGATGAATAGGGCATGCCCTCTTATGCACCTTTAAAAAATAGGGAGTAATTTCTTGTCATAATATAATTGTGCACCAAGGGTTTGACCCAAAAGCACCATATTGTTGTAAGAGTGGACTAAACCTTGTGTTTGAGATATACTTGGTAAATTTAAAGGTCATCATGGGACATGCTAGAAGTCTGTACTACACTCAATCTTATTCATTCTTGATTGAGATATCCAATCAAGCTCTATTGGAAAACAATTTAAAGGAATTTTTGAGTGGGGCTCCACCTTTGATGATACACATGCACCCATGAAAGAGGAGATTCCTAAAGGAACCACTCATATATAAAAAATCCTTACAGTTGGACTAGAGACTCCATATAAACCATCTTTAGCACCACATTCATGCCTCCATGCAACTTCAATTCAACCGTCAAGGCCGTATCAACCAACATCTTCATCCTTTAGAGGAGTATTTACAAGCTTGTTGCCACATAATTCCCCATAAAATAATAAAATTCATGCACACACCAATCAATTCCTATCTAGACAGAGCCATATTAGTATCCACCTCATGGAAGTTCATATAATGTTTTGGTGTAGACACCACCTAAGAACCTACTGGAGAGGTTGAAGATAAGCCAAGAATAAGGAGGTCAAGGGCACTAAAGATGAGTCTAAGTCGAAGGGTAGTTCCTCCAACAATATTATTCATGTTCGTCATGGGAACACAAGTGGATCCCACACCCACAATCATGTATTTTTATCTTCCACCACCATCGTGGTACAATCCCTACATGGGGGACCATTTGCTTTTCCACTTCCTGATACATATCACCCCCATGATGATTAATCCTTCAATTATACCAGTAATAGTGCGAGAACCTACCAAAGACACCTCTGCAGCTAACCCCATCATGCTAGTCATTCTCTGAAAGATCAAGAAATTGGAAGATAAGAAAGACAGGGCCAAGAATTTTGGGAACTTTTTCCACTTACATGTTGCCAAACTACAAAATAACTTCAATACACCAAAGTTTTGCAATTATTCATGGAAGGGAAAACCACTCAATCATGTTCATCCAACTATTCAGATATGATAAAAGTCTAACATGGTGGCAAGATTATGATTATATGCTCTGCAAAAACCTTGTTGTGTCCTACCCTGGCATGGTAGAATAAACAAGATCTGGCATCTCTAGTTACTGGACTTAGCTCGCTGTAAAATTCATTGATCAATATGCTTGGAACATCAAATAGGTCTTGACCAAGGAAGATGTAGAGGCATTGCAACAAAAGATAGATGCAATATTCTTAGAGTTTGTGGGAAGATGTTGATAACTAGAATCACAACTAGAATATAAGACAATGGACAAAGAAGCACTAGTCATTGTGATGAAGAGGGCAACCTCACCTAAACTCACCACACTCCTCTCACTGCAATTCATAAACACCTTTATTGAGTTGATTCAAGATGGAGAAAGAATTGAAAATTCCATTAAAGGGGACATGTATCAAAATATAGGTATCTCTTTCCAATCTTTAGATGTAACATACCTAAACCTAGCATCTTGACTCTAAAAGTTCTATTCCCATGATTAGGAGTTTAGAAAGTTTGGTCCTTTAGATTTGACCAAACAAGGATAAATGTTATGCCTTAATGAATATTGTTAATTCATATAACATATTATGTGGCAACATATTCTATAATCAACACCACATATCATAATACACTCATATTAACACGATAACTTAATAATGTGCTAAAATGGAAGTAAATCCATTAAATATGCCACATAGGTTTCCTTTGCTAACTAATATGAAAACAATAGATAAAATATGTTCAATAAGTGGCACAATGTGTTTAACACATGTATAGGGACAACAATGTGAATATGCAGCTCCACAAATATTAACAAATTATTTAAATAAATATTGAATTAGTGGACTTAATAGATTAAATTAGTAGAAAATGGGAATTCATGCATAATAACATAAGATAACCCTTTTGGTAACAATGTGAAGATAATAGGACTTCAAATAATAAATAATGATGGTAATGATATAACATTATAATAATATAATGGTATTGAGCCTAAAACCATATTTGTATTATAACTCATAAAAGGAAATCTCAAAGTGAAAAATAATGGAAAAATTGTGTTCCTTGGTTCTCAATTAGTGTGATTACCAAGTTTCACATTATTCGAACAATAATAACTATCCTGATTTTATTTAGAGAAGGATATATAACATAAGGCCAAAAATATTAAATAATGCCTTAAATGACTTTAAAAGTAGAAACAAACCCCAGATTTGGATTCTAAATACCAAAATTAATCTATGTATGAATTTTTATATTAATTGAACAATCTTATCTATCCTAGTTTTACATAGGAGAGAGAATGTAATTTAAAGTAAAAAATATTAAATTAATTATTAAAAAAGTACACAGACAATAGTTGACCTTGTCCTCCCAGCAAGATGTAACAACCTCCTCACCTCTATAGTAGGGATGAGCATCGGGTCAGGTTATACCAGGTTTTGCCTGTCCCAAACCCAAACCCACATTTTAAAGTGGGCCACGGGCTGGGTTCGGGCCCGGATTAAATTGAAAAATGTCAGCCCATACCCGGCCCATATAAGAATGATGGGTTTCAGGCCAGATTCGGGTTTGCCCATATAACATCGAATGAGCATACCAAATTTTGCTAGATCTAACTTGCTAACATGAAAACTGAATTATTGTGATATGTATTTTGGGATAAACTTTCAAAAGAATGTATATACACTATATTGAAAGAGTAACAAATCATTTTCTCGTACATGTGAATGTATGATACTTAAAAAATCAATGGAGTCCACAACGCTGTGCCTTTTTGCCTCCTCATCTTATATGTATATACAATGAAATGGGTTTTGGAACATGTGGGCATATGAGCAAAAATATGAGAATAATCTACTATGCACTAAGCAAAAGATCATTCATCTCCTACATGTGGACACAATGAGATCAAAACAAAGAAATCAAGTATATCTATTCATGTCAATGATGGTTATCTTACTAGTATGAATTCACTAATCATGTTGATTGATTACATAGTATCCATGTTGCCATTGGTTAGGTACATACTACATATTGCATCAAGAAATTTGTATGCTTTTCTTTCATGACAAAGATAGATGTATAGGTATATAATGTACATAAAATCTAATCTAGGCATTCAGGTTTTCGGTCCTGGGTTTACCTCTGCCCGTACCCGGCCCAAATAAAATATGGGTTTAAATTTTAGGCCCAGCCCACCGATATTATAAATCGGGTTCGGGTCTGGATCAGGTTATGCGGGCTGGGTCGCGGGTCGGATCGAGCCGGCCCAACCTGATGCTCATCCCTACTCTATAGTAGTCCATATGGACCATTGGAAACTCCTGTTGATCTAGATGAACGGACAAGAAGGAGTTATCCCTTCTAGTCAGTGTACTAGAATCGACTTTCTCTCCCAATTGTCTCTCCCTTGCTATCCCTCCATTTGACAGGTAGGACTAGCTCAGTTTCTCCGATTACCGCAACCAGAGAAGACAATAATTTTCAAAGCTTATTGTTGTGTCTCTAGAAAGCCTCGACTACCCCTCTATTTATATGAGGGTCAAGGCCAGAAGTTCTAGTATGAGCGGGAGTCAAATGGGACAAAATATCATGAATTTATGTATCCTCTGAATGCCAAAATGATCGATTCAGTAGTGAATCGATCAGTTGGCATGTGAGCCTATCGTTTGAACATTGAACCCTCCATTTCACTATGTTTCCCAATCACAATTTTATTGGCAATTAATATTCAATTAATGTACAACATGACGTCATCATTAATCCTTGATCCAATTGAATTGATAAACCAAACAATCAGTTCACAACCTAAATCGGTCGGTTCATGGACCTGCGCCAAATGATTCACTTCATGAACCAGTCTTCTCATGGACCAAATGGCCAATGTTGGTTCAATTGACCTGACACTTTGAATCAATCACTTCAACACTTAAACTGATTGGTTCATAGTCTAGTCAGTCAATCTTTTAACCATTGTTATTTAAGTTGAATACCTAACTCTTTAGTAATCAAGTTTAAACTGTATTCAAGAATAAACTCCTATTCCAAGTGTATCCTATGTGTGTGCCCTATAGGTTCCAAGTTACGTTGGTAGTGAGTGTCCATAACCAATTTATGACGTCACATGCAATGATTGGTATCTAGCAAGACATCATTTCTACCCAAGTAATTAAAAGTTTGGAGAACAACTTCAACCTACAATCTATGGTTGGTGTTATAGAGATTGTATACTTCCTTTTTCACTGATATCCAAATTAAACTCGAGGCATGGATCATCATCATTTTCAATGTTCAATCCATGTTCCTTGAACTAGTGAAGAATGTTTGAGATATATGTGAACCCAATATCATATATTGATTCACATGTGCATGCACATGCTTTTCTCAGTCTTGCTAATCAAGTGGCCTGGATATCAAACTCCTGTAGGAGGGACAAATCCCATCTACATCACTCACATATACCCAAGCATCACATTTATGGCAACCCTTATTCAAGGTCATGATGAATGATGTCTAAGTACATCAAACGATGTGTGATGAGTGTAGTGATTTTTGGTCTAAGAACCACAATCACCGCCATCACTGTAAGAGATGATTATGACTACCAATCATGGTTTCCATGTATGACACTTAAGGTGGGTCTGTCCGATACACTGTTCTCCAACAAGTATCTATGCGTTTGATTTGATATCACATATCATGACTAATGAGATTCTATCAACAACCAACACAAACTTTAGTATTATGTGTTATTGCTGTCTATCAGCTTTCCATAATAACATCCAACTAGGGACATAACAAGTATGTATCTACTCTTGACATCTGTATGATCTCATCGTTTAGGTCCTCAACTTCAAGACATGCATCATTGAATAATACAATTCTTTAGACATTCGTTATGTTTCACCATTATCTAATAACTGAATAAAACAAAATAAACTAGAAGATTTGCCTTTATAATCACTCAAGTCATTTACAAGATATGCCATTACAATCATCATATGAATGGTACTTGGGGCATACATACCAACCTCCCACTTGCACTTAGAGCCAATCATCTACAAATCTTATTTCAAATGATCTAACATGACTTTCATGCTTCCGCTGCGGAAGTGCTTATGTAGCGGGTTAATAACATATGATTCAAGTCGATACTTTGCAAGTTTTCACATCTCTTCGCCATACAACCTCCCATATGAGATGGAATTGCCTTAGTATGCTATATGAGATTCCTTGACTATTGAGTAGCTCCATTGTTGTCAATATATTTCTACTATGTCATCAATGGTTGGAACATCTTATAAGTTTGTCTATATGATATCTTGATCCATACAATATCCTCTACTGTGATCATAACGCCAAGATACTCAACTTTTTTTGTAGAATTGAATAATTATTTATTGCGCTAAACTTTTCAAGCCAACAATTCATGATTTAAGATCAAATATGAATTTATATTGCAATGATCAATTTTTGTTTGTCATTTTGGAAGCTTGCTTCAGCGTAACCCTTTACACCCAACTCTTCCTTATTTCCATAATCGAAGAACTGATCCTAAGTGCTTCTCAAGAACTTATGGTCATTCTTTATGGCATTCCAATGGCATTCATTGGACTCTAACTTATATGATCTCATCATGTCCAATACATAAAAGATAATAGGACAAGTACATTGTATTGCATACATGATGGATCCAAATGTGAATTCATATGGCATCTTACTCATGTTTTACCATTCTTCTCAAGAATGGGAATATGTGGTTCTTGAGAGACTAACTCCATAAAACATGGACAAATTTTCTCTCATTGAATCCTTCATGTTGAACCCTTTCAACATTTTGCCAATGTATGTGCTCTTACTTTGGTCTAGAAGCTTTCTAGATCCATCTCTATAGATCTCAATCCCTATCACAAAGTATGTTTTGCCTAAACCTTTCATAGTTAAGGTGCATTCCTTGCCATGTTTTAGTACTTGTAGTATAAGGATGTTATTCCCCATCATTACATGGAATATAAATATGCTCCCACTAAATATTTTGTAATCAAAAATTTCATCTTCATTTTGACTAAAGTCAAACTCTTTTATTATCTTGTCAAAACTAAGATTTTAGCTCTGAGATGCTTGCTTCAATCACATTGATTGACTTTTGCAACTTATAGACTTTATTTGCATTGTATGAATTTATAAAACCTTTAGATTGTGTCACATACCATCCTCTACAATATTCATGTTAAGGAATTAGGTTTCAACATGATATATGCCAAATCTCATAGTTGTAATAAACTTTCAAAGGCAAGCATGATCCTAATGGACTTATCCATGGCAGCTGGTGAAGAGATTTCATCATGTTCAACACCTTGAACTTGTTTGAAACCCTCTGCAACCAATATGCTCTTATAGGTTAGCATATTTCTATCCATTTCTATCTTGTTCTTCAAGATCCAATTGCACCCTATGAGTTTTACCCCTTTAGGTGGATCCACCAAGGTCAGACCTTGTTGGTGTACATGGTATCCATCATGGCCTCAAGCCATTTCTCCGCTGGTCCCTCAATATCTTCTAGATAGGTTGTTGGCTCATCAACTTATGACCAACTTACTGCCTTTCTAAGTTATAAGATAACATAATCTTTCAAGCTCATGGCACATTCTACTAGAATTGCAAGGTTTTGTGTTACATAAGGAACTTGAGATTTCACAACAATTTGTGATTCTATTTATTCCTATTATACCTCTTTAGGTTCAATTATTTGTTGGTCTCAAACTTTTGAGTTCTAATTTATTCCTACATATTCCTTTAGAATTTATATTCCTCTTAATGAATTCAACCATCCTAGTAACAAAGAAATTTTTTGTTGGATTGGAACAAAAGTAGTATTAAAAAAACTAAAATTTATGTGATTTGTAGATAAAGCTTTCAAGAAACTATTTTCTTACATAAGCTTTCAAGTACTAATCCTTATAAAAGGAATATCGGGACACTTCCCATGCCATATCTCATATGGTGCCTTTTGAACCATTTTAGATGGTACATTGTTTTAGTGTAAATCATGTACCCAAAAGGAATTGGAAGATTATATAGATTTATTGATAATCATACCATGAATTAAAATGATGTGATTCCTTCTTTCTGATACATCAGTATGTTTCAAGTGAAGTTCGTTGTGATACACTATCACATTCTCTCTAGTAGGCCCTCAAACTCTTAGTGTAAAATATTTCAACACCAATCATATCGAAGTGTCTTAATACTTTTACCAAGGTGTTTATGTACTTCATTCATGATCTTCTTGAACATTTAAAGAGTTTCATATTTGTATTTCACTAAATATAAATTAACATATCTATCGAGATTATCAGTAAGCATAATGAGGTACTAATAATTACCTCCAAAATTTATTTAATTAAAGATCTACATACAAAAATATGTACTCTCTCTCCCACTACATCTAGTGAAAGATGCTTTTACCCAATAGATAAGATTTGCATATCTCTATTGGTTAAATAACCAAAAGAGTCTAGACAACCATCATTATGGATCCCATAAATGCATTTCTTGTTTATTTTATCTAGATGACAATGCTATTGGTATTCATTATTTGAGTTAAAAATATTAATGTTTTGGTATTTATGTAATAAATATTTATCTTTGGATCCACCAAAAAAGACCATAAGACATTGGGACACTTCCATCAAATATTTCATCCTTTTAAGATAGAACATTGACTATTCTTTATATGATTTCCATATTCATCCTTGTCCATACAAGCTGCAAAAAGTAAAATGTTTCTATTACATGTCTTATGGGTAGAGATAAATTATAGATTATGACTATAGTGGCAACAACTCTTGCTCCATTTGCGACGTACAGTCCGACCTTGCCCTTTCATAAATGCTTACTTCTTTTTAGATCATGTATATTTGAAAATATCTGAGATCTACATCTGGTAACCAGTACCTAAGATGAAGTAGTCAAATTTATCTCAATAACGTATATACTTGAAGTGGAGATCTCTATCCCCTTCTTATTTTTCTTTACTTCCTTCAGGTAGAGAGGGAAATTCCTCTTCAACTGTCTAAGCAGGTGACAATGGTGACAATTGCCCCCCTTGTTTACTCTGCCCTTTGCTTTGAGCGCTGAATACTTGGGTTTCTATCCATCCTTAGATGTCTTCTTAGTTTTACCTTTGACCTTTGACTTACCCTTAGATCTGTTTATCATCATCACAGACTTGGGTTTGTCTTTCTTCATTTGTGCCTCAGCTATTCTCAACATGCCAAGTAACTCTGTCAACAACTTGTCAAAGTCATTCATGTTATTAGTTCATGACAAACTGACTGTATGACTCTGGAACTAACTGTAGAATCACATTAGTGGACAAATCTTGACCCAAGGGAAATCCTAGTCTACCAAGGTTCTCCACATACCTAATAAGTTTGAGCACATGAGGACCTACTGGATCTCCTTCTTGCAAGTTACATTTGAACAATGCCGTGGAGACATCATATTTCTCATGTCTCTCCTGATCTTGGTACATGTTCTTAAGATGTGTTACCATCTCAATAACATCCATGTTCTCATGCTATCTCTGCAACTTAGTTCATAGAGCACAGCATAAGCCATTTGACATCAATGACATCTTCAGTATGCTTCTTGTAAGCATCCGTGAAAGCCTTAGGCGTAGTGGGAGCAGGTTAATTTGGCTCTGGTGTCTCTAGGACATAAATCTTTTCCGCTCTTGTGAGAACAATTCTCAAATTTCTGAACCATTCTTGGAAATTATTCATATACAACTTGTCCTTCTCAACGATTGATCGCAAGGAAAGCATGTTATTGATTGCCATTTGATTCTAAAAGAGAAATTTGTAATTTGTCAAAACCTTTTTGATTTGAATAAAGTTGGACGATGTTTACTAAGGCCTTTAATGAATTGTCGCTCCCACTATTTTTTTCAAATTGATACCACTCACATATCAATTCGGAGGATTGCAATGTACAATTTTGTAGTGAGCCAAGATACAAAATAATTAAGCTATTACCTGACCAATGCCAACTTCCATAATCAATCATTAAAGTAGGCAACTTTTGCTAATTACATATTATGCAATTATTAGGTAGATGGTATGCACAACTATTTTCCATAGTCATCTACATGCTTCTAAGTGCTTAATCTCATTAAGATAACTTAGTCAAGTTTGGCCCAAAAGCCAACATGACAATTATGCACCCTACTTGACAGGCCCACACAACTACCATCACACTTTCACGAGTGGACAACGCACCACGCTTAGAGTGCCCACACTTAATTGATCAAGCTTTATATATGTGTTGCTAATGGAAATAATCTCAAACTTAATATGTTGATTGAGGGATTTTATATATTTATAAATATATATACACATCCAATCATCACATACTTATAGTACATATCATATACATTCTATATCCCACAAACGAAAGCATGCAATCAAAACATAAGCGATGTCTATGACCATACTATTGTAATTTCTTGGAGCCACAAGGAACTAGTACCACCTAAAGTTCACATCACATGTAGCAACCCGTTGTTGATGAAGATCTATGCTTGAACCTTCGGGGTTGATCAGTTCAACACCTAAACCGATCAGCTCACCTACTGGTCAGTCGGTTGGTTGTTAGATTGATTGTCTCGGCTCTAATCCTAATGATGTTTGGACACCTCTACTTATTCATTTGGGCCACTAGCCGATCAGTTCAACCCCTCCTATCTTCTGTCCTCCTTAGTACTCCATTTGATCGGCTCATCATCTAAAATGGGAGGCTCGTCTGGTGCTGAATGTATTCCAAGAATAAAAACTATCCTAATACTATTTTACATGGTCAAGTTACATTCGAGGGGAGCATAGGAAGGAGAGAATAATACTTTTACATATGAAAGAGAAGATAAAGGCTCAATATTCAAACCAAGACATAAATAGGAATAAAAAACCACAACCATGCACACATATCTAGGGTTATTGGCCATATTCATGCTTCACATCCACCATTAAAACCAACTTTTAGGGCGACACATGTAAATTACACACACACACACACATACACACACACACACACACACACACACACACACACACATATATATATATATATATATATATATATATATATATATATATATCGGAATTATGTAAATATATTCCGACATCCCCCCTAAAAAATATTAGAGGGGTCAAGATTACATGTAGGCCCAACGCCATACACCCAAAACAACATTACAACTCACACATTTAATCTATACGTAGTCTACGTCTAATGCATTTACATATTTTTACAGCAATGTTAGAGTCATTCATAGACTTCCCTTGGTGTCTTCTAGCATTTCTCTCCTCCCAGATATGGTAGCAAAGGGCAGAAAACAAAAGATTTTTCTTCACATCTCTTCCGCACCTAGCAAGCATTCTTCTCGGTTCAGCAATGAGTTGAAGATGAAGTCTAAACTCCCTGCATAAATGGTCCCATACTTCCTTTGTAAACTTACATTCCCCCACAAGGTGATTGTGGCTTTCTTCCTTATCCTCACATAGCAAGCATACAATAGATATATAATAATTCTAGCTCCTTATTCTATCAAGAGTGGAGAGAATATGGTGCAAAAATTTATATACACACATGCTCCATTTAGGCACATACCTATCCATCCATATTTGTTCTCCCACGGTATCCTTTGCTCTTCTGTTACGGGACATTTACCATAAGCTTATCTTCTTGTCTATGAGCTGCCATCCACCGGAATTATTAGCAATAAACATGTGCTTAATTTGTGGCCATATTTCCCTCATGACATTGATGGATCTTGAATACCCTTCTCTTGTTTTCGGAGTAAAGTCCAGTCCTCTAGGATATCTATCTCTCATCCATTTGCCCCATGTAGATGTGCCTTCTTGGTATGCAATCAACCTTCTCATGGAACCCCATCTAAGAAATATCTCTAGGAGTCTTCAAATTCGATCCTCCTTATCCTTAGGAAAAGCTAGCCTGGAATACTTCATAGGGTGGTGCTCGCTTCCCCATAAAAAATTAGCAATCTTCATTTCAATTCTATCCAAAATAGAGACAGGAATTTCACCTTGTTGTGCCCAAAAAATGAGAAGACCTTCAATTGAAGCTTTGATCAAGGTACTACGCCCAACCATAGAAGTCTTTTGTGTAGGCCATATATTTATCATCTCCTCCACTTTATCAATGCAGTCTGTAAAGTCTTTGACTTGAAGGTTGCCACCTGCAAGCGGAAATCCCAAGTATTTGGTTGGGAATATTCCTTTTTCAAACCCCATTGCCTGCGTAAGTCTGACTTCCATCTGATGGCAATTCTTTGACAAGAAGATGTGTGTTTTATTTGCGTTAATACACAACCCTATTTGCTTCCCGAAGTCCCTTAGTAAGCCTTTTAAATTTTCCAGGTAATGCTGCTTGGCTTCAATGAACACCAGAACATCATCAACAAAAATTAAATGCGTCATTACCTTTGTGCCATGTATAGTGTAAGGCTTTATTTCCTTCTCTTCTTCGGCTCGCTGCATCCTCCTTGCAAAGTATTCCATAACAATCACAAAAAGAAGGGGGGATAGGGGGTCACCCTGGCGCAGCCCATTACTGCCCCTAAAGAGACCAGCTGATGTGCCATTCACCAAAACTGAGTAACTAGTAGTCCCGATACATTATTTCATCCAGCCAATCCATTGCTCGTTGAAACCCATCTGTTGCAAAATCCACCAAAGTTTATCCCACCGTACACTGTCATAAGCTTTGGAGACGTCAAGCTTTAAGCAAGCCTTCCTACTACCTCTCATAACATTGTAGTCTAGGAGAAATTCACCAGCAAGAAGAGCACAATCACTAATACTTCTACCTGTAACAAAAGCTCCTTGATTTGCAGAAACTAGAAAGGGGAGGACCATTTTCAGCCGGGCAGCTAGAATTTTTGCAATAATTTTATATTGTACCGAGCAACAGGCAATGGGCCGGAAATCAACAAGAGAAGACGTAACTTTCTTCTTCGGAATAAGAATAAGAAAAGAGTGATTAACCTGTCTCACCATATTCCCTCCTTGGAGAAACTAGTCCACATAAGCAAGCAAGTCACCTTAAATAACATCCCAATTTCTCTTGTAAAAGAAAGCATTAAAGCCATCAGACCCAGAGGACTTATTACTTCCAATGCTCCATACAACATCCTTGACCTCCTGTTCATTAGTTCTTCTGGTAAGAATATTATTGTGAGTGCTAGTGAGTTTGAATTTTCAATCAATATCCTCCTGCTCATCAATATTGTCAAAAAACACCTTGTTGTACAGAGACGTGCAGAAACCAATCACCTATTCTTCAAGATCTTCCTATTTGTTGACAACCATACCTTCAACATTAATGAGTTCAGAAGTAATATTACCTGCCTCTCTCCTTCTAACCATAGAATGATATAGCTTTGTGTTTCTATCTCCATCATCCATCCACTTCTCCTTGCTTCTCTGCCAGAAATTTTTTTCCTCTGCCTTCTTTAGATCTTCAAGCATCATTTTTAGTTCCCTTTCCTTCACAATCAAAATAGGATTTAGTGGATCAGTTAACAGTCTTTCTCTAATGTCTTTACACTCCTGCTTGGTCTCCTTCAGCATCTTTGGTATGTTCACCTTTTCTTCTGCCCATTTTTTGATAGACACCTTGGTGTTTGACAACTTTTTTGCAAAAACATACATGGGATTGCCTGTCACCTGGATACTCCAACTTTGCTTTATGACCTCATCGAACCCTTTCCAATCCGCACAGTAGTTTAGAAATCTGAAAGGTCTTCTTTTATGTTTTTTCTCAGTAATTTGGACAGCAATAGGGGCATGATCACTAATATCAGAACCTTCAGCCTTTGCCTGCACATTAGGAAAAATTTTCAGCCATTCATCATTCACAAGAGCTCTATCAAGCTTGCTTTCTATTATGTCACCCGAGCCCCTTTCATTATTCCAGGTAAAAATATCCCCACCAACCATTGGTAGCTCAAAAAGACATGATTTATCGATGGCTCAATTGAAAGCATCCACTTCAACATTAATAGCAAGTCTTTTCCCTTTTTTCTCAGCCTGCAACCGCACTGTATTAAAATCACCAATGACCATCCAGAGAAGCGCAGCTTGTTTAGAGATAGAAACCATAGTGTCCCATAGATCCAATCTCACTTTGCCATCATTGTGCCCATAAACAGCTGTCAACCACATATGCAAGCCTCCATTATTGACACAGTCCACAATAATTTGCTGATCTGACATTTGTACAACTGAAAGCTGCCATGCATTAGGCTTCCACGCCACACAAACTCTAGCAACCTCTCCACAATCAACATTGGATATTTGCTCCCAACCTTGCGGAAACAGATATTTGATACTATTTTTATTTTGTACCTTTATTTTTGTCTCCACCAATGCAACCAGAGAGTGACCACTAGCAGCAATCCAGTCTCTAATTTCCTTCTTCTTGTTCCTATCACACCCACCTTTAATATTCCATAAGAGCATGGACATATCAAAGATTTTTGTTGGACCTGGTACGCCTAGGAGGCTCCTTTCTGGCATTCTTGTCCTTCCTTTTCTATTCATGTTGCTTAGTTACATTTTCCTCCTCAATGTCTAATTCAGAAAGTGCCCCAAAGCTATTCGTTGTATCCAGAATAGCACTAACACCTTGGTTATTGGGAATGCCTGCCTTGACCCCTTTCTGACGTGAGCTTGATACAAACTCACCCTCCTCCCTATTATTAGTCTTCTCGACTCCTTTGCTGCTGCCAGTCCCTTTATCTTTGGGTGTACGTTGCTCCTCTTCTTCGACTGCACTGCTACTGCTGGTTTCTTTCCCCTTTTGTTGCTCTGCCTTGTTCTTCTCGATCTTGGAACCTTGGATAGTTGCAGTTGGCTTGGCGGAGGTTGGTTTTTCCTTCCAGACCTACCCACCCTCCTTGTTGCTGTCTGCTGGTTTCCTATCACAATAGTCATCAGCGTGCCCGAAAGCCTTACAGATTGAACATCTCGCCGGCACATGGTCATACTCGACCCTCACCGGGATGGGTTCCTTTCCCTTCATGTTTAGCATAACCTTCTGCGGTGTTGGCTTCTCCACCTCCAGTTCTACAATAACCCGAGCTTCATCCGTCTCGAGCGATTGGTCATTGATGTGCAGGAAACATCCGACTCCGCTTGCAATCATCCCCTCCGCTCGCCTGGTCCAGGAGCGTCCGATGGAGTGCACCGTGATCCATGTCGGAACGGTAGAGAAGATGTCCCTCTTGAGTTCATCGACAAATCGGTAATCCTTCACGATCACCAACTGACGGTCGAACCACCTAGGGCCGGTGTTCAGGGATTCCTTCTTGTCGTCGGCGTTGGCAAACCTCACGAGGAAGATGCCGTTTTCTCTGGACAGGAGGTCGAAGGACCCCTTTGGCCTCCACTTGCACTGAATCCACACCTTGAGATGAGGATAGTAAGGCCTCCTCCCGAGGACATAGATTAACACTATGAATTCCCAAATGTCTCACATACGTTCAAACTCCTCCGGCTCGAGATCGACGTGGATCTCACCCTCCTTGATCGACGGCTTCGGGAAGTCCAAGGACTCATTGGCCGTCGACACTAGTTTCGTCAGAACCTGGGACCATGCCTTACGGCCGCCCACAACTTCCTTCTCCCACCTAGGGTTCGCCGCTTCCTGCTGTCGTCCGACGCCTGTCTCTTTATCTCAGTTTTCCTTCTGGTGGCTATGGGTGGAGGTAGGGTTCATGGGATGGGTGTTGGTGGAAGAAGTGGGGTGGACATCACCGGTCGGAGTGACCAGCGATGTGGGCACCATGCCGCAGGTCGGCGGTGATCCATCGAGAATTGCCAGAGCCTAACGAGGAGCGTGCGTCGATTGTTATATATGTATATATATGTATGTATGTATATGTATATATATATATATATATATATATATATATATATATATATATATCATTCATTCAATACCTGCCCAAGTATCCTGGATTTCACTATCCATCAGTTTAAAAAGTAACTATACAACTAAAAAAGTAAATCTAGGCAGAATACACAGAATATATATATAACTGTATATTTGTTATAGTTGTTGCAAATGTAACTATCTAAGTATGAAAAGTAACAACTTGTAAGGTAAAGTAACCCTCTACATGTCAAAAGTAAGAAACTCCAAAAAAAGTAACCAAAATAGGGGGCGGGTATCTACCGGTACGGGTATTAAATACATGCCCATATATATATATATTAGTTGAGATCATATGTGGTATTTAATCAGATATGCACATTAACTATTTTATGTATACACATTGTATGCAATAAATAAATGACTAAAATCTGATCACATTGATTAAATCCCAAATCATAGTAAATTGACATGGTTTTGATACCACTATTGGGGAATATGGCATCAGATAAGGCAGTGGAAACAAAAATTTAACTTCCATATTCCCCTTTAGACACTAGATCGCGTCAACAACTGTGTAATGGGAAGGATGGTTTGTAAGATTATACTTGGTCCTAGAGCAAGTCCAATGGCAATTTCCTTGATGCAACATGCACCTTTATTCAAATTGCACCTATATAGCGTCAGTAGCGGCCTCTTAGTTGATCACCATGGACAATAGTTGACCTCATCCTTCTAGTGGCAAGAAACATCCTCCTCGCCTCTATAGTAGTCAACATAGACCACTAGGAACTCCTTTTGTTCTAGATGAATGAATAAGAAGGAGTTATCCCTTATAGTCAGTGTGCTAGTACCAACTTGCTCTCCCAAATGTCTCTCCCTTGCTATCCCTCCCTTTGATGGGTAGGACTTTCTCGGGTTCTCTCGGTTACCAGAACTAGAGAAGAAAATAATTTTTAGAGATTATTGTTGTGACTCTACAAAGCCTCGATTACCCTATATTTATATGAGGGTCAGGGTCAGGAGTTATATTCTGAGCGGGAGTCGAAGGGAACACAATTTCATTAATTTTCATATCATACAAATGGTAATGACCATCTCAACAATGAACTGACCGGTTCAACCCTTGAACTAGTTGTTTCACTATGTTTCCCAATTGAAGTTGTATTGGTACTTAATATTCAATTAATGCACAATGTGACATAAACATTAATCCTTGATCAAATGGAATTAATCAACCAAGCGGTTGGTTCATGGACCTGAGCCAACTAGTTCACTTCCTGAACTGGTCATATCATGGACCATATTGCCAACATTGGTTCAATTGACCTGATGCTTTAAACTGATCTATACAACACTTGACCCGTTAGGTTCACAATCCAATCAGTCACTCTTTTAACCATAGTTGTATAAATTGAATACCTAGCTCTTTAGTAATAAAGTTTGAACTGCATTAGTGAATAAACGCCTATTCCAAGTGTAACCTATGTTTGTGACCCTATAGGTTCCAAGTTATGTTGCACTTGGTGTCCATAAATAATTTATGACATCACAAGAAATGGTTGGTATCTAGAAATACATCATTGCTATCCAAGTAATCAAAAAGTTGGAAAATGACTTCAACCTACAATATGTGATTGGTGTTATAGTGATTATATAGTTCCTTTGTCACTGATATCTAGATTGAACTTGAGTCATGGATCACCATATTTTCAACTTTCAATCTATGTTCCTTGAACTAGAGCATGTTGTCTGAGATATATGTGAACCCAATATCATATCTGTATTCACATGTGCATGTGCATGCTTTTCTTAGTCTCACTTATCAAGTGGCCTGGATATCAAACTCCTGTAGGAGGGACAAATGCCAACTACATCACTCACAATCATTGTCATGCGTTATGATGTACCTGAGCATCTCCTTTATGGAAACCCTTATTCAAGGTTATAGTGGATGATATCTAAGTACATCAAATGACATGTGATGAGTGTAGTGATTTCAAGTCTGAGAACCACAATCACCACCACCACTATAAGAGATGATTCTGACTACCAATCATGATTTTCATGTATCAATCTTAAGGTGGGTCGGTCTGACACACTTTTATCTAAGACATATCTATGTATTTGGTTTGATATCATATGTCATGACTAATGAGATTCTATCATCAACCAACACACACTATAGTCTTATGTGTTTTTGTTGATTATCAACATTCTACAATAACATCTGACTAGGGACATAACAGGATTGTATCTACTCTCGACATCCGTATGATCTCATTGTTTAGGTCCTCAACCTGAAGACATATGTCATTAAATAATATTATTCTTTAGACACTCATTATGTTTCACCATTATCTCATAACTGAATAAAACATAATAAACTAGAAGATTTGCCTTTATTGTCTCTAAAATTATTTATAAGATATGCCATTACAATAATCATATGATTGGCTCTCTGGGAATGCATACCAATAGTGGAAGCCATAATAATAATCGAGGACCCTGTCACGAGTTCCATCCGTCTCTTGGTAAAAACTCTCGAAAAGTGGTGCAAAAGTGTCAACATCATTACTATTGTCTAGGATCAAAGGGTAGTGATCCTTATAGTTGTCCAAAGACTGGTCCTTATACTAGGGGCAAAACTTCATCAGAATCCCAGGCTACTCTAGATAACTATACCTACATCAACACCTATCCATGTAGTGCCTTTTACTATACCAAGATGGGTCAAACCTAAGTTAACTACACCGATGATATAATTGAAAAATCAAGAGGAGTAAACTAGATATCCATGTTCCCACACCCAACACAGATCATGGTCCATTACACTTCAGTTAAATATTCACCGTTGGATCAGGGTAAGACAAAAATTTCATATAAAAAGATGTTCCCAACGATAATATAGTCACATCAATAGAAGAAAGGCTAGAGGGATCACACCACAATAGATCTAAAGAAAGTACCTCCTACTCTTGAGTTTTGAACATAAATGAGTTCAAATGGATATGAAGTTATTCAATTTTTAAGTGATCTAGAGGGGGAAGTGTCACTGGCATATTTGATGAAAAAACCCACGAAACATCAAGAATCTATGATGAATTCCTTGGAAGGAGACTATGTCTCCAAATAGGTTAAATTAGACATACTCAATACCACCATGGAATCATCACAACTCCATACTCGATATCATTTTTTGAAGAATAAATAACAAGAGAAGGAACTCATAGAAGGTCATTGCTTATCACCACTATATGCGAGGTGATAAAATCCCTTTGTGCTTCATTGAAAATGGGCATGTAACATCTCAAAAAATATATTATACCAAGGAACATGAATTAAATTTTGTTTCAAATGCATACTTTAAAGAAAAGTTAAAGAAATGAGGGTCTTTTATGTATATTTACACAAAGTAGGGTTCATATTATTAAAATTTGAGGTTTTGAGATTGTTTACACTTACTTTGGTATGATTATATATTATCTTGATTTACAAGAGATTTCAAATAAATTACCACTAAATATGATAGAAAATAATTTGGAAAATTGAAGATAATTAATAAAGATAGTTCTATGATATAAAAAATATACATGCTTATTTGACTTGAATCTTGGAAGGGTCGAGTATAATAGGAAAATTTTATATATTCAAAATTTTTGAAAAAGAAAAGATGAGATTCTGTTATCTATTATAGTTTAATGGATATTTAAAGAACATTAATTAGTTATATGTTTCTAATCTAACCGAGAACCTAAGGCAATGATAGTTATCTAGGGACAATAATAACCATACGTCAAATTTTAGCTGGGTATACATAACCATAACTATCCTAACTAAATTTAGGAAGAAAAAGGAACATTTTGCCATTATTTGACCTAACTATACACGTAATTTATCAATTTCCAACAAAATTAGTTTAGATAATTCCAATGTATATGTCACATATTTTACCTCGCAAAGTTTCCTTGCCTTTTCTATTTACGCTGATCCACTATAGCAATTAAATGGCAATATGAGGGACAGAGCCTCGCCTCCAGCCTCTTAAGAGCCTAAATCAGAATAAGAAACCAAGTTCTCAGACTCTGATCACCTCCACTTTTCTCGTGATCCAGTTGATATTTTTGGAAGCTAGGACTCTCATAGAACTAGGAAAAGCATCCACTCTATATAAACCCTGATATGAACCCTATGCTTTTTGGGAAGGGAAACACCCAATAGTCATTCTTTTCTTCCAAGAGACAGATACTGGGGACTTGTCCATAGAAGGAAAAGGGCCATTCCTTGTGAAGCCTTAGACAATGTCCATAGATTTATAGGGACCACTATTTTGACACTACTTTGATAGGAGGAACTGAGGAAGTGTGGAGAAGAAGATCCACATCCACAATGATGACGATGCTGATGGGGGGCAGGGGTGGACATGCGATCTTCATCAAATTCAACCCATGTAAGCAACTTCAAGGTAAATCTATGGGTCTTCAAAGAACCCATCGAAAGAGGCACTACATTCACCACAGATCAAAAGGGTCATTCACATAGTAGGTTCCCTGGGCTAATGTGCCGTATTTGCAAGATGGCCAAAAGGAACCCCCGCCAGGGCTCAGCAATACCGCACACTCAAGTAGTGCACATTGCTTGAAACCCAGCAGGTGCAGGGAGGACTCGTGGGTGATGATTCATATTGAGAGTGTCGATAAAGTTCTTTTTGGACTGAGATACCTTGAACCACCATGACCGATTAGGTGGAAATGCCCCAAGGAGCTACTCTATTTTACAGAGAAAATAGAGAGTGCCGCCCTATAGCAAACATCAGGGATGAAGGGGGAGGGGCGTGGGTCAAGCAGATTTCGCCCAAGGTGGATCCTATATCCGACCCATTTAGCATCCACATGAGGTAATTGATGACTTGATTTGTTCAAATAAGTCTACTATGTTGCATAAATCATAGTAATTAATTGGCATATCTATTGGGGTCAAGTTATATATAAACTTTGATCTATTTTTTGAGATCTAGAAAATGAAATAAACCATAAGGCATAATTGGATTTGGTTTCAAAAAGTTGCAGAGTTAGCATAATTAGGTTCGGAAACCTTATTAATATTATTTGGGTGATTATCATAGGTTGATTAAGAGAATTGAGACCAGGGATCTAGGAGTTACTTTTCCTATTAACTTAGGTAAGTGGTTCATGCCCATGAGTATTCATATTTATTAAGACCAACATATTTACATATTTCTCATATAAGGAATTATGATTCATGTTTCTAATGTTCTAAGATTTTAATACCTTCATGATTATGTTTTGAGAAATATGTAATATCTCAAGTAGTGATATGTTATTAAATTTCGATAGAATGGTTGGGATTCATGATCCATGTGTTCATGAGAAAATAAAAGGATTATGTTCCTATAAGATTTCTTAATAATCATTCATATTCATGAATAAGACTACAAGGTAAGATATTTGTACATCTATGATTATGTATTATACCCATGTCCTTAAGACAAGTAGAGACATGCCATAAATATTTTCTTATATAGATAGAGATCTGAGAACCTAGAAGTTATCTAAATTTATTAGAATGAATAAGATCTAAGGATAAATACATGATTGGATTATAAAAACAGAATGCATTAATTTATGATTAAGTTTGCAAGATAAGATTTTATAAGATGCATGTTTTAAGATTTAAGAGTCAAGCTCACATGAATGCATTAAGATTCATGTTAATATAAGACTTCATTAGAATTTCATTAGATCGAGTTATCATGTCAAAAATCATATTTTATATATTTACTACTTAAGTTACTTTTATATACTTAGTATTCCAATATTCCGTTCATATTATTTTTCCTAAGATTTAGACTTACATGTCATAAATCTGATATCAAAATTTAATTAAGTCATCGATCAAATAAGAGTTTCAAATTAAGATTTATCCAGATAATAGGAATATTACATTTTAATTCAGATTTAGATTACTCAATATGTGGGTAGCCAGATATTTGATTAAGATACATGATAATGGTTTTAGACCCATCTCAGTTTTGCAATTGAGATTATTCATATTCAGATGTAGATTCAGATTCAGAGTTCAGTACATATTCAATATTGAGTATTCAGTTTCAGATAAGTCCAGATTCAAAATTTAGTAAGATTAGACATAAGATAATTAATTCAGAACCTTCACATAATACATTATATGATAAGTCCTCATTCAGAGAGTCCCGGGACCAACCAGAGGCATCTGTTGCCAATTTAGAGGAGTGTTTACTCTATTTAAGAGGGCACACTGTGCCAAGAGAGGGTGCGTTGCACCATAGAGGACACTTCGATGTCAATGGAGGAGGACTTATTGCATAATGGTGGCCATGGTCAGATAAAAAATATAAATAAAAGATGTCTTAGTTCAAAGAATGTACATAATATCATTTATAAATTTTGTAAAGGAGATTAAGAAAAGAGAGACATGACTCAAGACCTTTGTGCAAGTCATGTGGCTCAAGCACCAGAGTGTAGGCTAATTTAGAGACATAACCCATGACCAGAGTGTAGGTTATGCGACCCATGCATCTTAGTGCAGGTCATGAGACCTAGGCACCAGAGTACAAGTCTCCAGAGAAAGATAAGTAAAAGATAAGAACTAAGTTAAATTAAGAAGAAATATTTATATTTTAGATTTTTTAAAGTTTTTAATGTTAGTTCTCAGTATATAATGTTTTAAGAATATTTTGTGGTATCTTATTTCATCAAGTAATGTATATGTTAGATACTCATGCCACTTACATTAACAACTATTTTTCTAGTGCATGGTTGGGGATGATATGTTCGTAGGTGAGAGTAGAAGCAGAGTAGATTCCAGAGAATCAAGTAAAGGATAGAACATGACTCAATCTGGTGGGGTGCCAACTATAAGATGATCCTCATGTTTATAAATTCATCTATATGTTTCTATGTTTGAAACTTTAGAATAGATAATTTGTCTCAAGATGTAATATAAGTTTTCTATGTGATAGTATTTATGTTCCTTTTGTAAGAACAATCATGAGAATATTTTTAATAATTCAGTTTGTGGGATTGATTGTAATGTTGTTATGTATGTCAGTTTTATGTAATGCCCTCCTTGAGTGCACATGTTATGGATAACTCAGTGTTGCTTCCTCTATGTGTATGTGTGCACTTGGGGAGGGCGTTACAATATGGTATCAGAGTGACATTATAGTTGGTGACCAAATGAATTCTAATGTTCTTACTTAATATCATTATAAAAAAACTAAGTGAAAGTAGAGCATAGATTCGGAAAGATAAGTAGTAGACCTATATATAGAAGAAGTAAGTGAAAGATTTTAGAGATTTTAGTAGAGATCTAGATAGGAGACAAAATATTAGATAAGGATTAGGATTATGTGCCTAGATTTTTAGACTTTTATCTTAACACTATAGTTGCATATATAATTCTCTCTCCTTTTCCCACATGTTTGTAGTATGGGACAAAAACTTATGGGGTTTTGTAGAGAGAATGTTATGTGAATAATCATGATTGTCTTATCCTTTCAAGTGCATGTGGTGTGGGACATGTGAACTACGGAGGTGCTAAGACAAGTGTGATAACACATGTCCCCTTTGAATATATGACTGGTCAACATGTATCCAAAGTTGACAAACAAAGGAGTTGACATTAAAAGTTTGAGATATATAGTCACCTAAACCTAATCATACACATAGTAAGACCAAGAAGGTATATGAAGGATATATATTTCAACATACATAAGGTAGTTAGTTTTAAGTGAACTAGCCAGCCACAGAGAGGAGACAAGCTAGAGTCTTTTCCATGATAGATGGTGAAGGTATAATTTAGATTTCTAGATCTATTAGTAGTATATGCACATGTTTTCCTGATAATGATATACATGCAAATTTCACACCGTCAATATGCAAATGAGTTATTAAGGAAATATTGGAGAGCTAATGTACATAAAATATGTGAAACCCTGAGGTGGGTAGACTAATCAAATTTTTAGGATGAAATTTATTTAAGGTGGGTAGAATTGTAACATCTAAAAAAATATATTATAACAAGGATCTTGAATTGAATTTTGTTTAAAATGCATACTTTAAAGAAAAGTTAAAGAAATGAGGGTCTTTTATGCATATTTACACAAAGTAGGGTTCATATTATTAAAATTTGAGGTTTTGAGATTGTTTACACTTACTTTGGTATGATCAGAAATTATCTCAATTTACAAGAGATTTCAAATAAATTACCACTAAATATGATAGAAAATAATTTGGAAAATTGAAGACAATTAATAAAGATAGTTCCATGATATCAAAAATATACAAGCTTATTTGACTTTAATCTTGGAAGGATCGAGTATAATAGGAAAATTTTCTATATTCAAAAATTTTGAAAAAGAAAAGATGAGATTCCCTTATCTATCATAGTTTAATGGATATTTAAGGAACATTAATTAGTTATATGTTTCTAATCAAATCGAGAACTCAAGGCAATGATAGTTATCTAGGGACAATAATAACCATACATCAAATTTTGGTTGGGTCCTAACTAAATTTAGGAAGAAAAAGGAACATTTCACCATTATTTGACCTAAATATACACATAAATTATCAATTTGCAACTAAATTAGTTTAGATAATTCCAATGTATATGTCACATATTTTACCTCGCAAAGTTTCCTTGCCTTTTCTATTTACACTGATCCACCATAGCAATTAGATGGCAATCTGAGGGACAGAGCCTCACCTCCGGCCTCCCAAGAGCATGAATCAGAATAAGAAACCAAGTTCTCAGACTTTGATCACCTCCACTTTTCTCATGATCCAGTTGATATTTCTGGAAGCTAGGAATCTCATATAACTAGGAAAAGCATCCACTCTATATAAACCCTATGCTTTTGGGAAGGGAAACACCCAATAGTCATTCTTTTCTTCCAAGAGACACATACTGGGGACTTGTCCATAGAAGGAATAAGGACCGATCCTTGAGAAGCATGGGACAATGTCCATAGATTTATAGGGACCACTTTTTTGACACTTCTTTGATCGGAGGAACCGAGGAAGTGTGGAGAAGAAGATCCACATCCACAGTGATGACAATGCTGATGGGGGGTGGGGTGGACATGCGATCTTCGCCAAATTTAACCCATGGAAGCAACTTCAAGGTAAATCTTTGGGTCTCCAAAGAACCCAACAAAAGGGTCAATACATTCACCACAGATCAGATGGGTCGTTTACATAGCAGGTTCCCTAGTCTCATGTGTCGTATCTGCAAGATGGCTGAAAGGAACCCATGCCAGGGCTCAGTAGTGCCACATGCTCAAGTAGTGCACATTGCTTGAGACCCAACAGGTGTAGGGAGGACTTGTGGATGAGGATTCATATTGAGAGCATCGATTAAGTTCTTTTTGGGCTAAGATACCTTGAACCACCACGACTGATCAGGTGGAAATGCCCCAAGGAGCTGCTCTATTTTACAGAGAAAATAGAGGGTGCAACACCCTATAGAGAACACCAGGGATGAAGGGGGAGGAGAGCGGGTCATGCAGATTCCACCCAAGGTGGATCCTATATCTGACCCATTTAGCATCAACATGAGGTAATTGATGACTTGAATTGTTCAAATAAGTCTCCTATGTTGCATAAATCATAGTAATTAATTGGCATATCCATCGGGGTCAAGTTATATATAAATTTTGATCTATTTTTTGAGATCTAGATAATGAAATAAACCATAAAGCATAATTGGGTTTGGTTTCAAAAATTAGTAGAGTTAGAATAATTAGGTTTAGAAACCTTATTAAGATTATTTGGGTGATTATCATAGGTTGATTAAGAGAATTGAGATCAGGGATCTAGGAGTTGTTTTTCCTATTAACTCAGGTAAGTGGTTCATGCCCATGAATATTAACATTTATTAAGACTAGTATATTTACATATTTATCATATAAGGAATTATGATTCATGTTTCTAATGTTCTAAGATTTTAATACCTTCATGATTATGTTTTGAGAAATATGTAATATCTCAAGTAGTGATATGCTATTAAATTTCCATAGAATGGTTGGGATTCATGAGCCAGGTGTTCATGAGAAAATTAAAGGATTATGTTCCTATAAGATTTCTTAATAATCATTCATGTTAGTGAATAAGGCTACAAGGTAAGATATGCAAGTAAATTTGTCATACATCTATGATTATGTATTATACCCATGTCCTTAAGACAAATAGAGACATTCCATAAAGATTTTCTTATATATAGAGAGATTTGAGAACCTAGAAGTTATCTAGATTTCTTAGAATGATTAAGATCTAAGGATAAATACATGATAGGATTATAAGAATATAATGCATTACGTTATGATTAAGTTTGCAAGATAAGATTTTATAAGATGCATGTTTTAAGATTTAAGAGTTAAGCTCACATGAATGCATTAAGATTCATGTTAAGATAAGACTTCATTATAATTTCAATAGATTGAGTTATCATGTCAGAAATCATATTTTAGATATTTACTACTTAAGTTACTTTTATATACTTAGTATTCTTATATTCAGTTCAGATTGTTTTTCCTAAGATTTAGACTTACATGTGATAAATCTGATATCAACATTTAATTAGGTCATTCGATCAAACAAGAGTTTCAAATTATGATTTATCCAGATAATAGGAATATCACATTTTAATTCAGATTTTGATTACTCAATATGTGGGTAGCTAGATATTTGAATAAGATACATGATAATGATTTTAGACCCATCTCAATTTTGTAATTGAGATTATTCATATTCAGATGTAGATTCAGATTCAGAGTTCAATACACATTCAATACTGAGTATTCAGTTTCAGATAAGTCCAGATTCAAAATTTAGTAAGATTAGACATAAGATAATTAATTCAGAACCTTCACATAATAAATTATATGATAAGTCCTCATTCAGAGAGTCTCGGGACCAATCAGAGCCATATGTTGCCAATTTAGAGGAGTGTTTACTCCATTTAAGAGGGCACATTTTGCCAAGAGAGGGTATGTTGCACCATAGAGGACACTTCGGTGTCAATAGAGGAGGACTTATTATATAATGGTGGCCATGGTCAGATAAAAATTATAAATAAAAGATGTCTTAGTTCAAAGAATGTACATAATCTCATTTATAAGTTTTGTATAAGAGATTAAGATAAGAGAGACATGACTCAAGACCTTTGTGCAAGTCATGTGGCTCATGAACTAGAGTGCATGCCAATTTAGATACATAACCCATGCCAGAGTGTAGGTTATGTGACCCTTGCATCTTAGTGCAGGTCTTGAAACCCAGGTACCAGAGTACAAGTCTCTAGAGAAAGATAAGTAAAAGATAAGAACTAAGTTAAAGTAAGAAAAAATATTTATATTTTAGATTTTTTTAAAGTTTTTAATGTTAGTTCTTAGTATATAATGTTTAAGAATATTTTGCAGTATCTTATTTCATCAAGTAATGTATATGTTAGATACTCATGGCACTTACATTAACAACCATTTTTATAATGCATGGCTGGGGATGAGATGTCCGTAGGTGAGAGTAGAAGCAGAGTAGATTCTAGAGAATCAAGCAAAGGATAGAACATGACTCAATCTCATGGGGTGCCAACTATAAGATGATCCTCAAGTTTATAAATTCATCTATATGTTTCCATGTTTAGAACTTTAGAATAGAGACTTTGTCTCAAGATGTAATATAAGTTTTCCATGTGATAGCATTTATGTTCCTTTTATAAGAACAATCATGAGAATATTTTTAATAATTCAGTTTGTGTGATTGATTGTAATGTTGTTATGTCTGTCATTTTTATGTAATGCCCCCTTGAGTGCACGAGTTATGGATAACTCAATGTTGCTTCCTCTATGTGTATGTGTGCACTTAGGGAGGGTGTTACAATATGATATCAGAGCGACATTATAATTGGTCACCAAATGAATTCTCATGTTCTTACTTAAGATCATTATAAAAAAACTAAGTGAGAGTAGAGCATAGATTCAGAAAGATAAGTAGTAGACCTATATATAGAAGAAGTAAAAGATTTTATAGATTTTAGTAGAGATCTATATAGGAGACAAAATTTTAGATAAGGATTAGGGTTATGTGCCTAGATGTTTTAGACTTTTATATTAACACTATAGTTGTATATATAATTCTCTTCCCTTTTCCCACATGTTTGTAGTATGGGACACATACATATGGTTTTTTTAGAGAGAATGTTATGTGCATAATCATGATTGTCGTGTCATTTCAAGTGCATGTGATATGGGACATGTGCACCACGGAGGTACTAAGACAAGTGTGATAACACATGTCACCTTTGAATATATGACCGACTAACATGTATCCAAAGGAAACAAACAAAGGAGTTGACATTAAAAGTTTGAGATATATAGTCACCTAATCCTAATCATACACATAGTAAGACCAAGCATGTATATGAAGGATATATATTTTGGCATACATAAGGTAGTTAGTTTTAAGTGAACCAACCAACCACAGAGAAGAGACAAGCTAGAGTCTTTTCCATGATAGATGGTGAATGTATAATTTAGATTTCTAGATCTATTAGCAGTATATGCACATGTTTGCCTTATAATGATATACATGCAAATTTCACACCATGAGTATGAAAATGAGTTATTAAGGAAATATTAGAGAGCTAGTGTACATAAAATATGTGAAACCCTGAGGTGGGTTGACTAATCAAATTTTGCGGATGAAATTTATTTAAGGTGGGTAAAATTGTAATATCCCAAAAAAATATTATGTCAAGGATCTTGAATTGAATTTTGTTTAAAATGCATACTTTAATTTTTTTTAAAGAAATGAGGGTCTTTTATGCATATTTACACAAAGCAGGGTTCATATTATTAAATTTGAGGTTTGAGATTGTTTACACTTACTTTGGTATGATTAGACATTATCTCGATTTATAAGAGATTTCAAATAAATTACCACAATGTATGATAGAAAATAATTTGGAAAATTGAAGATAATTAATAAAGATAGTTCTATGATATCAAAAATATACAAGCTTATTTGACTTTAATCTTGTAAGGGTCAAGTATAATAGGAAGATTTTCTATATTCAGAAAATTTGAAAAAGAAAATGTGAGATTCTCTTATCTATTATAGTTTAATGGCTATTTAAAGGACATTAATTAGTTACACGTTTCTAATCAAATCAAGAACCTAAGGCAATGTTAATTATCTAGGGACAATAATAGGCATATGTCAAATTTTGATTGGGCATATATAACCATAATTATCCTAACTAAATTTAGGAAGAAAAAGGAACATTTTGCCACTATTTGACCTAAGTATGCACGTAATTTATCAATTTGCAACCAAATTGGTTTAGATATTTCCAATATATATGTCACATATTTTACCTTGCAAAGTTTCCTTACCTTCTCTATTTACGCTAATCCACCATAGCAATTAGATGGTAATCTGAGGGACAGAGCCTCACCTCCGGCCTCCCAAGATCCTGAATTAGAATAGGAAACTAAGTTCTCAAACTCTAATCACCTCTGCTTTTCTCATGATCCAGTTGATATTTTTAGAAGCTAGGACTCTCATAGAACTTGGAAAAGCAGCCGCTCTATATAAACCCTGATATGAACCCTATGTTTTTTGGGAAGGGAAACACCCAATAGTCATTCTTTTCTTCTAAGAGACAAATACTGGGGACTTGTCCATCAAAGGAACAAGGGACGATCCCTGATAAGCCTGGGACAATGTCCATAGATTTATAGGGACCACTACTTTGACACTTCTTTGATTAGAGGAAGTGTGGAGAAGAAGATCCACATCCATAGTGATGATGACGCTGATTGGGGGGGGGCAGGAGTGGACATGTAATCTTCATCAAATTCAACCCATGTAAGTGAATTCAAGGTTGAGATTTGGGTCTCCAAAGAACCCACTGAAAGGGGTGCTACATTCACCACAAATCAGAAGGGTCATTCAAATAGCAGGTTCCCTGGGCTCATGCACCGTATCTATAAGATGACCGAAAGGAACCCCCGCCAGGGCTCAATAGTGCCACACACTCAAGAAGTGCACATTTCTTGAGACCCAATAGGTGTAGGGAGGACTCGTGGTTGAGGATTCAATTTGAGAGCATCGAGAAAGTCCTTTTTAGGCTTAGATACCTTGAACCACAGTGACCGATCAGGTGGAAACGCCCCAAGGAGCTGCTCTGTTTTATAGAGAAAGCAGAGGGCACATCACCCTATAGCAAATATCGGGATGAAGGGGGAGGGGCATAGATCAAGCGGATTCCACCCAAGTTGGAACTTGTATCCGACCCATTTAGCATCCACATAAGGTAATTGATGACTTGATTTTTTCAAATAAGTCTCCTATGTTGCATAAATCATAGTAATTAATTGGTATATCCAACATGGTCAAGTTATATATGAATTTTGATCTATTTTTTGAGATCTAGACAATGAAATAGGCCACAAGGCACAATTTGGTTTGGTTTAAAAAAGTTGCAGAGTTAGCATAATTAGGGTTTAGAAACCTTATTAAGATTATTTGGGTGATTATCATATGTTGATTAAGAGAATTGAGATCAGGGATCTAGGATTTGTTTTTCCTATTAACTCAGGTAAGTGGTTCATGCCCATGAGTATTCATATTTATTAAGCCTAGTATATTTACATGTTTCTCATATATAGAATTATGACTCATGCTTCTAATGTTCTAAGATTTGAATTCCTTCATGATTATGCTTTGACACATATTTAATATCTCAAGTAGTGCTATGTTATTAAATTTCCATAGAATGGTTGGGATTCATGAGCATGTGTGCATGAGAAAATTAAAGTATTATGTTCCTATAAGATTTCTTAATAACTATTCATATTAGTGAATAAGACTACAAGGTAAGATATGCAAGTAAGTTTGTCATACATCTATGATAATGTATTATACCCATGCCCTTAAGACAAGTAGAGACATGCCATTAATATTTTCTTATATAGATAGAGATTTGAGAACCTAGAAGTTATCTAGATTTCTTAGAACGATTAAGATATAAGGATAAATACATGGTAGAATTTCAAGAATAGAATGCATTAAGTTATGATTAAGTTTGCAAGATAAGATTTTATAAGATGCATGTTTAAGATTTAAGAGTTAAGCTCACATGAATGCATTAAGATTCATGTTAAGATAAGAATTCATTATACTTTCAAGAGATTGATTTATCATGTCAGAAATCATATATTAGATATTTACTACTTAAGTTACTTTTATATACTTAGTATTCCTATCTCTAGTTTACATTGTTTTTCCTAAGATTTATACTTACATGTCACAAATTTGATATCAACATTTAATTAAGTCATTCGATCAGACAAGAGTTTCAAATTAAGATTTATCCAGATAATAAGAATATCGAATTTTAATTCAGATTTAGATCACTCAATATGTGGGTAAACAGATATTTGATTAAGATACATGATTTGAGTTTTAGACCCATCTCAGTTTTGTAATTGAGATTATTCATATTTATATGTAGGTTTAGATTTAGAGTTCAGTACATATTCAATGCTGAGTATTCAATTTTTGATAAGTCCAGATTCAAAATTTAGTAAGATTAGACTTAATATAATTAATTCAGAACCTTCACATAATACATTATATGATAAGTCCTCATTTAGAGAGCCTTGAGATGAATCAGAGGCATATGTTGCCAATTTAGAGTACTGTTTACACCATTTCAGAGGGCATGTTGTGCCAACAGAGGGTGCGTTGCACCATACAGGATACTTTGGTGTCAATAGTGGAGGACTTATTATATAATGGTGGCCACAGTCAGCTAAAAATTATAAATAAAAGATGCCTTAGTTCAAAGAATGTACATAATCTCATTTATGGGTTTTGTAAAAGAGATTAAGATAAGAGAGACATGACTCAGGACCTTTGCGCAAGTCATGTGGCCTAGGCACCAGAGTGCAGGCAAATTTAGAGACAAAACCCATGCCCATAGTGTATGTTATGTGACCCAGGCATCTTAGTGCAGGTCATGAGACCCATGTACCAGAGTACATGTCTCCAGAGAAAGATAAATAAAAGATAAGAACTAAGTTAAAGTAAGAAGAGATATTATATATATCGGATTTTGTAAAGTTTTTAATGTTAGTTCTCAGTATATAATGTTCAAGAATATTTTTTTCTATCTTATGTCATCAAGCAATGTATATGTTAGACACTCATGGTACTTACGATAACAACTATTTTTCTAATGCATGTCTAGGGATGAGACGTCCTAAGGTGAGAGTAGAAGCATAGTAGATTCCAGAGAATCCAGCAAAGGATTGAACATGACTCAATATGGTGGGGATGCTAGCTATAAGATGATCTTCATGTTTATAGATTCATCTATACGTTTCCATGTTTAGAACTTTAGAATAGAGACTTTGTCTCAAGATGTAATATAAGTTTTCCATGTGATAGCATTTATGTTCCTTTTGTAAGAACAATCATGAGAATGTTTTTAATAATAGAGTTTGTGTTCAAATAAGTCTACTATGTTGCATAAATCATAGTAATTAATTGGCATATCCATTGGGGTCAAGTTATATATAAACATTGATCTATTTTTTGAGATCTAGACAATGAAATAGACCATAAGACATAATTGGGTTTGGTTTCAAAAAGTTGTAGAGTTAGCATAATTAGGTTTAGAAACCTTATTAAGATTATTTGGGTGATTATCATAGGTTGATTAAGAGAATTGAGACCAAGGATCTAGGAGTTGTTTTTCCTATTAACTCAGGTAAGTGGTTCATGCCCATGAGTATTCATGATTATAAAGATCAATATATTTACATATTTCTCATATAAGGAATTATGATTTATGTTTCTAATGTTCTAAGATTTTAAAACCTTCATGATTATGTTTTGAGAAATATGTAATATCTCAAGTAGTGATATGTTATTAATTTCCATAGAATGGTTGGGATTCATGATCCAGGTGTTCATGAGGAAATTAAAGGATTATGTTCCTATAAGATTTATTAATAATCATTCATATTCATGAATAAGACTACAAGGTAAGATATTTGTACATCTATGATAATGTATTATACCCATGACCTTAAGACAAGTAGAAACATACCATACAAATTTTCTTATATAGATAGAGATCTGAGAACCTAGAAGTTATCTAGATTTCTTAGAATGAATAAGATATAAGGATAAATACATGGTCGGATTATAAGAATAGAATGCATTAAGTTATGATTAAGTTTGCAAGATAAGATTTTATAAGATGCATGTTTTAAGATTTAAGAGTCAAGCTCACATGAATGCATTAAGATTCATGTTAAGATAAGACTTCATTAGAATTTCATTAGATCGGGTTATCATGTCAAAAATCATATTTTAGATATTTACTACATAAGTTACTTTTATATACTTAGTATTCCAATATTCAGTTCAGACTGTTTTCCTAAGCTTTAGACTTACATGTCATAAATATGATATTAGAATTTAATTAAGTCATCGATCAAACAAGAGTTTCAAATTAAGATTTATCTAGATAATAGGAATATCACATTTTAATTCAGATTTAGATTACTCAATATGTGGGTAGCCAGATATTTGATTAAGATACATGATAATGGTTTTAGACCCATCTCAATTTTGCAATTGAGATTATTCACATTCAGATGTAGATTCAGATTCAGAGTTCAATACATATTCAATACTGAGTATTCAGTTTTAGATAAGTCCAGATTCAAAATTTAGTAAGATTAGACATAAGATAATTAATTCAAAACCTTCACATAATACATTGTATGATAAGTCCTCATTCTGAGAGTCTCGGGACCAATCAGAGGCATATGTTTCCAATTTAGAGGAGTGTTTACTCTATTTAAGAGGGCACGTTGTGCCAAGAGAGGGTGCATTGCACCATAGAGGACACTTTGATGTCAATGGAGGAGGACTTATTGCATAATGGTGGCCATGGTCAGATAAAAAATATAAATAAAAGATGTCTTAGTTCAATGAATGTACATAATCCCATTTATAAGTTTTTTAAAAGAGATTAAGATAAGAGAGACATGACTCAAGACCTTTGTGCAAGTCATGTGGCTCAGGCACCAGAGTGCAGGCCAATTTAAAGACATAACCCATGACCAGAGTGTAGGTTATGTGACCCATGCATCTTAGTGAAAGTCATGAAACCCAGGTACCAGAGTACAAGTCTCCAGAGAAAGATAAGTAAAAGATAAGAACTAAGTTAAATTAAGAAGAAATATTTATATTTCAGTTTTTTAAAGTTTTTAATGTTAGTTCTCAGTATATAATGTTTTAAGAATATTTTGTGGTATCTTATTTCATCAAGTAATGTATATGTTAGATACTCATGCCACTTACATTAACAACCATTTTTCTAATGCATGGCTGGGGATGAGATGTTTTTAGGTGAGAGTAGAAGCAGAGTAGATTCCAGAGAATCAAGCAAAGGATAGAACATTACTCAATTTGGTGGGGTGCCAGATGAAAGATGATCCTCAAGTTTATAGATTCATCTATATGTTTCCATGTTTAGAACTTTAGAATAGAGACTTTGTCTCAAGATGTAATATAAGTTTTCCATGTGATAGCATTTATGTTCCTTTTGTAAGAACAATCATGAGAATGCTTTTCATAATACAGTTTGTGTGATTGATTGTAATGTTGTTATGTATGCCAGTTTTATGTAATGCCCCCCTTGAGTGCATGAGTTATGGATAACTGAGTGTTGCTTCCGCTATGTGCATGTGTGCACTTAGGGAGGGTGTTATAGGGCACATGCCTCAACACATGACCCTTAATATAATCATTAGTTTGGGGAGGACCCCCTTGATATACAATCCCTTAAGACAATCATTAGTTTGGGGAGGGACCCCCTCGACATACAACCCCTTATGACAATCATTAGTTTGGAGAGGGACCCCCTCAACATACAACCAACAATCAAGAAAGCAAATTCCTTTCTATAAATGCATTAGAGCACATTAAAGGAGAGATAATGATCTAACTCTAGGCTAGATGGTGCATCTCGCCAGAGGTGCACACTAATCAATTGGAAATTTGAGTAGATGCGCCCCACTAGACCGGGACACATGGTGGGCATCTTTCAAAATTTATAAAAGACCTACACAAACACACTCACATACACTAAAACACTACACCTACAAGTGCACGGGGTCGTGTCATAGTATAGGAGGATGTCAAGTATAGGGTCGATCCACATGGAGAAAAGGGGGCACTGGAGCTAGGTTCCTACTATGGATTCTAGAGTTGAAGGGTTTGAAGTTGATTTTTGGATTACACTAAGGGTTGAACAAGAAAGTAATTAAAGGAAAGAAAACAATATCAAAACCTAAGTTAACTCTAGACAATTAATTCTAATGAACAAGAAAAGACAAGGCAAGGCAAAGAAAAGAGCAAGCTATGCTAAGGTAGGCAAGGAGAGGTCTACACTACACTAAGCTAGCAAATAGGGAAAAAGAGAAATTGATAACCTAAGCTAGCAAGAACAAATCAAGAACAAGGCAAGAAGCTAATTGAACATGTAAAGATCTAACTAGGTTAACACTAGCTAAGTAATAAGGCAATTAGGGTTCTAAAGTAATAAAAGGAAGTGTGGGCTGTTTGGGGGATGCACTTTTCAATTAGGTTGGGGGTGACATGTGAATATTATAATCTGATTTAGATTATAAAACCAAAAAACCAGCTAGAGGCTAATGAATTACCCTAAACTACTAACTGGCCATGGATAGGATAGGTTGTGTATAGGGGAACTAATCCCTAACACCTACTACCCTTACGAGGCTCAATTGGGTTAGGATTTAGGTTTAATTCAATTAGAGTCTAAAAAAGCCTAGATTTCTAGTTTAGAGTATCTTAGGGTGATTAGGGGCTGAGGGTAGTAATGGGAGTGGAAATGAGGTTTTAGGCGTCACATCACCCACATTCTAGCCTTGAGAAAGCTCTATGCTAATCACACTAAATAAATCTAAACTAGCTACTTAGATCTCTCAACTAGGGTTAGGAAAATTGATTAGCATGTAGGAAGATGGGTGGGTAGCAAATCCCAAAATTCACACATATAAGAAATTTCCCTAAATTTGTAGGTGATTTCAACCACAAACCATCAAGAAATTCATGGAGAATGAGATAGAAATAGATAATAATCATTAACAAATGAAATTACAATGTTTACATATTTTTTTTCTCCAACATGGTATCAAAGTAACATTTTTGACCCCAAACAGCCCACCAAAGGGGCCTAGCTACTCAATGAAATGGAAAATACAAAAAGAAAGGAGAAAGAGGGAGAAGTAGCCATGGAGCTCGGTGTACATGGAATGATCCTCCTCTTCAACTGCTACAAGACGTCCTCCTTCCTCCAAGGTGCAAGGACATGGAATAATGGTGGAATAGGGTCAAAACACTAAGAAATTAGGGTTTTGGTGGTGGAAATGGTGAAATAGAGTGGAATGGAGGTGGAAATGAAGTGGAATGGGTGGAATAAGAAAATAGGGAGCTAAGAGGTGGTAGAAGGTAGCTAACCTTAGCCTCTAGCCACCACCACATATATATAGATGGGAAGGAAGCAATAGGTCAAGTAGGGGTAAAGTGGGAACACTAGTGCAAAAGTAGCTTGGTTTTTGTGTGTAGCACGGCCGTGGTGGGTGTAGGGGAACATGGTCTTGGTGTGTGGAAATGACCAAGGTGAAAAGTGGAGAAAATGATTAGGGAAGTTGGTGGTTTTGAACTAAAAGTGGCACAACCATGGTAGTCAGCACGACTATGGTGAGTCAAGGGTGGCATAACCATGGTTGTCACCACGACTGTGGAGTCTTGGAGTTGGCTACCCGTTCTTGACACCACACCCGTTCTGCCTCAGCTGCAACACAAATGTGTAAGGTGGCACACATGTTCTGGCTCCTCGTGGCAGTACCATTCTGTGTTGCACGACTGTGGTGTTCTATGTACTACTTCAATGATGACTCTATTGATTTTTAGTGATCTAGAACGACCGTTCTGTGATACCACAACCGTGCCGGTCTCTGTATCAACACTTTGAACTTGTTCATTAAGGATCCTTGGACATTGTTTCTTTAATTGATATTTATCCACTAGGGGTAGGTTGAGGGAGTCTTAAACTTCACTCTGGGTCTCTCTAAGAGTAGAGAATCCCTAGGATCACTCCTCTCTCTCGTCCATCCAAGCGTGGTTCAAATTCCTGAAAAACATGCAAATAATGTCCATAAGTGCATTTTACACAAATATGCATAATAACATGTAATCTAACATGTATAGATGTGATTGAAATGCAATATTCCACATGTTGAAGCCCTAAAATAGGGCTGCATCACCACCCCAAAAATTAAAACATACTTGTCCTCAAGTATGCTCCAACTCAATCTCTCTACAATTTTTCCATAATCAAGAAATGACAAATGCAATGCAAAAGATTATTATTGACCAGATGGGCTCAAAGATGACTAGGTACATGCATTTCACCTCTCTCCTCTCCTCTCCTCTTTCACAAACCCATCATGATTAGAGAACCGGGCCTGCAAACTTTGAATATAGAGCATATAAAACACAATCAATCCATATGGTTGTCATATCACTCAAAATAAACCGTTTCATGGTGGCAAAGGTAAAAAATGACTAATTTTGCTATTTTACATTCATGCATTCAATCTCATATGTCTATCCACACTAAGTAACCAACATGGTTGCAAAAAAGGGAAAAATGAGCTATGTTTGATGTTTCCTAGCTCAATGGGAATGTAAAAGGAAGAAAGGGTTGTGATAAGATTTTGGAGTGCTTTTACACACTCATCTTTTCTTTATTTAGATGCTCTTAAACATGAGCATCTTTTATTCTATTTTTGCATTTTTTTCTTTTTTCTTTGCCCTTGATGTGGATAGGGCACATGATGATGAGAGTTAAGTGGGGAGGTATGGATATGGCCACCCCAAACTTATGGATGTGGCCAAGGCTGAATGTGTACACTTTGGCATCCTTTCATGAGGAGAAGAGGTAAGAAGATGGTAGAAGAAAAGTGAGTCAAAGAGGGGTTACTAGTGTTGATACCAACATGAGATCACCTGCATGAAAGTTACTCCAACAATTTCATCAAGCAATGACACACCAGATGAATAGCAATATTAAACCATATTTCTATCATGAAATTCTACAAAACTCTAAGCGTTTGAGGCTTTCTTCAATCACAATTCAACCAAATAGTTCACAATCATGAGAGATGTGGTTCACATATAAAAAGTCAAGATTGAGTCCATTTCAAAATAAACCTTGATAATTCACTTGCATTTGTCAAAGGTCATCATTTTCAATCCAAAAAGTAGAGATTGGGGTCAAACCACACTTTTTAGGCAAGAAGTTCTCAACTTGGGCAAAAGTTGGTCAAAACGATGTGAAATTGCCTTGAATCACATCTAGACCTACATTATGGAACATAAAGCAGAAAACAAGAAAATCCTAGCTAAAACATGCAAAAATTACAAAAATCTACATGATATGCAATGCATGGACAAAAAGAGAAAATATTTTGAAAATTATGCAAAAATTTCAAGAAAGAAAACTACATGACATGCAAGCATGCAAAGATGGTAAAATCTAATCTAGATAGCAACAACAAGAAAACAAAACAAGAAAACAAAACAAAATGGCAGGTGAAATGCAAAAAGAGTGAAATGCAAAAGAGAGCATACCGTCCTACCACCCCAAAATTTTGAATCATGGTGTCTTGAGCATGACATTAAAGTCAAGAGTGATAGGGTAGATGATCACTAGGGTGGCTCTGTTGGTGATCCTCCCTGCGGTGGAGGGTGCTGGTAGTAGTTGTCTCAGTAGTCTTCCTATGGAGGGTGGTAGGCATCCTGATATGTTGAAAGTGCACCCCACCAATCTCCCCCCCAATGGGGGTTCCTCTAGACCTGGGCATGATGAAACTGATACATGTGGTTGATATGATAGTACATATAATGATGATCCAATAATAATGCATCTCACGTGCTCTGAAATCCCTCATGCACCCTTAGAATCCTATCCTGTGTGATATGAATACCCTCCAACTGCGCATGTATGGTAAACATGTCGTATGTGTTCACTGAAGGCTACTATGGACCTGCTGTCCTTGCCCCTACCTCTTACAGTATCACTCTGCGTGTCTCTCTAGCCTCTATTTCCCTCCTCTGCTCAACTTCCTGTGTGGCCTCTCCCAGTCCCTCAACCGGTATCACCTCATGGATCCCATCCTCTTTAGGATGCTCCTCCTCATATCTCCTTAGGTTCTCTAAGGAATTTGGAGTCGCACCATACTCAACTAAGAGAGGTGGAGTGTGGTAGAGTAACTCCAGAGAGACACGTGTATACAAAGGGTTGACCTGATATATGATCTTTTGATCCACTATAGAAATCATGGAAGAACGCACCAAGTAATGCAGGTCTACCAATTTCCCCACTTTTGCCCTTATGTAGCTAGAAACATTTTGTCCTAGGATAGTCACAATAGACATCACAATACCCCAATAATGAATGGGTTATTACTCTTGGAAGGGATCCCCCTTAAGTGATAAATAAGAAAAGCACCCAGATTCACATATTTCCCTTTGACCATCCATCCTAAGACAAAAAGTCCCTTCTTTGTACAACTGACATGGTTCTCATACTTGTCAAAGGTTGTATTTGAAAGTACTTTCTGAGCGTAGCAGAGGAATGGATTGTGAATTAATATTGTTTTATATTTCCCCGCTACAAAGTTGCTCTAGCCGGTGAAGTGCTTCCACATGTCTCTGTAAGCGGCACTTGAGTTATTTTCTGTCCTTCCTCCATCCAGGAGGGCTTCCATCTCATCACTGGAGGCAAAAATCCTATTCAGAATCTTCTAAAATAATGACCCAATGTCTGTCGCCATCATTAGACAACTACTCTAATGTGGCAAAGAACTGATGTGTCCACTTAATATAAGACTACTGTGGTGTCTCTAGGATCTCAAACAGGCCCATTTTCTCCATTACACTTTGGAAATAGGCATAGAATCATAATCTCTCCATCGTTGCCCAACATGCATAACCGGTGGCAATCACCTTGCGCGTCAAGCACTCTGGGTGCTTTGATCCCTTCGCCCAACTTCTAGTAACCTTGGGCTATAGCTGGGGCTGCTGCTATGGTATCTCCCCCTACTGTCGTGGTGCATCTAGCATAACCTCATCTTCCTCATCTAAAAGTAGCTGTCTCCATGCTTAAGGCTGAGGCTATGGCTGCGGTGTCACATATGTTGATAGTCGGGCTGCTGAAATAGATGGCCTAGCTGAGGACACAAAGGGCCGAGCAAATGAGGGTGATATCAGTGCTTCTCTAGATGATGACAGTGGTGCACTTCATGGATGCGGGGATGCTTCTTCAACAATGGGATCCACCAAGGCATCCAATTCATCCTCCGTCAAAAGGATAGTTTTGTCAGAGTCGGAGGCGAATGACGGAGCAGTAGATGCCAGAGCCGAAGAGGATGCATTCTTGGGCCAATGTTGGTAGGAGAATATGCCCTTAGTCTTCTCCACTGATTTCTTGGCCATTTGCTTCATTTTGATGGAAATCGGTGGATAAATAAAAAAATTCAAATTCTTATGAAGAAGGGGGCTGTTGGGGCATAATGGAGAAAAATGGGGGAAGTTGTGGATAAAAATGGATGGAATCTAGAGGTTAGGGTAGTGGAAATGGTAGAGGATCAATTGGAGATGGTTTGGGGGTGATTTGGTGGAGATTCAATGGTGGACAGATGGCTACTAGCTGTGTCACAACCGCTAGGGAGCCAAGAACAGACATGCTATTCTTGGAGAAATGAAATGAAGTGTTTCGAATTTTTACAAAATCTTGCTTAAGTTGTTGAAATCGGGCTACGACATGGCCGTGATACACCATACGACTGTGGTGGCTTCATGCTTCACAGCTGTGCTGCATGGCATGGCTGTGTTGGCTCGTTTTTATCAATTTTTCTCAATTTTCTTTAGATTTAGGAACATTGTTTGATTTGTATGTGTTTTACCACGAACATTCCAAGGTGCCACGGTTGTGCTAAGCACTATAGCTAATAATTTCACTTGAACTTTCATAAAAAACTCAAAATCTTGATCCAAAGTGATTTTTCTTTGAAACCTTTTCTCAACTTCACTCAAATTTTCTCATTTCACCCTATTTTCACCTGCATATCTTAAAACTAGGTGGATTGCCTCCCACAAATGATGAGTTTCATGCCTTCAGCTGGGCTTCTTGGAGATTCTTACATCATTTATCCATTTGGAATTCTCATGTGTCCATTCTTGTAATAAATGCATCTCTCATTTTCACTCAAACTATAATCCTCATCTCTTTAATCACTAAAGCTATCCTCAAGTCTTTCATCTAAATCTCCTTCTCTCAAATGACCAGTCAGACTCTTGAAGTGACCATGTCCAATATCCTCATCTCGAGCTCACCAAGTTGAGGACTTGTATATGTTGATCTTTATCTTCATCTCCATAAAAGAGACTGTCATTATGACACTGTGAACATGTATCTCGACATCAGTTGTAGACAAGAATGGTCTTCCCAAGATGATGGGAATCTTCCTATCATCTGGCTCCATGTCATGAACAATGAAATCTACCGAGAACATTGTGCCTCTTTCCTTGTCTATCATCACCAAAACATCATCCACTCTTCCTCTTGTTACCTAGGCACCAGAGTACAAGTCTCCAGAGAAAGATAAGTAAAAGATAAGAACTAAGTTAAATTAAGAAGAAATATTTATATTTTAGATTTTTTAAAGTTTTTAATGTTAGTTCTCAGTATATAATGTTTTAAGAATATTTTGTGGTATCTTATTTCATCAAGTAATGTATATGTTAGATACTCATGCCACTTACATTAACAACTATTTTTCTAGTGCATGGTTGGGGATGATATGTTCGTAGGTGAGAGTAGAAGCAGAGTAGATTCCAGAGAATCAAGTAAAGGATAGAACATGACTCAATCTGGTGGGGTGCCAACTATAAGATGATCCTCATGTTTATAAATTCATCTATATGTTTCTATGTTTGAAACTTTAGAATAGATAATTTGTCTCAAGATGTAATATAAGTTTTATATGTGATAGTATTTATGTTCCTTTTGTAAGAACAATCATGAGAATATTTTTAATAATTCAGTTTGTGGGATTGATTGTAATGTTGTTATGTATGTCAGTTTTATGTAATGCCCTCCTTGAGTGCACATGTTATGGATAACTCAGTGTTGCTTCCTCTATGTGTATGTGTGCACTTGGGGAGGGCGTTACAATATGGTATCAGAGTGACATTATAGTTGGTGACCAAATGAATTCTAATGTTCTTACTTAATATCATTATAAAAAAACTAAGTGAAAGTAGAGCATAGATTCGGAAAGATAAGTAGTAGACCTATATATAGAAGAAGTAAGTGAAAGATTTTAGAGATTTTAGTAGAGATCTAGATAGGAGACAAAATATTAGATAAGGATTAGGATTATGTGCCTAGATTTTTAGACTTTTATCTTAACACTATAGTTGCATATATAATTCTCTCTCCTTTTCCCACATGTTTGTAGTATGGGACAAAAACTTATGGGGTTTTGTAGAGAGAATGTTATGTGAATAATCATGATTGTCTTATCCTTTCAAGTGCATGTGGTGTGGGACATGTGAACTACGGAGGTGCTAAGACAAGTGTGATAACACATGTCCCCTTTGAATATATGACCGGTCAACATGTATCCAAAGTTGACAAACAAAGGAGTTGACATTAAAAGTTTGAGATATATAGTCACCTAAACCTAATCATACACATAGTAAGACCAAGAAGGTATATGAAGGATATATATTTCAACATACATAAGGTAGTTAGTTTTAAGTGAACTAGCCAGCCACAGAGAGGAGACAAGCTAGAGTCTTTTCCATGATAGATGGTGAAGGTATAATTTAGATTTCTAGATCTATTAGTAGTATATGCACATGTTTTCCTGATAATGATATACATGCAAATTTCACACCGTCAATATGCAAATGAGTTATTAAGGAAATATTGGAGAGCTAATGTACATAAAATATGTGAAACCCTGAGGTGGGTAGACTAATCAAATTTTTAGGATGAAATTTATTTAAGGTGGGTAGAATTGTAACATCTAAAAAAATATATTATAACAAGGATCTTGAATTGAATTTTGTTTAAAATGCATACTTTAAAGAAAAGTTAAAGAAATGAGGGTCTTTTATGCATATTTACACAAAGTAGGGTTCATATTATTAAAATTTGAGGTTTTGAGATTGTTTACACTTACTTTGGTATGATCAGAAATTATCTCAATTTACAAGAGATTTCAAATAAATTACCACTAAATATGATAGAAAATAATTTGGAAAATTGAAGACAATTAATAAAGATAGTTCCATGATATCAAAAATATACAAGCTTATTTGACTTTAATCTTGGAAGGATCGAGTATAATAGGAAAATTTTCTATATTCAAAAATTTTGAAAAAGAAAAGATGAGATTCCCTTATCTATCATAGTTTAATGGATATTTAAGGAACATTAATTAGTTATATGTTTCTAATCAAATCGAGAACTCAAGGCAATGATAGTTATCTAGGGACAATAATAACCATACATCAAATTTTGGTTGGGTCCTAACTAAATTTAGGAAGAAAAAGGAACATTTCACCATTATTTGACCTAAATATACACATAAATTATCAATTTGCAACTAAATTAGTTTAGATAATTCCAATGTATATGTCACATATTTTACCTCGCAAAGTTTCCTTGCCTTTTCTATTTACACTGATCCACCATAGCAATTAGATGGCAATCTGAGGGACAGAGCCTCACCTCCGGCCTCCCAAGAGCATGAATCAGAATAAGAAACCAAGTTCTCAGACTTTGATCACCTCCACTTTTCTCATGATCCAGTTGATATTTCTGGAAGCTAGGAATCTCATATAACTAGGAAAAGCATCCACTCTATATAAACCCTATGCTTTTGGGAAGGGAAACACCCAATAGTCATTCTTTTCTTCCAAGAGACACATACTGGGGACTTGTCCATAGAAGGAATAAGGACCGATCCTTGAGAAGCATGGGACAATGTCCATAGATTTATAGGGACCACTTTTTTGACACTTCTTTGATCGGAGGAACCGAGGAAGTGTGGAGAAGAAGATCCACATCCACAGTGATGACAATGCTGATGGGGGGTGGGGTGGACATGCGATCTTCGCCAAATTTAACCCATGGAAGCAACTTCAAGGTAAATCTTTGGGTCTCCAAAGAACCCAACAAAAGGGTCAATACATTCACCACAGATCAGATGGGTCGTTTACATAGCAGGTTCCCTAGTCTCATGTGTCGTATCTGCAAGATGGCTGAAAGGAACCCATGCCAGGGCTCAGTAGTGCCACATGCTCAAGTAGTGCACATTGCTTGAGACCCAACAGGTGTAGGGAGGACTTGTGGATGAGGATTCATATTGAGAGCATCGATTAAGTTCTTTTTGGGCTAAGATACCTTGAACCACCACGACTGATCAGGTGGAAATGCCCCAAGGAGCTGCTCTATTTTACAGAGAAAATAGAGGGTGCAACACCCTATAGAGAACACCAGGGATGAAGGGGGAGGAGAGCGGGTCATGCAGATTCCACCCAAGGTGGATCCTATATCTGACCCATTTAGCATCAACATGAGGTAATTGATGACTTGAATTGTTCAAATAAGTCTCCTATGTTGCATAAATCATAGTAATTAATTGGCATATCCATCGGGGTCAAGTTATATATAAATTTTGATCTATTTTTTGAGATCTAGATAATGAAATAAACCATAAAGCATAATTGGGTTTGGTTTCAAAAATTAGTAGAGTTAGAATAATTAGGTTTAGAAACCTTATTAAGATTATTTGGGTGATTATCATAGGTTGATTAAGAGAATTGAGATCAGGGATCTAGGAGTTGTTTTTCCTATTAACTCAGGTAAGTGGTTCATGCCCATGAATATTAACATTTATTAAGACTAGTATATTTACATATTTATCATATAAGGAATTATGATTCATGTTTCTAATGTTCTAAGATTTTAATACCTTCATGATTATGTTTTGAGAAATATGTAATATCTCAAGTAGTGATATGCTATTAAATTTCCATAGAATGGTTGGGATTCATGAGCCAGGTGTTCATGAGAAAATTAAAGGATTATGTTCCTATAAGATTTCTTAATAATCATTCATGTTAGTGAATAAGGCTACAAGGTAAGATATGCAAGTAAATTTGTCATACATCTATGATTATGTATTATACCCATGTCCTTAAGACAAATAGAGACATTCCATAAAGATTTTCTTATATATAGAGAGATTTGAGAACCTAGAAGTTATCTAGATTTCTTAGAATGATTAAGATCTAAGGATAAATACATGATAGGATTATAAGAATATAATGCATTACGTTATGATTAAGTTTGCAAGATAAGATTTTATAAGATGCATGTTTTAAGATTTAAGAGTTAAGCTCACATGAATGCATTAAGATTCATGTTAAGATAAGACTTCATTATAATTTCAATAGATTGAGTTATCATGTCAGAAATCATATTTTAGATATTTACTACTTAAGTTACTTTTATATACTTAGTATTCTTATATTCAGTTCAGATTGTTTTTCCTAAGATTTAGACTTACATGTGATAAATCTGATATCAACATTTAATTAGGTCATTCGATCAAACAAGAGTTTCAAATTATGATTTATCCAGATAATAGGAATATCACATTTTAATTCAGATTTTGATTACTCAATATGTGGGTAGCTAGATATTTGAATAAGATACATGATAATGATTTTAGACCCATCTCAATTTTGTAATTGAGATTATTCATATTCAGATGTAGATTCAGATTCAGAGTTCAATACACATTCAATACTGAGTATTCAGTTTCAGATAAGTCCAGATTCAAAATTTAGTAAGATTAGACATAAGATAATTAATTCAGAACCTTCACATAATAAATTATATGATAAGTCCTCATTCAGAGAGTCTCGGGACCAATCAGAGCCATATGTTGCCAATTTAGAGGAGTGTTTACTCCATTTAAGAGGGCACATTTTGCCAAGAGAGGGTATGTTGCACCATAGAGGACACTTCGGTGTCAATAGAGGAGGACTTATTATATAATGGTGGCCATGGTCAGATAAAAATTATAAATAAAAGATGTCTTAGTTCAAAGAATGTACATAATCTCATTTATAAGTTTTGTATAAGAGATTAAGATAAGAGAGACATGACTCAAGACCTTTGTGCAAGTCATGTGGCTCATGAACTAGAGTGCATGCCAATTTAGATACATAACCCATGCCAGAGTGTAGGTTATGTGACCCTTGCATCTTAGTGCAGGTCTTGAAACCCAGGTACCAGAGTACAAGTCTCTAGAGAAAGATAAGTAAAAGATAAGAACTAAGTTAAAGTAAGAAAAAATATTTATATTTTAGATTTTTTTAAAGTTTTTAATGTTAGTTCTTAGTATATAATGTTTAAGAATATTTTGCAGTATCTTATTTCATCAAGTAATGTATATGTTAGATACTCATGGCACTTACATTAACAACCATTTTTATAATGCATGGCTGGGGATGAGATGTCCGTAGGTGAGAGTAGAAGCAGAGTAGATTCTAGAGAATCAAGCAAAGGATAGAACATGACTCAATCTCATGGGGTGCCAACTATAAGATGATCCTCAAGTTTATAAATTCATCTATATGTTTCCATGTTTAGAACTTTAGAATAGAGACTTTGTCTCAAGATGTAATATAAGTTTTCCATGTGATAGCATTTATGTTCCTTTTATAAGAACAATCATGAGAATATTTTTAATAATTTAGTTTGTGTGATTGATTGTAATGTTGTTATGTCTGTCATTTTTATGTAATGCCCCCTTGAGTGCACGAGTTATGGATAACTCAATGTTGCTTCCTCTATGTGTATGTGTGCACTTAGGGAGGGTGTTACAATATGATATCAGAGCGACATTATAATTGGTCACCAAATGAATTCTCATGTTCTTACTTAAGATCATTATAAAAAAACTAAGTGAGAGTAGAGCATAGATTCAGAAAGATAAGTAGTAGACCTATATATAGAAGAAGTAAAAGATTTTATAGATTTTAGTAGAGATCTATATAGGAGACAAAATTTTAGATAAGGATTAGGGTTATGTGCCTAGATGTTTTAGACTTTTATATTAACACTATAGTTGTATATATAATTCTCTTCCCTTTTCCCACATGTTTGTAGTATGGGACACATACATATGGTTTTTTTAGAGAGAATGTTATGTGCATAATCATGATTGTCGTGTCATTTCAAGTGCATGTGATATGGGACATGTGCACCACGGAGGTACTAAGACAAGTGTGATAACACATGTCACCTTTGAATATATGACCGACTAACATGTATCCAAAGGAAACAAACAAAGGAGTTGACATTAAAAGTTTGAGATATATAGTCACCTAATCCTAATCATACACATAGTAAGACCAAGCATGTATATGAAGGATATATATTTTGGCATACATAAGGTAGTTAGTTTTAAGTGAACCAACCAACCACAGAGAAGAGACAAGCTAGAGTCTTTTCCATGATAGATGGTGAATGTATAATTTAGATTTCTAGATCTATTAGCAGTATATGCACATGTTTGCCTTATAATGATATACATGCAAATTTCACACCATGAGTATGAAAATGAGTTATTAAGGAAATATTAGAGAGCTAGTGTACATAAAATATGTGAAACCCTGAGGTGGGTTGACTAATCAAATTTTGCGGATGAAATTTATTTAAGGTGGGTAAAATTGTAATATCCCAAAAAAATATTATGTCAAGGATCTTGAATTGAATTTTGTTTAAAATGCATACTTTAATTTTTTTTAAAGAAATGAGGGTCTTTTATGCATATTTACACAAAGCAGGGTTCATATTATTAAATTTGAGGTTTGAGATTGTTTACACTTACTTTGGTATGATTAGACATTATCTCGATTTATAAGAGATTTCAAATAAATTACCACAATGTATGATAGAAAATAATTTGGAAAATTGAAGATAATTAATAAAGATAGTTCTATGATATCAAAAATATACAAGCTTATTTGACTTTAATCTTGTAAGGGTCAAGTATAATAGGAAGATTTTCTATATTCAGAAAATTTGAAAAAGAAAATGTGAGATTCTCTTATCTATTATAGTTTAATGGCTATTTAAAGGACATTAATTAGTTACACGTTTCTAATCAAATCAAGAACCTAAGGCAATGTTAATTATCTAGGGACAATAATAGGCATATGTCAAATTTTGATTGGGCATATATAACCATAATTATCCTAACTAAATTTAGGAAGAAAAAGGAACATTTTGCCACTATTTGACCTAAGTATGCACGTAATTTATCAATTTGCAACCAAATTGGTTTAGATATTTCCAATATATATGTCACATATTTTACCTTGCAAAGTTTCCTTACCTTCTCTATTTACGCTAATCCACCATAGCAATTAGATGGTAATCTGAGGGACAGAGCCTCACCTCCGGCCTCCCAAGATCCTGAATTAGAATAGGAAACTAAGTTCTCAAACTCTAATCACCTCTGCTTTTCTCATGATCCAGTTGATATTTTTAGAAGCTAGGACTCTCATAGAACTTGGAAAAGCAGCCGCTCTATATAAACCCTGATATGAACCCTATGTTTTTTGGGAAGGGAAACACCCAATAGTCATTCTTTTCTTCTAAGAGACAAATACTGGGGACTTGTCCACCAAAGGAACAAGGGACGATCCCTGATAAGCCTGGGACAATGTCCATAGATTTATAGGGACCACTACTTTGACACTTCTTTGATTAGAGGAAGTGTGGAGAAGAAGATCCACATCCATAGTGATGATGACGCTGATTGGGGGGGGGCAGGAGTGGACATGTAATCTTCATCAAATTCAACCCATGTAAGTGAATTCAAGGTTGAGATTTGGGTCTCCAAAGAACCCACTGAAAGGGGTGCTACATTCACCACAAATCAGAAGGGTCATTCAAATAGCAGGTTCCCTGGGCTCATGCACCGTATCTATAAGATGACCGAAAGGAACCCCCGCCAGGGCTCAATAGTGCCACACACTCAAGAAGTGCACATTTCTTGAGACCCAATAGGTGTAGGGAGGACTCGTGGTTGAGGATTCAATTTGAGAGCATCGAGAAAGTCCTTTTTAGGCTTAGATACCTTGAACCACAGTGACCGATCAGGTGGAAATGCCCCAAGGAGCTGCTCTGTTTTATAGAGAAAGCAGAGGGCACATCACCCTATAGCAAATATCGGGATGAAGGGGGAGGGGCATAGATCAAGCGGATTCCACCCAAGTTGGAACTTGTATCCGACCCATTTAGCATCCACATAAGGTAATTGATGACTTGATTTTTTCAAATAAGTCTCCTATGTTGCATAAATCATAGTAATTAATTGGTATATCCAACATGGTCAAGTTATATATGAATTTTGATCTATTTTTTGAGATCTAGACAATGAAATAGGCCACAAGGCACAATTTGGTTTGGTTTAAAAAAGTTGCAGAGTTAGCATAATTAGGGTTTAGAAACCTTATTAAGATTATTTGGGTGATTATCATATGTTGATTAAGAGAATTGAGATCAGGGATCTAGGATTTGTTTTTCCTATTAACTCAGGTAAGTGGTTCATGCCCATGAGTATTCATATTTATTAAGCCTAGTATATTTACATGTTTCTCATATATAGAATTATGACTCATGCTTCTAATGTTCTAAGATTTGAATTCCTTCATGATTATGCTTTGACACATATTTAATATCTCAAGTAGTGCTATGTTATTAAATTTCCATAGAATGGTTGGGATTCATGAGCATGTGTGCATGAGAAAATTAAAGTATTATGTTCCTATAAGATTTCTTAATAACTATTCATATTAGTGAATAAGACTACAAGGTAAGATATGCAAGTAAGTTTGTCATACATCTATGATAATGTATTATACCCATGCCCTTAAGACAAGTAGAGACATGCCATTAATATTTTCTTATATAGATAGAGATTTGAGAACCTAGAAGTTATCTAGATTTCTTAGAACGATTAAGATATAAGGATAAATACATGGTAGAATTTCAAGAATAGAATGCATTAAGTTATGATTAAGTTTGCAAGATAAGATTTTATAAGATGCATGTTTAAGATTTAAGAGTTAAGCTCACATGAATGCATTAAGATTCATGTTAAGATAAGAATTCATTATACTTTCAAGAGATTGATTTATCATGTCAGAAATCATATATTAGATATTTACTACTTAAGTTACTTTTATATACTTAGTATTCCTATCTCTAGTTTACATTGTTTTTCCTAAGATTTATACTTACATGTCACAAATTTGATATCAACATTTAATTAAGTCATTCGATCAGACAAGAGTTTCAAATTAAGATTTATCCAGATAATAAGAATATCGAATTTTAATTCAGATTTAGATCACTCAATATGTGGGTAAACAGATATTTGATTAAGATACATGATTTGAGTTTTAGACCCATCTCAGTTTTGTAATTGAGATTATTCATATTTATATGTAGGTTTAGATTTAGAGTTCAGTACATATTCAATGCTGAGTATTCAATTTTTGATAAGTCCAGATTCAAAATTTAGTAAGATTAGACTTAATATAATTAATTCAGAACCTTCACATAATACATTATATGATAAGTCCTCATTTAGAGAGCCTTGAGATGAATCAGAGGCATATGTTGCCAATTTAGAGTACTGTTTACACCATTTCAGAGGGCATGCTGTGCCAACAGAGGGTGCGTTGCACCATACAGGATACTTTGGTGTCAATAGTGGAGGACTTATTATATAATGGTGGCCACAGTCAGCTAAAAATTATAAATAAAAGATGCCTTAGTTCAAAGAATGTACATAATCTCATTTATGGGTTTTGTAAAAGAGATTAAGATAAGAGAGACATGACTCAGGACCTTTGCGCAAGTCATGTGGCCTAGGCACCAGAGTGCAGGCAAATTTAGAGACAAAACCCATGCCCATAGTGTATGTTATGTGACCCAGGCATCTTAGTGCAGGTCATGAGACCCATGTACCAGAGTACATGTCTCCAGAGAAAGATAAATAAAAGATAAGAACTAAGTTAAAGTAAGAAGAGATATTATATATATCGGATTTTGTAAAGTTTTTAATGTTAGTTCTCAGTATATAATGTTCAAGAATATTTTTTTCTATCTTATGTCATCAAGCAATGTATATGTTAGACACTCATGGTACTTACGATAACAACTATTTTTCTAATGCATGTCTAGGGATGAGACGTCCTAAGGTGAGAGTAGAAGCATAGTAGATTCCAGAGAATCCAGCAAAGGATTGAACATGACTCAATATGGTGGGGATGCTAGCTATAAGATGATCTTCATGTTTATAGATTCATCTATACGTTTCCATGTTTAGAACTTTAGAATAGAGACTTTGTCTCAAGATGTAATATAAGTTTTCCATGTGATAGCATTTATGTTCCTTTTGTAAGAACAATCATGAGAATGTTTTTAATAATAGAGTTTGTGTTCAAATAAGTCTACTATGTTGCATAAATCATAGTAATTAATTGGCATATCCATTGGGGTCAAGTTATATATAAACATTGATCTATTTTTTGAGATCTAGACAATGAAATAGACCATAAGACATAATTGGGTTTGGTTTCAAAAAGTTGTAGAGTTAGCATAATTAGGTTTAGAAACCTTATTAAGATTATTTGGGTGATTATCATAGGTTGATTAAGAGAATTGAGACCAAGGATCTAGGAGTTGTTTTTCCTATTAACTCAGGTAAGTGGTTCATGCCCATGAGTATTCATGATTATAAAGATCAATATATTTACATATTTCTCATATAAGGAATTATGATTTATGTTTCTAATGTTCTAAGATTTTAAAACCTTCATGATTATGTTTTGAGAAATATGTAATATCTCAAGTAGTGATATGTTATTAATTTCCATAGAATGGTTGGGATTCATGATCCAGGTGTTCATGAGGAAATTAAAGGATTATGTTCCTATAAGATTTATTAATAATCATTCATATTCATGAATAAGACTACAAGGTAAGATATTTGTACATCTATGATAATGTATTATACCCATGACCTTAAGACAAGTAGAAACATACCATACAAATTTTCTTATATAGATAGAGATCTGAGAACCTAGAAGTTATCTAGATTTCTTAGAATGAATAAGATATAAGGATAAATACATGGTCGGATTATAAGAATAGAATGCATTAAGTTATGATTAAGTTTGCAAGATAAGATTTTATAAGATGCATGTTTTAAGATTTAAGAGTCAAGCTCACATGAATGCATTAAGATTCATGTTAAGATAAGACTTCATTAGAATTTCATTAGATCGGGTTATCATGTCAAAAATCATATTTTAGATATTTACTACATAAGTTACTTTTATATACTTAGTATTCCAATATTCAGTTCAGACTGTTTTCCTAAGCTTTAGACTTACATGTCATAAATATGATATTAGAATTTAATTAAGTCATCGATCAAACAAGAGTTTCAAATTAAGATTTATCTAGATAATAGGAATATCACATTTTAATTCAGATTTAGATTACTCAATATGTGGGTAGCCAGATATTTGATTAAGATACATGATAATGGTTTTAGACCCATCTCAATTTTGCAATTGAGATTATTCACATTCAGATGTAGATTCAGATTCAGAGTTCAATACATATTCAATACTGAGTATTCAGTTTTAGATAAGTCCAGATTCAAAATTTAGTAAGATTAGACATAAGATAATTAATTCAAAACCTTCACATAATACATTGTATGATAAGTCCTCATTCTGAGAGTCTCGGGACCAATCAGAGGCATATGTTTCCAATTTAGAGGAGTGTTTACTCTATTTAAGAGGGCACGTTGTGCCAAGAGAGGGTGCATTGCACCATAGAGGACACTTTGATGTCAATGGAGGAGGACTTATTGCATAATGGTGGCCATGGTCAGATAAAAAATATAAATAAAAGATGTCTTAGTTCAATGAATGTACATAATCCCATTTATAAGTTTTTTAAAAGAGATTAAGATAAGAGAGACATGACTCAAGACCTTTGTGCAAGTCATGTGGCTCAGGCACCAGAGTGCAGGCCAATTTAAAGACATAACCCATGACCAGAGTGTAGGTTATGTGACCCATGCATCTTAGTGAAAGTCATGAAACCCAGGTACCAGAGTACAAGTCTCCAGAGAAAGATAAGTAAAAGATAAGAACTAAGTTAAATTAAGAAGAAATATTTATATTTCAGTTTTTTAAAGTTTTTAATGTTAGTTCTCAGTATATAATGTTTTAAGAATATTTTGTGGTATCTTATTTCATCAAGTAATGTATATGTTAGATACTCATGCCACTTACATTAACAACCATTTTTCTAATGCATGGCTGGGGATGAGATGTTTTTAGGTGAGAGTAGAAGCAGAGTAGATTCCAGAGAATCAAGCAAAGGATAGAACATTACTCAATTTGGTGGGGTGCCAGATGAAAGATGATCCTCAAGTTTATAGATTCATCTATATGTTTCCATGTTTAGAACTTTAGAATAGAGACTTTGTCTCAAGATGTAATATAAGTTTTCCATGTGATAGCATTTATGTTCCTTTTGTAAGAACAATCATGAGAATGCTTTTCATAATACAGTTTGTGTGATTGATTGTAATGTTGTTATGTATGCCAGTTTTATGTAATGCCCCCCTTGAGTGCATGAGTTATGGATAACTGAGTGTTGCTTCCGCTATGTGCATGTGTGCACTTAGGGAGGGTGTTATAGGGCACATGCCTCAACACATGACCCTTAATATAATCATTAGTTTGGGGAGGACCCCCTTGATATACAATCCCTTAAGACAATCATTAGTTTTGGGAGGGACCCCCTCGACATACAACCCCTTATGACAATCATTAGTTTGGAGAGGGACCCCCTCAACATACAACCAACAATCAAGAAAGCAAATTCCTTTCTATAAATGCATTAGAGCACATTAAAGGAGAGATAATGATCTAACTCTAGGCTAGATGGTGCATCTCGCCAGAGGTGCACACTAATCAATTGGAAATTTGAGTAGATGCGCCCCACTAGACCGGGACACATGGTGGGCATCTTTCAAAATTTATAAAAGACCTACACAAACACACTCACATACACTAAAACACTACACCTACAAGTGCACGGGGTCGTGTCATAGTATAGGAGGATGTCAAGTATAGGGTCGATCCACATGGAGAAAAGGGGGCACTGGAGCTAGGTTCCTACTATGGATTCTAGAGTTGAAGGGTTTGAAGTTGATTTTTGGATTACACTAAGGGTTGAACAAGAAAGTAATTAAAGGAAAGAAAACAATATCAAAACCTAAGTTAACTCTAGACAATTAATTCTAATGAACAAGAAAAGACAAGGCAAGGCAAAGAAAAGAGCAAGCTATGCTAAGGTAGGCAAGGAGAGGTCTACACTACACTAAGCTAGCAAATAGGGAAAAAGAGAAATTGATAACCTAAGCTAGCAAGAACAAATCAAGAACAAGGCAAGAAGCTAATTGAACATGTAAAGATCTAACTAGGTTAACACTAGCTAAGTAATAAGGCAATTAGGGTTCTAAAGTAATAAAAGGAAGTGTGGGCTGTTTGGGGGATGCACTTTTCAATTAGGTTGGGGGTGACATGTGAATATTATAATCTGATTTAGATTATAAAACCAAAAAACCAGCTAGAGGCTAATGAATTACCCTAAACTACTAACTGGCCATGGATAGGATAGGTTGTGTATAGGGGAACTAATCCCTAACACCTACTACCCTTACGAGGCTCAATTGGGTTAGGATTTAGGTTTAATTCAATTAGAGTCTAAAAAAGCCTAGATTTCTAGTTTAGAGTATCTTAGGGTGATTAGGGGCTGAGGGTAGTAATGGGAGTGGAAATGAGGTTTTAGGCGTCACATCACCCACATTCTAGCCTTGAGAAAGCTCTATGCTAATCACACTAAATAAATCTAAACTAGCTACTTAGATCTCTCAACTAGGGTTAGGAAAATTGATTAGCATGTAGGAAGATGGGTGGGTAGCAAATCCCAAAATTCACACATATAAGAAATTTCCCTAAATTTGTAGGTGATTTCAACCACAAACCATCAAGAAATTCATGGAGAATGAGATAGAAATAGATAATAATCATTAACAAATGAAATTACAATGTTTACATATTTTTTTTCTCCAACATGGTATCAAAGTAACATTTTTGACCCCAAACAACCCACCAAAGGGGCCTAGCTACTCAATGAAATGGAAAATACAAAAAGAAAGGAGAAAGAGGGAGAAGTAGCCATGGAGCTCGGTGTACATGGAATGATCCTCCTCTTCAACTGCTACAAGACGTCCTCCTTCCTCCAAGGTGCAAGGACATGGAATAATGGTGGAATAGGGTCAAAACACTAAGAAATTAGGGTTTTGGTGGTGGAAATGGTGAAATAGAGTGGAATGGAGGTGGAAATGAAGTGGAATGGGTGGAATAAGAAAATAGGGAGCTAAGAGGTGGTAGAAGGTAGCTAACCTTAGCCTCTAGCCACCACCACATATATATAGATGGGAAGGAAGCAATAGGTCAAGTAGGGGTAAAGTGGGAACACTAGTGCAAAAGTAGCTTGGTTTTTGTGTGTAGCACGGCCGTGGTGGGTGTAGGGGAACATGGTCTTGGTGTGTGGAAATGACCAAGGTGAAAAGTGGAGAAAATGATTAGGGAAGTTGGTGGTTTTGAACTAAAAGTGGCACAACCATGGTAGTCAGCACGACTATGGTGAGTCAAGGGTGGCATAACCATGGTTGTCACCACGACTGTGGAGTCTTGGAGTTGGCTACCCGTTCTTGACACCACACCCGTTCTGCCTCAGCTGCAACACAAATGTGTAAGGTGGCACACACGTTCTGGCTCCTCGTGGCAGTACCATTCTGTGTTGCACGACTGTGGTGTTCTATGTACTACTTCAATGATGACTCTATTGATTTTTAGTGATCTAGAACGACCGTTCTGTGATACCACAACCGTGCCGGTCTCTGTATCAACACTTTGAACTTGTTCATTAAGGATCCTTGGACATTGTTTCTTTAATTGATATTTATCCACTAGGGGTAGGTTGAGGGAGTCTTAAACTTCACTCTGGGTCTCTCTAAGAGTAGAGAATCCCTAGGATCACTCCTCTCTCTCGTCCATCCAAGCGTGGTTCAAATTCCTGAAAAACATGCAAATAATGTCCATAAGTGCATTTTACACAAATATGCATAATAACATGTAATCTAACATGTATAGATGTGATTGAAATGCAATATTCCACATGTTGAAGCCCTAAAATAGGGCTGCATCACCACCCCAAAAATTAAAACATACTTTTCCTCAAGTATGCTCCAACTCAATCTCTCTACAATTTTTCCATAATCAAGAAATGACAAATGCAATGCAAAAGATTATTATTGACTAGATGGGCTCAAAGATGACTAGGTACATGCATTTCACCTCTCTCCTCTCCTCTCCTCTTTCACAAACCCATCATGATTAGAGAACCGGGCCTGCAAACTTTGAATATAGAGCATATAAAACACAATCAATCCATATGGTTGTCATATCACTCAAAATAAACCGTTTCATGGTGGCAAAGGTAAAAAATGACTAATTTTGCTATTTTACATTCATGCATTCAATCTCATATGTCTATCCACACTAAGTAACCAACATGGTTGCAAAAAAGGGAAAAATGAGCTATGTTTGATGTTTCCTAGCTCAATGGGAATGTAAAAGGAAGAAAGGGTTGTGATAAGATTTTGGAGTGCTTTTACACACTCATCTTTTCTTTATTTAGATGCTCTTAAACATGAGCATCTTTTATTCTATTTTTGCATTTTTTTCTTTTTTCTTTGCCCTTGATGTGGATAGGGCACATGATGATGAGAGTTAAGTGGGGAGGTATGGATATGGCCACCCCAAACTTATGGATGTGGCCAAGGCTGAATGTGTACACTTTGGCATCCTTTCATGAGGAGAAGAGGTAAGAAGATGGTAGAAGAAAAGTGAGTCAAAGAGGGGTTACTAGTGTTGATACCAACATGAGATCACCTGCATGAAAGTTACTCCAACAATTTCATCAAGCAATGACACACCAGATGAATAGCAATATTAAACCATATTTCTATCATGAAATTCTACAAAACTCTAAGCGTTTGAGGCTTTCTTCAATCACAATTCAACCAAATAGTTCACAATCATGAGAGATGTGGTTCACATATAAAAAGTCAAGATTGAGTCCATTTCAAAATAAACCTTGATAATTCACTTGCATTTGTCAAAGGTCATCATTTTCAATCCAAAAAGTAGAGATTGGGGTCAAACCACACTTTTTAGGCAAGAAGTTCTCAACTTGGGCAAAAGTTGGTCAAAACGATGTGAAATTGCCTTGAATCACATCTAGACCTACATTATGGAACATAAAGCAGAAAACAAGAAAATCCTAGCTAAAACATGCAAAAATTACAAAAATCTACATGATATGCAATGCATGGACAAAAAGAGAAAATATTTTGAAAATTATGCAAAAATTTCAAGAAAGAAAACTACATGACATGCAAGCATGCAAAGATGGTAAAATCTAATCTAGATAGCAACAACAAGAAAACAAAACAAGAAAACAAAACAAAATGGCAGGTGAAATGCAAAAAGAGTGAAATGCAAAAGAGAGCATACCGTCCTACCACCCCAAAATTTTGAATCATGGTGTCTTGAGCATGACATTAAAGTCAAGAGTGATAGGGTAGATGATCACTAGGGTGGCTCTGTTGGTGATCCTCCCTGCGGTGGAGGGTGCTGGTAGTAGTTGTCTCAGTAGTCTGCCTATGGAGGGTGGTAGGCATCCTGATATGTTGAAAGTGCACCCCACCAATCTCCCCCCCAATGGGGGTTCCTCTAGACCTGGGCATGATGAAACTGATACATGTGGTTGATATGATAGTACATATAATGATGATCCAATAATAATGCATCTCACGTGCTCTGAAATCCCTCATGCACCCTTAGAATCCTATCCTGTGTGATATGAATACCCTCCAACTGCGCATGTATGGTAAACATGTCGTATGTGTTCACTGAAGGCTACTATGGACCTGCTGTCCTTGCCCCTACCTCTTACAGTATCACTCTGCGTGTCTCTCTAGCCTCTATTTCCCTCCTCTGCTCAACTTCCTGTGTGGCCTCTCCCAGTCCCTCAACCGGTATCACCTCATGGATCCCATCCTCTTTAGGATGCTCCTCCTCATATCTCCTCAGGTTCTCTAAGGAATTTGGAGTCGCACCATACTCAACTAAGAGAGGTGGAGTGTGGTAGAGTAACTCCAGAGAGACACGTGTATACAAAGGGTTGACCTGATATATGATCTTTTGATCCACTATAGAAATCATGGAAGAACACACCAAGTAATGCAGGTCTACCAATTTCCCCACTTTTGCCCTTATGTAGCTAGAAACATTTTGTCCTAGGATAGTCACAATAGACATCACAATACCCCAATAATGAATGGGTTATTACTCTTGGAAGGGATCCCCCTTAAGTGATAAATAAGAAAAGCACCCAGATTCACATATTTCCCTTTGACCATCCATCCTAAGACAAAAAGTCCCTTCTTTGTACAACTGACATGGTTCTCATACTTGTCAAAGGTTGTATTTGAAAGTACTTTCTGAGCGTAGCAGAGGAATGGATTGTGAATTAATATTGTTTTATATTTCCCCGCTACAAAGTTGCTCTAGCCGGTGAAGTGCTTCCACATGTCTCTGTAAGCGGCACTTGAGTTATTTTCTGTCCTTCCTCCATCCAGGAGGGCTTCCATCTCATCACTGGAGGCAAAAATCCTATTCAGAATCTTCTAAAATAATGACCCAATGTCTGTCGCCATCATTAGACAACTACTCTAATGTGGCAAAGAACTGATGTGTCCACTTAATATAAGACTACTGTGGTGTCTCTAGGATCTCAAACAGGCCCATTTTCTCCATTACACTTTGGAAATAGGCATAGAATCATAATCTCTCCATCGTTGCCCAACATGCATAACCGGTGGCAATCACCTTGCGCGTCAAGCACTCTGGGTGCTTTGATCCCTTCGCCCAACTTCTAGTAACCTTGGGCTATAGCTGGGGCTGCTGCTATGGTATCTCCCCCTACTGTCGTGGTGCATCTAGCATAACCTCATCTTCCTCATCTAAAAGTAGCTGTCTCCATGCTTAAGGCTGAGGCTATGGCTGCGGTGTCACATATGTTGATAGTCGGGCTGCTGAAATAGATGGCCTAGCTGAGGACACAAAGGGCCGAGCAAATGAGGGTGATATCAGTGCTTCTCTAGATGATGACAGTGGTGCACTTCATGGATGCGGGGATGCTTCTTCAACAATGGGATCCACCAAGGCATCCAATTCATCCTCCGTCAAAAGGATAGTTTTGTCAGAGTCGGAGGCGAATGACGGAGCAGTAGATGCCAGAGCCGAAGAGGATGCATTCTTGGGCCAATGTTGGTAGGAGAATATGCCCTTAGTCTTCTCCACTGATTTCTTGGCCATTTGCTTCATTTTGATGGAAATCGGTGGATAAATAAAAAAATTCAAATTCTTATGAAGAAGGGGGCTGTTGGGGCATAATGGAGAAAAATGGGGGAAGTTGTGGATAAAAATGGATGGAATCTAGAGGTTAGGGTAGTGGAAATGGTAGAGGATCAATTGGAGATGGTTTGGGGGTGATTTGGTGGAGATTCAATGGTGGACAGATGGCTACTAGCTGTGTCACAACCGCTAGGGAGCCAAGAACAGACATGCTATTCTTGGAGAAATGAAATGAAGTGTTTCGAATTTTTACAAAATCTTGCTTAAGTTGTTGAAATCGGGCTACGGCATGGCCGTGATACACCATACGACTGTGGTGGCTTCATGCTTCACAGCTGTGCTGCATGGCATGGCTGTGTTGGCTCGTTTTTATCAAATTTTCTCAATTTTCTTTAGATTTAGGAACATTGTTTGATTTGTATGTGTTTTACCACGAACATTCCAAGGTGCCACGGTTGTGCTAAGCACTATAGCTAATAATTTCACTTGAACTTTCATAAAAAACTCAAAATCTTGATCCAAAGTGATTTTTCTTTGAAACCTTTTCTCAACTTCACTCAAATTTTCTCATTTCACCCTATTTTCACCTGCATATCTTAAAACTAGGTGGATTGCCTCCCACAAATGATGAGTTTCATGCCTTCAGCTGGGCTTCTTGGAGATTCTTACATCATTTATCCATTTGGAATTCTCATGTGTCCATTCTTGTAATAAATGCATCTCTCATTTTCACTCAAACTATAATCCTCATCTCTTTAATCACTAAAGCTATCCTCAAGTCTTTCATCTAAATCTCCTTCTCTCAAATGACCAGTCAGACTCTTGAAGTGACCATGTCCAATATCCTCATCTCGAGCTCACCAAGTTGAGGACTTGTATATGTTGATCTTTATCTTCATCTCCATAAAAGAGACTGTCATTATGACACTGTGAACATGTATCTCGACATCAGTTGTAGACAAGAATGGTCTTCCCAAGATGATGGGAATCTTCCTATCATCTGGCTCCATGTCATGAACAATGAAATCTACCGAGAACATTGTGCCTCTTTCCTTGTCTATCATCACCAAAACATCATCCACTCTTCCTCTTGTTACCTAGGCACCAGAGTACAAGTCTCCAGAGAAAGATAAGTAAAAGATAAGAACTAAGTTAAATTAAGAAGAAATATTTATATTTTAGATTTTTTAAAGTTTTTAATGTTAGTTCTCAGTATATAATGTTTTAAGAATATTTTGTGGTATCTTATTTCATCAAGTAATGTATATGTTAGATACTCATGCCACTTACATTAACAACTATTTTTCTAGTGCATGGTTGGGGATGATATGTTCGTAGGTGAGAGTAGAAGCAGAGTAGATTCCAGAGAATCAAGTAAAGGATAGAACATGACTCAATCTGGTGGGGTGCCAACTATAAGATGATCCTCATGTTTATAAATTCATCTATATGTTTCTATGTTTGAAACTTTAGAATAGATAATTTGTCTCAAGATGTAATATAAGTTTTCTATGTGATAGTATTTATGTTCCTTTTGTAAGAACAATCATGAGAATATTTTTAATAATTCAGTTTGTGGGATTGATTGTAATGTTGTTATGTATGTCAGTTTTATGTAATGCCCTCCTTGAGTGCACATGTTATGGATAACTCAGTGTTGCTTCCTCTATGTGTATGTGTGCACTTGGGGAGGGCGTTACAATATGGTATCAGAGTGACATTATAGTTGGTGACCAAATGAATTCTAATGTTCTTACTTAATATCATTATAAAAAAACTAAGTGAAAGTAGAGCATAGATTCGGAAAGATAAGTAGTAGACCTATATATAGAAGAAGTAAGTGAAAGATTTTAGAGATTTTAGTAGAGATCTAGATAGGAGACAAAATATTAGATAAGGATTAGGATTATGTGCCTAGATTTTTAGACTTTTATCTTAACACTATAGTTGCATATATAATTCTCTCTCCTTTTCCCACATGTTTGTAGTATGGGACAAAAACTTATGGGGTTTTGTAGAGAGAATGTTATGTGAATAATCATGATTGTCTTATCCTTTCAAGTGCATGTGGTGTGGGACATGTGAACTACGGAGGTGCTAAGACAAGTGTGATAACACATGTCCCCTTTGAATATATGACCGGTCAACATGTATCCAAAGTTGACAAACAAAGGAGTTGACATTAAAAGTTTGAGATATATAGTCACCTAAACCTAATCATACACATAGTAAGACCAAGAAGGTATATGAAGGATATATATTTCAACATACATAAGGTAGTTAGTTTTAAGTGAACTAGCCAGCCACAGAGAGGAGACAAGCTAGAGTCTTTTCCATGATAGATGGTGAAGGTATAATTTAGATTTCTAGATCTATTAGTAGTATATGCACATGTTTTCCTGATAATGATATACATGCAAATTTCACACCGTCAATATGCAAATGAGTTATTAAGGAAATATTGGAGAGCTAATGTACATAAAATATGTGAAACCCTGAGGTGGGTAGACTAATCAAATTTTTAGGATGAAATTTATTTAAGGTGGGTAGAATTGTAACATCTAAAAAAATATATTATAACAAGGATCTTGAATTGAATTTTGTTTAAAATGCATACTTTAAAGAAAAGTTAAAGAAATGAGGGTCTTTTATGCATATTTACACAAAGTAGGGTTCATATTATTAAAATTTGAGGTTTTGAGATTGTTTACACTTACTTTGGTATGATCAGAAATTATCTCAATTTACAAGAGATTTCAAATAAATTACCACTAAATATGATAGAAAATAATTTGGAAAATTGAAGACAATTAATAAAGATAGTTCCATGATATCAAAAATATACAAGCTTATTTGACTTTAATCTTGGAAGGATCGAGTATAATAGGAAAATTTTCTATATTCAAAAATTTTGAAAAAGAAAAGATGAGATTCCCTTATCTATCATAGTTTAATGGATATTTAAGGAACATTAATTAGTTATATGTTTCTAATCAAATCGAGAACTCAAGGCAATGATAGTTATCTAGGGACAATAATAACCATACATCAAATTTTGGTTGGGTCCTAACTAAATTTAGGAAGAAAAAGGAACATTTCACCATTATTTGACCTAAATATACACATAAATTATCAATTTGCAACTAAATTAGTTTAGATAATTCCAATGTATATGTCACATATTTTACCTCGCAAAGTTTCCTTGCCTTTTCTATTTACACTGATCCACCATAGCAATTAGATGGCAATCTGAGGGACAGAGCCTCACCTCCGGCCTCCCAAGAGCATGAATCAGAATAAGAAACCAAGTTCTCAGACTTTGATCACCTCCACTTTTCTCATGATCCAGTTGATATTTCTGGAAGCTAGGAATCTCATATAACTAGGAAAAGCATCCACTCTATATAAACCCTATGCTTTTGGGAAGGGAAACACCCAATAGTCATTCTTTTCTTCCAAGAGACACATACTGGGGACTTGTCCATAGAAGGAATAAGGACCGATCCTTGAGAAGCATGGGACAATGTCCATAGATTTATAGGGACCACTTTTTTGACACTTCTTTGATCGGAGGAACCGAGGAAGTGTGGAGAAGAAGATCCACATCCACAGTGATGACAATGCTGATGGGGGGTGGGGTGGACATGCGATCTTCGCCAAATTTAACCCATGGAAGCAACTTCAAGGTAAATCTTTGGGTCTCCAAAGAACCCAACAAAAGGGTCAATACATTCACCACAGATCAGATGGGTCGTTTACATAGCAGGTTCCCTAGTCTCATGTGTCGTATCTGCAAGATGGCTGAAAGGAACCCATGCCAGGGCTCAGTAGTGCCACATGCTCAAGTAGTGCACATTGCTTGAGACCCAACAGGTGTAGGGAGGACTTGTGGATGAGGATTCATATTGAGAGCATCGATTAAGTTCTTTTTGGGCTAAGATACCTTGAACCACCACGACTGATCAGGTGGAAATGCCCCAAGGAGCTGCTCTATTTTACAGAGAAAATAGAGGGTGCAACACCCTATAGAGAACACCAGGGATGAAGGGGGAGGAGAGCGGGTCATGCAGATTCCACCCAAGGTGGATCCTATATCTGACCCATTTAGCATCAACATGAGGTAATTGATGACTTGAATTGTTCAAATAAGTCTCCTATGTTGCATAAATCATAGTAATTAATTGGCATATCCATCGGGGTCAAGTTATATATAAATTTTGATCTATTTTTTGAGATCTAGATAATGAAATAAACCATAAAGCATAATTGGGTTTGGTTTCAAAAATTAGTAGAGTTAGAATAATTAGGTTTAGAAACCTTATTAAGATTATTTGGGTGATTATCATAGGTTGATTAAGAGAATTGAGATCAGGGATCTAGGAGTTGTTTTTCCTATTAACTCAGGTAAGTGGTTCATGCCCATGAATATTAACATTTATTAAGACTAGTATATTTACATATTTATCATATAAGGAATTATGATTCATGTTTCTAATGTTCTAAGATTTTAATACCTTCATGATTATGTTTTGAGAAATATGTAATATCTCAAGTAGTGATATGCTATTAAATTTCCATAGAATGGTTGGGATTCATGAGCCAGGTGTTCATGAGAAAATTAAAGGATTATGTTCCTATAAGATTTCTTAATAATCATTCATGTTAGTGAATAAGGCTACAAGGTAAGATATGCAAGTAAATTTGTCATACATCTATGATTATGTATTATACCCATGTCCTTAAGACAAATAGAGACATTCCATAAAGATTTTCTTATATATAGAGAGATTTGAGAACCTAGAAGTTATCTAGATTTCTTAGAATGATTAAGATCTAAGGATAAATACATGATAGGATTATAAGAATATAATGCATTACGTTATGATTAAGTTTGCAAGATAAGATTTTATAAGATGCATGTTTTAAGATTTAAGAGTTAAGCTCACATGAATGCATTAAGATTCATGTTAAGATAAGACTTCATTATAATTTCAATAGATTGAGTTATCATGTCAGAAATCATATTTTAGATATTTACTACTTAAGTTACTTTTATATACTTAGTATTCTTATATTCAGTTCAGATTGTTTTTCCTAAGATTTAGACTTACATGTGATAAATCTGATATCAACATTTAATTAGGTCATTCGATCAAACAAGAGTTTCAAATTATGATTTATCCAGATAATAGGAATATCACATTTTAATTCAGATTTTGATTACTCAATATGTGGGTAGCTAGATATTTGAATAAGATACATGATAATGATTTTAGACCCATCTCAATTTTGTAATTGAGATTATTCATATTCAGATGTAGATTCAGATTCAGAGTTCAATACACATTCAATACTGAGTATTCAGTTTCAGATAAGTCCAGATTCAAAATTTAGTAAGATTAGACATAAGATAATTAATTCAGAACCTTCACATAATAAATTATATGATAAGTCCTCATTCAGAGAGTCTCGGGACCAATCAGAGCCATATGTTGCCAATTTAGAGGAGTGTTTACTCCATTTAAGAGGGCACATTTTGCCAAGAGAGGGTATGTTGCACCATAGAGGACACTTCGGTGTCAATAGAGGAGGACTTATTATATAATGGTGGCCATGGTCAGATAAAAATTATAAATAAAAGATGTCTTAGTTCAAAGAATGTACATAATCTCATTTATAAGTTTTGTATAAGAGATTAAGATAAGAGAGACATGACTCAAGACCTTTGTGCAAGTCATGTGGCTCATGAACTAGAGTGCATGCCAATTTAGATACATAACCCATGCCAGAGTGTAGGTTATGTGACCCTTGCATCTTAGTGCAGGTCTTGAAACCCAGGTACCAGAGTACAAGTCTCTAGAGAAAGATAAGTAAAAGATAAGAACTAAGTTAAAGTAAGAAAAAATATTTATATTTTAGATTTTTTTAAAGTTTTTAATGTTAGTTCTTAGTATATAATGTTTAAGAATATTTTGCAGTATCTTATTTCATCAAGTAATGTATATGTTAGATACTCATGGCACTTACATTAACAACCATTTTTATAATGCATGGCTGGGGATGAGATGTCCGTAGGTGAGAGTAGAAGCAGAGTAGATTCTAGAGAATCAAGCAAAGGATAGAACATGACTCAATCTCATGGGGTGCCAACTATAAGATGATCCTCAAGTTTATAAATTCATCTATATGTTTCCATGTTTAGAACTTTAGAATAGAGACTTTGTCTCAAGATGTAATATAAGTTTTCCATGTGATAGCATTTATGTTCCTTTTATAAGAACAATCATGAGAATATTTTTAATAATTCAGTTTGTGTGATTGATTGTAATGTTGTTATGTCTGTCATTTTTATGTAATGCCCCCTTGAGTGCACGAGTTATGGATAACTCAATGTTGCTTCCTCTATGTGTATGTGTGCACTTAGGGAGGGTGTTACAATATGATATCAGAGCGACATTATAATTGGTCACCAAATGAATTCTCATGTTCTTACTTAAGATCATTATAAAAAAACTAAGTGAGAGTAGAGCATAGATTCAGAAAGATAAGTAGTAGACCTATATATAGAAGAAGTAAAAGATTTTATAGATTTTAGTAGAGATCTATATAGGAGACAAAATTTTAGATAAGGATTAGGGTTATGTGCCTAGATGTTTTAGACTTTTATATTAACACTATAGTTGTATATATAATTCTCTTCCCTTTTCCCACATGTTTGTAGTATGGGACACATACATATGGTTTTTTTAGAGAGAATGTTATGTGCATAATCATGATTGTCATGTCATTTCAAGTGCATGTGATATGGGACATGTGCACCACGGAGGTACTAAGACAAGTGTGATAACACATGTCACCTTTGAATATATGACCGACTAACATGTATCCAAAGGAAACAAACAAAGGAGTTGACATTAAAAGTTTGAGATATATAGTCACCTAATCCTAATCATACACATAGTAAGACCAAGCATGTATATGAAGGATATATATTTTGGCATACATAAGGTAGTTAGTTTTAAGTGAACCAACCAACCACAGAGAAGAGACAAGCTAGAGTCTTTTCCATGATAGATGGTGAATGTATAATTTAGATTTCTAGATCTATTAGCAGTATATGCACATGTTTGCCTTATAATGATATACATGCAAATTTCACACCATGAGTATGAAAATGAGTTATTAAGGAAATATTAGAGAGCTAGTGTACATAAAATATGTGAAACCCTGAGGTGGGTTGACTAATCAAATTTTGCGGATGAAATTTATTTAAGGTGGGTAAAATTGTAATATCCCAAAAAAATATTATGTCAAGGATCTTGAATTGAATTTTGTTTAAAATGCATACTTTAATTTTTTTTAAAGAAATGAGGGTCTTTTATGCATATTTACACAAAGCAGGGTTCATATTATTAAATTTGAGGTTTGAGATTGTTTACACTTACTTTGGTATGATTAGACATTATCTCGATTTATAAGAGATTTCAAATAAATTACCACAATGTATGATAGAAAATAATTTGGAAAATTGAAGATAATTAATAAAGATAGTTCTATGATATCAAAAATATACAAGCTTATTTGACTTTAATCTTGTAAGGGTCAAGTATAATAGGAAGATTTTCTATATTCAGAAAATTTGAAAAAGAAAATGTGAGATTCTCTTATCTATTATAGTTTAATGGCTATTTAAAGGACATTAATTAGTTACACGTTTCTAATCAAATCAAGAACCTAAGGCAATGTTAATTATCTAGGGACAATAATAGGCATATGTCAAATTTTGATTGGGCATATATAACCATAATTATCCTAACTAAATTTAGGAAGAAAAAGGAACATTTTGCCACTATTTGACCTAAGTATGCACGTAATTTATCAATTTGCAACCAAATTGGTTTAGATATTTCCAATATATATGTCACATATTTTACCTTGCAAAGTTTCCTTACCTTCTCTATTTACGCTAATCCACCATAGCAATTAGATGGTAATCTGAGGGACAGAGCCTCACCTCCGGCCTCCCAAGATCCTGAATTAGAATAGGAAACTAAGTTCTCAAACTCTAATCACCTCTGCTTTTCTCATGATCCAGTTGATATTTTTAGAAGCTAGGACTCTCATAGAACTTGGAAAAGCAGCCGCTCTATATAAACCCTGATATGAACCCTATGTTTTTTGGGAAGGGAAACACCCAATAGTCATTCTTTTCTTCTAAGAGACAAATACTGGGGACTTGTCCATCAAAGGAACAAGGGACGATCCCTGATAAGCCTGGGACAATGTCCATAGATTTATAGGGACCACTACTTTGACACTTCTTTGATTAGAGGAAGTGTGGAGAAGAAGATCCACATCCATAGTGATGATGACGCTGATTGGGGGGGGGGCAGGAGTGGACATGTAATCTTCATCAAATTCAACCCATGTAAGTGAATTCAAGGTTGAGATTTGGGTCTCCAAAGAACCCACTGAAAGGGGTGCTACATTCACCACAAATCAGAAGGGTCATTCAAATAGCAGGTTCCCTGGGCTCATGCACCGTATCTATAAGATGACCGAAAGGAACCCCCGCCAGGGCTCAATAGTGCCACACACTCAAGAAGTGCACATTTCTTGAGACCCAATAGGTGTAGGGAGGACTCGTGGTTGAGGATTCAATTTGAGAGCATCGAGAAAGTCCTTTTTAGGCTTAGATACCTTGAACCACAGTGACCGATCAGGTGGAAACGCCCCAAGGAGCTGCTCTATTTTATAGAGAAAGCAGAGGGCACATCACCCTATAGCAAATATCGGGATGAAGGGGGAGGGGCATAGATCAAGCGGATTCCACCCAAGTTGGAACTTGTATCCGACCCATTTAGCATCCACATAAGGTAATTGATGACTTGATTTTTTCAAATAAGTCTCCTATGTTGCATAAATCATAGTAATTAATTGGTATATCCAACATGGTCAAGTTATATATGAATTTTGATCTATTTTTTGAGATCTAGACAATGAAATAGGCCACAAGGCACAATTTGGTTTGGTTTAAAAAAGTTGCAGAGTTAGCATAATTAGGGTTTAGAAACCTTATTAAGATTATTTGGGTGATTATCATATGTTGATTAAGAGAATTGAGATCAGGGATCTAGGATTTGTTTTTCCTATTAACTCAGGTAAGTGGTTCATGCCCATGAGTATTCATATTTATTAAGCCTAGTATATTTACATGTTTCTCATATATAGAATTATGACTCATGCTTCTAATGTTCTAAGATTTGAATTCCTTCATGATTATGCTTTGACACATATTTAATATCTCAAGTAGTGCTATGTTATTAAATTTCCATAGAATGGTTGGGATTCATGAGCATGTGTGCATGAGAAAATTAAAGTATTATGTTCCTATAAGATTTCTTAATAACTATTCATATTAGTGAATAAGACTACAAGGTAAGATATGCAAGTAAGTTTGTCATACATCTATGATAATGTATTATACCCATGCCCTTAAGACAAGTAGAGACATGCCATTAATATTTTCTTATATAGATAGAGATTTGAGAACCTAGAAGTTATCTAGATTTCTTAGAACGATTAAGATATAAGGATAAATACATGGTAGAATTTCAAGAATAGAATGCATTAAGTTATGATTAAGTTTGCAAGATAAGATTTTATAAGATGCATGTTTAAGATTTAAGAGTTAAGCTCACATGAATGCATTAAGATTCATGTTAAGATAAGAATTCATTATACTTTCAAGAGATTGATTTATCATGTCAGAAATCATATATTAGATATTTACTACTTAAGTTACTTTTATATACTTAGTATTCCTATCTCTAGTTTACATTGTTTTTCCTAAGATTTATACTTACATGTCACAAATTTGATATCAACATTTAATTAAGTCATTCGATCAGACAAGAGTTTCAAATTAAGATTTATCCAGATAATAAGAATATCGAATTTTAATTCAGATTTAGATCACTCAATATGTGGGTAAACAGATATTTGATTAAGATACATGATTTGAGTTTTAGACCCATCTCAGTTTTGTAATTGAGATTATTCATATTTATATGTAGGTTTAGATTTAGAGTTCAGTACATATTCAATGCTGAGTATTCAATTTTTGATAAGTCCAGATTCAAAATTTAGTAAGATTAGACTTAATATAATTAATTCAGAACCTTCACATAATACATTATATGATAAGTCCTCATTTAGAGAGCCTTGAGATGAATCAGAGGCATATGTTGCCAATTTAGAGTACTGTTTACACCATTTCAGAGGGCATGCTGTGCCAACAGAGGGTGCGTTGCACCATACAGGATACTTTGGTGTCAATAGTGGATGACTTATTATATAATGGTGGCCACAGTCAGCTAAAAATTATAAATAAAAGATGCCTTAGTTCAAAGAATGTACATAATCTCATTTATGGGTTTTGTAAAAGAGATTAAGATAAGAGAGACATGACTCAGGACCTTTGCGCAAGTCATGTGGCCTAGGCACCAGAGTGCAGGCAAATTTAGAGACAAAACCCATGCCCATAGTGTATGTTATGTGACCCAGGCATCTTAGTGCAGGTCATGAGACCCATGTACCAGAGTACATGTCTCCAGAGAAAGATAAATAAAAGATAAGAACTAAGTTAAAGTAAGAAGAGATATTATATATATCGGATTTTGTAAAGTTTTTAATGTTAGTTCTCAGTATATAATGTTCAAGAATATTTTTTTCTATCTTATGTCATCAAGCAATGTATATGTTAGACACTCATGGTACTTACGATAACAACTATTTTTCTAATGCATGTCTAGGGATGAGACGTCCTAAGGTGAGAGTAGAAGCATAGTAGATTCCAGAGAATCCAGCAAAGGATTGAACATGACTCAATATGGTGGGGATGCTAGCTATAAGATGATCTTCATGTTTATAGATTCATCTATACGTTTCCATGTTTAGAACTTTAGAATAGAGACTTTGTCTCAAGATGTAATATAAGTTTTCCATGTGATAGCATTTATGTTCCTTTTGTAAGAACAATCATGAGAATGTTTTTAATAATAGAGTTTGTGTTCAAATAAGTCTACTATGTTGCATAAATCATAGTAATTAATTGGCATATCCATTGGGGTCAAGTTATATATAAACATTGATCTATTTTTTGAGATCTAGACAATGAAATAGACCATAAGACATAATTGGGTTTGGTTTCAAAAAGTTGTAGAGTTAGCATAATTAGGTTTAGAAACCTTATTAAGATTATTTGGGTGATTATCATAGGTTGATTAAGAGAATTGAGACCAAGGATCTAGGAGTTGTTTTTCCTATTAACTCAGGTAAGTGGTTCATGCCCATGAGTATTCATGATTATAAAGATCAATATATTTACATATTTCTCATATAAGGAATTATGATTTATGTTTCTAATGTTCTAAGATTTTAAAACCTTCATGATTATGTTTTGAGAAATATGTAATATCTCAAGTAGTGATATGTTATTAATTTCCATAGAATGGTTGGGATTCATGATCCAGGTGTTCATGAGGAAATTAAAGGATTATATTCCTATAAGATTTATTAATAATCATTCATATTCATGAATAAGACTACAAGGTAAGATATTTGTACATCTATGATAATGTATTATACCCATGACCTTAAGACAAGTAGAAACATACCATACAAATTTTCTTATATAGATAGAGATCTGAGAACCTAGAAGTTATCTAGATTTCTTAGAATGAATAAGATATAAGGATAAATACATGGTCGGATTATAAGAATAGAATGCATTAAGTTATGATTAAGTTTGCAAGATAAGATTTTATAAGATGCATGTTTTAAGATTTAAGAGTCAAGCTCACATGAATGCATTAAGATTCATGTTAAGATAAGACTTCATTAGAATTTCATTAGATCGGGTTATCATGTCAAAAATCATATTTTAGATATTTACTACATAAGTTACTTTTATATACTTAGTATTCCAATATTCAGTTCAGACTGTTTTCCTAAGCTTTAGACTTACATGTCATAAATATGATATTAGAATTTAATTAAGTCATCGATCAAACAAGAGTTTCAAATTAAGATTTATCTAGATAATAGGAATATCACATTTTAATTCAGATTTAGATTACTCAATATGTGGGTAGCCAGATATTTGATTAAGATACATGATAATGGTTTTAGACCCATCTCAATTTTGCAATTGAGATTATTCACATTCAGATGTAGATTCAGATTCAGAGTTCAATACATATTCAATACTGAGTATTCAGTTTTAGATAAGTCCAGATTCAAAATTTAGTAAGATTAGACATAAGATAATTAATTCAAAACCTTCACATAATACATTGTATGATAAGTCCTCATTCTGAGAGTCTCGGGACCAATCAGAGGCATATGTTTCCAATTTAGAGGAGTGTTTACTCTATTTAAGAGGGCACGTTGTGCCAAGAGAGGGTGCATTGCACCATAGAGGACACTTTGATGTCAATGGAGGAGGACTTATTGCATAATGGTGGCCATGGTCAGATAAAAAATATAAATAAAAGATGTCTTAGTTCAATGAATGTACATAATCCCATTTATAAGTTTTTTAAAAGAGATTAAGATAAGAGAGACATGACTCAAGACCTTTGTGCAAGTCATGTGGCTCAGGCACCAGAGTGCAGGCCAATTTAAAGACATAACCCATGACCAGAGTGTAGGTTATGTGACCCATGCATCTTAGTGAAAGTCATGAAACCCAGGTACCAGAGTACAAGTCTCCAGAGAAAGATAAGTAAAAGATAAGAACTAAGTTAAATTAAGAAGAAATATTTATATTTCAGTTTTTTAAAGTTTTTAATGTTAGTTCTCAGTATATAATGTTTTAAGAATATTTTGTGGTATCTTATTTCATCAAGTAATGTATATGTTAGATACTCATGCCACTTACATTAACAACCATTTTTCTAATGCATGGCTGGGGATGAGATGTTTTTAGGTGAGAGTAGAAGCAGAGTAGATTCCAGAGAATCAAGCAAAGGATAGAACATTACTCAATTTGGTGGGGTGCCAGATGAAAGATGATCCTCAAGTTTATAGATTCATCTATATGTTTCCATGTTTAGAACTTTAGAATAGAGACTTTGTCTCAAGATGTAATATAAGTTTTCCATGTGATAGCATTTATGTTCCTTTTGTAAGAACAATCATGAGAATGCTTTTCATAATACAGTTTGTGTGATTGATTGTAATGTTGTTATGTATGCCAGTTTTATGTAATGCCCCCCTTGAGTGCATGAGTTATGGATAACTGAGTGTTGCTTCCGCTATGTGCATGTGTGCACTTAGGGAGGGTGTTATAGGGCACATGCCTCAACACATGACCCTTAATATAATCATTAGTTTGGGGAGGACCCCCTTGATATACAATCCCTTAAGACAATCATTAGTTTGGGGAGGGACCCCCTCGACATACAACCCCTTATGACAATCATTAGTTTGGAGAGGGACCCCCTCAACATACAACCAACAATCAAGAAAGCAAATTCCTTTCTATAAATGCATTAGAGCACATTAAAGGAGAGATAATGATCTAACTCTAGGCTAGATGGTGCATCTCGCCAGAGGTGCACACTAATCAATTGGAAATTTGAGTAGATGCGCCCCACTAGACCGGGACACATGGTGGGCATCTTTCAAAATTTATAAAAGACCTACACAAACACACTCACATACACTAAAACACTACACCTACAAGTGCACGGGGTCGTGTCATAGTATAGGAGGATGTCAAGTATAGGGTCGATCCACATGGAGAAAAGGGGGCACTGGAGCTAGGTTCCTACTATGGATTCTAGAGTTGAAGGGTTTGAAGTTGATTTTTGGATTACACTAAGGGTTGAACAAGAAAGTAATTAAAGGAAAGAAAACAATATCAAAACCTAAGTTAACTCTAGACAATTAATTCTAATGAACAAGAAAAGACAAGGCAAGGCAAAGAAAAGAGCAAGCTATGCTAAGGTAGGCAAGGAGAGGTCTACACTACACTAAGCTAGCAAATAGGGAAAAAGAGAAATTGATAACCTAAGCTAGCAAGAACAAATCAAGAACAAGGCAAGAAGCTAATTGAACATGTAAAGATCTAACTAGGTTAACACTAGCTAAGTAATAAGGCAATTAGGGTTCTAAAGTAATAAAAGGAAGTGTGGGCTGTTTGGGGGATGCACTTTTCAATTAGGTTGGGGGTGACATGTGAATATTATAATCTGATTTAGATTATAAAACCAAAAAACCAGCTAGAGGCTAATGAATTACCCTAAACTACTAACTGGCCATGGATAGGATAGGTTGTGTATAGGGGAACTAATCCCTAACACCTACTACCCTTACGAGGCTCAATTGGGTTAGGATTTAGGTTTAATTCAATTAGAGTCTAAAAAAGCCTAGATTTCTAGTTTAGAGTATCTTAGGGTGATTAGGGGCTGAGGGTAGTAATGGGAGTGGAAATGAGGTTTTAGGCGTCACATCACCCACATTCTAGCCTTGAGAAAGCTCTATGCTAATCACACTAAATAAATCTAAACTAGCTACTTAGATCTCTCAACTAGGGTTAGGAAAATTGATTAGCATGTAGGAAGATGGGTGGGTAGCAAATCCCAAAATTCACACATATAAGAAATTTCCCTAAATTTGTAGGTGATTTCAACCACAAACCATCAAGAAATTCATGGAGAATGAGATAGAAATAGATAATAATCATTAACAAATGAAATTACAATGTTTACATATTTTTTTTCTCCAACATGGTATCAAAGTAACATTTTTGACCCCAAACAGCCCACCAAAGGGGCCTAGCTACTCAATGAAATGGAAAATACAAAAAGAAAGGAGAAAGAGGGAGAAGTAGCCATGGAGCTCGGTGTACATGGAATGATCCTCCTCTTCAACTGCTACAAGACGTCCTCCTTCCTCCAAGGTGCAAGGACATGGAATAATGGTGGAATAGGGTCAAAACACTAAGAAATTAGGGTTTTGGTGGTGGAAATGGTGAAATAGAGTGGAATGGAGGTGGAAATGAAGTGGAATGGGTGGAATAAGAAAATAGGGAGCTAAGAGGTGGTAGAAGGTAGCTAACCTTAGCCTCTAGCCACCACCACATATATATAGATGGGAAGGAAGCAATAGGTCAAGTAGGGGTAAAGTGGGAACACTAGTGCAAAAGTAGCTTGGTTTTTGTGTGTAGCACGGCCGTGGTGGGTGTAGGGGAACATGGTCTTGGTGTGTGGAAATGACCAAGGTGAAAAGTGGAGAAAATGATTAGGGAAGTTGGTGGTTTTGAACTAAAAGTGGCACAACCATGGTAGTCAGCACGACTATGGTGAGTCAAGGGTGGCATAACCATGGTTGTCACCACGACTGTGGAGTCTTGGAGTTGGCTACCCGTTCTTGACACCACACCCGTTCTGCCTCAGCTGCAACACAAATGTGTAAGGTGGCACACACGTTCTGGCTCCTCGTGGCAGTACCATTCTGTGTTGCACGACTGTGGTGTTCTATGTACTACTTCAATGATGACTCTATTGATTTTTAGTGATCTAGAACGACCGTTCTGTGATACCACAACCGTGCCGGTCTCTGTATCAACACTTTGAACTTGTTCATTAAGGATCCTTGGACATTGTTTCTTTAATTGATATTTATCCACTAGGGGTAGGTTGAGGGAGTCTTAAACTTCACTCTGGGTCTCTCTAAGAGTAGAGAATCCCTAGGATCACTCCTCTCTCTCGTCCATCCAAGCATGGTTCAAATTCCTGAAAAACATGCAAATAATGTCCATAAGTGCATTTTACACAAATATGCATAATAACATGTAATCTAACATGTATAGATGTGATTGAAATGCAATATTCCACATGTTGAAGCCCTAAAATAGGGCTGCATCACCACCCCAAAAATTAAAACATACTTGTCCTCAAGTATGCTCCAACTCAATCTCTCTACAATTTTTCCATAATCAAGAAATGACAAATGCAATGCAAAAGATTATTATTGACTAGATGGGCTCAAAGATGACTAGGTACATGCATTTCACCTCTCTCCTCTCCTCTCCTCTTTCACAAACCCATCATGATTAGAGAACCGGGCCTGCAAACTTTGAATATAGAGCATATAAAACACAATCAATCCATATGGTTGTCATATCACTCAAAATAAACCGTTTCATGGTGGCAAAGGTAAAAAATGACTAATTTTGCTATTTTACATTCATGCATTCAATCTCATATGTCTATCCACACTAAGTAACCAACATGGTTGCAAAAAAGGGAAAAATGAGCTATGTTTGATGTTTCCTAGCTCAATGGGAATGTAAAAGGAAGAAAGGGTTGTGATAAGATTTTGGAGTGCTTTTACACACTCATCTTTTCTTTATTTAGATGCTCTTAAACATGAGCATCTTTTATTCTATTTTTGCATTTTTTTCTTTTTTCTTTGCCCTTGATGTGGATAGGGCACATGATGATGAGAGTTAAGTGGGGAGGTATGGATATGGCCACCCCAAACTTATGGATGTGGCCAAGGCTGAATGTGTACACTTTGGCATCCTTTCATGAGGAGAAGAGGTAAGAAGATGGTAGAAGAAAAGTGAGTCAAAGAGGGGTTACTAGTGTTGATACCAACATGAGATCACCTGCATGAAAGTTACTCCAACAATTTCATCAAGCAATGACACACCAGATGAATAGCAATATTAAACCATATTTCTATCATGAAATTCTACAAAACTCTAAGCGTTTGAGGCTTTCTTCAATCACAATTCAACCAAATAGTTCACAATCATGAGAGATGTGGTTCACATATAAAAAGTCAAGATTGAGTCCATTTCAAAATAAACCTTGATAATTCACTTGCATTTGTCAAAGGTCATCATTTTCAATCCAAAAAGTAGAGATTGGGGTCAAACCACACTTTTTAGGCAAGAAGTTCTCAACTTGGGCAAAAGTTGGTCAAAACGATGTGAAATTGCCTTGAATCACATCTAGACCTACATTATGGAACATAAAGCAGAAAACAAGAAAATCCTAGCTAAAACATGCAAAAATTACAAAAATCTACATGATATGCAATGCATGGACAAAAAGAGAAAATATTTTGAAAATTATGCAAAAATTTCAAGAAAGAAAACTACATGACATGCAAGCATGCAAAGATGGTAAAATCTAATCTAGATAGCAACAACAAGAAAACAAAACAAGAAAACAAAACAAAATGGCAGGTGAAATGCAAAAAGAGTGAAATGCAAAAGAGAGCATACCGTCCTACCACCCCAAAATTTTGAATCATGGTGTCTTGAGCATGACATTAAAGTCAAGAGTGATAGGGTATATGATCACTAGGGTGGCTCTGTTGGTGATCCTCCCTGCGGTGGAGGGTGCTGGTAGTAGTTGTCTCAGTAGTCTGCCTATGGAGGGTGGTAGGCATCCTGATATGTTGAAAGTGCACCCCACCAATCTCCCCCCCAATGGGGGTTCCTCTAGACCTGGGCATGATGAAACTGATACATGTGGTTGATATGATAGTACATATAATGATGATCCAATAATAATGCATCTCACGTGCTCTGAAATCCCTCATGCACCCTTAGAATCCTATCCTGTGTGATATGAATACCCTCCAACTGCGCATGTATGGTAAACATGTCGTATGTGTTCACTGAAGGCTACTATGGACCTGCTGTCCTTGCCCCTACCTCTTACAGTATCACTCTGCGTGTCTCTCTAGCCTCTATTTCCCTCCTCTGCTCAACTTCCTGTGTGGCCTCTCCCAGTCCCTCAACCGGTATCACCTCATGGATCCCATCCTCTTTAGGATGCTCCTCCTCATATCTCCTCAGGTTCTCTAAGGAATTTGGAGTCGCACCATACTCAACTAAGAGAGGTGGAGTGTGGTAGAGTAACTCCAGAGAGACACGTGTATACAAAGGGTTGACCTGATATATGATCTTTTGATCCACTATAGAAATCATGGAAGAACACACCAAGTAATGCAGGTCTACCAATTTCCCCACTTTTGCCCTTATGTAGCTAGAAACATTTTGTCCTAGGATAGTCACAATAGACATCACAATACCCCAATAATGAATGGGTTATTACTCTTGGAAGGGATCCCCCTTAAGTGATAAATAAGAAAAGCACCCAGATTCACATATTTCCCTTTGACCATCCATCCTAAGACAAAAAGTCCCTTCTTTGTACAACTGACATGGTTCTCATACTTGTCAAAGGTTGTATTTGAAAGTACTTTCTGAGCGTAGCAGAGGAATGGATTGTGAATTAATATTGTTTTATATTTCCCCGCTACAAAGTTGCTCTAGCCGGTGAAGTGCTTCCACATGTCTCTGTAAGCGGCACTTGAGTTATTTTCTGTCCTTCCTCCATCCAGGAGGGCTTCCATCTCATCACTGGAGGCAAAAATCCTATTCAGAATCTTCTAAAATAATGACCCAATGTCTGTCGCCATCATTAGACAACTACTCTAATGTGGCAAAGAACTGATGTGTCCACTTAATATAAGACTACTGTGGTGTCTCTAGGATCTCAAACAGGCCCATTTTCTCCATTACACTTTGGAAATAGGCATAGAATCATAATCTCTCCATCGTTGCCCAACATGCATAACCGGTGGCAATCACCTTGCGCGTCAAGCACTCTGGGTGCTTTGATCCCTTCGCCCAACTTCTAGTAACCTTGGGCTATAGCTGGGGCTGCTGCTATGGTATCTCCCCCTACTGTCGTGGTGCATCTAGCATAACCTCATCTTCCTCATCTAAAAGTAGCTGTCTCCATGCTTAAGGCTGAGGCTATGGCTGCGGTGTCACATATGTTGATAGTCGGGCTGCTGAAATAGATGGCCTAGCTGAGGACACAAAGGGCCGAGCAAATGAGGGTGATATCAGTGCTTCTCTAGATGATGACAGTGGTGCACTTCATGGATGCGGGGATGCTTCTTCAACAATGGGATCCACCAAGGCATCCAATTCATCCTCCGTCAAAAGGATAGTTTTGTCAGAGTCGGAGGCGAATGACGGAGCAGTAGATGCCAGAGCCGAAGAGGATGCATTCTTGGGCCAATGTTGGTAGGAGAATATGCCCTTAGTCTTCTCCACTGATTTCTTGGCCATTTGCTTCATTTTGATGGAAATCGGTGGATAAATAAAAAAATTCAAATTCTTATGAAGAAGGGGGCTGTTGGGGCATAATGGAGAAAAATGGGGGAAGTTGTGGATAAAAATGGATGGAATCTAGAGGTTAGGGTAGTGGAAATGGTAGAGGATCAATTGGAGATGGTTTGGGGGTGATTTGGTGGAGATTCAATGGTGGACAGATGGCTACTAGCTGTGTCACAACCGCTAGGGAGCCAAGAACAGACATGCTATTCTTGGAGAAATGAAATGAAGTGTTTCGAATTTTTACAAAATCTTGCTTAAGTTGTTGAAATCGGGCTACGGCATGGCCGTGATACACCATACGACTGTGGTGGCTTCATGCTTCACAGCTGTGCTGCATGGCATGGCTGTGTTGGCTCGTTTTTATCAATTTTTCTCAATTTTCTTTAGATTTAGGAACATTGTTTGATTTGTATGTGTTTTACCACGAACATTCCAAGGTGCCACGGTTGTGCTAAGCACTATAGCTAATAATTTCACTTGAACTTTCATAAAAAACTCAAAATCTTGATCCAAAGTGATTTTTCTTTGAAACCTTTTCTCAACTTCACTCAAATTTTCTCATTTCACCCTATTTTCACCTGCATATCTTAAAACTAGGTGGATTGCCTCCCACAAATGATGAGTTTCATGCCTTCAGCTGGGCTTCTTGGAGATTCTTACATCATTTATCCATTTGGAATTCTCATGTGTCCATTCTTGTAATAAATGCATCTCTCATTTTCACTCAAACTATAATCCTCATCTCTTTAATCACTAAAGCTATCCTCAAGTCTTTCATCTAAATCTCCTTCTCTCAAATGACCAGTCAGACTCTTGAAGTGACCATGTCCAATATCCTCATCTCGAGCTCACCAAGTTGAGGACTTGTATATGTTGATCTTTATCTTCATCTCCATAAAAGAGACTGTCATTATGACACTGTGAACATGTATCTCGACATCAGTTGTAGACAAGAATGGTCTTCCCAAGATGATGGGAATCTTCCTATCATCTGGCTCCATGTCATGAACAATGAAATCTACCGAGAACATTGTGCCTCTTTCCTTGTCTATCATCACCAAAACATCATCCACTCTTCCTCTTGTTACCTAGGCACCAGAGTACAAGTCTCCAGAGAAAGATAAGTAAAAGATAAGAACTAAGTTAAATTAAGAAGAAATATTTATATTTTAGATTTTTTAAAGTTTTTAATGTTAGTTCTCAGTATATAATGTTTTAAGAATATTTTGTGGTATCTTATTTCATCAAGTAATGTATATGTTAGATACTCATGCCACTTACATTAACAACTATTTTTCTAGTGCATGGTTGGGGATGATATGTTCGTAGGTGAGAGTAGAAGCAGAGTAGATTCCAGAGAATCAAGTAAAGGATAGAACATGACTCAATCTGGTGGGGTGCCAACTATAAGATGATCCTCATGTTTATAAATTCATCTATATGTTTCTATGTTTGAAACTTTAGAATAGATAATTTGTCTCAAGATGTAATATAAGTTTTCTATGTGATAGTATTTATGTTCCTTTTGTAAGAACAATCATGAGAATATTTTTAATAATTCAGTTTGTGGGATTGATTGTAATGTTGTTATGTATGTCAGTTTTATGTAATGCCCTCCTTGAGTGCACATGTTATGGATAACTCAGTGTTGCTTCCTCTATGTGTATGTGTGCACTTGGGGAGGGCGTTACAATATGGTATCAGAGTGACATTATAGTTGGTGACCAAATGAATTCTAATGTTCTTACTTAATATCATTATAAAAAAACTAAGTGAAAGTAGAGCATAGATTCGGAAAGATAAGTAGTAGACCTATATATAGAAGAAGTAAGTGAAAGATTTTAGAGATTTTAGTAGAGATCTAGATAGGAGACAAAATATTAGATAAGGATTAGGATTATGTGCCTAGATTTTTAGACTTTTATCTTAACACTATAGTTGCATATATAATTCTCTCTCCTTTTCCCACATGTTTGTAGTATGGGACAAAAACTTATGGGGTTTTGTAGAGAGAATGTTATGTGAATAATCATGATTGTCTTATCCTTTCAAGTGCATGTGGTGTGGGACATGTGAACTACGGAGGTGCTAAGACAAGTGTGATAACACATGTCCCCTTTGAATATATGACCGGTCAACATGTATCCAAAGTTGACAAACAAAGGAGTTGACATTAAAAGTTTGAGATATATAGTCACCTAAACCTAATCATACACATAGTAAGACCAAGAAGGTATATGAAGGATATATATTTCAACATACATAAGGTAGTTAGTTTTAAGTGAACTAGCCAGCCACAGAGAGGAGACAAGCTAGAGTCTTTTCCATGATAGATGGTGAAGGTATAATTTAGATTTCTAGATCTATTAGTAGTATATGCACATGTTTTCCTGATAATGATATACATGCAAATTTCACACCGTCAATATGCAAATGAGTTATTAAGGAAATATTGGAGAGCTAATGTACATAAAATATGTGAAACCCTGAGGTGGGTAGACTAATCAAATTTTTAGGATGAAATTTATTTAAGGTGGGTAGAATTGTAACATCTAAAAAAATATATTATAACAAGGATCTTGAATTGAATTTTGTTTAAAATGCATACTTTAAAGAAAAGTTAAAGAAATGAGGGTCTTTTATGCATATTTACACAAAGTAGGGTTCATATTATTAAAATTTGAGGTTTTGAGATTGTTTACACTTACTTTGGTATGATCAGAAATTATCTCAATTTACAAGAGATTTCAAATAAATTACCACTAAATATGATAGAAAATAATTTGGAAAATTGAAGACAATTAATAAAGATAGTTCCATGATATCAAAAATATACAAGCTTATTTGACTTTAATCTTGGAAGGATCGAGTATAATAGGAAAATTTTCTATATTCAAAAATTTTGAAAAAGAAAAGATGAGATTCCCTTATCTATCATAGTTTAATGGATATTTAAGGAACATTAATTAGTTATATGTTTCTAATCAAATCGAGAACTCAAGGCAATGATAGTTATCTAGGGACAATAATAACCATACATCAAATTTTGGTTGGGTCCTAACTAAATTTAGGAAGAAAAAGGAACATTTCACCATTATTTGACCTAAATATACACATAAATTATCAATTTGCAACTAAATTAGTTTAGATAATTCCAATGTATATGTCACATATTTTACCTCGCAAAGTTTCCTTGCCTTTTCTATTTACACTGATCCACCATAGCAATTAGATGGCAATCTGAGGGACAGAGCCTCACCTCCGGCCTCCCAAGAGCATGAATCAGAATAAGAAACCAAGTTCTCAGACTTTGATCACCTCCACTTTTCTCATGATCCAGTTGATATTTCTGGAAGCTAGGAATCTCATATAACTAGGAAAAGCATCCACTCTATATAAACCCTATGCTTTTGGGAAGGGAAACACCCAATAGTCATTCTTTTCTTCCAAGAGACACATACTGGGGACTTGTCCATAGAAGGAATAAGGACCGATCCTTGAGAAGCATGGGACAATGTCCATAGATTTATAGGGACCACTTTTTTGACACTTCTTTGATCGGAGGAACCGAGGAAGTGTGGAGAAGAAGATCCACATCCACAGTGATGACAATGCTGATGGGGGGTGGGGTGGACATGCGATCTTCGCCAAATTTAACCCATGGAAGAAACTTCAAGGTAAATCTTTGGGTCTCCAAAGAACCCAACAAAAGGGTCAATACATTCACCACAGATCAGATGGGTCGTTTACATAGCAGGTTCCCTAGTCTCATGTGTCGTATCTGCAAGATGGCTGAAAGGAACCCATGCCAGGGCTCAGTAGTGCCACATGCTCAAGTAGTGCACATTGCTTGAGACCCAACAGGTGTAGGGAGGACTTGTGGATGAGGATTCATATTGAGAGCATCGATTAAGTTCTTTTTGGGCTAAGATACCTTGAACCACCACGACTGATCAGGTGGAAATGCCCCAAGGAGCTGCTCTATTTTACAGAGAAAATAGAGGGTGCAACACCCTATAGAGAACACCAGGGATGAAGGGGGAGGAGAGCGGGTCATGCAGATTCCACCCAAGGTGGATCCTATATCTGACCCATTTAGCATCAACATGAGGTAATTGATGACTTGAATTGTTCAAATAAGTCTCCTATGTTGCATAAATCATAGTAATTAATTGGCATATCCATCGGGGTCAAGTTATATATAAATTTTGATCTATTTTTTGAGATCTAGATAATGAAATAAACCATAAAGCATAATTGGGTTTGGTTTCAAAAATTAGTAGAGTTAGAATAATTAGGTTTAGAAACCTTATTAAGATTATTTGGGTGATTATCATAGGTTGATTAAGAGAATTGAGATCAGGGATCTAGGAGTTGTTTTTCCTATTAACTCAGGTAAGTGGTTCATGCCCATGAATATTAACATTTATTAAGACTAGTATATTTACATATTTATCATATAAGGAATTATGATTCATGTTTCTAATGTTCTAAGATTTTAATACCTTCATGATTATGTTTTGAGAAATATGTAATATCTCAAGTAGTGATATGCTATTAAATTTCCATAGAATGGTTGGGATTCATGAGCCAGGTGTTCATGAGAAAATTAAAGGATTATGTTCCTATAAGATTTCTTAATAATCATTCATGTTAGTGAATAAGGCTACAAGGTAAGATATGCAAGTAAATTTGTCATACATCTATGATTATGTATTATACCCATGTCCTTAAGACAAATAGAGACATTCCATAAAGATTTTCTTATATATAGAGAGATTTGAGAACCTAGAAGTTATCTAGATTTCTTAGAATGATTAAGATCTAAGGATAAATACATGATAGGATTATAAGAATATAATGCATTACGTTATGATTAAGTTTGCAAGATAAGATTTTATAAGATGCATGTTTTAAGATTTAAGAGTTAAGCTCACATGAATGCATTAAGATTCATGTTAAGATAAGACTTCATTATAATTTCAATAGATTGAGTTATCATGTCAGAAATCATATTTTAGATATTTACTACTTAAGTTACTTTTATATACTTAGTATTCTTATATTCAGTTCAGATTGTTTTTCCTAAGATTTAGACTTACATGTGATAAATCTGATATCAACATTTAATTAGGTCATTCGATCAAACAAGAGTTTCAAATTATGATTTATCCAGATAATAGGAATATCACATTTTAATTCAGATTTTGATTACTCAATATGTGGGTAGCTAGATATTTGAATAAGATACATGATAATGATTTTAGACCCATCTCAATTTTGTAATTGAGATTATTCATATTCAGATGTAGATTCAGATTCAGAGTTCAATACACATTCAATACTGAGTATTCAGTTTCAGATAAGTCCAGATTCAAAATTTAGTAAGATTAGACATAAGATAATTAATTCAGAACCTTCACATAATAAATTATATGATAAGTCCTCATTCAGAGAGTCTCGGGACCAATCAGAGCCATATGTTGCCAATTTAGAGGAGTGTTTACTCCATTTAAGAGGGCACATTTTGCCAAGAGAGGGTATGTTGCACCATAGAGGACACTTCGGTGTCAATAGAGGAGGACTTATTATATAATGGTGGCCATGGTCAGATAAAAATTATAAATAAAAGATGTCTTAGTTCAAAGAATGTACATAATCTCATTTATAAGTTTTGTATAAGAGATTAAGATAAGAGAGACATGACTCAAGACCTTTGTGCAAGTCATGTGGCTCATGAACTAGAGTGCATGCCAATTTAGATACATAACCCATGCCAGAGTGTAGGTTATGTGACCCTTGCATCTTAGTGCAGGTCTTGAAACCCAGGTACCAGAGTACAAGTCTCTAGAGAAAGATAAGTAAAAGATAAGAACTAAGTTAAAGTAAGAAAAAATATTTATATTTTAGATTTTTTTAAAGTTTTTAATGTTAGTTCTTAGTATATAATGTTTAAGAATATTTTGCAGTATCTTATTTCATCAAGTAATGTATATGTTAGATACTCATGGCACTTACATTAACAACCATTTTTATAATGCATGGCTGGGGATGAGATGTCCGTAGGTGAGAGTAGAAGCAGAGTAGATTCTAGAGAATCAAGCAAAGGATAGAACATGACTCAATCTCATGGGGTGCCAACTATAAGATGATCCTCAAGTTTATAAATTCATCTATATGTTTCCATGTTTAGAACTTTAGAATAGAGACTTTGTCTCAAGATGTAATATAAGTTTTCCATGTGATAGCATTTATGTTCCTTTTATAAGAACAATCATGAGAATATTTTTAATAATTCAGTTTGTGTGATTGATTGTAATGTTGTTATGTCTGTCATTTTTATGTAATGCCCCCTTGAGTGCACGAGTTATGGATAACTCAATGTTGCTTCCTCTATGTGTATGTGTGCACTTAGGGAGGGTGTTACAATATGATATCAGAGCGACATTATAATTGGTCACCAAATGAATTCTCATGTTCTTACTTAAGATCATTATAAAAAAACTAAGTGAGAGTAGAGCATAGATTCAGAAAGATAAGTAGTAGACCTATATATAGAAGAAGTAAAAGATTTTATAGATTTTAGTAGAGATCTATATAGGAGACAAAATTTTAGATAAGGATTAGGGTTATGTGCCTAGATGTTTTAGACTTTTATATTAACACTATAGTTGTATATATAATTCTCTTCCCTTTTCCCACATGTTTGTAGTATGGGACACATACATATGGTTTTTTTAGAGAGAATGTTATGTGCATAATCATGATTGTCATGTCATTTCAAGTGCATGTGATATGGGACATGTGCACCACGGAGGTACTAAGACAAGTGTGATAACACATGTCACCTTTGAATATATGACCGACTAACATGTATCCAAAGGAAACAAACAAAGGAGTTGACATTAAAAGTTTGAGATATATAGTCACCTAATCCTAATCATACACATAGTAAGACCAAGCATGTATATGAAGGATATATATTTTGGCATACATAAGGTAGTTAGTTTTAAGTGAACCAACCAACCACAGAGAAGAGACAAGCTAGAGTCTTTTCCATGATAGATGGTGAATGTATAATTTAGATTTCTAGATCTATTAGCAGTATATGCACATGTTTGCCTTATAATGATATACATGCAAATTTCACACCATGAGTATGAAAATGAGTTATTAAGGAAATATTAGAGAGCTAGTGTACATAAAATATGTGAAACCCTGAGGTGGGTTGACTAATCAAATTTTGCGGATGAAATTTATTTAAGGTGGGTAAAATTGTAATATCCCAAAAAAATATTATGTCAAGGATCTTGAATTGAATTTTGTTTAAAATGCATACTTTAATTTTTTTTAAAGAAATGAGGGTCTTTTATGCATATTTACACAAAGCAGGGTTCATATTATTAAATTTGAGGTTTGAGATTGTTTACACTTACTTTGGTATGATTAGACATTATCTCGATTTATAAGAGATTTCAAATAAATTACCACAATGTATGATAGAAAATAATTTGGAAAATTGAAGATAATTAATAAAGATAGTTCTATGATATCAAAAATATACAAGCTTATTTGACTTTAATCTTGTAAGGGTCAAGTATAATAGGAAGATTTTCTATATTCAGAAAATTTGAAAAAGAAAATGTGAGATTCTCTTATCTATTATAGTTTAATGGCTATTTAAAGGACATTAATTAGTTACACGTTTCTAATCAAATCAAGAACCTAAGGCAATGTTAATTATCTAGGGACAATAATAGGCATATGTCAAATTTTGATTGGGCATATATAACCATAATTATCCTAACTAAATTTAGGAAGAAAAAGGAACATTTTGCCACTATTTGACCTAAGTATGCACGTAATTTATCAATTTGCAACCAAATTGGTTTAGATATTTCCAATATATATGTCACATATTTTACCTTGCAAAGTTTCCTTACCTTCTCTATTTACGCTAATCCACCATAGCAATTAGATGGTAATCTGAGGGACAGAGCCTCACCTCCGGCCTCCCAAGATCCTGAATTAGAATAGGAAACTAAGTTCTCAAACTCTAATCACCTCTGCTTTTCTCATGATCCAGTTGATATTTTTAGAAGCTAGGACTCTCATAGAACTTGGAAAAGCAGCCGCTCTATATAAACCCTGATATGAACCCTATGTTTTTTGGGAAGGGAAACACCCAATAGTCATTCTTTTCTTCTAAGAGACAAATACTGGGGACTTGTCCATCAAAGGAACAAGGGACGATCCCTGATAAGCCTGGGACAATGTCCATAGATTTATAGGGACCACTACTTTGACACTTCTTTGATTAGAGGAAGTGTGGAGAAGAAGATCCACATCCATAGTGATGATGACGCTGATTGGGGGGGGGGCAGGAGTGGACATGTAATCTTCATCAAATTCAACCCATGTAAGTGAATTCAAGGTTGAGATTTGGGTCTCCAAAGAACCCACTGAAAGGGGTGCTACATTCACCACAAATCAGAAGGGTCATTCAAATAGCAGGTTCCCTGGGCTCATGCACCGTATCTATAAGATGACCGAAAGGAACCCCCGCCAGGGCTCAATAGTGCCACACACTCAAGAAGTGCACATTTCTTGAGACCCAATAGGTGTAGGGAGGACTCGTGGTTGAGGATTCAATTTGAGAGCATCGAGAAAGTCCTTTTTAGGCTTAGATACCTTGAACCACAGTGACCGATCAGGTGGAAACGCCCCAAGGAGCTGCTCTATTTTATAGAGAAAGCAGAGGGCACATCACCCTATAGCAAATATCGGGATGAAGGGGGAGGGGCATAGATCAAGCGGATTCCACCCAAGTTGGAACTTGTATCCGACCCATTTAGCATCCACATAAGGTAATTGATGACTTGATTTTTTCAAATAAGTCTCCTATGTTGCATAAATCATAGTAATTAATTGGTATATCCAACATGGTCAAGTTATATATGAATTTTGATCTATTTTTTGAGATCTAGACAATGAAATAGGCCACAAGGCACAATTTGGTTTGGTTTAAAAAAGTTGCAGAGTTAGCATAATTAGGGTTTAGAAACCTTATTAAGATTATTTGGGTGATTATCATATGTTGATTAAGAGAATTGAGATCAGGGATCTAGGATTTGTTTTTCCTATTAACTCAGGTAAGTGGTTCATGCCCATGAGTATTCATATTTATTAAGCCTAGTATATTTACATGTTTCTCATATATAGAATTATGACTCATGCTTCTAATGTTCTAAGATTTGAATTCCTTCATGATTATGCTTTGACACATATTTAATATCTCAAGTAGTGCTATGTTATTAAATTTCCATAGAATGGTTGGGATTCATGAGCATGTGTGCATGAGAAAATTAAAGTATTATGTTCCTATAAGATTTCTTAATAACTATTCATATTAGTGAATAAGACTACAAGGTAAGATATGCAAGTAAGTTTGTCATACATCTATGATAATGTATTATACCCATGCCCTTAAGACAAGTAGAGACATGCCATTAATATTTTCTTATATAGATAGAGATTTGAGAACCTAGAAGTTATCTAGATTTCTTAGAACGATTAAGATATAAGGATAAATACATGGTAGAATTTCAAGAATAGAATGCATTAAGTTATGATTAAGTTTGCAAGATAAGATTTTATAAGATGCATGTTTAAGATTTAAAAGTTAAGCTCACATGAATGCATTAAGATTCATGTTAAGATAAGAATTCATTATACTTTCAAGAGATTGATTTATCATGTCAGAAATCATATATTAGATATTTACTACTTAAGTTACTTTTATATACTTAGTATTCCTATCTCTAGTTTACATTGTTTTTCCTAAGATTTATACTTACATGTCACAAATTTGATATCAACATTTAATTAAGTCATTCGATCAGACAAGAGTTTCAAATTAAGATTTATCCAGATAATAAGAATATCGAATTTTAATTCAGATTTAGATCACTCAATATGTGGGTAAACAGATATTTGATTAAGATACATGATTTGAGTTTTAGACCCATCTCAGTTTTGTAATTGAGATTATTCATATTTATATGTAGGTTTAGATTTAGAGTTCAGTACATATTCAATGCTGAGTATTCAATTTTTGATAAGTCCAGATTCAAAATTTAGTAAGATTAGACTTAATATAATTAATTCAGAACCTTCACATAATACATTATATGATAAGTCCTCATTTAGAGAGCCTTGAGATGAATCAGAGGCATATGTTGCCAATTTAGAGTACTGTTTACACCATTTCAGAGGGCATGCTGTGCCAACAGAGGGTGCGTTGCACCATACAGGATACTTTGGTGTCAATAGTGGATGACTTATTATATAATGGTGGCCACAGTCAGCTAAAAATTATAAATAAAAGATGCCTTAGTTCAAAGAATGTACATAATCTCATTTATGGGTTTTGTAAAAGAGATTAAGATAAGAGAGACATGACTCAGGACCTTTGCGCAAGTCATGTGGCCTAGGCACCAGAGTGCAGGCAAATTTAGAGACAAAACCCATGCCCATAGTGTATGTTATGTGACCCAGGCATCTTAGTGCAGGTCATGAGACCCATGTACCAGAGTACATGTCTCCAGAGAAAGATAAATAAAAGATAAGAACTAAGTTAAAGTAAGAAGAGATATTATATATATCGGATTTTGTAAAGTTTTTAATGTTAGTTCTCAGTATATAATGTTCAAGAATATTTTTTTCTATCTTATGTCATCAAGCAATGTATATGTTAGACACTCATGGTACTTACGATAACAACTATTTTTCTAATGCATGTCTAGGGATGAGACGTCCTAAGGTGAGAGTAGAAGCATAGTAGATTCCAGAGAATCCAGCAAAGGATTGAACATGACTCAATATGGTGGGGATGCTAGCTATAAGATGATCTTCATGTTTATAGATTCATCTATACGTTTCCATGTTTAGAACTTTAGAATAGAGACTTTGTCTCAAGATGTAATATAAGTTTTCCATGTGATAGCATTTATGTTCCTTTTGTAAGAACAATCATGAGAATGTTTTTAATAATAGAGTTTGTGTTCAAATAAGTCTACTATGTTGCATAAATCATAGTAATTAATTGGCATATCCATTGGGGTCAAGTTATATATAAACATTGATCTATTTTTTGAGATCTAGACAATGAAATAGACCATAAGACATAATTGGGTTTGGTTTCAAAAAGTTGTAGAGTTAGCATAATTAGGTTTAGAAACCTTATTAAGATTATTTGGGTGATTATCATAGGTTGATTAAGAGAATTGAGACCAAGGATCTAGGAGTTGTTTTTCCTATTAACTCAGGTAAGTGGTTCATGCCCATGAGTATTCATGATTATAAAGATCAATATATTTACATATTTCTCATATAAGGAATTATGATTTATGTTTCTAATGTTCTAAGATTTTAAAACCTTCATGATTATGTTTTGAGAAATATGTAATATCTCAAGTAGTGATATGTTATTAATTTCCATAGAATGGTTGGGATTCATGATCCAGGTGTTCATGAGGAAATTAAAGGATTATGTTCCTATAAGATTTATTAATAATCATTCATATTCATGAATAAGACTACAAGGTAAGATATTTGTACATCTATGATAATGTATTATACCCATGACCTTAAGACAAGTAGAAACATACCATACAAATTTTCTTATATAGATAGAGATCTGAGAACCTAGAAGTTATCTAGATTTCTTAGAATGAATAAGATATAAGGATAAATACATGGTCGGATTATAAGAATAGAATGCATTAAGTTATGATTAAGTTTGCAAGATAAGATTTTATAAGATGCATGTTTTAAGATTTAAGAGTCAAGCTCACATGAATGCATTAAGATTCATGTTAAGATAAGACTTCATTAGAATTTCATTAGATCGGGTTATCATGTCAAAAATCATATTTTAGATATTTACTACATAAGTTACTTTTATATACTTAGTATTCCAATATTCAGTTCAGACTGTTTTCCTAAGCTTTAGACTTACATGTCATAAATATGATATTAGAATTTAATTAAGTCATCGATCAAACAAGAGTTTCAAATTAAGATTTATCTAGATAATAGGAATATCACATTTTAATTCAGATTTAGATTACTCAATATGTGGGTAGCCAGATATTTGATTAAGATACATGATAATGGTTTTAGACCCATCTCAATTTTGCAATTGAGATTATTCACATTCAGATGTAGATTCAGATTCAGAGTTCAATACATATTCAATACTGAGTATTCAGTTTTAGATAAGTCCAGATTCAAAATTTAGTAAGATTAGACATAAGATAATTAATTCAAAACCTTCACATAATACATTGTATGATAAGTCCTCATTCTGAGAGTCTCGGGACCAATCAGAGGCATATGTTTCCAATTTAGAGGAGTGTTTACTCTATTTAAGAGGGCACGTTGTGCCAAGAGAGGGTGCATTGCACCATAGAGGACACTTTGATGTCAATGGAGGAGGACTTATTGCATAATGGTGGCCATGGTCAGATAAAAAATATAAATAAAAGATGTCTTAGTTCAATGAATGTACATAATCCCATTTATAAGTTTTTTAAAAGAGATTAAGATAAGAGAGACATGACTCAAGACCTTTGTGCAAGTCATGTGGCTCAGGCACCAGAGTGCAGGCCAATTTAAAGACATAACCCATGACCAGAGTGTAGGTTATGTGACCCATGCATCTTAGTTAAAGTCATGAAACCCAGGTACCAGAGTACAAGTCTCCAGAGAAAGATAAGTAAAAGATAAGAACTAAGTTAAATTAAGAAGAAATATTTATATTTCAGTTTTTTAAAGTTTTTAATGTTAGTTCTCAGTATATAATGTTTTAAGAATATTTTGTGGTATCTTATTTCATCAAGTAATGTATATGTTAGATACTCATGCCACTTACATTAACAACCATTTTTCTAATGCATGGCTGGGGATGAGATGTTTTTAGGTGAGAGTAGAAGCAGAGTAGATTCCAGAGAATCAAGCAAAGGATAGAACATTACTCAATTTGGTGGGGTGCCAGATGAAAGATGATCCTCAAGTTTATAGATTCATCTATATGTTTCCATGTTTAGAACTTTAGAATAGAGACTTTGTCTCAAGATGTAATATAAGTTTTCCATGTGATAGCATTTATGTTCCTTTTGTAAGAACAATCATGAGAATGCTTTTCATAATACAGTTTGTGTGATTGATTGTAATGTTGTTATGTATGCCAGTTTTATGTAATGCCCCCCTTGAGTGCATGAGTTATGGATAACTGAGTGTTGCTTCCGCTATGTGCATGTGTGCACTTAGGGAGGGTGTTATAGGGCACATGCCTCAACACATGACCCTTAATATAATCATTAGTTTGGGGAGGACCCCCTTGATATACAATCCCTTAAGACAATCATTAGTTTGGGGAGGGACCCCCTCGACATACAACCCCTTATGACAATCATTAGTTTGGAGAGGGACCCCCTCAACATACAACCAACAATCAAGAAAGCAAATTCCTTTCTATAAATGCATTAGAGCACATTAAAGGAGAGATAATGATCTAACTCTAGGCTAGATGGTGCATCTCGCCAGAGGTGCACACTAATCAATTGGAAATTTGAGTAGATGCGCCCCACTAGACCGGGACACATGGTGGGCATCTTTCAAAATTTATAAAAGACCTACACAAACACACTCACATACACTAAAACACTACACCTACAAGTGCACGGGGTCGTGTCATAGTATAGGAGGATGTCAAGTATAGGGTCGATCCACATGGAGAAAAGGGGGCACTGGAGCTAGGTTCCTACTATGGATTCTAGAGTTGAAGGGTTTGAAGTTGATTTTTGGATTACACTAAGGGTTGAACAAGAAAGTAATTAAAGGAAAGAAAACAATATCAAAACCTAAGTTAACTCTAGACAATTAATTCTAATGAACAAGAAAAGACAAGGCAAGGCAAAGAAAAGAGCAAGCTATGCTAAGGTAGGCAAGGAGAGGTCTACACTACACTAAGCTAGCAAATAGGGAAAAAGAGAAATTGATAACCTAAGCTAGCAAGAACAAATCAAGAACAAGGCAAGAAGCTAATTGAACATGTAAAGATCTAACTAGGTTAACACTAGCTAAGTAATAAGGCAATTAGGGTTCTAAAGTAATAAAAGGAAGTGTGGGCTGTTTGGGGGATGCACTTTTCAATTAGGTTGGGGGTGACATGTGAATATTATAATCTGATTTAGATTATAAAACCAAAAAACCAGCTAGAGGCTAATGAATTACCCTAAACTACTAACTGGCCATGGATAGGATAGGTTGTGTATAGGGGAACTAATCCCTAACACCTACTACCCTTACGAGGCTCAATTGGGTTAGGATTTAGGTTTAATTCAATTAGAGTCTAAAAAAGCCTAGATTTCTAGTTTAGAGTATCTTAGGGTGATTAGGGGCTGAGGGTAGTAATGGGAGTGGAAATGAGGTTTTAGGCGTCACATCACCCACATTCTAGCCTTGAGAAAGCTCTATGCTAATCACACTAAATAAATCTAAACTAGCTACTTAGATCTCTCAACTAGGGTTAGGAAAATTGATTAGCATGTAGGAAGATGGGTGGGTAGCAAATCCCAAAATTCACACATATAAGAAATTTCCCTAAATTTGTAGGTGATTTCAACCACAAACCATCAAGAAATTCATGGAGAATGAGATAGAAATAGATAATAATCATTAACAAATGAAATTACAATGTTTACATATTTTTTTTCTCCAACATGGTATCAAAGTAACATTTTTGACCCCAAACAGCCCACCAAAGGGGCCTAGCTACTCAATGAAATGGAAAATACAAAAAGAAAGGAGAAAGAGGGAGAAGTAGCCATGGAGCTCGGTGTACATGGAATGATCCTCCTCTTCAACTGCTACAAGACGTCCTCCTTCCTCCAAGGTGCAAGGACATGGAATAATGGTGGAATAGGGTCAAAACACTAAGAAATTAGGGTTTTGGTGGTGGAAATGGTGAAATAGAGTGGAATGGAGGTGGAAATGAAGTGGAATGGGTGGAATAAGAAAATAGGGAGCTAAGAGGTGGTAGAAGGTAGCTAACCTTAGCCTCTAGCCACCACCACATATATATAGATGGGAAGGAAGCAATAGGTCAAGTAGGGGTAAAGTGGGAACACTAGTGCAAAAGTAGCTTGGTTTTTGTGTGTAGCACGGCCGTGGTGGGTGTAGGGGAACATGGTCTTGGTGTGTGGAAATGACCAAGGTGAAAAGTGGAGAAAATGATTAGGGAAGTTGGTGGTTTTGAACTAAAAGTGGCACAACCATGGTAGTCAGCACGACTATGGTGAGTCAAGGGTGGCATAACCATGGTTGTCACCACGACTGTGGAGTCTTGGAGTTGGCTACCCGTTCTTGACACCACACCCGTTCTGCCTCAGCTGCAACACAAATGTGTAAGGTGGCACACACGTTCTGGCTCCTCGTGGCAGTACCATTCTGTGTTGCACGACTGTGGTGTTCTATGTACTACTTCAATGATGACTCTATTGATTTTTAGTGATCTAGAACGACCGTTCTGTGATACCACAACCGTGCCGGTCTCTGTATCAACACTTTGAACTTGTTCATTAAGGATCCTTGGACATTGTTTCTTTAATTGATATTTATCCACTAGGGGTAGGTTGAGGGAGTCTTAAACTTCACTCTGGGTCTCTCTAAGAGTAGAGAATCCCTAGGATCACTCCTCTCTCTCGTCCATCCAAGCATGGTTCAAATTCCTGAAAAACATGCAAATAATGTCCATAAGTGCATTTTACACAAATATGCATAATAACATGTAATCTAACATGTATAGATGTGATTGAAATGCAATATTCCACATGTTGAAGCCCTAAAATAGGGCTGCATCACCACCCCAAAAATTAAAACATACTTGTCCTCAAGTATGCTCCAACTCAATCTCTCTACAATTTTTCCATAATCAAGAAATGACAAATGCAATGCAAAAGATTATTATTGACTAGATGGGCTCAAAGATGACTAGGTACATGCATTTCACCTCTCTCCTCTCCTCTCCTCTTTCACAAACCCATCATGATTAGAGAACCGGGCCTGCAAACTTTGAATATAGAGCATATAAAACACAATCAATCCATATGGTTGTCATATCACTCAAAATAAACCGTTTCATGGTGGCAAAGGTAAAAAATGACTAATTTTGCTATTTTACATTCATGCATTCAATCTCATATGTCTATCCACACTAAGTAACCAACATGGTTGCAAAAAAGGGAAAAATGAGCTATGTTTGATGTTTCCTAGCTCAATGGGAATGTAAAAGGAAGAAAGGGTTGTGATAAGATTTTGGAGTGCTTTTACACACTCATCTTTTCTTTATTTAGATGCTCTTAAACATGAGCATCTTTTATTCTATTTTTGCATTTTTTTCTTTTTTCTTTGCCCTTGATGTGGATAGGGCACATGATGATGAGAGTTAAGTGGGGAGGTATGGATATGGCCACCCCAAACTTATGGATGTGGCCAAGGCTGAATGTGTACACTTTGGCATCCTTTCATGAGGAGAAGAGGTAAGAAGATGGTAGAAGAAAAGTGAGTCAAAGAGGGGTTACTAGTGTTGATACCAACATGAGATCACCTGCATGAAAGTTACTCCAACAATTTCATCAAGCAATGACACACCAGATGAATAGCAATATTAAACCATATTTCTATCATGAAATTCTACAAAACTCTAAGCGTTTGAGGCTTTCTTCAATCACAATTCAACCAAATAGTTCACAATCATGAGAGATGTGGTTCACATATAAAAAGTCAAGATTGAGTCCATTTCAAAATAAACCTTGATAATTCACTTGCATTTGTCAAAGGTCATCATTTTCAATCCAAAAAGTAGAGATTGGGGTCAAACCACACTTTTTAGGCAAGAAGTTCTCAACTTGGGCAAAAGTTGGTCAAAACGATGTGAAATTGCCTTGAATCACATCTAGACCTACATTATGGAACATAAAGCAGAAAACAAGAAAATCCTAGCTAAAACATGCAAAAATTACAAAAATCTACATGATATGCAATGCATGGACAAAAAGAGAAAATATTTTGAAAATTATGCAAAAATTTCAAGAAAGAAAACTACATGACATGCAAGCATGCAAAGATGGTAAAATCTAATCTAGATAGCAACAACAAGAAAACAAAACAAGAAAACAAAACAAAATGGCAGGTGAAATGCAAAAAGAGTGAAATGCAAAAGAGAGCATACCGTCCTACCACCCCAAAATTTTGAATCATGGTGTCTTGAGCATGACATTAAAGTCAAGAGTGATAGGGTATATGATCACTAGGGTGGCTCTGTTGGTGATCCTCCCTGCGGTGGAGGGTGCTGGTAGTAGTTGTCTCAGTAGTCTGCCTATGGAGGGTGGTAGGCATCCTGATATGTTGAAAGTGCACCCCACCAATCTCCCCCCCAATGGGGGTTCCTCTAGACCTGGGCATGATGAAACTGATACATGTGGTTGATATGATAGTACATATAATGATGATCCAATAATAATGCATCTCACGTGCTCTGAAATCCCTCATGCACCCTTAGAATCCTATCCTGTGTGATATGAATACCCTCCAACTGCGCATGTATGGTAAACATGTCGTATGTGTTCACTGAAGGCTACTATGGACCTGCTGTCCTTGCCCCTACCTCTTACAGTATCACTCTGCGTGTCTCTCTAGCCTCTATTTCCCTCCTCTGCTCAACTTCCTGTGTGGCCTCTCCCAGTCCCTCAACCGGTATCACCTCATGGATCCCATCCTCTTTAGGATGCTCCTCCTCATATCTCCTCAGGTTCTCTAAGGAATTTGGAGTCGCACCATACTCAACTAAGAGAGGTGGAGTGTGGTAGAGTAACTCCAGAGAGACACGTGTATACAAAGGGTTGACCTGATATATGATCTTTTGATCCACTATAGAAATCATGGAAGAACACACCAAGTAATGCAGGTCTACCAATTTCCCCACTTTTGCCCTTATGTAGCTAGAAACATTTTGTCCTAGGATAGTCACAATAGACATCACAATACCCCAATAATGAATGGGTTATTACTCTTGGAAGGGATCCCCCTTAAGTGATAAATAAGAAAAGCACCCAGATTCACATATTTCCCTTTGACCATCCATCCTAAGACAAAAAGTCCCTTCTTTGTACAACTGACATGGTTCTCATACTTGTCAAAGGTTGTATTTGAAAGTACTTTCTGAGCGTAGCAGAGGAATGGATTGTGAATTAATATTGTTTTATATTTCCCCGCTACAAAGTTGCTCTAGCCGGTGAAGTGCTTCCACATGTCTCTGTAAGCGGCACTTGAGTTATTTTCTGTCCTTCCTCCATCCAGGAGGGCTTCCATCTCATCACTGGAGGCAAAAATCCTATTCAGAATCTTCTAAAATAATGACCCAATGTCTGTCGCCATCATTAGACAACTACTCTAATGTGGCAAAGAACTGATGTGTCCACTTAATATAAGACTACTGTGGTGTCTCTAGGATCTCAAACAGGCCCATTTTCTCCATTACACTTTGGAAATAGGCATAGAATCATAATCTCTCCATCGTTGCCCAACATGCATAACCGGTGGCAATCACCTTGCGCGTCAAGCACTCTGGGTGCTTTGATCCCTTCGCCCAACTTCTAGTAACCTTGGGCTATAGCTGGGGCTGCTGCTATGGTATCTCCCCCTACTGTCGTGGTGCATCTAGCATAACCTCATCTTCCTCATCTAAAAGTAGCTGTCTCCATGCTTAAGGCTGAGGCTATGGCTGCGGTGTCACATATGTTGATAGTCGGGCTGCTGAAATAGATGGCCTAGCTGAGGACACAAAGGGCCGAGCAAATGAGGGTGATATCAGTGCTTCTCTAGATGATGACAGTGGTGCACTTCATGGATGCGGGGATGCTTCTTCAACAATGGGATCCACCAAGGCATCCAATTCATCCTCCGTCAAAAGGATAGTTTTGTCAGAGTCGGAGGCGAATGACGGAGCAGTAGATGCCAGAGCCGAAGAGGATGCATTCTTGGGCCAATGTTGGTAGGAGAATATGCCCTTAGTCTTCTCCACTGATTTCTTGGCCATTTGCTTCATTTTGATGGAAATCGGTGGATAAATAAAAAAATTCAAATTCTTATGAAGAAGGGGGCTGTTGGGGCATAATGGAGAAAAATGGGGGAAGTTGTGGATAAAAATGGATGGAATCTAGAGGTTAGGGTAGTGGAAATGGTAGAGGATCAATTGGAGATGGTTTGGGGGTGATTTGGTGGAGATTCAATGGTGGACAGATGGCTACTAGCTGTGTCACAACCGCTAGGGAGCCAAGAACAGACATGCTATTCTTGGAGAAATGAAATGAAGTGTTTCGAATTTTTACAAAATCTTGCTTAAGTTGTTGAAATCGGGCTACGGCATGGCCGTGATACACCATACGACTGTGGTGGCTTCATGCTTCACAGCTGTGCTGCATGGCATGGCTGTGTTGGCTCGTTTTTATCAATTTTTCTCAATTTTCTTTAGATTTAGGAACATTGTTTGATTTGTATGTGTTTTACCACGAACATTCCAAGGTGCCACGGTTGTGCTAAGCACTATAGCTAATAATTTCACTTGAACTTTCATAAAAAACTCAAAATCTTGATCCAAAGTGATTTTTCTTTGAAACCTTTTCTCAACTTCACTCAAATTTTCTCATTTCACCCTATTTTCACCTGCATATCTTAAAACTAGGTGGATTGCCTCCCACAAATGATGAGTTTCATGCCTTCAGCTGGGCTTCTTGGAGATTCTTACATCATTTATCCATTTGGAATTCTCATGTGTCCATTCTTGTAATAAATGCATCTCTCATTTTCACTCAAACTATAATCCTCATCTCTTTAATCACTAAAGCTATCCTCAAGTCTTTCATCTAAATCTCCTTCTCTCAAATGACCAGTCAGACTCTTGAAGTGACCATGTCCAATATCCTCATCTCGAGCTCACCAAGTTGAGGACTTGTATATGTTGATCTTTATCTTCATCTCCATAAAAGAGACTGTCATTATGACACTGTGAACATGTATCTCGACATCAGTTGTAGACAAGAATGGTCTTCCCAAGATGATGGGAATCTTCCTATCATCTGGCTCCATGTCATGAACAATGAAATCTACCGAGAACATTGTGCCTCTTTCCTTGTCTATCATCACCAAAACATCATCCACTCTTCCTCTTGTTACCTAGGCACCAGAGTACAAGTCTCCAGAGAAAGATAAGTAAAAGATAAGAACTAAGTTAAATTAAGAAGAAATATTTATATTTTAGATTTTTTAAAGTTTTTAATGTTAGTTCTCAGTATATAATGTTTTAAGAATATTTTGTGGTATCTTATTTCATCAAGTAATGTATATGTTAGATACTCATGCCACTTACATTAACAACTATTTTTCTAGTGCATGGTTGGGGATGATATGTTCGTAGGTGAGAGTAGAAGCAGAGTAGATTCCAGAGAATCAAGTAAAGGATAGAACATGACTCAATCTGGTGGGGTGCCAACTATAAGATGATCCTCATGTTTATAAATTCATCTATATGTTTCTATGTTTGAAACTTTAGAATAGATAATTTGTCTCAAGATGTAATATAAGTTTTCTATGTGATAGTATTTATGTTCCTTTTGTAAGAACAATCATGAGAATATTTTTAATAATTCAGTTTGTGGGATTGATTGTAATGTTGTTATGTATGTCAGTTTTATGTAATGCCCTCCTTGAGTGCACATGTTATGGATAACTCAGTGTTGCTTCCTCTATGTGTATGTGTGCACTTGGGGAGGGCGTTACAATATGGTATCAGAGTGACATTATAGTTGGTGACCAAATGAATTCTAATGTTCTTACTTAATATCATTATAAAAAAACTAAGTGAAAGTAGAGCATAGATTCGGAAAGATAAGTAGTAGACCTATATATAGAAGAAGTAAGTGAAAGATTTTAGAGATTTTAGTAGAGATCTAGATAGGAGACAAAATATTAGATAAGGATTAGGATTATGTGCCTAGATTTTTAGACTTTTATCTTAACACTATAGTTGCATATATAATTCTCTCTCCTTTTCCCACATGTTTGTAGTATGGGACAAAAACTTATGGGGTTTTGTAGAGAGAATGTTATGTGAATAATCATGATTGTCTTATCCTTTCAAGTGCATGTGGTGTGGGACATGTGAACTACGGAGGTGCTAAGACAAGTGTGATAACACATGTCCCCTTTGAATATATGACCGGTCAACATGTATCCAAAGTTGACAAACAAAGGAGTTGACATTAAAAGTTTGAGATATATAGTCACCTAAACCTAATCATACACATAGTAAGACCAAGAAGGTATATGAAGGATATATATTTCAACATACATAAGGTAGTTAGTTTTAAGTGAACTAGCCAGCCACAGAGAGGAGACAAGCTAGAGTCTTTTCCATGATAGATGGTGAAGGTATAATTTAGATTTCTAGATCTATTAGTAGTATATGCACATGTTTTCCTGATAATGATATACATGCAAATTTCACACCGTCAATATGCAAATGAGTTATTAAGGAAATATTGGAGAGCTAATGTACATAAAATATGTGAAACCCTGAGGTGGGTAGACTAATCAAATTTTTAGGATGAAATTTATTTAAGGTGGGTAGAATTGTAACATCTAAAAAAATATATTATAACAAGGATCTTGAATTGAATTTTGTTTAAAATGCATACTTTAAAGAAAAGTTAAAGAAATGAGGGTCTTTTATGCATATTTACACAAAGTAGGGTTCATATTATTAAAATTTGAGGTTTTGAGATTGTTTACACTTACTTTGGTATGATCAGAAATTATCTCAATTTACAAGAGATTTCAAATAAATTACCACTAAATATGATAGAAAATAATTTGGAAAATTGAAGACAATTAATAAAGATAGTTCCATGATATCAAAAATATACAAGCTTATTTGACTTTAATCTTGGAAGGATCGAGTATAATAGGAAAATTTTCTATATTCAAAAATTTTGAAAAAGAAAAGATGAGATTCCCTTATCTATCATAGTTTAATGGATATTTAAGGAACATTAATTAGTTATATGTTTCTAATCAAATCGAGAACTCAAGGCAATGATAGTTATCTAGGGACAATAATAACCATACATCAAATTTTGGTTGGGTCCTAACTAAATTTAGGAAGAAAAAGGAACATTTCACCATTATTTGACCTAAATATACACATAAATTATCAATTTGCAACTAAATTAGTTTAGATAATTCCAATGTATATGTCACATATTTTACCTCGCAAAGTTTCCTTGCCTTTTCTATTTACACTGATCCACCATAGCAATTAGATGGCAATCTGAGGGACAGAGCCTCACCTCCGGCCTCCCAAGAGCATGAATCAGAATAAGAAACCAAGTTCTCAGACTTTGATCACCTCCACTTTTCTCATGATCCAGTTGATATTTCTGGAAGCTAGGAATCTCATATAACTAGGAAAAGCATCCACTCTATATAAACCCTATGCTTTTGGGAAGGGAAACACCCAATAGTCATTCTTTTCTTCCAAGAGACACATACTGGGGACTTGTCCATAGAAGGAATAAGGACCGATCCTTGAGAAGCATGGGACAATGTCCATAGATTTATAGGGACCACTTTTTTGACACTTCTTTGATCGGAGGAACCGAGGAAGTGTGGAGAAGAAGATCCACATCCACAGTGATGACAATGCTGATGGGGGGTGGGGTGGACATGCGATCTTCGCCAAATTTAACCCATGGAAGAAACTTCAAGGTAAATCTTTGGGTCTCCAAAGAACCCAACAAAAGGGTCAATACATTCACCACAGATCAGATGGGTCGTTTACATAGCAGGTTCCCTAGTCTCATGTGTCGTATCTGCAAGATGGCTGAAAGGAACCCATGCCAGGGCTCAGTAGTGCCACATGCTCAAGTAGTGCACATTGCTTGAGACCCAACAGGTGTAGGGAGGACTTGTGGATGAGGATTCATATTGAGAGCATCGATTAAGTTCTTTTTGGGCTAAGATACCTTGAACCACCACGACTGATCAGGTGGAAATGCCCCAAGGAGCTGCTCTATTTTACAGAGAAAATAGAGGGTGCAACACCCTATAGAGAACACCAGGGATGAAGGGGGAGGAGAGCGGGTCATGCAGATTCCACCCAAGGTGGATCCTATATCTGACCCATTTAGCATCAACATGAGGTAATTGATGACTTGAATTGTTCAAATAAGTCTCCTATGTTGCATAAATCATAGTAATTAATTGGCATATCCATCGGGGTCAAGTTATATATAAATTTTGATCTATTTTTTGAGATCTAGATAATGAAATAAACCATAAAGCATAATTGGGTTTGGTTTCAAAAATTAGTAGAGTTAGAATAATTAGGTTTAGAAACCTTATTAAGATTATTTGGGTGATTATCATAGGTTGATTAAGAGAATTGAGATCAGGGATCTAGGAGTTGTTTTTCCTATTAACTCAGGTAAGTGGTTCATGCCCATGAATATTAACATTTATTAAGACTAGTATATTTACATATTTATCATATAAGGAATTATGATTCATGTTTCTAATGTTCTAAGATTTTAATACCTTCATGATTATGTTTTGAGAAATATGTAATATCTCAAGTAGTGATATGCTATTAAATTTCCATAGAATGGTTGGGATTCATGAGCCAGGTGTTCATGAGAAAATTAAAGGATTATGTTCCTATAAGATTTCTTAATAATCATTCATGTTAGTGAATAAGGCTACAAGGTAAGATATGCAAGTAAATTTGTCATACATCTATGATTATGTATTATACCCATGTCCTTAAGACAAATAGAGACATTCCATAAAGATTTTCTTATATATAGAGAGATTTGAGAACCTAGAAGTTATCTAGATTTCTTAGAATGATTAAGATCTAAGGATAAATACATGATAGGATTATAAGAATATAATGCATTACGTTATGATTAAGTTTGCAAGATAAGATTTTATAAGATGCATGTTTTAAGATTTAAGAGTTAAGCTCACATGAATGCATTAAGATTCATGTTAAGATAAGACTTCATTATAATTTCAATAGATTGAGTTATCATGTCAGAAATCATATTTTAGATATTTACTACTTAAGTTACTTTTATATACTTAGTATTCTTATATTCAGTTCAGATTGTTTTTCCTAAGATTTAGACTTACATGTGATAAATCTGATATCAACATTTAATTAGGTCATTCGATCAAACAAGAGTTTCAAATTATGATTTATCCAGATAATAGGAATATCACATTTTAATTCAGATTTTGATTACTCAATATGTGGGTAGCTAGATATTTGAATAAGATACATGATAATGATTTTAGACCCATCTCAATTTTGTAATTGAGATTATTCATATTCAGATGTAGATTCAGATTCAGAGTTCAATACACATTCAATACTGAGTATTCAGTTTCAGATAAGTCCAGATTCAAAATTTAGTAAGATTAGACATAAGATAATTAATTCAGAACCTTCACATAATAAATTATATGATAAGTCCTCATTCAGAGAGTCTCGGGACCAATCAGAGCCATATGTTGCCAATTTAGAGGAGTGTTTACTCCATTTAAGAGGGCACATTTTGCCAAGAGAGGGTATGTTGCACCATAGAGGACACTTCGGTGTCAATAGAGGAGGACTTATTATATAATGGTGGCCATGGTCAGATAAAAATTATAAATAAAAGATGTCTTAGTTCAAAGAATGTACATAATCTCATTTATAAGTTTTGTATAAGAGATTAAGATAAGAGAGACATGACTCAAGACCTTTGTGCAAGTCATGTGGCTCATGAACTAGAGTGCATGCCAATTTAGATACATAACCCATGCCAGAGTGTAGGTTATGTGACCCTTGCATCTTAGTGCAGGTCTTGAAACCCAGGTACCAGAGTACAAGTCTCTAGAGAAAGATAAGTAAAAGATAAGAACTAAGTTAAAGTAAGAAAAAATATTTATATTTTAGATTTTTTTAAAGTTTTTAATGTTAGTTCTTAGTATATAATGTTTAAGAATATTTTGCAGTATCTTATTTCATCAAGTAATGTATATGTTAGATACTCATGGCACTTACATTAACAACCATTTTTATAATGCATGGCTGGGGATGAGATGTCCGTAGGTGAGAGTAGAAGCAGAGTAGATTCTAGAGAATCAAGCAAAGGATAGAACATGACTCAATCTCATGGGGTGCCAACTATAAGATGATCCTCAAGTTTATAAATTCATCTATATGTTTCCATGTTTAGAACTTTAGAATAGAGACTTTGTCTCAAGATGTAATATAAGTTTTCCATGTGATAGCATTTATGTTCCTTTTATAAGAACAATCATGAGAATATTTTTAATAATTCAGTTTGTGTGATTGATTGTAATGTTGTTATGTCTGTCATTTTTATGTAATGCCCCCTTGAGTGCACGAGTTATGGATAACTCAATGTTGCTTCCTCTATGTGTATGTGTGCACTTAGGGAGGGTGTTACAATATGATATCAGAGCGACATTATAATTGGTCACCAAATGAATTCTCATGTTCTTACTTAAGATCATTATAAAAAAACTAAGTGAGAGTAGAGCATAGATTCAGAAAGATAAGTAGTAGACCTATATATAGAAGAAGTAAAAGATTTTATAGATTTTAGTAGAGATCTATATAGGAGACAAAATTTTAGATAAGGATTAGGGTTATGTGCCTAGATGTTTTAGACTTTTATATTAACACTATAGTTGTATATATAATTCTCTTCCCTTTTCCCACATGTTTGTAGTATGGGACACATACATATGGTTTTTTTAGAGAGAATGTTATGTGCATAATCATGATTGTCGTGTCATTTCAAGTGCATGTGATATGGGACATGTGCACCACGGAGGTACTAAGACAAGTGTGATAACACATGTCACCTTTGAATATATGACCGACTAACATGTATCCAAAGGAAACAAACAAAGGAGTTGACATTAAAAGTTTGAGATATATAGTCACCTAATCCTAATCATACACATAGTAAGACCAAGCATGTATATGAAGGATATATATTTTGGCATACATAAGGTAGTTAGTTTTAAGTGAACCAACCAACCACAGAGAAGAGACAAGCTAGAGTCTTTTCCATGATAGATGGTGAATGTATAATTTAGATTTCTAGATCTATTAGCAGTATATGCACATGTTTGCCTTATAATGATATACATGCAAATTTCACACCATGAGTATGAAAATGAGTTATTAAGGAAATATTAGAGAGCTAGTGTACATAAAATATGTGAAACCCTGAGGTGGGTTGACTAATCAAATTTTGCGGATGAAATTTATTTAAGGTGGGTAAAATTGTAATATCCCAAAAAAATATTATGTCAAGGATCTTGAATTGAATTTTGTTTAAAATGCATACTTTAATTTTTTTTAAAGAAATGAGGGTCTTTTATGCATATTTACACAAAGCAGGGTTCATATTATTAAATTTGAGGTTTGAGATTGTTTACACTTACTTTGGTATGATTAGACATTATCTCGATTTATAAGAGATTTCAAATAAATTACCACAATGTATGATAGAAAATAATTTGGAAAATTGAAGATAATTAATAAAGATAGTTCTATGATATCAAAAATATACAAGCTTATTTGACTTTAATCTTGTAAGGGTCAAGTATAATAGGAAGAGTTTCTATATTCAGAAAATTTGAAAAAGAAAATGTGAGATTCTCTTATCTATTATAGTTTAATGGCTATTTAAAGGACATTAATTAGTTACACGTTTCTAATCAAATCAAGAACCTAAGGCAATGTTAATTATCTAGGGACAATAATAGGCATATGTCAAATTTTGATTGGGCATATATAACCATAATTATCCTAACTAAATTTAGGAAGAAAAAGGAACATTTTGCCACTATTTGACCTAAGTATGCACGTAATTTATCAATTTGCAACCAAATTGGTTTAGATATTTCCAATATATATGTCACATATTTTACCTTGCAAAGTTTCCTTACCTTCTCTATTTACGCTAATCCACCATAGCAATTAGATGGTAATCTGAGGGACAGAGCCTCACCTCCGGCCTCCCAAGATCCTGAATTAGAATAGGAAACTAAGTTCTCAAACTCTAATCACCTCTGCTTTTCTCATGATCCAGTTGATATTTTTAGAAGCTAGGACTCTCATAGAACTTGGAAAAGCAGCCGCTCTATATAAACCCTGATATGAACCCTATGTTTTTTGGGAAGGGAAACACCCAATAGTCATTCTTTTCTTCTAAGAGACAAATACTGGGGACTTGTCCATCAAAGGAACAAGGGACGATCCCTGATAAGCCTGGGACAATGTCCATAGATTTATAGGGACCACTACTTTGACACTTCTTTGATTAGAGGAAGTGTGGAGAAGAAGATCCACATCCATAGTGATGATGACGCTGATTGGGGGGGGGGCAGGAGTGGACATGTAATCTTCATCAAATTCAACCCATGTAAGTGAATTCAAGGTTGAGATTTGGGTCTCCAAAGAACCCACTGAAAGGGGTGCTACATTCACCACAAATCAGAAGGGTCATTCAAATAGCAGGTTCCCTGGGCTCATGCACCGTATCTATAAGATGACCGAAAGGAACCCCCGCCAGGGCTCAATAGTGCCACACACTCAAGAAGTGCACATTTCTTGAGACCCAATAGGTGTAGGGAGGACTCGTGGTTGAGGATTCAATTTGAGAGCATCGAGAAAGTCCTTTTTAGGCTTAGATACCTTGAACCACAGTGACCGATCAGGTGGAAACGCCCCAAGGAGCTGCTCTATTTTATAGAGAAAGCAGAGGGCACATCACCCTATAGCAAATATCGGGATGAAGGGGGAGGGGCATAGATCAAGCGGATTCCACCCAAGTTGGAACTTGTATCCGACCCATTTAGCATCCACATAAGGTAATTGATGACTTGATTTTTTCAAATAAGTCTCCTATGTTGCATAAATCATAGTAATTAATTGGTATATCCAACATGGTCAAGTTATATATGAATTTTGATCTATTTTTTGAGATCTAGACAATGAAATAGGCCACAAGGCACAATTTGGTTTGGTTTAAAAAAGTTGCAGAGTTAGCATAATTAGGGTTTAGAAACCTTATTAAGATTATTTGGGTGATTATCATATGTTGATTAAGAGAATTGAGATCAGGGATCTAGGATTTGTTTTTCCTATTAACTCAGGTAAGTGGTTCATGCCCATGAGTATTCATATTTATTAAGCCTAGTATATTTACATGTTTCTCATATATAGAATTATGACTCATGCTTCTAATGTTCTAAGATTTGAATTCCTTCATGATTATGCTTTGACACATATTTAATATCTCAAGTAGTGCTATGTTATTAAATTTCCATAGAATGGTTGGGATTCATGAGCATGTGTGCATGAGAAAATTAAAGTATTATGTTCCTATAAGATTTCTTAATAACTATTCATATTAGTGAATAAGACTACAAGGTAAGATATGCAAGTAAGTTTGTCATACATCTATGATAATGTATTATACCCATGCCCTTAAGACAAGTAGAGACATGCCATTAATATTTTCTTATATAGATAGAGATTTGAGAACCTAGAAGTTATCTAGATTTCTTAGAACGATTAAGATATAAGGATAAATACATGGTAGAATTTCAAGAATAGAATGCATTAAGTTATGATTAAGTTTGCAAGATAAGATTTTATAAGATGCATGTTTAAGATTTAAGAGTTAAGCTCACATGAATGCATTAAGATTCATGTTAAGATAAGAATTCATTATACTTTCAAGAGATTGATTTATCATGTCAGAAATCATATATTAGATATTTACTACTTAAGTTACTTTTATATACTTAGTATTCCTATCTCTAGTTTACATTGTTTTTCCTAAGATTTATACTTACATGTCACAAATTTGATATCAACATTTAATTAAGTCATTCGATCAGACAAGAGTTTCAAATTAAGATTTATCCAGATAATAAGAATATCGAATTTTAATTCAGATTTAGATCACTCAATATGTGGGTAAACAGATATTTGATTAAGATACATGATTTGAGTTTTAGACCCATCTCAGTTTTGTAATTGAGATTATTCATATTTATATGTAGGTTTAGATTTAGAGTTCAGTACATATTCAATGCTGAGTATTCAATTTTTGATAAGTCCAGATTCAAAATTTAGTAAGATTAGACTTAATATAATTAATTCAGAACCTTCACATAATACATTATATGATAAGTCCTCATTTAGAGAGCCTTGAGATGAATCAGAGGCATATGTTGCCAATTTAGAGTACTGTTTACACCATTTCAGAGGGCATGCTGTGCCAACAGAGGGTGCGTTGCACCATACAGGATACTTTGGTGTCAATAGTGGAGGACTTATTATATAATGGTGGCCACAGTCAGCTAAAAATTATAAATAAAAGATGCCTTAGTTCAAAGAATGTACATAATCTCATTTATGGGTTTTGTAAAAGAGATTAAGATAAGAGAGACATGACTCAGGACCTTTGCGCAAGTCATGTGGCCTAGGCACCAGAGTGCAGGCAAATTTAGAGACAAAACCCATGCCCATAGTGTATGTTATGTGACCCAGGCATCTTAGTGCAGGTCATGAGACCCATGTACCAGAGTACATGTCTCCAGAGAAAGATAAATAAAAGATAAGAACTAAGTTAAAGTAAGAAGAGATATTATATATATCGGATTTTGTAAAGTTTTTAATGTTAGTTCTCAGTATATAATGTTCAAGAATATTTTTTTCTATCTTATGTCATCAAGCAATGTATATGTTAGACACTCATGGTACTTACGATAACAACTATTTTTCTAATGCATGTCTAGGGATGAGACGTCCTAAGGTGAGAGTAGAAGCATAGTAGATTCCAGAGAATCCAGCAAAGGATTGAACATGACTCAATATGGTGGGGATGCTAGCTATAAGATGATCTTCATGTTTATAGATTCATCTATACGTTTCCATGTTTAGAACTTTAGAATAGAGACTTTGTCTCAAGATGTAATATAAGTTTTCCATGTGATAGCATTTATGTTCCTTTTGTAAGAACAATCATGAGAATGTTTTTAATAATAGAGTTTGTGTTCAAATAAGTCTACTATGTTGCATAAATCATAGTAATTAATTGGCATATCCATTGGGGTCAAGTTATATATAAACATTGATCTATTTTTTGAGATCTAGACAATGAAATAGACCATAAGACATAATTGGGTTTGGTTTCAAAAAGTTGTAGAGTTAGCATAATTAGGTTTAGAAACCTTATTAAGATTATTTGGGTGATTATCATAGGTTGATTAAGAGAATTGAGACCAAGGATCTAGGAGTTGTTTTTCCTATTAACTCAGGTAAGTGGTTCATGCCCATGAGTATTCATGATTATAAAGATCAATATATTTACATATTTCTCATATAAGGAATTATGATTTATGTTTCTAATGTTCTAAGATTTTAAAACCTTCATGATTATGTTTTGAGAAATATGTAATATCTCAAGTAGTGATATGTTATTAATTTCCATAGAATGGTTGGGATTCATGATCCAGGTGTTCATGAGGAAATTAAAGGATTATGTTCCTATAAGATTTATTAATAATCATTCATATTCATGAATAAGACTACAAGGTAAGATATTTGTACATCTATGATAATGTATTATACCCATGACCTTAAGACAAGTAGAAACATACCATACAAATTTTCTTATATAGATAGAGATCTGAGAACCTAGAAGTTATCTAGATTTCTTAGAATGAATAAGATATAAGGATAAATACATGGTCGGATTATAAGAATAGAATGCATTAAGTTATGATTAAGTTTGCAAGATAAGATTTTATAAGATGCATGTTTTAAGATTTAAGAGTCAAGCTCACATGAATGCATTAAGATTCATGTTAAGATAAGACTTCATTAGAATTTCATTAGATCGGGTTATCATGTCAAAAATCATATTTTAGATATTTACTACATAAGTTACTTTTATATACTTAGTATTCCAATATTCAGTTCAGACTGTTTTCCTAAGCTTTAGACTTACATGTCATAAATATGATATTAGAATTTAATTAAGTCATCGATCAAACAAGAGTTTCAAATTAAGATTTATCTAGATAATAGGAATATCACATTTTAATTCAGATTTAGATTACTCAATATGTGGGTAGCCAGATATTTGATTAAGATACATGATAATGGTTTTAGACCCATCTCAATTTTGCAATTGAGATTATTCACATTCAGATGTAGATTCAGATTCAGAGTTCAATACATATTCAATACTGAGTATTCAGTTTTAGATAAGTCCAGATTCAAAATTTAGTAAGATTAGACATAAGATAATTAATTCAAAACCTTCACATAATACATTGTATGATAAGTCCTCATTCTGAGAGTCTCGGGACCAATCAGAGGCATATGTTTCCAATTTAGAGGAGTGTTTACTCTATTTAAGAGGGCACGTTGTGCCAAGAGAGGGTGCATTGCACCATAGAGGACACTTTGATGTCAATGGAGGAGGACTTATTGCATAATGGTGGCCATGGTCAGATAAAAAATATAAATAAAAGATGTCTTAGTTCAATGAATGTACATAATCCCATTTATAAGTTTTTTAAAAGAGATTAAGATAAGAGAGACATGACTCAAGACCTTTGTGCAAGTCATGTGGCTCAGGCACCAGAGTGCAGGCCAATTTAAAGACATAACCCATGACCAGAGTGTAGGTTATGTGACCCATGCATCTTAGTTAAAGTCATGAAACCCAGGTACCAGAGTACAAGTCTCCAGAGAAAGATAAGTAAAAGATAAGAACTAAGTTAAATTAAGAAGAAATATTTATATTTCAGTTTTTTAAAGTTTTTAATGTTAGTTCTCAGTATATAATGTTTTAAGAATATTTTGTGGTATCTTATTTCATCAAGTAATGTATATGTTAGATACTCATGCCACTTACATTAACAACCATTTTTCTAATGCATGGCTGGGGATGAGATGTTTTTAGGTGAGAGTAGAAGCAGAGTAGATTCCAGAGAATCAAGCAAAGGATAGAACATTACTCAATTTGGTGGGGTGCCAGATGAAAGATGATCCTCAAGTTTATAGATTCATCTATATGTTTCCATGTTTAGAACTTTAGAATAGAGACTTTGTCTCAAGATGTAATATAAGTTTTCCATGTGATAGCATTTATGTTCCTTTTGTAAGAACAATCATGAGAATGCTTTTCATAATACAGTTTGTGTGATTGATTGTAATGTTGTTATGTATGCCAGTTTTATGTAATGCCCCCCTTGAGTGCATGAGTTATGGATAACTGAGTGTTGCTTCCGCTATGTGCATGTGTGCACTTAGGGAGGGTGTTATAGGGCACATGCCTCAACACATGACCCTTAATATAATCATTAGTTTGGGGAGGACCCCCTTGATATACAATCCCTTAAGACAATCATTAGTTTTGGGAGGGACCCCCTCGACATACAACCCCTTATGACAATCATTAGTTTGGAGAGGGACCCCCTCAACATACAACCAACAATCAAGAAAGCAAATTCCTTTCTATAAATGCATTAGAGCACATTAAAGGAGAGATAATGATCTAACTCTAGGCTAGATGGTGCATCTCGCCAGAGGTGCACACTAATCAATTGGAAATTTGAGTAGATGCGCCCCACTAGACCGGGACACATGGTGGGCATCTTTCAAAATTTATAAAAGACCTACACAAACACACTCACATACACTAAAACACTACACCTACAAGTGCACGGGGTCGTGTCATAGTATAGGAGGATGTCAAGTATAGGGTCGATCCACATGGAGAAAAGGGGGCACTGGAGCTAGGTTCCTACTATGGATTCTAGAGTTGAAGGGTTTGAAGTTGATTTTTGGATTACACTAAGGGTTGAACAAGAAAGTAATTAAAGGAAAGAAAACAATATCAAAACCTAAGTTAACTCTAGACAATTAATTCTAATGAACAAGAAAAGACAAGGCAAGGCAAAGAAAAGAGCAAGCTATGCTAAGGTAGGCAAGGAGAGGTCTACACTACACTAAGCTAGCAAATAGGGAAAAAGAGAAATTGATAACCTAAGCTAGCAAGAACAAATCAAGAACAAGGCAAGAAGCTAATTGAACATGTAAAGATCTAACTAGGTTAACACTAGCTAAGTAATAAGGCAATTAGGGTTCTAAAGTAATAAAAGGAAGTGTGGGCTGTTTGGGGGATGCACTTTTCAATTAGGTTGGGGGTGACATGTGAATATTATAATCTGATTTAGATTATAAAACCAAAAAACCAGCTAGAGGCTAATGAATTACCCTAAACTACTAACTGGCCATGGATAGGATAGGTTGTGTATAGGGGAACTAATCCCTAACACCTACTACCCTTACGAGGCTCAATTGGGTTAGGATTTAGGTTTAATTCAATTAGAGTCTAAAAAAGCCTAGATTTCTAGTTTAGAGTATCTTAGGGTGATTAGGGGCTGAGGGTAGTAATGGGAGTGGAAATGAGGTTTTAGGCGTCACATCACCCACATTCTAGCCTTGAGAAAGCTCTATGCTAATCACACTAAATAAATCTAAACTAGCTACTTAGATCTCTCAACTAGGGTTAGGAAAATTGATTAGCATGTAGGAAGATGGGTGGGTAGCAAATCCCAAAATTCACACATATAAGAAATTTCCCTAAATTTGTAGGTGATTTCAACCACAAACCATCAAGAAATTCATGGAGAATGAGATAGAAATAGATAATAATCATTAACAAATGAAATTACAATGTTTACATATTTTTTTTCTCCAACATGGTATCAAAGTAACATTTTTGACCCCAAACAGCCCACCAAAGGGGCCTAGCTACTCAATGAAATGGAAAATACAAAAAGAAAGGAGAAAGAGGGAGAAGTAGCCATGGAGCTCGGTGTACATGGAATGATCCTCCTCTTCAACTGCTACAAGACGTCCTCCTTCCTCCAAGGTGCAAGGACATGGAATAATGGTGGAATAGGGTCAAAACACTAAGAAATTAGGGTTTTGGTGGTGGAAATGGTGAAATAGAGTGGAATGGAGGTGGAAATGAAGTGGAATGGGTGGAATAAGAAAATAGGGAGCTAAGAGGTGGTAGAAGGTAGCTAACCTTAGCCTCTAGCCACCACCACATATATATAGATGGGAAGGAAGCAATAGGTCAAGTAGGGGTAAAGTGGGAACACTAGTGCAAAAGTAGCTTGGTTTTTGTGTGTAGCACGGCCGTGGTGGGTGTAGGGGAACATGGTCTTGGTGTGTGGAAATGACCAAGGTGAAAAGTGGAGAAAATGATTAGGGAAGTTGGTGGTTTTGAACTAAAAGTGGCACAACCATGGTAGTCAGCACGACTATGGTGAGTCAAGGGTGGCATAACCATGGTTGTCACCACGACTGTGGAGTCTTGGAGTTGGCTACCCGTTCTTGACACCACACCCGTTCTGCCTCAGCTGCAACACAAATGTGTAAGGTGGCACACACGTTCTGGCTCCTCGTGGCAGTACCATTCTGTGTTGCACGACTGTGGTGTTCTATGTACTACTTCAATGATGACTCTATTGATTTTTAGTGATCTAGAACGACCGTTCTGTGATACCACAACCGTGCCGGTCTCTGTATCAACACTTTGAACTTGTTCATTAAGGATCCTTGGACATTGTTTCTTTAATTGATATTTATCCACTAGGGGTAGGTTGAGGGAGTCTTAAACTTCACTCTGGGTCTCTCTAAGAGTAGAGAATCCCTAGGATCACTCCTCTCTCTCGTCCATCCAAGCATGGTTCAAATTCCTGAAAAACATGCAAATAATGTCCATAAGTGCATTTTACACAAATATGCATAATAACATGTAATCTAACATGTATAGATGTGATTGAAATGCAATATTCCACATGTTGAAGCCCTAAAATAGGGCTGCATCACCACCCCAAAAATTAAAACATACTTGTCCTCAAGTATGCTCCAACTCAATCTCTCTACAATTTTTCCATAATCAAGAAATGACAAATGCAATGCAAAAGATTATTATTGACTAGATGGGCTCAAAGATGACTAGGTACATGCATTTCACCTCTCTCCTCTCCTCTCCTCTTTCACAAACCCATCATGATTAGAGAACCGGGCCTGCAAACTTTGAATATAGAGCATATAAAACACAATCAATCCATATGGTTGTCATATCACTCAAAATAAACCGTTTCATGGTGGCAAAGGTAAAAAATGACTAATTTTGCTATTTTACATTCATGCATTCAATCTCATATGTCTATCCACACTAAGTAACCAACATGGTTGCAAAAAAGGGAAAAATGAGCTATGTTTGATGTTTCCTAGCTCAATGGGAATGTAAAAGGAAGAAAGGGTTGTGATAAGATTTTGGAGTGCTTTTACACACTCATCTTTTCTTTATTTAGATGCTCTTAAACATGAGCATCTTTTATTCTATTTTTGCATTTTTTTCTTTTTTCTTTGCCCTTGATGTGGATAGGGCACATGATGATGAGAGTTAAGTGGGGAGGTATGGATATGGCCACCCCAAACTTATGGATGTGGCCAAGGCTGAATGTGTACACTTTGGCATCCTTTCATGAGGAGAAGAGGTAAGAAGATGGTAGAAGAAAAGTGAGTCAAAGAGGGGTTACTAGTGTTGATACCAACATGAGATCACCTGCATGAAAGTTACTCCAACAATTTCATCAAGCAATGACACACCAGATGAATAGCAATATTAAACCATATTTCTATCATGAAATTCTACAAAACTCTAAGCGTTTGAGGCTTTCTTCAATCACAATTCAACCAAATAGTTCACAATCATGAGAGATGTGGTTCACATATAAAAAGTCAAGATTGAGTCCATTTCAAAATAAACCTTGATAATTCACTTGCATTTGTCAAAGGTCATCATTTTCAATCCAAAAAGTAGAGATTGGGGTCAAACCACACTTTTTAGGCAAGAAGTTCTCAACTTGGGCAAAAGTTGGTCAAAACGATGTGAAATTGCCTTGAATCACATCTAGACCTACATTATGGAACATAAAGCAGAAAACAAGAAAATCCTAGCTAAAACATGCAAAAATTACAAAAATCTACATGATATGCAATGCATGGACAAAAAGAGAAAATATTTTGAAAATTATGCAAAAATTTCAAGAAAGAAAACTACATGACATGCAAGCATGCAAAGATGGTAAAATCTAATCTAGATAGCAACAACAAGAAAACAAAACAAGAAAACAAAACAAAATGGCAGGTGAAATGCAAAAAGAGTGAAATGCAAAAGAGAGCATACCGTCCTACCACCCCAAAATTTTGAATCATGGTGTCTTGAGCATGACATTAAAGTCAAGAGTGATAGGGTATATGATCACTAGGGTGGCTCTGTTGGTGATCCTCCCTGCGGTGGAGGGTGCTGGTAGTAGTTGTCTCAGTAGTCTGCCTATGGAGGGTGGTAGGCATCCTGATATGTTGAAAGTGCACCCCACCAATCTCCCCCCCAATGGGGGTTCCTCTAGACCTGGGCATGATGAAACTGATACATGTGGTTGATATGATAGTACATATAATGATGATCCAATAATAATGCATCTCACGTGCTCTGAAATCCCTCATGCACCCTTAGAATCCTATCCTGTGTGATATGAATACCCTCCAACTGCGCATGTATGGTAAACATGTCGTATGTGTTCACTGAAGGCTACTATGGACCTGCTGTCCTTGCCCCTACCTCTTACAGTATCACTCTGCGTGTCTCTCTAGCCTCTATTTCCCTCCTCTGCTCAACTTCCTGTGTGGCCTCTCCCAGTCCCTCAACCGGTATCACCTCATGGATCCCATCCTCTTTAGGATGCTCCTCCTCATATCTCCTCAGGTTCTCTAAGGAATTTGGAGTCGCACCATACTCAACTAAGAGAGGTGGAGTGTGGTAGAGTAACTCCAGAGAGACACGTGTATACAAAGGGTTGACCTGATATATGATCTTTTGATCCACTATAGAAATCATGGAAGAACACACCAAGTAATGCAGGTCTACCAATTTCCCCACTTTTGCCCTTATGTAGCTAGAAACATTTTGTCCTAGGATAGTCACAATAGACATCACAATACCCCAATAATGAATGGGTTATTACTCTTGGAAGGGATCCCCCTTAAGTGATAAATAAGAAAAGCACCCAGATTCACATATTTCCCTTTGACCATCCATCCTAAGACAAAAAGTCCCTTCTTTGTACAACTGACATGGTTCTCATACTTGTCAAAGGTTGTATTTGAAAGTACTTTCTGAGCGTAGCAGAGGAATGGATTGTGAATTAATATTGTTTTATATTTCCCCGCTACAAAGTTGCTCTAGCCGGTGAAGTGCTTCCACATGTCTCTGTAAGCGGCACTTGAGTTATTTTCTGTCCTTCCTCCATCCAGGAGGGCTTCCATCTCATCACTGGAGGCAAAAATCCTATTCAGAATCTTCTAAAATAATGACCCAATGTCTGTCGCCATCATTAGACAACTACTCTAATGTGGCAAAGAACTGATGTGTCCACTTAATATAAGACTACTGTGGTGTCTCTAGGATCTCAAACAGGCCCATTTTCTCCATTACACTTTGGAAATAGGCATAGAATCATAATCTCTCCATCGTTGCCCAACATGCATAACCGGTGGCAATCACCTTGCGCGTCAAGCACTCTGGGTGCTTTGATCCCTTCGCCCAACTTCTAGTAACCTTGGGCTATAGCTGGGGCTGCTGCTATGGTATCTCCCCCTACTGTCGTGGTGCATCTAGCATAACCTCATCTTCCTCATCTAAAAGTAGCTGTCTCCATGCTTAAGGCTGAGGCTATGGCTGCGGTGTCACATATGTTGATAGTCGGGCTGCTGAAATAGATGGCCTAGCTGAGGACACAAAGGGCCGAGCAAATGAGGGTGATATCAGTGCTTCTCTAGATGATGACAGTGGTGCACTTCATGGATGCGGGGATGCTTCTTCAACAATGGGATCCACCAAGGCATCCAATTCATCCTCCGTCAAAAGGATAGTTTTGTCAGAGTCGGAGGCGAATGACGGAGCAGTAGATGCCAGAGCCGAAGAGGATGCATTCTTGGGCCAATGTTGGTAGGAGAATATGCCCTTAGTCTTCTCCACTGATTTCTTGGCCATTTGCTTCATTTTGATGGAAATCGGTGGATAAATAAAAAAATTCAAATTCTTATGAAGAAGGGGGCTGTTGGGGCATAATGGAGAAAAATGGGGGAAGTTGTGGATAAAAATGGATGGAATCTAGAGGTTAGGGTAGTGGAAATGGTAGAGGATCAATTGGAGATGGTTTGGGGGTGATTTGGTGGAGATTCAATGGTGGACAGATGGCTACTAGCTGTGTCACAACCGCTAGGGAGCCAAGAACAGACATGCTATTCTTGGAGAAATGAAATGAAGTGTTTCGAATTTTTACAAAATCTTGCTTAAGTTGTTGAAATCGGGCTACGGCATGGCCGTGATACACCATACGACTGTGGTGGCTTCATGCTTCACAGCTGTGCTGCATGGCATGGCTGTGTTGGCTCGTTTTTATCAATTTTTCTCAATTTTCTTTAGATTTAGGAACATTGTTTGATTTGTATGTGTTTTACCACGAACATTCCAAGGTGCCACGGTTGTGCTAAGCACTATAGCTAATAATTTCACTTGAACTTTCATAAAAAACTCAAAATCTTGATCCAAAGTGATTTTTCTTTGAAACCTTTTCTCAACTTCACTCAAATTTTCTCATTTCACCCTATTTTCACCTGCATATCTTAAAACTAGGTGGATTGCCTCCCACAAATGATGAGTTTCATGCCTTCAGCTGGGCTTCTTGGAGATTCTTACATCATTTATCCATTTGGAATTCTCATGTGTCCATTCTTGTAATAAATGCATCTCTCATTTTCACTCAAACTATAATCCTCATCTCTTTAATCACTAAAGCTATCCTCAAGTCTTTCATCTAAATCTCCTTCTCTCAAATGACCAGTCAGACTCTTGAAGTGACCATGTCCAATATCCTCATCTCGAGCTCACCAAGTTGAGGACTTGTATATGTTGATCTTTATCTTCATCTCCATAAAAGAGACTGTCATTATGACACTGTGAACATGTATCTCGACATCAGTTGTAGAAAAGAATGGTCTTCCCAAGATGATGGGAATCTTCCTATCATCTGGCTCCATGTCAAGAACAATGAAATCTACCGAGAACATTGTGCCTCTTTCCTTGTCTATCATCACCAAAACATCATCCACTCTTCCTCTTGTTACTTTGATGGAACGGTCAACCAATTGGAGAGTGAAATGTGCCAGTTTCAACTTTCTTAAGCCCAACTCAACATAGACGCTATATGGCATCAAATTTACACTAGATCCCAAATCAAGTAGGGACTTTTCTATGTGATGTACCCCGATGTAGCTAGGTATGAGTGGGGCTCCTGGGTCTTTCCTCTTCATGGGAAGTGAGCATTGGAGGATTGAGCTCACTTGTTCAGTCAATTTGACTCTCTTTGGTATTCTCCCCATTGACCTTCTCTTCATAGTGCACAAGTACTTAAGAAACTTTGGCATATGATGGGATCTGCTTGATAGCATCCAACAATGGAATGTCGACTTTCACTTGGAGAAACACCTCAAGAATGTCAACATTGTGCTTTTGTCCCCTCCTTACTTCTGATGGCTCATCTAATGCTTCAATGAATGGAGGCTCACTGGCTTTGGCCTTACTTGAATCAACATGAGGTGGAACACTATGGATGGTGGGACCTGCAAATGGAGAGTGAGGTGGATCACATGGTATCACAAACTCAATAGGAGGTATCACATAATCAACTTCGACAATCTCAACCACAGTATCACCACTTGGATGCTTTTGCTTTGCTTTGTCTACATTTCTTTGACTTGCGTGTTGCTTAAGATATTTTCAACTCCTTAGAACTATCACAACACTTCCTTGATCATGGGGGAGCTTATCGGGGCTGTGGAGGAGGTGGAGGTGGTACTTGGTATTTGAAATTGAGGTGGAGGGGAGAATTGAGGTTTGAAGGTGAATTGTTAAGAGAGTTGTGGTGGTGGAGGGGGTGGAGGAGTGTAAGGCTTGGGATGGCCTTGGAAATGGTAAATGGACTGCACTTGCATAGGAGGTGGACTATAGATAACTTGAGTGGAATGCATTGGTCCACTTGCTTCATTGAAACTCATTATGGGCTTTGAAGACAATTTTTCTTCTTGGAGAGGAAGTATGAAAGATAGCTACTCTATTCTCTCCTCAAGTCCTTGTAACATTCTTTTGGATATCATTGAATCTTTTCAACCTAGAGAGAACTTCTTCCTCAAACCTTGAGCTATATCTTGGAATTTGTGGTTCCTGGTAGCTATAGGAGTGAGGTGTCTTTATTTCTTCACCATGGAACTCAATATAATTGACTGAGTGACAAGGAACACTTCTCACTTGGTTCTTCATGAAGCTCACCATGTCATCAAGAATCTTCTTCACTTGCAGTCTTAAATCACTATGAATTGAAGATGTCACACCAAAGGGGCAGTTACCACCATTCATCATGCTAGAAGCTTATATTCTTGAACCTTCTACTAGATACTCAAATAGTGGCCATATCTCCTCAGGTGGACTATCCATAAAAACTCATCCATAAGAAAAATCTACTGTAGCTTGACCCTTTGGAGATTGAATAGAGTAAAAGGATTGAACTAGCTGCCACAAAGGGATCTCATGGTGCAGTCATTCTCTCAACATATTAAATCTCTCCCAAATATTGTGAAACTGCTCTCTACCCCTTTGACCGAAAATCACTATGGCATGCTGCATTTGTGTCAACCTTGCTATAGAGTAGAACTGCCTTAACAAGGCATTCTTCATCTCTTCCCAACTCATGATGTCCCTTCTCGAATGATACCAATCTTTGGCTATGTCTTTGAGGGAGAAAGAGAACAAGGTCAACCAGATTGTGTCATCTCTAGTTGTCAGCATCTTGAAGGTGGAGCATGCTTTAAGAAATGAGTCCAAGTTCTTGTAGGGGTTCTCACTCTCCAAGCCGTTGAAGGCAGGAAGGAGCCCAAGAAGACCTGGAGGGATGGATAATTTCTCCCCTGGAATTTGATCAACTCTGCTAGCAATTGGTGATTTGTAGTTTCTAGGCATGAAGTAATATTGAAGTGGCTTTTGAGGTGCATTTTGACCTTCCATCTTGTCTTCCCCAAGTGGCTTGTCACATGTACAAGGCACAACCAAACAAAAGAGAACAAATTAATAAACCAATATGCACAAAGAGTGCACAAAATAAAGAATAAAGAATAGCAATGATGAGAGATGTAGGAAAAGTCAAAGAAAAATTAACTAGCTAGGCTGAGCACCTTTATCCCCAGTAACAACACCAGAATGCTTGGTGCATCCCTCCAGAGGTGAAACGAGATCAGGACACACAATGGGTATATTTAAAATTTTATAAAAGACCTACACATACACACTCACATACACTAAAACACTACACCCGCAAGCGCACGGGGTCACATCATAGTATAGGAGGGCAAAAAGTATAGGGTCAATCCACAAGGAGAAAAGGGGTAGAGCTAGGTTAGTTTTGGGCTAGGTTCCTACTGTGGAGTCTAGAAGTGAAGGGTTTGAAGTTTATTTGTTGATTACACTAAGGGTTGAATAAGAAAGCAATCAAAGGAAATCAAATAAGATCAAAATCTAAGTTAACCCTAGACAATTAATTCTAATGAGCAAGAAAAGACAAGGCAAGGCAAGGAAAAGAGCAAGCTATCCTAAGGCAGGCAAGAAGAGGTCTACACTACACTAAGCTAGAAAACAGGGAAAAAGAGCAATTGAATACCTAAGCTAGTAAGAACACAGTGATAACAAGGCAAGAAGATAACTAATCAAGTAAAGAGCTAACTAGGTTAACACTAGCTAAGCAAGAAGGCAATTAGGGCTTTAAAGCAAATTAAGGAATTGTGGGCTGTTCGGGGGATGCACTTATCAATTAGGTTGGGGGGTGACATGTGAACATTATACTATAATTTTGATTATCAAACCAAACAACTAGCTAGAGGCTAATGAATTACCCTAAACTACTAATTGGCCATGGATAAGATTGGTTATGTATAGGGGAACTAGTCCCTAACACCTCCTACTACCCTTACAAGGATCAATTGGGTTAGGGCTTAGGTGTAATTCAATTAAAATCTAAACAAGCCTAGATTTCTAGTTTAGAGTATCTAAGGGTGATTAGGGGCTGAGGGTAGTAATGGGAGTGAAAATGAGGTTTTAGGCCTTACAACACCCACATTCTAGCCTTGAGGAGGCTCTAAGCTAATCACACTAAATTCATCTAAAATATCTACTTAGATCTCTCAACTAGGGTTAGGATAATTGGTTAGCATGTAGGAAGATGGGTGGCTCGCTAGGGATCCATGAATTGGACCTAGGAACAAATCCCAAAATTCACGCATATAAGAAATTTCCCTAAATCCCTAGGTGATTTCAAGCACAAACCAACCAGCAATTCATGGAGAATGAGATATAAATAGAACATAATCATTAGCAAACAAAATTACAATGTTTACATATCATTTTCCCCCAACATGGTATCAAAATAAATTTTTTGACCCCAAACAACCCACCAAAGGGGCCTAGCTACTCATGGAAATGGGAAATACAAAAAGAAAGGAGAAAGAGGGAGAAGTAGCCATGGAGCTTAGTGTAGATGGAGTGATCCTCCTCTTTTGCTACTGCAAGATGTCCTCCTCCTTCCTCCAAGGTGCAAGGGCATGGAATGATGGTGGAATAGGGTCAAAACACTAAGAAACTAGGGTTTTGGTTGTGGAAATGGTGAGATGGAGTGGAATGGAGGTGGAAATGAAGTGGAATGGATGGAATGAAAAAAATGGGGAGCTAAGAGGTGGTATAAGGTAGCTAACCTTGGCCTCTAGCCTCCACCCATATATATATAGGTGGGGAGGAAGCAATAGGTCAAGTAGGGGTAAAGTGGGAAATGTAGTGTAAAAGTAGCTAGGTTTTTGTGTGTAACACGACCATGGTGGGTACCATGACCATGGTGGGTTCCATGACCATGGTAGGTGTAGGGTAACATGGGTGTGGTGTGTGGAAATGTCTGAGGTGAAAAGTGGAGAAAATTATTAGGGAAGTTGTTGGTTTTGAACTGAAAGTGGCACGATTATGGTGAGGCAAGGGTGGCACTGCCGTGGTGGTCATTACGGCCATGGAGGCTTGCAGTTGGCTGCCCATTCTTGACACCACACCTGTTCTATCTCAGCTACAACATGGCTGTACAAGGTGGCACAACCGTTCTGGATCTTTGTGGCACGCCCATTCTGTGTGGCACAACTGTGGTGTTCTGTGCACTACTTCAATGCCAACTCCATTGATTGTGAGTGATCTAGCACGGCCATTGTGTGGTACCATTGTCGTTCTGGTCTCTGTATCAACACTTTGAACTTGTTCTTAAAGGATCCTTGGACATTCTTTCTTCAATTGATATTTATCCACTAGGGGTAGATTTAGGGAGTCTTGGATATCACTTTGGGTCTCTCTAAGGGTAGGAAAAACCCTAGGATCACTCCTTCTCTCTCTCTCTTCCATCCAAGTGTGGTCCAAATGCCTGAAAACATGCATATAATGTCCATAAGTGAATTTTACTCAAATATGCACAATAGGGAAAATAACATGTAATCTAATAGGTATAAATGTGATTGAAATGTAATGACATAGGATGAAGCCCTAAAATAGGGATGCATCACTAGGCCACAAACATTTCCAGTTTTATTTGTGGTCGTGGAGCTAAGTTTAACTTTTGTCCTTCACCTAAGGAGACCATGGATGCATTAGAATAAGGTGATCCCATCATTAATCCATCAAAATCTCAAAATTATGAGTTGGGTAATTTCAATTTCACTATCCATGCTGATATCCCAGGTAGCACCATAGTCCGTGTTAAAGAACATTACCTTTAGATCAGATTCACTACGCCACATATCTCAACCATCAACTATATACCACTACAAAGATGCAAGCTGCACCATGTATCATATGATTCAACATTAGTTTGCTTAGATGTCACTGAAGTTGAATATTTTTCCTAAACCAAGGAATAGGACACAAACAATAGTGGTGAATGAAGATAATACAAATTTTCAAACAACCTCATTATGTCCCACTCCATGTGACTTGACTACCGAAGGTCCTTTAGTTATCTACCGCCTTCTCATAACCTAAGAAGGGAATATCAAAAAATACACCTTGATGAAGGCATAATCTCTGGGTATTATATAGCTGGAACCTAGCCCCAAGTGCCAGGTTCCCCATGCTTACTTACACACACTTATACCTCCAACATTTCTAGAGCCATGGTCCTCGAAGGATACCTTACCTCATTCAGGAGGTTGATGATAAAGACTTGGATGATTAACCAGACATGAAGCTAGTAACTAGGAAATCACCCTCATCACTTAATCTCCAAGTGGTGTTCGAACCACCTAAAACAACCATTTGTCTGAGGACATGACCATCCCATCAGATGAGAATGCTATAAAACTTATGCCCGACGCCATGGCTGACCCACCGTACCTGAAATATTCCAATTAGTTGAGTGATCAATGTATGGAGGAATACCATAGAGGCCCATATGATGATTAGGATGGAATACATGAAGGAAGATATTGATTCAACCCTTGAAGAGATGGGGATATCTTTTAATCTAACAAAGTTCAAGCATTGATATCTATTTTTGACTCACCACGCCTAACAAAATCCAACAAGTGGAACGATGAGGCCATGACAAAGGATTGTGGATCCCCATAAATGAATACTATGATCCATAAAACCATTTGAAGGATGGGGGATCAATGCCATTTTTAAAGAAGGTATCATAGAGAATTCATAATGAATCATCTTTCCTACGCAAATCATAAATTTAATAAAAATGACACACAAAGGAGAAAGCCGTTGTAAGGACAAAACAACCTATGCTACTAAAAAAACTCTTATAGAAGGTCAACACTCTAACATTGTGGAGATATCAAAAAGGCCATTTTTCCATGCTCCACAATGACCCCATCTTCCACCAAAAAACTTCAACATGAAGGATATAAAAGAAAAGAACCAATGAAACTCTTGTTGGACATGATCTTGATGAATATTTCTCACAAGAAGTATATATCAACATATGAAGATGCTGACTTAACAATTATACACTGCCATATTTTGATGATGATTTAAACATTCCATTCATGTGTATATTATATGTCTATATGGGATCAATTTCAAGTATTGGGTACATGAAAAGGATGAAATTAGCAAATCCTACTTTGCCTGAAAACAAATCAAAATCAATGCAAATGGATATTTGTGCAAAAGGATATATCTCTATTAGAATCATGTTATAAATAACCTCAGAAAAACAAGGAGCACTGATTTCGAATATTTAAGTAGTTTTAAGGCATTTGTCAAAAGTCATTGCAGACTTCCTTGTTATTCGAGTTTGTCCTGGTGAAAACTCAGCCGACAACTTGTATGGCTCTTGGTAAATCCAAGTGTCGACCGAGTTTGTTCTGGTGGAAACTCGGCCAACACCTTACATATCAAAACACATTAAATTCATCGATCGATTTTCATCCTAGGTAAACTCAACTAACAACTTTAAATCATTTTGTCATATAGTGTCGTCGGTCAAGTTTCCCAAAAGGTAACTCAGATGACAACACTATACAATAAAGTGTATAAAAGTGTTTCTAGCCATTTGAGTATTGCAAAACTCAAAAATATATTCGTTGGAACACCCAAAATGGCTAGAATTTGTTCCGAAGTGTCTCTACTAGCTAGTAGGAAACCTCAACTATAAATAGGGGCTATTGGACTTCATTGAAAGTTTACCTTTTATGCTCCCTACCTATAGTTGAGTAAGCCTCCAAGAGACCCTAATCTCTCTCAAGCTCATCTACTAATCTACATCCAATTGAGTGAGATAGGATCTTTGTAAGAGATCTACTCCAATGTACATCTTGTGAAGCTCTTCATTCCTTAACCTCTCTCTAACTACATGGTGAAAGCTTCTCATTGGTAAAGGTGAAGAAGAAGGCTGAAGATCCAATTCAAGAGTGAGTAATTCCTTGAAGGTGGAAGACTTGTTGAAAGAGTAGGTAAGTCCTTGGAAAAGGTAGGAGGCTCATTAGAAGAGTAGGTAAGTCCTAGGTAGAAGACTCGTGGTCATGGATAGGTAAGTACTTTGTAGGTTATTGGCTCCCTTGTCCTTAAAGGAAAGGCTAGGTACCCTTAACCTTGAACAAGGTGGTCTATATGTTGTAACTCTTATTATGGAATTCAAGATGTGTGACATGGTTGAAAATCCTAGAGATTGACCCCTCTAGGTAGTGGATGTACATCTCCTTTTTCAGAGAATGGAACCACTATACATCTTAGACTTCTTGTGGCATTTGTTCAATTCCACTCTACCTTGCTTATTTATATAGAAATGTCTTTTGACAAACATTTTGAAGGTATAATTTGTTTTTTTAAAAGTGCTTTTATCTCTATTCAACCCCCTCTAGAGCCCATAGATCCAACAATTTCTATCAAATCTTGGTCTTCCATAACTAGGTACTCCTACAAGACAAGAAGATGTGAAAAAATTATTGGGATCTCTCAACATAGAGGGTTGGATTCTCCATGTGTCCACCCATCTTTGATCACACAAACTTCCTATATTGGAAGATGAGAATGCAGTTCTACATCCAAGGCATGAGCTACGACATGTGGAATGTTGTTGAATTTCCATAAAAAGAGCCAGAGGGAGAAGTTTCTACATTGGATGAGGCTACCTTGATGAAAACTCAAGTCAATGCTAAAGCCATTAGCATCATCTAATCTTCCCTCACTCCAACCAAGTTCAATTGGATTTCTTCTTGGGATACAACCCATGAGACTTGGTACAAGTTTTGCATCACATATGAAGGCACCAAACAAGTCAAAGAATCCAAGGTGTAGATACTCAATGGACTTCTTGAAAACTTCAAGATGGGGAGGAAGGAAAGAGTTATTGAAATATATGCAAGACTCAAGACCATTGTGAATGGGCTTGCTGCTTTTGGTCATCCTATGGATCAAGGAAAGATCAACTCAAAGATCCTTAGATATCTCCCCAAGAGGTGGCAAACAAAGGTGACCCATTGAAGAAACACAATCTCTTGGTGATATTCCTATTGAAGAGCTCATTGGAAATCTAAAGCTTTTAAAGTAAGACAGACAAGAAAGAAGAAGAAGAAAAGCTAGAAGAGAAATAATATAAGAAGATGAAGGATGTAACCTTCAAGGCTCAAGTTGAATCCATTGTGCAACAACAAAAAATTGCTTGCAAATTTTCTCCATATTGAAGTGAAGACGACTCCCCTAGTGACCTTGAAGCTCATTACTCAAAAGGGAAGTATTTCAAGGGAAAACCTCCTCCTCCTCTACTCTTGGATGCTATGAATGTGGTCAAAAGGGACATTAAAAAAATGAGTGTTTAAAATCCAAGAAGCAACACCACAAGAGAAACCATAGGAAGAAGGAGGACTACAACAAGGAGAGAAAATTCAAGAAGAAGGAGATTAAAGAAAGAAGAGGCAAAGATGCTATAACAAACTGAAATATGGATATATTCTCCTTTTGACCCTTTTCTCATGATTTCCTTTCCTTTCTATCCTTTTTATCCTTGATCACTATTGACACATACCTTGTTTCCTTCTCTTGCTGCGTGATGTCCCAACCACCCAGACCTAGGATCAGAGTTGCGCAATAGGAGCATGGAGGATCGGACTAGGATTAGGATAAGGAGTACATGGCCTTCAACATGGACCGTACTCATGAAGTTGATGTCTTGAGACAAACTTGATATGGTTTAGATTTCCCTCTATCTAGATCCTTATGTTGTATCTTTCATGTAAACCATTTATGGGAGATGATGATGCACTTTTGTAAAATTGATTATAGTCATGAAACTTCTATTCTGATGCCATACTCTTTGGTCTTTTGTATACCATTATATTAGATTTGAAAATTTACACCTATTCTAGCATACCTTTTTGAGTATGTTTGAATGAATGTTTTATTCTTCAAATTTTTAGTAAAGGATTGATTTCACTCTTTTACAACATGGTATCAGAGCCCATGGTAGTCAGAATATGACTATTTCAATTTTATCTCCCTAATTAGAACCCTTACCTTACATAGTTCCCCTTTAAGTGACTTGTTTGGCCTAGATTGATCTATGCTGCTCTTGAGATGATGAAATGTTGATTTAGGATCATAAGAGTTCCACATTATAAATATATTTAGTTAACCTTTATGTGATGAGCCTGTAAGGTATCTATTAGGGCATAAGTTGAAAGTGAAGGTGTCTAGAAAGGATTAGGGTTCAGGGGCTAGCAAGATTTTCCTTCCCACCACTAGCTTGGTTTATGAGGACTCCCAAATCCATATGATACCTGCATGGACTGAGCTGATACTGATTGTATAAAATAGCATACCTAAAAGTAATAGTAGCCTTAGACATCTATGTTGGATACCCTTGGTAATCTAATATGTTGACCTTTCCTAATAGTTGCAAGGACTTGTTTGAGGATGGATACCCAATATAGTTTCCTTATGTCCCTTAGGACCACATGTTTGGGTAGACTATCCCTATAATCTAGACTTTGAAGTTTGGTGATTAGCAAGTAATCAAGTGATAGATCTTATACATATTTTAGTGAGACTCACCCTTTTTCTTCTAGTTTAGTTTGACTTAGTAGGTCAAACCTTTAAGGGTGGAGGGTGAGTACCTTGATAGAACATGGATATGCTAATTTTTAGGATGAAATCCTCTTTAAGGGGATGGAGCCCTATAACATATCAAAATCTAGCTACTCTGACTCTAGAAACCCTAACTCCATGATTAAGAGGTTAGTGAGTTTAGATCACTAGAATTGAATAAACAAGTTATAGTTACAACCCCACATGTTTGTTTGTATACTAATGAACATATAATGGTTACATAATGAATAATTCAAATGTTTGAACCCTAATGAATATCTAGTGCATATATTATGAGTAACTCACATATTAATACTAATAGTGGATAAGCATAATTCTAACCATGTCATAAACCAATGAACCCTAATGTTATGAGGAGCAAGATAATTGGAACCTAACCATGTACTTAATAAGAATATATGTGAAATATAGTGACCATGTTGGTCTAAATCCTAACCTGTAATCATCTAACCTTAATATATGCACCCCTGATGTAATTCATGATACATTAGTGATATTAGGTGTGATAATCAGATGACATACTTTGAAACACATAAATGGTATATAGTCACCTAATCATATATTAATTAAGTCATCAATGAGAAATGAATATCACATTGTTCCCTAAAACACACCTAATTAATCACCTAATCATGACTTGGCATGTGAATCAAATCATTAATATGTAATATGTTTCACCTTGTTCACTAAAATCATAAATGACTCAAATATGGATAAGAAGTAAGTGAAATCAAATAAATGTGCACAATAAATAATAAGAAGTGAATAAATATGAGAAAATGATTTATGAGGACCTTAATATGAGTAAGAAAAGTAATGAGACAATATGAAAATGTATAAATGTTTAAAGTAATTAATGTGACATTATTTGGATTACTTGTAGACTTAATAACAAATTGGCTAAAAATACCCACCTCAAGCAAATAATCTCATATAATTCAATATGGTGATAATATAAGGATAATGGAGTCTAAATCCAAATTATTAAGGATAATGGTGGAATGTATTAATCGATATTGAGATAATTGAGTATAACTCTAATTGTGATAAAACTCTGAATCAGATAAGTAAGAAATATATATATATATATATATATATATAGTTTTAGTTTCATACATAATAATGAAATATAACTCTTTCTGAACCAAAGTGAATATAACATGACACAATTAATAGAATAATAATGATAAAGTGATAATCTAATAAATATAATGTTAATAAGCCAAAAATGTTAATTGTGTCATATCTCATAAAAAGAAATCTTAACAGTGAAACCTTTATTGATGCATGAGAACTTGACCTTTAAGGAGTTGCCTGTGAAGTTTATGAACTCCCAAGTTAAGCAGTTGTAGAACAAGGAGTTTGACTTGGTGAAAGTTTTGGTGGAAGTTTATGGTTTGGTAGAAACAACCTGGGAGTTTCAATATGTGTTGTTACATACTCACCCTTCCCTGTTTGCTTGAGTTTCAGGGACAAAATCCCTTTTTAAGGGATGGATTGCTGTAATGAATTGAAATCTAGATATATTATATTGTTGACCCTTTTCTCATGCTTTTCCTTTCCTTTCTATCATTTTTTTCCTTGATCACTATGGACACATACCTTGTTTCCTTCTCTTACTGCGTGATGTCCCCAACCACCCAAGCCTAGGATCAGAGTTGCGCAACAGGAGCATGGATGACCCGCCTAGGATAAGTATAAGGAGTACATAGCCTTCAACATGGACCCAACTCATGAAGTTGATGCTTGGATACAAACTTGATATGGTTTAGATTTCCCTCTATCTAGATCCTTATGTTGTCTCTTTAATGTAAACCCTTTATGGGAGATGATGATGCACTTTTGTAAAATTGATTATAATTATGAACCTTTTATTCCGCAGCTATACTCTTTGGTCTTTTGTATACCATTATATAAGATTTGAAAATTTTACACCTGTTCTAGCATACCTTTTCGAGTATGTTTGAATGGATGTTTTATTCTTCAAATTTTTAGTAAAGGGGTGATTTCACTCTTTTATAGATGCAGCCCATGCTGCATCGGAGGAGTATTCTTTTAGTGATTCTAGATCAAATGAAGGAAAATGTCATATTTCTCTCATGGCTAGCACAAGTGAAGAGGTTTGTTAGGTAAGTGAGGTAAGTGAGGCAAGTTTATATGAAATTTCCAAAGATGATCTTATCAATATGATTCATGCCTCCCATTCTTCTTATTACAAGTGCAAATCTAAAAACATGAGATTAGGGAAAATCATAGATGACTTATATTATAAAATTGAAGTGCTAGAACAAAATGAGGAAACTCATATTGATAGCATAGATTCTTTGTAAGAACAATTTCTTGAACCTGAACTTCAATATAATGGTGTTGAAATTGAAAATAGTGCTTATCTAAAGAAAATGAATGATCTTAAAGATGAAAACCAAAGATGTGTTGAGGAACTTGTAACACTTAGAATTGAAAATGCTAGGCTTCTTGCTAGAATAAATGATCTTGAATCTAGACCTATATTGCCAAGTAAAAAAGTAGCTATGTTAATTCTTGAAAAATATTCTAATTTGACTAAAGCCCTCTATTTGGAGGCTGACCTATTGCATGCTCAAGATGATATTGCTAGTCTTTATTCTAAAGTCACAAATCTTTGTGATTATAACCACATGCTTAGAAAATCCTTGCAAAAGTTCCTCATAGGGAAAAAAATCCCTAAATGAAGTCCTAGAACACTCTACCAAACAAGTGGGTAGTAGTTATTTTAGATATGAGGGAGGCCCTAAGAACAAGGGGAAAGGTAAGAAAAAGAGAAAGGTACCTCCAATACACCATAGAGAGACTTTTGACTCTAAGACATTAATGGTTTGCTCTCATTGTAAGTGTGATGATCATTAGTCTACTTTTTGTACTTATAAGAAGAAGGGGACCAACCCAAACATGGAATGGGTCACCAATCTCAAAGTTTGAATTGGGCACCGAACTCTCATTTATATGTAGGATAAAGGAAAATGGATTGTTGACAGTGGATGTTACAAGCATATGATACATGATAAATACCACTTCAACACTCTCACAAAAAGGAAAGGAGGCTCGATGACTTTTGAGACAACAAAAAAGGTAAAGTTATAGGTGAGGGTGATGTATGTGATTCAGTATGCATGAAGAATGTTCTTTTTGTAGATAGTCGACATCACAATATAATTAGTGTTAGTCAACTATGTGATAATGGATATCTTATTCTTTTTACTTCTCATGAGTGCTTGCTTCTAGATTCCCTCACTTACAATATTATATATAAGTCTACATGTGTAGGGAGAATGGTTCATCATGGTAATCCTCCCCAAGGGACCCATGTTTGAACCTTCCTAGCACACATTATTTACCACCCTCGTGGTCATCCAGGCTCAAGCACATTCTTTGAGGGAGGTGGAGAATAATGTCTCTTCTAACTCAATAATGTTATATATAAGGGAACTTGAAATTAAAATCTCTATATTATTGTTCTTGACTTTCTTAAGCCTATTCTTAGTAAATTCCTAGTTTTTTAACAAAATGATATAACTTTGTGCACCGTATACTTGGTCATGTAAATATGCATCAATTGAAGAAATTCAAAAAAAAAGGAATTGGTAAAAGGACTTCCAAATTTGGACTTTGAGAAGGATGAGAAATGTCAACCTTGCACACAAGGAAATCAAACTAGATCCTCATTTCAATCCAAAGGAGCCCTTAGCACCAAGAGAGTTCTTGAACTTCTTCACATTGATCTATTTGGACTAATGAGAACTCTAACATTTTGTGGTAGCATGTATTGCCTTGTGATTGTCGATGGTTTCTCTCATTTTACTTGGACCTTAGTTTTTGGTTTCAATTTGTGATACACTTGATGTGTTCTCAACTTTTTACAAGAAATTTAAAATGAAGCTTCTTGTCGAATTATCTATATCCATAGTGACCACGAGGGAGAATATGAAAATGATTTGTTTGAAAGTTTCGTGAAAAATCTGAATACATGCAAAACTTATCTCCCCCCATATACCTCAACAAAATTGGGTAGTTGAGAGGAAGAATAGATCATTATAAGAGATGACTAGGACAATTCTCTCGGAGTATGACACTCCTAAGAATTTTTGGGCTGAAGTCATTAGCACTGCATGTTTTGTGCAAAACCGGATTTTAACACATCCTTTTCTTAAGAAACCCCCCTATGAGTTATGGCGTGGTAGAAAACCTTCCACCAACTTATTTCATATATATGGTTTTCCATGTTTTGTTTTGATCTCTTGATAAGTTTGATGCAAAATCTTACAAGTTTGTTTTTCTTGGCTATAGCACTAGTAGTAGATAATATAAAGTGTTTAACATTGAACTATCTAAAATAGAAGAGTTGGTCAAAGTATTTTTTTTTAGAATAACCCCTCTATTTCCAAGAATGTTATGAGTGATGATGTTGTAGATGAAGTAATTTCTAGATCAAAAGAGCTAAACATAAAGAACAAAGGAAAATAGGTGGCTGAAGTAGGCTGCTCAAAAGAAGAAGAAAAGACGGATCCAACTCTCCACTTTGCTAAAGACCATCCAAAAGATCTCATCATAGACAATCCATTTGAAAGAGTGAAAATGCAGACTGCTTTTAACAAACAACAATCCAACATTGCCTTCATCTCACAGCTTGAGCCAAAAAATGTCAAATAAGCTCTCGAGGATGATGAGTGGATCCTAACCATGAAAGACACCTAGAGCAATTTGAGAAGAACAAGGTGTGGACTCTAGTGTCAAGATCAAATGATAGTACAAAGATAATTGGCAACAAGTGGGTTTATAGGAATAAGCTTTCTAAAAGTAGTAAGGTGGTTAGGAATAAGGCAAGGTTAGCAGCACAAGGTTACAATCAACATGAAGGTATTGATTTTGGTGAAACTTATGCTCCTGTTGCTAGACTTGAATCCATTATAATGTTGCTTGCCTTTTCTAATCATAAAAAAATCTTTATTTATTAAATGGATGTTAAAAGTGAATTTTTGAATGAATAAATAGAGGAGGAAGTCTATGTGGCTCAACCTCCTAGCTTTAATCATGACAAGCATGCTACCCATGTTTATCTATTGTAAAAGACTCTTTATGAACTCAAACAAGACCCTAGAGCTTGGTATGAGAAATTAAGAAACCTTTTAATTGATAATGGATATGTCATGGGAAAGGTTGACTCTATTCTCTTTCCAAAACACACTTCTAACAATTTCTTAATCATTCAAATTTATGTTGATGATATCATATTTGGCAGGACTAATCTTGGTCTTTGTAAGGAGTTTAGTTCTCTTATGTAGAGTGAATTTTAAATGAGCATGATGGGTGAGCTCACAATCTTCCTTGGCTTTCAAATCAAGCAAACAAATGATGGAAACTTCATCAACCATGACAAGTACCACTAATGAAGTCTTGAAATGGAGAACAAAAAGCTAATGGATACTTCCATGTTCAACACCACCAAACTTGATAAGAATGAAGAAGGTAAAAAGGTAAAAGAGAAACTCTATAGAGGTATGATTGGTAGCTTACTATATCTAATTGCCTCTAGACTAGATATACTTTTTAGTGTTGGCATATGTGCTAGATTTCAATCAAGCCCTAGAAAATCTCATCTTGTAGATGTCAAGAGGATTCTAAGGTACCTAGCCAAGACACCAAATTTTAGATTATGGTATCCTAAGTTAAGGGACTTTACTCTTAAAACCTATAGTGATGTGGATTATATCGAGTGCTTAGTTGATAGAAATGCAAAAGTGGCACTTGCTTCCTCCTAGGACCATGTTTAGTTTCTTGGTTTTCTAATAAGCAAAACGCCATGGCTCTTTCAACTACTAAGGCTGAATACAATGCAACTAGAAGTTGTCATTCCCAAGTCCTATGGATGAAGCAAATTCTTTAAGACTTTAATGTTTTCTATGATGCTTCTCCTATCTATTGTGATAACAATAGTGCAATTAACTTATCATACAATCCTATACTGCATAGTAGAGCTAAACACATAGAGGTCTTCCATCATTTCCTTTGTGACCACATTGTTAAGAAAGACATATACATCACACATGTAGACACGAAAAATCAACTTAAAGATGTTTCACTAAACCTCTATCTAGAGAGCAATTCACTTTTATTAAGATCAAAATTGCTTTTTACTACCTTTGATTGTAACTCTATGCCCTCTAGATAAGATGTTCATATTCTCTATGTTGTTGTTAAAAATGATTATCATGTGCTACCTTTTGCTCAAATTGCCATGTTTTTAATGTCTTGTTTCGTTCAAAATGGTTCTTGTTTGCAAATGCTTGTTTTATCACAAAATAGTAGCTGATGATGATGAAAAAGTGTCTATATATGCTTAAAATACATGATAGGTGTAATGACCTCACTTTCCAGCTTCCCCTAATTAAGGAAAGACCCAAAAAGTTGACAACCATTATCTAAAATTCCCAAGGATCCATATTTAGAAAATAACAAATAATAGTAAGTAATTTTCATTAATTTCAAATATTGTTTACAAAATGCTCCTCTAAGGAGTTACATGATTTTTTATCATCAGAACCGGACATATGAGAAGAAGTATCTATCTAGTCTTCCTTTACTTAACTTTAATGCCTTTAGGGAGATTTCATATGGTTTATCATATCTTAACATCTTCATGTATTGCATTTACATAAAATGACGTGGAACAACACACGAATCAACATATCAAAATATACTATGTACATGGGGTGCATGCATATGCGTGTAAGTATTATAACAAGATATAATCAATCAATCAATTCATTGCAAATAAAAACTGGCATTTTCTTCACACATTCTCATCTTTATGTGATACTCATAGTGGCAGTATAATTGAGTAGAATGTAAATAAACATTCACTAGTTTATTTGGCAAATCTTCAAGAAAATCTCAACAAACACTAAAAAAGTATATTGTGGGTAGTCATAATCATAACCACATACCTCTTATAGAATCATGCAGTATTCACTTCATGTGTATTTAGTCAAAGTAATCCACAAATCCAAGCAATCAACATTTAATATGCATGTATGTAAATCCTAACTGTCACCATCACATTAATTAGATTAAACCCTACTTGTCTTAATCTAGGGTTTTGAGTCATGTTCGCTCTTGGGTAAGGAATAAGGGTACAATCCCTAGTTCCTTTACATATTATTCAATAGGTGAAACCCTAATCATTAGATCCATAATACCCTTTACTTAGATCATATTAAGTTCATTAACAACATAGAAAATTATTATCTTAAACTCCAATCCTTCAAATGCATGATTATTCATATTAGAAAATCTAATTATCATCATTATCATCACAATCATGTTAAATCACCATTATATTCTACATTATCAGTTTAGATCCAAAGAATCATATTTAACATGATTAACCATCTATTCATAAAAAACTAGGGCTTATATGTGTTAATTACCACTTTAACACATATTAGTACTTACTTTTAGAATTGGGTTCAGAATTAGGCATCATTGATATTTTATTATCATTCCTCTCATTTTCTTGATCAAGTTTCATATATAACACGTCTTCATCCGAGTTAGCAATTAATTAATACAAATTTGTAAAATTAAAGTTAGCAATTAGCTTTATTATTCACATTATCTACATGGCATGGCCAACCAATTGGCTTACACCCAATTGGCTTCACGCGTCCGCGTGGCTAGGTCAACAGAAACGATTAAAAACTAATGGCCCCCTTACCTCAAATAGTTGACTTGGGGCAAATAGGTATTTTCATGCCTGACCATTTTCTTCCTCTCGACCTACCCCTCTTACACCTGGGAGAGTCAACCAGGACATTGATTCCATGCCCCTAGCCACCAGAGACATGTGCCAAGGTGTGGGGATGCTCTCAAGCTCCTCTCGAATGTGACAATGCCTTAGGTTTAGTCATACTAGGCAAGTTGCAGAGGAATAGGAATGTATAGTTCCATGGCGGTGCATAGAGAACCAAGAAGAGTGAAACAAAGACACCACAAGGTCCCTCCACTACTTTGAGTCTTCAAACTACTCTCCTGATTGCAAAGACACTTTAGGTCCTTTTTATAGGCCAAAAAGCAAGGGTGGAGTTCATCGATTTCAATGGAGGCTGACTACAAATGGGAATTTGGGGAAATCCAAAATACACATGAATATCACAAAAATTGGGGATGGGTAGGCTCGCAAAGATCTCCCAGATTTAATGGGAGGGTTTCCTGATGTTGTTGTGAATTAGTGAGAGAGAGAGAGAGATCGTACGGAAAACAACTTACTATAGCTGACCTTCCTTTTTAGGAAAGGGGTAGAATATGATATGGTTGTCGTCCGATCCCAGATCGAACAGTGAGGCAACATGACAAACATAGGAATGGGCCTAAGTTTCCTGATATGTATTCAATGTGACACATGAAATGTATTTATCAATTAATCATTCACTTTACGAAACTTATAAAATCCATAACTCTCTCCTCTCTTCTCCAATTAACCTCGCATTTTAAAAGAAACCTTATAATAACTTAATCCCAGATTGGGAAAGATTAGGTATTAAAATGATGGTTCTAGATGCCTTTTATCTCTCTATCTCCTTCAAATAAGTAAACAACATTTCCTTATTACAAGTAGGTCTCTCTTCCCTCTCAAATTTCCATAGGCCATTAGGAGCCTGCTTTTTCAATGAAACTTGGAGGGAAACTTAATAGTGTCTTTCCCAACCTTTATCTATTTTTTGGGATTTATTGGGATAACATTTATGCAAGAAATTTCTATTTTTATACATCCTTAAAATAATTACCCCTTATATTTATATAATTCAATTAGGGAACTTAGTTATTAATTCATGCCTTATATTTATATAATTCAATCTTGTCAAATTGAGAATATTACATTCACCCTTCCGAAGGAATTTTTTCCCCAAAATTCAAACTTGGTAAAGCTAAGGTGAATGATAACACATCTTAGTCTAAAACTTTAGGGTTAGAAACCCTACTTAGACAGCTTTACCATTTTTTATTGATTTGCGAATTCCTCACATTGTTACTGGATTGGTACTTGATTTTGATTCAAAATATATCCACATACATGCTATCATCTCATGGTGATTACATTTTCATTTGTGAGTTCAGTTTTACTTTGTGAATATATTTTCACCTAGGTTTCCAACCTATTATTCATTTATTTCCACATAAGGGTGAGGTAACACCTCAAGCCCTTCATCATGTCATTAAACTCAACTTAGGGTATTTATTATCATATTCCCATTTTAAGCATAAAATGTGTCTACCCAATATCTCTCCCTCATAATAAGATGAAATAAGCAATTGACTACAACTCGAATACAAACTTCATCACATTCCAAGAGCAGAGATGGTGTATCCACACATTATCTCAAAATTGCACATTTTAGGTTGAATTATCCTCAACAATAATACCAAACCATGAAAACTGTTAATCCCACACGATTCTTATATTTCATGAATTCAAGTGCCTTTCTCATTCTTAAGTTTGTGCACAACTTCCTCTAAATTTTCATTGTTACATTACTCTTATATCTTTGGTGCATAACTTCCTTTAAGTTTGTGCATAACTCTTGTATCTTTGATATGTACACCTCATATCTCATTAGCGTTAGTCATTTACTCAAGCTCTCTGGGGGTTAAGGTACCTTTTAAGTGATCCTCTCTTTTTCTCATGGACCTTATGCACTTAGGGAGTTCCTCTCACATTTACTCCTTAGGCTTTATGAACTCATGAGGATGGCCAAATCTCTTGACCATTGGGCCTCAAGAAAACATGGATGGATACCTCCTGACCCTATGGTCTTATGCATTTAGGGCACAATAACCTCCAATTCTTGTCAGTCTTATGTACCTTTAATCTTCTCTAGTTGACCTTAGGATTGGCTTAGGACTCTACACTACCTAGGGTTTATTGAGATATCACAACTTTAAAAATTCTTGATCAGATTATTCTCTTATGTAATTCTCTAACGTAAATTTCCTTCATCTATTAGGGTAGACATTATTCACTTCATGTACCTTCATTGGGCTCATGTTGACCTTCACTTCCTAGTCTTGGTATTTCATAGAGGTCTTCCTTTCCTAGCTTGACCTATCAGTGACCTTCCTTTCCCAACTTGGTCACTAGTCATTGCAATGACTTCCTCTCATATTAGCCTTCCTTTCCCGACTTGGCCTCTTGGTTACCTTAATATCCTGACTTGATCATTGGTCATTGCAATGACTTCCTCTTACATTATCCTTCCTTTCTTGTCTTGTCCAATTGGTTACCTTCCTATCCCAGCTTAGTCACCAATCATTGTAATGACTTCCTCTTGGATTGGCCTTCCTTTCTCGACTTGGTCTATTGATGATATTCCTATTTCGGCTTGATAACCAGTCATTACAATGTCTTTTCTTTTTATATTAGCCTTCTTATCCCATTTTGGCCAGTTAGTGACCTTCCTATCCTATTTTGGTCACCCTTAATGACTTTCCTTGTGTCACCAAAGATGGAAAACTTAGGTTCAAAGAAAATATATGCTTTCACATTTTGTATATAATCCTTCACACTATAGGTGACATTCATGGTTACCTCAATTCTTAAAATGATTGGTCTACTCACCTTTCTAGGGAAGGTCCTAACCTAGGGTGTCTTCTTGACTCATAGAAGGAGGTCAGGATCTCTAGCCACAACCTAATCCCTGGGTTTAGGGTTTTGCCTCCGCTGTAGGTGCTTTTCCTACTCTTGGGTTGACCCACCCCAAGAAGGGAGATCAACCCTAAAAGTTGAATTTTCATGTAACCATTGATTGCTTATGTTTCTTAAAACCTTCCACATGCATCATGCATTGGGAGATTGGGTCACCTAAACTCACTTGTATTTTTTATTCCTTCTACCATAATTAGAGTTCTTATGGGTAAGGTCTCTATCTCACCCACACCACTATCATTACCCATGATTAGGATTTAGGGTTAGGGTCAGGGACTACCCCTACAATCTAGGGTTTGTTGACTCCCTTGAACCACTAGGGGTTTTCCTAAGACAACCCGAGCTCCATCTAGAGTTTACCCTTGCAAGGGAAACCCATAAAACATTTTACTTTATCATTATTTCCACATTACATGTATATTAGTTGGAAAAGGATGCCTCATTCTGACTTCTTCTCAAATCCTTACTTTAGATCAGGAGGGATGTATCATTTAGGGTTTATTAAGAAAGAGGATGAGAAGTGGATGAAATATGAGATGGGGAGACTTAGAGGTAATGTTACTTTAGACAAAGCCTAGGTTCTGGAGAGGCATGTATCACTGTGGCTAAGGGAGTCCTCGTAAACCAACTTAATGGTGCAGATGAAAATATTTCCAGCCCCCAAAACCATGACCCTTTCTAGACACCGTTACCATCAGATCGTGCCTTAATAAGTTTCCTTATAGTTCTACAATTTACTTGAAATTATGAACTATCAAATATTTTTAGAAAAATTTGGAGCTCTGATACCAAGTGTAACAACCTCACTTTTCAACATCCCCCAATTGAGGAAAGACCCAAAAAGTTGAGAGTCGTTATCTAAAGTTCCCAAGGATCCAAAGTAAATAACAAACATTGATAAATAATTTCCATTAATTTTGAATATTGTTTGCAAAATGCTCCTCTAAGTGGTTACATGAATTTCTATCATCAAAACTGTAACTATTAGAAGCAATATCTATCTATTCCTCCTTTACTTAGCATTAATGCTTCGGGTAGATTTCATCTAGTTTATCATATCTTGACATCTTCATGTATTGCATTTACCTTAAATGGCGTGAAACAAAGTAGGGATCAACATATCAAAATATATTGTGTATGTGGGGTGCTTACAAAGTGTGCAAGTATTATGACAACATATAATCAATCAATTACTTTCAAATAAGAACTGGTATTTTCTTCACATATTTACATCTTTATGTGATACTCATAGTGACATTATAATTGACCAAAATGTAAATAAACATCCAATAGTTTATTTGCTCAATCTTCGAGAAAATTTCTACAAATGCCAACAAACTATATTGTGACTAGTCATAATCGTAACCACGTACCTCTTGTAGAATCATGCAAATACCATGCACTACGTACTTGAAGTATATTCAATCAATCCAATCAACAAACCAATCAATCAACATTTATCTTCATGTATGTAAATCCTAAAGTGTCACCATCACATTAATTAGATTAAACCCTACTTGAGTCCTAATCTAGGGTTTTAGGTCATGTTTAGGATTGGGTAAGGAATAAGGATACACTCCCTAGTCCATTACATATTAATCATTAGGTGAAACCCTAATCATTAGATCCATAATGTCCCTTACTTAGATCACAATAAGTTCATCAATAACATAGCAAAGTATGATATTTAACCCTAATGTTTCAAATGCATGATCATTCACATTAGAAAATCTAATTATCATCATTATGGTCATAATAATGTTAAATCACCATTATGATCCACATTACCAGTTTACATCCCAAAGAATTATATTTAACATGATTAACAACCTATTAAAAAAATAGGGGTTATATGCCTTAATCACCTCTTTAACACATATTACTACTTACTTTTAGAACTGGGTTAGGAATTAGGCATAAATGATATGTTATTCACATTTCTATAATTTTCTTGATCAAGTTTCATATATAACATGTGTTCAGCTGAGTTACCAATTAATTAATACAATTTTGACAAATTAAAGTTATACAGACCAATAATAAGATTCCACATTAGCAAATAGCTTCATTATTCACATTATCTACATGGAACTGACAGCCAATGGGCGTACGCTAAATTGGTGTCATGCACCCACATGTATAGGCCAAAAAAAGGGGTTAAAAGGCCGATGGACTCCTTACCTTACAATAGTAGACTCAGGGAAGTCAGTCTTTTCATGCTCGATCACCTTATTCCTCTCGACCCACCCCTCTTGCATCTAGGTGAGTCAACCAGAATGTTGACTCCATGCCCTAGGTCACCAAAGATCTGTGCCAAGGTGCGGGGACACTCGTAAACTCCTCTCGAACGCGACAATGGCCTATTTTAGTCAGACTAGGTGAGCACAGAGGAATAAGGAAGTATGGTTCCATGAGGCACACATAGAACTAAGAAGAATGAAATAGGGACACCGCTAGTCCCCCCTAATGCTTTGAGTCTTCAAACTACTCTCCCAGCCGTGAACATACTTTAGGCCCCTTTAGGCCGCAAAAAATCTAGGGTGGAGTTCACCAATTTCAATGGAGGCTGAATCCATAGAGGAATTTGGGGAAATCCCAAACACACGCAAATACTGCAAAAATTGGGGATGGGTACGATTGCAAAGATCTCCCAAATTTAATGGGAGGGTTTCTTGATGTTGTTGTGAATTGGTGAGAGAGGTCATATGCAAAACAATTTACTATAGCTGACCTTCCTTTTTGGGCAAGGGTAGAAGATGATGTGGCTACTATCCAATCCTAAGATATGACGGTCTTGAGGCCACGTGGCAAACAAAAGAATATGTCTAAGTTTTTTAATATGTATTCAATGTGACACATGGAATGTATTTGTCAATTTATCAATCAATATAGGAAACTTCTAAAATCCATTTCTCTCTACTCTCTTCTCCAAGTAACCCCAAAATTTAAAGGAAACCTTATAATAACTTAATCTATGATTGGGCAAGATTATGTATTGAAATGATGGTTCTAGATGCATTTCTCTCTCTTAAAATAAATAAACAACATTTAATTATTACAAGTAAGTCCCTCTTCTTTTTTAAATTTCCATTGGACACTAGGATCCACCTTTTTTGATGAAACTTGGAGGGAAACTTGTTAATGTCTTTCCCAACATTTATCTATTTTATGGTATTTATTGGGATAACTATTATGCAATATACTTGCTCTTTAATACATCCTTAAGTTAATTACCCACACCTCATGGAAAGTCCTTTTTCTTTCAAATTCTAGAATTATCTTCTTTTCATTATTATTTTCAAGTATACCAAAAGTCAGACCGAGTTATTCTTGTTTGATGCCTCAAACATTGTGTTGCAATTCCTGGCTAGATAATTAATCTTGTAATTATCTAAAACATCACATATCTTATTTTCTTTTATAAACTTGAATATAGCTTATAATTCAGTTATCTAATAATTAACAAAGTCAGTGTCCTTTATTTATGCACAAAATCTCTTATTTCTTTAACTTGTGCCACAAGGACCTATTGATAAAGAAAATTGTCTCATAGGACTTTATATGAGCGACAGGTTCACCCATGCCCTAACGTCTTGTTTGGTTCATGGGAGGGGATTTAGAGAAGGATAGCATGGACATGTATTGGTGGGAGATGGGATGCATGGTATCCTATCTTATGTTTGGATGCAACTTGGGATAACATTAGGAAAATAGATTTTAGTCATTTCTAGCATTGGTTTTAGTGTGCATTATCATTTTTTAGTAGTCACTCAAAATATTTTAATGTTATGACACATTTTTATGAAAATGTTTTTTAGTTTATGAAATGAAAAATCACAATTCTACCCTCAAATTAAAAATATGAAGATATGTACAAGTTGATTGATGTAGAAAATTGGTACAACAGAACGAGTTAACATATATATGCTCATATAATAAAATTGATTTTTCTTTCCAAAATGAATTTATTGGAAATATAATAGAACACATGAAAATTTATTATGCATTATGTGAAAAACTGTCATGAATTCTTCTCAAATTTTGATCCACCAAGCAATTGTACCTTCAAAATATGCCACCATAAGCCAATAATCACACAAGGAATTTGAAAGACATAAATATCTAAAAACGATTCAAGTTTCATACAAGTGAAGCATACTCAAAAACAAAATTCATGAATAAAATCCACATAGAAGATACTATAATAATTTCTAACCAACATCAATTCTAGTTCTGATTTAATTGGATTTTTAGAAATATTTCTCTTTCTTCTTCAGTCAACTGAAAAAATGCCTAGCATAGAGATTCATTTGTAGTCAATAGGACAATGGTTGAGATCTTTTCTATCCCTATAAGATTTCCTAGTTTCCTTACCTCTTCACCAATTTTTTCTTTTTTCTTTTAAAATTTTGTCACCATCGACTCACCTAGTCTCTCTGTCAATGTTTTAATGACTTTTCCAAGACACTTCACCACATCTGATAGCACAACTGCCAATTCATTCTCACTTCTCCTCCTTTTCCGCAACAAATTGTGACTCTCCTTACTTCTACCATCTCTAACCATTGGAGAAAAAGCTTGACCATTTTTACTCTCATCTAAATCTTCAACATGAACATTATCTTGATTTTTTGTTGGTTCTCCATTTCTATCCTCATGTCTTCATCATCATGTGCATTACTTCTAGTTGCTCAATCTTTTTCAAAAATTAGACAGAGCTTATTATGGTGTGGGAACTTTTTTTTATCCAACTATCTGCTTCAGGATTACTCTAGAATATGCAAATACCAAAATTATATAGTAAAAATGATATTAAAAAAATAAGTCAAATGTATTTACCATAATGTAGCTATCCCAAACATTATTCTCAACCTCCAAAAATTTGTATTATCATCAAATCCAAACCCACTTGTGCTACCATTAAACATATCTTAAATAACATTGAATTCTCTTTCCAAAACCTTAATCTTTGATTCAATATGTGGTTTTCCTTTTAAACAACAACAAAGTAGCATTTTATCAAGGTATTGTTCTAACATTTGCAGGAAACCCGACTTGAATCCATTATCAGCTTATATTTCCCAAAAAAAATATCTCTTCTAGTGCCTCAATTAGTTTTTCCTCTTCTACAGGTGTCCAAACTCACTTGGGCTTTTTCTTTGTTATCCCTCCATCTTGACATGGAACTTGTACTTTTTTTTGGATCGGGTAAAATATTATTATAAACAAAAGTATAGGGAACCTATACCATGCTATACAAGGTAACTACAAAACCTACGGGGTACTAGTTACAAAAGCCCCATCGTCTTTTCACATTGAGGTCTAAACCTTTATAAAGCATAGGTTTAGCATTACAAACAAAATGTAGCCTCTCCGTCAGTACATCAAAACCTTGGAATTTATCCAGCACCCTGCCACCATGTAACCTGGCATTTCTTTGCTGCCAAACCAGGCACACCAGTTCCGAGAAGCCTATACTCACAAAGTACCCCAAAAAATGTTCCCTAGCCATCTTGGTGCGCAGCCAATCCAGGATATCCTCGAGAGAAGAGGGGGAGACCCACCCCACCCACATTTGAGAATCAAGCGTACCCACAAATATTTAGAATAATCATAGTAAAAAAAGAGATGCCCATGGGATTCATTTAGCTTCTTACACAAGCTGCAAATCGGATCAATCTACAGCCCCCACCCAATCATCTTATCTGTAGTAGGAAGCCGACCCAAAATACATCTGTAGAGGGTGCAACTCCACTTGGGAGTCTGCATTTTATTCCAAACAACCATGAACCAAGGAACTGGAGGCCCAACCATCCTTAGAATCTGAGTCAGAACACCACAACACCAAAGTTTTGATTCAGTTGGTTATACTCGTGCTTAACTAACGACCACATATTGATCATTCTATGCCAGACCAGGGAAACCCCCATCACTGAATGTACGTTGAGATTAACACCGTATCTCACTCTCAACCAAGTCACCCAAGGGGAACCCAGCCTCGTAAGGAATCTGTCAATTCGGTAACCGATAGCTCTGTCCGCCAAGTGCTGAGGATCCAACAGGCCGAGGCCCCCTAGTTCCTTCGGCCTCACAACCGTGTCCCAAGCAACACCATGCCCTCTCCCGCCCCAGAGAAAAACACTCATAATGCTCCTAGCCTTGTCGATGATGAATCTAGGCAGCTCCGCTAGCCTGGACCAGAAATTAATCTTAGTCTCAAGCACAAACTTGATTAACACCAAATGGCCTGCCATAGAGATGTTATTACCGGCCCATCTGTCCACCGTGCACCTCAAGTCATCAATTACCGAGCTATAATGAGTACCATTCCTTCTACCACCCGAAAGTGGTATGCCCAGGTATTTTGTGGGGAAAACCCCCCGAGCGATCCCCACAGTTCTCCTCAACCTCCCTCTTCTTTGATCACAGGAACGAGATAGAAAAATTTTAGACTTGATATCACTAATGTACAGCCCGGTCAGCTTCCCAAACTGGGTCAAAATTCTCTTTACCATCTTTAGATATTTTGCATGTCTAGCAGTGAACAATATGACGTCGTCGGAGAAGAGGATGTGCGACCAATTAGGAACCCCTCCAACCTTGTACACCTTCAAATTTCCGTTGTCCTGTTCCTTTTGTATGCTTTGGGTTAAAGACTCCATAATGATGACAAACAACATAGGGGATAGGGGATCACCCTGCCTTAGCCCATTGGACGCCTTGAACATGCCATGAGGTACACCGTTAATAAGAACAGAGAAGGATGTGGACTCCACACATTGCCTCATCAACTTAATCCATCTTTCCGAAAACCCAAGCGCCACCATGATTCTCCAAAGAGCAGACCAATCGACATGATCATATGCCTTGGTGATATCTAATTTTATGCATGCCTTCCTCATAGCCCTTTTATGGTTGAAATCCTCCAAGAATTCCTTGGCTAGGAGAGCCCTGTCAGCCAAAGAATGATCTATGATGAAAGCAAGCTGCTTGGTTGATATAATTGTTGGCAGCACCTTCCTCAATCTCCCTACTAACAAGTTGGCTAAAATTTTGTAGAGCACCATACAACAGGCAATGGGTCTATAATCCGACATAGAAGCTGACCTATTGACTTTAGGAATCAGCCTAATGAAGGAATGGTTGTCTTTCCTAACCATGGTACCACCCACCATGAACCATCTCACCGCACATCACACGCCATCCTTAATAATGTCCCAACAAACATGGAAAAAACTTGCTATTGAACCCATCCAGTCCGGAAGATTTAGCCGCGCCAATGTTGAAGATGGCCTATTTGATTTCTTTATCTGACACTGGCCCACACAACTTTCTATTCATCATCTCAATGAATCTCCTCCCAGGCAAAGCATCACCCCTGCTGTTCTGCTGTTTGCTGTATAAATGTTCAAAGAACTGGACTGCCTCTTGTCCTACTTCATTTACTCCTCTCATCACCGAACCATCCGCCTTTACCAGGCCATGGATGCAATCCCGCATGTGGTTCTTCTTAGTAGCATTGTGATAAATCTTAGTGCTTCTGTCCCCGTCGTTGATCCACTGGAACCTGCTTCTTTGCCAATGGTACATTTCCTTAGCTTTCTCCAGCTATGACAGTCTTTTAGCTTTTCCTTCCTCGTTCCTCATCATGTTAGGGTCATCTTGGTGTGACCTCAGGCCCTCCACAGCGGCCTGGTAATCTTCAGATGCTTTTTTGACCAGAACCTGAAGGTTGGAGCAATCAGCAGCCCACTCTTTCAAAACCACCTTGGTTCTGCTAAGCTTCTCCGAAATCCTGAACAAAGGATTACCTACCACTCTCTCCGCCCAAACACGGGCCACCAAATCCTTGAAACCTGGCCACTCAACCCAGAAATTCAAGAATCTGAACGGTCTATTCTTCATATGGATGTTCACCAGGGGAATCTTGAGCCAAGCATGGTCGCTAAGAGGGTGCCCCCCCAAAAGCACCTTCACCTCCAGAAAAATATCCAGCCAGGCAGCATTCACAAGACCTCTATCTAGGTTGCTCGAGATCCTATGTTTTGGTATCCTTTTATTATGCCAAGTTATGATTCCCCCCACCATATTTAATTCCACCAGATTAGCAGCATCCACCATACCATTGAACCTTTCTAAGATTGAATCAGGTATAGGCTTACCCCCAACCTTCTCACCAGCCTTGCGGATGTTGTTGAAGTCTCCCACCACCAAGTGTGGTACCTACTGCTGTGTAGAGCTGATGATGTCCTCCCAGCATCTTCTTCTTATGCCTTCATCATTGTGCCCATACACGGCAGTGATCACACAATGAAAACCACTCGTATTGATACAACTAAGGACCATCATTTGGTCAGTAGCACCGATCACCTGAAGGTCCCAGACATTCCTGTCCCACCCAATAGCAATGCGGCCCCCTTCAACCTGCTCAAGATTGGACTCAACACCCCAATCAGTCGGAAAAACACCAAACAGACCATCCCACATCCTCCTTTTCACTTTCGTCTCCAGAATGATCACCAACGACGCATGTGTCTCCCCTATCCTCTTCCTAACCCGTCTTTGTTTCCAAGGCCTAGAATCCCCCCTCACATTCCATGTTAGGACAGACATATCAACCTCCTTTATGGCCCCCCCCCTTTCGGAAGAGGTCACTCTATTTGATGCACGCCTTCCCCTCGCACTGGGTGCAGATACCTTGTCATTTTTTATCCTGTTGGTGCCCGAAAGTTCCTCCAGTAGCTCCTCCGCATTCAAGTTCTGAAGCACAAAGAATTGGTTGACATCTGGAGAGATGGGACTCACCCTATCTGCCAACACCACCACCCTAGGGCTCCCCCTATCCCAGACCTCCAACCCCTCATCCTCATTGTTATTGTCTAACACTATGTTGTCTCCGCCATCCCATTCCTCAACCACCACTTCCGCACAATGAACCACTTCAGTACTGGGAACCGCCTCAACCAATACCTCATGAAGGACTTCAGCGTTGTCTCTCCCACCACTGTCGGGCACTTTAACCACTCGACAACCACCTTGTCTGCACCCTCACCCCCGCCGCTCGGGCAGCAACTCAGGTCGTGCCCAAACAACTTGTAGCACTCACACTTGTCGGGGAGGGCTCGTAGATGACCCTGACTTCAAGCTCTTTCCCATCGAGCATCTCCAGCATCACCACCGGAGGAAGCACCTGGTCCTCCATCACATCGATGCAGACATGCACTGCCCCCGCGTAACGACCAGAGGACCATAAATCGACCACTTTTGGAACACCAATCCCGAAAGCCATAATGGTGATGGCTCTCCTAGACCACTGAATCCCCACCTCTGGGAAAGTAACCCAGACTGGTGCAGTCATCAATGCCATCCTCCTGAGATCAGCCTCTAGTGAACACCTCCTGGTCAGAACAAGCTTGTGGTAAAAAAACCAAGGGCCTTGGTCCAGCGCCACACTCACATCTTCAGACGATGCAAACTTGGCGAGGAAGAGGCCGCCCAACATCGGGGTGCAGAGGAGCTCCCCTTTTGGTTTCCAGGACCTTAGCATCCATCCCAGCAACTGATCACACACACATCGCCTCCCCATGACCTGGATGATGACAGAGTTCTGATTGAATTTGTCCATCGCCAACGCCACCGGGCTTGATATCTGCATCCATGGACGATCGTCATCCTTCCTAAAACTGGGGGCCCTAGGGTCTCCCTCTACCTCCACTGGTTTCAGGTTCCTCAGGACCTCCCTCATCACAGCCACAGTCGCAGCCCACGAACGACCCACAGTAACATCCACCACAGGAAGCGATCCCGGAACCTCTCCGACCAGGGGGTGGAGGACGGAGCGGAGGAGCCCGCTCCGCCCCTGCCAACCGCCGGCATAACATGGCTAGCATGCCTAGATATGGATTAGAGCAGCCACTAGAGAGCGAAAGACTTGCGGAATTGGGTAAGGTGACATGGAACTTGTACTTGTTGTTGAGCAACTTGTGAAATATGGATACTTATTACAATTTGGTGTTCAAGTCTACTTACCACCTTTTGTGCATGTTCAAGTCTACACCCAATTATGTGAATATTGAACACATTTTTAAACACAACTCATTTGGTTTTATGAAAACTTTGATAGCAAGTTAAATCAATAATATATATCACTAGAAAAAGTCGGTCACAATAATGTGTTGCAAACAATCTCAACATTGATAAAAATATAAAATTTATAATAATAACAATTTCCTATGACCGATGCATGATAGCAATTTGATATCAAATCAAAATGTAATAAACATGTAAGAGTTTTAATCTAAAATAGTACATACTAGTTCATCAACAACACATGTTTATTTTTATTGTAATAATTTTCCTATTATCAAACTTTTCAACATAATAACATAGGCTATGATATTCACACATAAATTTTATTAAAAATATAATTGATCATATTTTTGTTACCTTCTTGATACGATTGTTGTAGACATGCACGCCAAAAGGGGAGAAAGGAGAAAAAATGTCAGCCTAAAGGATAAGAAACACTGATGAATCTTGATAAACAACTGTCTAGATAGTTGTTGATCGTGAGTAGTGGTGTCGTACTGGTCATGAGAAGAAAAAGTGGAAAACTAGTTGTCTAGAGTAGCAATGTCAACCATCTCTGGAGGAACAACAACGTCATCCACACCATGCAGTGATGCTGAAACTGCCATGAGAAGCAACACCACTAGTCTTTGAGAAGCAATAGTGTGAGATCTGGACGAGTTGCAACAACACTACTCGGGAGAGGAAACCATGTCCAGTTAAAAACAACTCTTCTGTTCATGAGGGAGAGGAGCAGCTTGCTATTTGTGAGACCAAAGAAAACCTGATGTGAGGATTGACCGCGTCCAGTTGGAGAAGGGCAACCATTCGTGATGGAGAAGAAGAGACATATCCATCCGTGAGGGAGATTTCCACTCGCTGTTTGTGAGGGAGACAACCGGTGTCTATTTTTGATAAGAGACCACACTCAAACAATTATCGAGAGAGGATTTCTTTGGGGTCGGGTGGCTGTTGGGATATATCACGGCTGAATACTTTGGAGGGGTCTGGAACTGGGAATCCTAGTTAGTTGGGACACCACTACCACTGGTTGCTCATTTTAATATGGGTTTTTACGCAACCAAACGTAGGATTAGAATTTTAAGAGGATTTGGTCATATCCTTTCTTTTGTCCTCCTAAACAAACATGTCATAAAAGCGACTTTATTATTCCATCAGTAATTCAATTAGGAAACTTGCTTATCAATTCATGCCTTAAATTTATATAATTCAATCTAGCCAAAATTGAGAATATTACAATAGGCTAAATAAATGCAATTACATAATGCTCTAGGACACTAGAATTAGATTTCGAGTCTTTGTGATAGACCAGGTTGTCAGGTGAGTTTTTCATACGAGTAATTCAATCAACAACCTGCCTGAGGGTTGAAATAGACACAATGTAGGCTGAGTTACTTAAACCACAAACTCAACCGACAACACTGTGCCACATTTGATAAGTGGGTTCTTTCGGTCGATTCTCTCCCTCTCAACTAGAGAAAGTCAACCAACAACCCTTCTTTTGAGTTCTCCCTCAAACCCTAGACCTCTCCTTACCATTCTTCTAGCCTACCAAAACTTGAATCCTCTCTCCTAACCCATCCCTAGGTCGGTTTAGGTTGTTTTACTACTATTCTTTTTTTGTTTCCGCCTAATGCAATCTAATTTTGTTCTCTCTTCCCTTGGTGACCATTCTCCATGGCCATGAGTAGGAAGAATAGAAGCTCCTCAACTAGGAACCCCATCTCTACTCCTACATCTCACATCCTTATCTATGATGGAGACTCCTTCATACACCAATAAGATGTTAACTACTACAAAAAATCCCACCTCACGCCCCTTTCCCTTTACGAACCTTAATGGAGTCAAGAGATGAGATTTTGTCTGGAATCAATTAGATTTTCATGAGCCAATGCCTTGGATCTCTATGCATTGATGATATCAATTCTATAGTTTTCACACAAGCAGGAATGTGGTCCATGAGTTCTATGACAACTTGACATGGAACTACACCACTCTTGTTCCTCCACCAAGTACTAAAATCATTCTTACATCCATGGTTTTAGGGACTAGGCTCACGATATTTGAATATGAACTCAATTCTTACTTGATTTGAGAAACTCCCACATAAAATTGGTTGTCTACCTACCCAAATCACCTAGACTTGCTCTACCCCGATGACTTCTGTAAAACTTTGAACCTCCTTTGTCGCTTTGTAATATTTACAAAGATTTGAAGAAGCCCAGCCTACCTTTAGGAAGAAAACTATCCTACCCTCTTCCTCCATGGACATATGGTCACACATCATTGCCCTAATAGTAAAATGTAATGTCCATTCGAAGAGAAATCAAATGTATAATACATAGAACTTAGTGGTGATTGTGTATTATATTGTTAAGGGTTTACAAGTCAAGTGGTCCAGATACATTCTTCATCACATTACCAGCTTTGATTTTTTAAGTAACACACATGACATACAACCTCCCAATCCAAATCTAATTTTTGGTCTATTTTAGTCCATCACTAAAGAATCACTCTTCAAAGACTTGAACTATCCCCAAAATTGAAGAGGCGTGTGTATCAGTGAGACTACAATCAAGAAGTCATCCTTATCCTCTATCTCCTTCACCCCTAGTGCCTCCTCCTCCACCCAAACTCCTCCCCCACCACCTCGACTTGCTAGAGATACTTTTGTGTGTGTAAATGAGAGCCTCATGGATTATGTGATGCACCATAATGCCTATAATATGTAGGTACATGAACATCTTCACTAGGATCTAGTTCACATCATGTCTAACATGGACTTATCCTACCTCCAACCCATACCCATCATACTTCCCTTCCTTCTCTTTCACTGATTATGCAACTTATTCCTATGATCAGTTTTACCCTACTCACCAGCATGCTTCTTTTGCTGCACCTCCTACTTATGGTGATGGACCTCCACTTGCTTCCATTCATCCCCAACTAAGATCCACTCAATTGCTAGCATTTCCACCTGGCCCTAACTTTGTTGTACTTGCTGGTTTTGATGGGGTTTCTGCACCTGACTTTGAGCAAGCTAAGTTGTTGTTCACTTGTGGCATGTCTTGGGAAGAGAAAAAATTTCTATGGCTAGCTATGTTGGATCCTAGATGGGTGATTAGATGCTCTAGAGGGGGGATGAATAGAGCTGAAAGCCCTTAAACAAAACTCATTAAACCTTCAAGATATATGACAAGATAAGGTTGCTAAATAGGTAATTTGAGTGCAACTAAAACATACACAACAAGGGAGAGAGAGATTGAACATGCACCAATTACACAAGCTATTTAGAGTGCTTCCACACTTCAAACTAGAAGTGTGTCAGTCCACTTGCCTAGAGAGGTCAACCTCTAGGACTTCCAAACAAACTATTGCACTCTTATATTCATTCATAAGACTTACAATACATGACCAAACAAAGGACTTACCTATCCAATACAAAGAGTCTTCAACCTTACCAAGGACTTACCCACTTTGCAAGGAGTCTTCCACCTTCTTCCAAGGACTTACCTACTCTTACACAAGTCTTCAGCCATGTAGGAATTATCCACTCTTCTTGGATCTTCCACCTTTGACTTCACCTTCACTCGGAGAAGCTTCCACCAAGGACTTACCCACTTGAGCAAGGAGTCTTCTGCCTTCACCAAGGGCTTACCCACTCTAGCTCCAAGTCTTCAGCCTTGATCTTCACCAAGGGACTCCTTCCCTTGTTCTTCTTCACCTCTCTTGGACAAGAGAGAGAACCTTCATCTTCATTTGTAGAAAAGAGAGATAAGGAGGTGGTGGAAGTGAGAGCCTCACAAGATATACATGTAGGACTAGCTCTCTTACAGATTTCCTACTCACTCTAATAGATGTAGCAAGTGATTAAGCTTAGAGAGAGAGAGGAGGCTATAGGAAGCACTCAGCTATAGAATAGGAACCTCACATAGAGTTTGCAATGAATGCTCAACCTTGGAATGAAGCCCAAGGGGTCCTATTTATAGATGGGGATGCCTCTTAGCCTTTAGGAACACTTGTGAACAAAAACTAGCCATTTTGTGGCTTGCAACGGATATATTTTAACTTGTTGCAACTCCACAATGGCTAGAAGCACTTTTCTGCACTTTTCCGTACAGTACAATCGGTCGAGTTTCTATAGGGGTAACTCGACCGATAGAGTAAAAGACAAAGCCGATATTCAGACCATCGATCGAGTTTGTCCTAAGGAAACTAGACCGACCAATGAAAATCGATCTGGTCAGTTACTCCATCGTTCGAGTTCTGTGTAAACACAACTCAACCGATGCAATCTCCAGAAAATTGATCAAGGATGATCGGTCGAGTTTTCAGGCTGGGAAACTCGACCGACAAAGTGCCTGTAATCAATTTTCAAAGTTGCATCTAAAGTGCTCTAATATTCGATCTAAGTGCTCCTAATATTTTTCTAAGCTTAATTACAAGTCATACAATCATTACAAATGATTTACAACATGATTCTAATGGATATACATCATATTACAAAAACGTGCACTTGTATGACTTTGACTTGTCTTTTCTCCAATTTGATATGTGCAAGTTAGGGCAATTGGAGTGTGTCTATACCTAATCTGAAATCACTCAAGTAGAGACATTAGACACCAATATGTGGAATGGTTAGTCACCATCAAAACATGGGTTTAGTCAATTTAGACGTGAGTCAACATTGACCTAATTGACCTTGAGTCAACAATCTCCCCCTTTTTGAAGATGACAAACCATTCCATAAATGTATTGAAAGCATTTAAGTAAATTCATACCTTTGGAGAAACCTAGGGGTTTCAATGGAATTGATTTCATATGCTCCCCCTCAATTGATGTGCATGGAGTTCTCATACTCCCCCTCAATTGATGCTATTTCTCCTACATGGTTAGCTTTCACAACATTTATAGAATACTATGTCTTCTACTCATATATGTTGTACACATATATGTCTTCTCCCATTTACCTTCTCTCTTTACATGAACATGCTTCTCCTCTTCATGTAAGACATACTTCCTCTTTTAAAAGAAGACATACCTTTTTCCCCCTTTGTCATTTCAAAAAATGGGGTTATGAAGAAATAAGAAACATCACTTGTTAAAGAGAAAGGAGATAACACAAATATATATAAGGAGAGTAGAAGAGCACAGATAGGGGCTTGTCCAAGCATAGAAAGAAAAGCAAGTTAAAGCATATACTTGAACAACCCAAAAAGAAAGATAAAGTGCTACAGAAAAACAATAAAACACAAATTTGACCCTCAAGATGATAGAATTTGACCAAAAACCATCAGAGCTCATCGCGAAGCATGAGTCTTTCTTAGAAGGTTGTTTCTGCATGAAAAACACTAGTCTTGCACCAAAAATTGAAACTAGAGCAAAATCTACATAAAATCCAAAAAAATACTACAATTTCTACATATAATGTAGATCTATGTACCCTGCATCACAAAGTTATGCAAGCAACTCAAGATAATAGATGTGCAATTCAAGGAACAAGCTTGAACATGTATGAGACAAGATACAAGCATAACATATAGATGAGCAAAGATGCCAATTATAAATAAGGTTAGAACTACATGTATATGAACTACTAGTAGATGATATCACAAGTTAGGACTACTAGTAGGATCTAGATCATAGCAAGAGATACCAAAAGATGCACAAGATAAAGCAAGCTATGAGTAGATTTAGAGATATATCCAAATAAAGAGATATGCAATTTTAGACGCATGAAAGGATATAGCTCACTAGATATGCATCCTTACCAAAAGATGATTACCACTAAGAACCTCAAGGTTGTATCAAAACAAGATATACACCTAGATAGATGTAGCAAGTTAGAGCACAACGGAAGCAATTTTTAGACACAACCAAGAGATCCAAAGAGATCATCATCAAAGCCTACAAAACAACTCAAATCAAGTAATTGCAAGATATATATATATATATATATATATATATATATATATATATATATATATATATATATATATACCAATTTAGAGCAATTAGAGAGATAGAGTTGTAAGCAAGATAGGCAATTTAGAACATGGCAATATGCATATATAAAGGTACCAAAGGAGTGCCAAAGAATAAGGCTATTGGTTGAGAAAATCTAGTTGAGAGGGAAATTCTCACTCAATAAGACAAATTTATATTCTGTGCACAGTGTTATCGGTCGAGTTCTGTGCATTGACAACTCGACCGATGACAGTTGTTGGAAACACCCATTGGTGCCTATCGGTTGAGTTTCAAGTAGGGCAAACTCAACCGACAGAGCAACTGTCAAAAAACACATATATTTCATAAAAACATATTTAAAGGCATGCTAAAAATACAAACCATATCCAAACATGCCTAAGAAAGTTAGTAATGCACTATAGAAGCATTAGAAATAGTTTTTGAGCAAGAGTGTGAAGAGAAACACAAAATACCACTTTTGACTCAAAAACCATATGTATAGTGCACACTAACTTGACAAAAACAAGTTTGAAATGGTTATAAGAAATAAAACCTTTACCTTTGTGCTTACCATTGCTTTTTCCACTTGTTGTCACCCTCTACACATCTCACCTATCTTCTTTTATATGGATTGACAAGTCAATTTGCAATTCAATATCTCAAGTCAATCCATTTGCAAGTACCTACAGGAAGAAAAATAAAATGGTCCCCAATCATGTTTTTGGGACGGGGGGGGTTAGTTTTGCAACCCAAGTCCTATTGCTCTTGGGTGCTTTCCTAATAGGAAAACAAGTAGAATAATGACAAATTTCATTGCAATAGTTTCATGTGCCCATAGTCTTGGAACTAGAGGATTCTCCATGGAATATTGGAGGTCCTTTATCTTTGTTGTTCCTTTGACTACTATCATACCCTAAACCATGTCTACCAATTTGTTTGGTAGTATGATGTAGGATGTCATTAAGACTCTTTTTACCAACTAAGAATCTTTGCAAAGAGGATCTCAAACTTTCATTATCATTCTTAAGAGAAGTAATAGTAGAATACAAATGATTTATATTATCTCTAGCATGCAAAAAGATCATTTTCTAAGCAAAGAGCTTTAGTTAAGTAAGAATCTCTATCAATACGAAGAGAAGCAACATCATTCTCTCTACTATTAGAACTAGAATAAGATTCATGCACATTGATTTTAGCAAGCAAGGAGGCATTTTCTGTTTCAAATTCTTGCAAAACAAAATCTTTGTCCTTGTTTTCAGATTTAAGAACATCAATGTCATGCATGAGAGAATCAAGAATTAAAGTATGCTCTTCATTAGAACTAGGCATGAGAGGTTGAGCTTCTATAAATCTAATCTTATCAAGCAAACTAGCATTTTCAAGTTTAAGAGAATCTACTTGACTAAGACAATCATTTTTATCATCAAGCAAGCAAGAATTAGCATGTTCAAGATCTTTTAATTCTTCATGCAAATTATCAACAATTCTAGCAAGCTTTTTCTTTTTCCTTTTAGAAGACTTAAGTGAGGCACACATATCATGAATAATAGCAATCAAAGATTCTTTATCTAAAGAGTTTAGATTTACCTCACTTGAGTCTTCACTTTTTGATTCTATAAGAGCAAAATGGCATTCTCCTTCATCACTAGAGCTTGAGCTTGATCCTTCACTTGAATCTTCACTTGAGCTTGAGTTGGAGGAGCCACTTGAGCTTGAGTGCCATTTCTTCTTGTGAAGATGTGTCTTTTTTCCTTGTGGGCAATCTTCCTTGTAGTGACCCTTCTTTCCACATGTGAAGCACTAGATGGAGGAGGACTTGCCTTTGTAGGGTTTACCCTTGGAGTACATGGCATCTTCTTTAGCTTGAGAGGATGGAGAGACTTGTTCCATGATAGCTTCAATTTGAGCCTTTATTTCATCCTTCTTCATTCTCTTTAGCTCTTTCTTCTCTTGTCTTTCTACTTCCTCCCTCTTGTCAAGTGTGGCTTCATGTGCTTGTAGATTTCCAATGAGCTCTTCAATAGGATTATCCTTAAGAGACCTTGCTTCTTCAATTGAAGTCACCTTGGGTTCCCATCTCTTGGGGAGAGTTCTAAGGATCTTTGAGTTGATCTCTCCACTAGACATAGGATGTCCTAGAACAGCAAAACCATTCACAATGGTGTTGAGCCTTGAGTACATGTTTGCTATGCTCTCCTCCATTCCCATCTTGAAGTTCTCAAGCAGCCCTTTGAGCATGTAGACTTTGCTTTCCTTCACTTGATTCGTCCCTTCCTAAGTGATGCATAGCTTTCTCCATACCTCATAGGCCATCTCACAAGAAGAAATCCGGTTGAACTCGGTGGGGGTCATGGAGGCATAGAGGATGTGCATGGTTCTAGCATTCAAGGTTGCTTTCTTCAAGGTATCTTCCTCCCATTCTTCAATCCTTATATTTGGTAGCATGTATGAGCTGTTCACCATTTGCCACATCTCAATACATGATCTTTGGATGTAGAATTGAAGCCTTCTTCTCCAATAGAGGAAATTGCTCCCATCAAAGATTGGAAGGCTGGTCGAGAATCTCCCTCCTAGGTAGTCACCCATCTTCTCCTACTTGTTGAAGTATGCTTGGAGAAGACCCGCTCTGATACCAATTTTTGGATCCTAGATGGATGATTAGATACTCTAGAGGGGGGGTGAATAGAGATGAAAGCACTTAAACAAAACTCATTAAACCTTCAAGATATATGACAAGATAAGGTTGCTAAATAGGTAATTTGAGTGCAACTAAAACATACACAGCAAGGGAGAGAAAGATTGAACATTCACCAATTAGACAAGCTATTTAGAGTGGTTCCACACTTCAAACTAGAAGTGTGTCAGTCCACTTGCCTAGAGAGGTCAACCTCTAGGACTTCCAAACTATTGCACTCTTATATTCATTCATAAGACTTACAATACATGACCAAACAAAGGACTTACCTATCCAATACAAAGAGTCTTCAACCTTACCAAGGACTTACCCACTTTGCAAGGAGTCTTCCGCCTTCTTCTAAGGACTTACCTACTCTTTCACAAGTCTTCATCCTTGTAGGAATTACCCACTCTTCTTGGATCTTCCACCTTTGACGTCACCTTCACTCGGAGAAGCTTCCACCAAGGACTTACCCACTTGAGCAAGGAGTCTTCTGCCTTCACCAAGGGCTTACCCACTCTAGCTCCAAGTCTTCAACCTTGATCTTCACCAAAGGACTCCTTCCCTTGTTCTTCTTCACCTCTCTTAGAAAAGAGAGAGAACCTTCATCTTCATTTGTAGAAAAGAGATATAAGGAGGTGGTGGAAGTGAGAGCCTCACAAGATATACATGTAGGACTAGCTCTCTTACAGATTTCCTAATCACTCTAATGGATGTAGCAAGTGATTAAGCTTAGAGAGAGAGAGGAGGCTGTAGGAAGCACTCAACTATAGAATAGGAACCTCACATAGAGTTTGCAATGAATGCTCAACCTTGGAATGAAGCCCAAGGGGTCCTATTTATAGCTGGGATGCCTCTTAGCCTTTGGGAACACTTGTGAACGAAAACTAGCTATTTTGTGGCTTGCAATGGATATATTTTCACTTGTTGCAACTCCACAATGGCTAGAAGCACTTTTCTGCACTTTTCCATACAGTACAATCGGTCGAGTTTCTATAGGGGTAACTCGACCGATAGAGTAAAAGACAAAGCCGATATTTAGACCATCGGTCAAGTTTTTCCTGAGGAAACTCGACCGACCAATGAAAATCAATTTGGTCAGTTACTCCATCGGTCGAGTTCTATGTAAACACAACTCGACCGATGCAATCTCTAGAAAATTGATTAAGGATGATCGATCGAGTTTTTAAGCTTGGAAACTCGACCGACAAAGTGCCTGTAATCAATTTTCAAAGTTGCATCTAAAGTGCTCTAATATTCGATCTAAGTGCTCATGATATTTTTCTAAGCTTAATTACAAGTCATACAATCATTAAAAGTGATTTACAACATGATTCTAATGGATATACATCATATTACAAAAACGTGCACTTGTATGACTTTGACTTGTCTTTTCTCCAATTTGATATGCGCAAGTTAGGGCAATTGGAGTGTGTCTATACCTAATCTGAAATCACTCAAGTAGAGACATTAGACACCAATATGTGGAATGGTTAGTCATCATCAAAACATGGGTTTAGTCAATTTAGACGTGAGTCAACATTGACCTAATTGACCTTTAGTCTACAAGCTACTCACTCCTTTTCTCTTGATGAGGATGAGGAGATGGTTGAGGAAGCTGATGTTGAGGAGTCTGGAGATTATGAAACAGATGGTGAGGTTGCAAGTTATGATGATGATGGACCTAATGATGGAGATGAGACCACTACTACTTCTGATACTTTTGCACACACTGAGCAACCGAGTGATGAGGAATACAACCCTACTGATGAGGAACTTGACTTAGATGATATAGATATTTAGTTCGTAGGTCTGAGAGTGCCCATGTATTAGTCATTTTGTAGTTTTAGCATGTATCTTTGCATTGGGCACCTATATCTCAGGCTACTATAATTATATCTTGTTTTTTTCTTCATTGGTTGTTGTTTTCATCATAGATTGATTTCCTATGGTTGTAATGTTTATCCTTTGTACCCTAAACTCTTTGCTATTCTACTATATCAGTTTCGGTGTATGTACATTTATATTTTGATTATGACTTATTGTTATTTGTTTTCTATAGCTAGTCTGTTCTTGGTACTTGTATATGATGCTTATGAGTTGGAGAAGACTTGACCTAGATCTTCTACCCCTTCCCTTTTTGATATGACAAAGGGGGAGATATAGCTTTTTACCATATTGAAATTAATCGAAATTTGCATATCTTTTGCTTATTTGTAAAATGGCATATCATATATATGGCGGTTGTGTTTTTGGAGAAATTAACCTTACAAGTGAAGTTAAGCATAATTTGAGGGGGAGAAAATTGCTATCATACAATCATATATCCCTCTACATATCAAAGGTATTGTTTAAAATTTGAATGGTTGAATGGTTTGTCCTCTTTAAAAAGGGGGAGCATGTTGACCTAATAGTTATACATTGTCCATATTTTGTTGGACTTAACCTTCCATTCATGTGTATCTAATATATCTATCAGAGAACAATTTCAAGTATTAGATACATGAAGAGGATGAAATTAGCAAACCCTAGTTTGCTAGAAAACAAGTCAAAATCAATGCAAATGAATGTTTTGTGGAATAAGCTATATCTCTATTAGAATCATTTGTATTGAATGTATGACTTGTAAATAATCTCACAAAAAATATGGAGCACCTAATTTGAATATTTAAGCACTTTTAAGGCATTTGTCAAAAGTCATTACAGACTGCCTTGTCGGCTGAGTTTGTCCTGGTGACAACTCAGCCGACATCACAATATGGCTCTTAGAAAATCCTAGTGTCAGCTGAGTTTGTTTGGTGGAAACTTGACTAACACCCTACACTAGAAAAACAAATTAAATCCGTCATCCGAGTTTCATCTAGGATAAAATCGGTCGACAACTTAAATTTTGTTTTGCCATATAGTGTCGTAAGTTGAGTTTTCCAAAAGGTAACTCAGTAGACAATAATGTACGGTAAAGTGTAGAGAAGTGTTTCTAGCCGTTGGAGTGTTGTAGAACTCAAAGATATATCTATTCGAACACTCAAAATAGCTAGAATTTGTTCCTAAGTATCTCTACTGGCTAGTACCTCAACTATAAGTAGGGGCTATTGAACTTCACTCCAAGTTTTCCTTCTATGCTCCCTAGTTATAGTTGAGTGATTTTATGTCCAAGAGCCCCTAAAATCTCTCAAGCTCATCTACTAACCTACATCTGATTGAGTGAGTTAGGATCCTTGTAAGAGAGATGCTCCAATGTACATCTTGTGAAGCACTCCACTCCTTTCCCAACCTCCTCTCTCTAGATACATGGTGAAAGTTTATTCTTGCTGAAGGTGAAGAAGATGGTTGTAGATCCAAGTCAAGAGTGGATGATTCCTTGAACTAAGAAGACTTATTGCTTGAGTAGGTAAGTCCTTAGAGAATTCAAGAGGCTTGTTGCAATATTAGGTAACTTATTGACAAGGTAGAACACTCTTGGTCATGTATATATAAGTCCTTTGTAGGTTATTGTATCTCCTATACTTAAAGGAAGGGTAGGTACCCTTGACCTTGAACAAGGTGGTCTATGTGTTGTAACTATTATAATGGAATATAAGAAGTGTGACATGGTTCAAAATCCTAGAGATTGACCCCTCTAGGTAGTGCATGTACATCCTTTTTGGGAGGTTGGAACCACTATACATCTTAGCCTTCTTATGATGTTTGTTCAATTCCTCTCTCCCTTGCTTTTTAAAATATCGATTTCTGTTCACAAATATCTTGAAGGTCTAATGTATCTTGTTTAAGTGCTTTTAGCACTATTAACCCCCTCTAGAGCCCATAGATCCAATAGAAGATCTATAGTGATATTCACATCATAGACTATATGTTGAAAGAGCACCAATCCTTTCATGTTGAAGATGAGATGAAGATATTAAATCTTATCTCTGGACTTGAGATACAAAAATTCAAAATTGTGTGACATCTACCTCAAAATCTGAAGTACAATTTAAACAAATCTTGTGAAATTACATGTGTATTCACTTGGAGATACTCATACATGTCGGTATTGGACAAACATATCACAATTCATCACATGTTGATCATCCCTAGTGTCCACCCAGTCAAGTAGAAAGCTAGACAACTATAGCTAGAATGGAGCCTCATGATCATAGAAGAGTTGCAAATACAATACAATGTTGGTTTCTTAGATCCAATCTACTTTCCTATTTGGAATTACAACATTATACATATTTCAAATAAGGATGGTAAGTATGAATGTGTGTGGACAACCATAATGTCAACAAGGTCACCCAAATATGACTTCCTACTATTACACATTGATGTACTAATGGACAACACAAATGGCCATTCCCTCCTAAGACTAATGGTTTTTCTAGATACAATCATATTGAGATGGATAAGGAGTACATGGAGAAGTCTTCCTTCATTAATGAATGGGCAGTATTCTTTTATTGCTTTGTTCCTTTCAGCCTCAAATATACCACATCCACATACCAAAGGGCAATGGTCACTCTCTTCCATGACATGATGCATGACATGTGTATGTCAACATCTATGATATGATCATCAAATTTAAATATCCTAAAGACCACATAAATAACATAGAGAAGCTGCTCTAACATCTATGAAACTTCTCTCTATGTCCTAATCCAATAAGATGTAACTTTGGAGTTAGGTTCCCTGGGTACATTGTCAACCAAAGTGGAACCAGAGTTGACCCCTAAAAGTCTTGCTCCATAAAATAGATGCCTTCACCAAAGACAAAGAAAGAGATATGCGATCTCCTTAGCCGTCTCTAGTATATCAAACACTTAACCAAGATCACCCTATCTGTGAGACTATTTTTAAATTGTAAAAGAAAATTTTAGACTCTAGGTGGAATGAATAGTGTGAAGAGGCCCTCTAGAAGCTCAAGGACCATCTTGCCAAGCCACTGGTTCTAAGACCCACAATACCAAGATATCCTCTCACCCTTTAGTTATCAATATATAAAACATCTACTTGAGGAGTATTGAGCTAGACAACAACCAACAATGAGCATGGCATTATTATTTTCTAATAAATTCAATGTCACTGACGCAAGCTACACTATTATCGAGAAGTATTTCTTGACCCTAGTGTATGCGACCAGAAAGATGCATCACTATATAATGATGTACTACCTTCAACTAATTACAAGACATGACCCACTCTTGCAGTTGTGTGAACAAGCTGCCTTCGTTGTATGATGCAAAAAATGATAAGTGATTTTTACTTTATTTGATATCATTTATCTGCTAATGAAGGTTGTCAAGGCACATGCCTTAGTAGACCATCTAGAAGTTTCTCTCTCCCTGAGGAACAAATGCATGCATATGAGTTTCCAGGTATCATAGTGATCATCTCACCAGACATCAATATCCCCTCTGATCCAGACTTATGGACGATCTTCTTTAAGCCAACATCTCAAAGGAGTGGTCCACTAACACCCACATGGAAAACAAGTGCCAATGTAAGATGACTCAAGTTTAGTGACACCAACAATGTGGCTGAATATGCAGCTTGTAACATGGGATTCCAATTTTCCAAGAAACATGAAACACATCACCTTCAAGTCCCTTATAATTCCTTATTCTGATATCTTAGGTCAAGAATAATTGGAGAACTCGCCATCAGAATCTAATCCCTTACCATGATTATTTGTTCTCTCTTTCCTAAGATTTTGAGCATAATCCTCCAATTACATGAGAAAGGAGAAATATGTCTTCTTCGATGCTTTAGCCACACTCCATGGATCAACATCCATGATGATTAAAGCTTCTCCTTCAAACTACAAAAATACATCTCAACTAACCTACTGCATGATCATAGATAATACACCCAATAATAAATAAAAGGCATGGTTCCATGACACAAAAATATATCTCAAAGAACCAAGTCATCCCTTAAAATCTCTCTAGAAGAGAAAAAGTGCTAAAAACAAGCCTTTTAGTATGTCCTAGGAAAGAGACATCCTTATAAAGATTATACAATAAAACTCTCTTCAAGTGCATCAAAACATAAAGGACAAATATCTCATGAAGGAGGTCCATGGAGGATCATGTGACACACATGAATGGGGCCATGATTGAAAATAAGGTACTACTTTTAGTATAGTAGTGGAATATCATGGAAAACGATTGTTGGCAATATGTCTGAAATTGCTGAGTTTTTCAAATTCATGGCGATTATATCCATGCACCAACTAGCCTACGATAAAATAAGGACATGCCTTGGCCTTTCTCTACTTGGGGAGTTGACATGATTAGAAAGATATATCCTACAACATAAGAAAATTTTCTTTCTCCTAACCACAATTGACTACTTCACCAAATAATTGGAAGCCATCTCCATCACTAATTCATCTCCTCAACAAGTGATTATATATCATTCAAAAAACACCATCTTAATCCAATATGGTCTGCCATACAAAATCTTATCTGACAATAGTATGAACTTCACTACCAAATCTATCAAGGAGTATCTGAGATCCTTGGGAATCATACATGACAAAGCATTGCCATATATGCCCTAGATTAATGGAGATGTGGAAGCTGCAAATAAGAATATGGTTAAGATCCTCAAAAAGTCAACCAACTCAAATGCCAACTGACATGACCATCTTCCAATAACTTTGTGGGTGTACTGAAAGTCTATCAAAACTCCCATAAGGTCACATGGATGTCGATATCCCATCTCCCTACATACTATAAGAAGTAGAAATCTATGATGGAGTCCTACCAGTGGAGTTCAAGACCCCATCTTTCTACATACTACAAGAAGTGGAAATCCCCGAGGTAGAATCGTCCAATGGAGGAATCTACTACCCCAACATACTTGAATAATGAGACATGAGAGATCTTCATCATTCACAATGATACCAAATAAGAGAAACTCAAGCATTCAAGAAAAAGGTTCTCCCCACAATTCCAGAAAGGTAACTTGGTGTTCCACATTATTCTAAACACTAATGCTAGCGACAAGTTCAATACAAAATGGAAGGGACTTCACATCATCCATGACGCATACAAATGGAACCACTTGTATTTGAAAGACATGGATGGGGATGTTAACCTCCCCAACTGAGGAATCCCCAATGTAGGTCCTCATCTTATGCTATTCTGCTATTTTACATATCTAGGCATGTTAGAATGCATGTTATTTCCACAATAATGGTTTTATAGTCAAATGCACTTATGGACGTTCTTTGCATGTTTTTAGGTACTTTGACTATGATTTGGATGAAAGGATAGAAGGAAGGGGATCTTAGGGTTTCTTCCACCTAGGAGGATCCCAAAGTGAGTACAATACTACCCCAACCTACTCCAAGTGGTCAAGGATCAAGCTAAGGCAAAGAGTACGACAGATAATTAAATTCACGATCAAAGTGCATAGGATGACCCTCAACATGGCTGTGATACCACAAAATAACCATAACACCAAGTGCAAAATCACATTGGAAATTCAACAAGAAATCAAGACCAACAAGATCAAGTAGCATGACCATTCTGGTGAGAACAACTGTGCCAAAAAAGACCAAAGCTCGACTGTGCCAGTTAAAACACTGTGCTTCCAAGCATCCACAATACATGTAGAAAGGAGAACAACCAAGTCCAACCCATCCACCATGGTCATGCTACCTAACATGCACTATGACATTTTGGGCCAATAACATCACGACTGCAAGCATCTGTTTTCCTAATAAAACAAACTCAATAACCTATAGCTTCAATTTTCACAAAGAAACCACCACTACTGAGTGTTGGGAAAAAACTTGGGTATCAGTTGAGGTACATCGTCAGTTTTCCACAACAAAAGGGTGCTAAAAGAGACCCACGGAATATTATTTGGTGCCAAGAATTTATATTAATACATATAGCATCGATTTTTATAAAACTAACTCTACAAGTTTTTGTACAAAAAATTGCTCCATTATTCCTTCCCTCCAAAACCCGATAACATCGTTCTTGTATATATGAAATAATGCTAAATCTTCCATCTAAAAATATGGGCATCACTTACTTCTGGTGTTGCTTTTTTGAAAAAATTGATGCTAAATCTTCCATGTAAGAACATAGGGGTAAATTACTTTTAGCGTCATTTTTTTTGAAAAAGGGACATAAATATGTCACTCATTAATTCTAGCATTTCTACTTTGTAAATAACCAACAATACATCTCCACCATGTAAAAACATAGGCCTCACTTTCTTCTATTTTTTTTTATAAATAATTGAAGCTATATCTCTACCATGTAAAAACCCAGACATCACTTATGGTGTTGGTTTATTATAAAAAAACAACAATACATATCCACTTATAGAATGCATATTTTCCTTTCCCCGCATTTCAAACCCGAACAATTTTTTTTCATTCTAGAATGGAGGTACTCTAACTAGCTATTGCTCACTAAATAATGAAGAGAACCTTCAACCTTAGTGGTAGCCTCCACCAACCTCGGTGACAACCTCCATCAAACTCGATAATAGTCTCCATGAACCTCAATAGTAGTCTCCATCAACCTCAGCGGCAGCCTCCATCAACCTCAAATGTTATTTTTTCTTCTATTTGTGGCGCCTGTGTTCTTGTTTCTCCGTACCCTTAGTCATGGCAGCAAGAATGACTCATCCTACCCTCAATCATGGAGGCCTCCATCAAATTCCTCTCTTAACTTGTAGCCCACTTATAGAGAGACATAGATCCTCCTTCTCCCCTCTCATTTTTGCATAAAGATATAATTTTATGCCCTAAATTTTACCTAACATGTCAAAAGAATGACTTTTATGAATTATTTTTCCTAAATGACATGAGCACAAATATGTGACTTTCCTATTCTTGTAGTAGTGATCTAAAATGTTGATATAATGTATTTATAATTGCATAAGGGTTGAACTTTTGAAAATATGTTCAAATGTGTCCTAAACGTTGACCTTTTTATGATATTCTAATGGTATGTTGTTGGAAAATGAAATATACATCATCCTTCACTATCAGATAATTGTTTATTACAATGTAAGATGTTTCTCTCATGATTGTGCTTGTTTTTTAAGAATTACAAGTGATATTTAAAGGTGGTTCATTCATGAGTTCATGTGAATGAGAGTGAAATTAGGTGTATGCGAATGTGAATTGCATATCATATATACACTATAACAGATACCTACTGAATTAACAAGTCTATAATTCTTATAAAAAATCAGCATGACCTAAAGGGTCGATATTTTTACAAACAGATGACACTATAGGTTTCTGTAGAATTTATAAAAAATATGCATGACTTGTATCATCGGTTAATTGTATTCAATGTTATAGGTCTACATGGTCAATATATTTTTACAAATAACTGAAACTATATGTCTCTACAAAAATCTAAAAATTCTGGTAAAAAAATGGAGTTTTAGTGTCATTCCCCCTGAAAAACCAACACTATGTTGACTTCTACAACGTCTTTCTTTAATACCAAAACCATCTCTACAAGCCTTGGGCTCTAGCTTCGCCCACTTAGACATCGCTTTTTAACCAACTATATAAGCCTTAAATGACCGACACTAGACCCTATTTGTGTGCTAGTGACGATCATTCTATCTCACTACCACCACGCTCATGCTGCCCAACATGGCCGTATTACCAGTCCCCAAGAACCCAAATTTCTCCTGACATTTTCTCATCACCACCATGGCCATTTTATCCCAGCACGTTTGTTCCACCATCCTCCTGCCACAGTGATCGTGCTTCTAGCCAAATTCTACTGGTTCCCTACTGTCTCTTCACCTAAATGCCACACTTAAAACAATGCTTCCCAAGGCACTATATAAACATTAGTGGAAGTAGGGATCAAAAGTTAGCACTTTTAGTACTTATTGAGCTCTCCCTAGAATTCATACCTCCACCTACATCCACTTCATTTCTACCTTTTTCCACCTTAAAATTCTAGCTTTCTAGGGTTTTAACCACTTCCACCCATTTTTCTTACTTTTCATCCATCATGGAGGGAGGATCTCACCCATCTACAACTTGAGGCAAAGAAGGAAGAGTCTTCATCAAGCATCATGGAACTTTATTTTTCTACTCCTTCTTTGTCCTTTGTTGTACTATGAGTAGCCATGCTCCTTAGGTGGGAGTTTTGGGGTGTAAAATGTGAATTTGATACCGTGTTGGGGAAAATAATGTGTAACTCTATAATTTCATTGGCTAATGTTTACATTCTAATTCTATCTCATTTTCCATGAATTCGTATGTGAATTTTTCTTGAAACATCTAGGTACCAAGGAAAATAAGTGATATGTATTGTTTTGTAATTTTTCTCCTAAGTCCAACTAGTGAATCCCTATCTAGCTAACTACATAAAAGACCATTCTCCTACATCTATGTAAGAGATATGAGTATCACTTTTGGAAGAACTTAGAGAAAACGGATTGGAGCTACTTAAAGGCTAGATGGTAGGTGCTGTGAGCTACAAAATCCTCATTTCCACCCTCTATTACTACCCTTGGACCCCATTTTCCAAAGAGTGGTCCATACTAGAAACCTAGACTTGTTAGGTCATAGTTGAGTACCACTTAAACCCTAGTCCAATGAGCCTCACAAGGTTGGATAGGGGGTAATAGGGACTAATTACCATACATACACCCTATTCCATCCATGGCCAACTAGTAATTTAGGACAATCCTCTATCACTTAACTTGCTTGTTTGGTATGATAATCTAAATGAGTGATTTATTCTTGCATGTTATAAAACCTCAACCTAGTTGGTTGTCACATTACCACAAATGGACACACTTCACATAATAGATAAAACCCCTAATTTCTAGTCTTTTTTGCAAATGTTAGTTTACTTAGCTTCTTTACTTGCTTAATTAGTCACTTGTCTTGTTCATGCTAGACCAATCTTGATAGGATGGTTAACGCTAGTCCTTATTCTTTTGTGACAGTTTGTGGTAGTTACTTGCTGGTGTAGTCCTTTGTCTAGTCTTCTAATTTAACTATTTATTTAGCACTTGCCATTTGCCTAGTCTTATCTTATTCTCCTCTAAATTTCTAAGCAAGGCTACTTTTCTAGAGTAGTCCTAAGTATGAAATATGTCTTGTTTTCTTTTAGAATAATTGCTCTTTTCTTTCTTAGCTTTGTAGTCTTAACTTGCTAGGGTTACTAGGTTTTCCTCTTGCCATCTTTCATTTCTTGCTTGACCACCTTAGTGTAATCCAAAATCAAAGATCAAACTCTTCAACCCTAGTCTCTACATGAGGAACCTAACATCAAAAAACTCACCTCTAGTACTCCCTTCTCCTTTGGGTTCGATCCTTAACTTGCCATTTTCTTTGATATAATACAAATCCATGCACTTGCGAGAAAGTGTTGTAGTGTAATTAAGTGTGTCTATTAGGGTTAAAAATTTTCTAGCCCACCTATGTACCTAAGGCACGTCTATCCATGTTAGTTGTCTAGGGATCTTGTGCACAGATAAAGCTTTTTGGCAGTGTTTCTAGGGAGAGTGGTTCTTGGTCTAGTTTGTTAGTTTTTCTTTGAATTTTCCTATTGAACTCATCATTTTAGTTCATTATTCTTCGAGTTATTTTTTCATATTAGTTTTCTAACTTCTCTTCTATTTCTTGGTTGTGCCTTGTATAGGCAACACTTAATGCATGTTTGGATGTCAATCCCTCTCTTATGATTCCTTCATTGAAGATCCAAAAACAAGAAACATAGATGAAGAAACAGGCAAAATCAAGCTCTAGGGTATGAAATGGAAAACATAGATCTACTTCGAGGGGCACACCATGAGGAGGCACCTGAGCCACCACCACCTCCTCCACCTGTGTATATGCCACTTCATGATTACTTCATGCCTAGGAATTACAATTCACCCATTGCAACTAGAGTTGACAATATTCTAGGGCAACAATTCCCCATTCCACCTGGTCTTCTTGGGATTCCCTACTTTCTATGTAATTGAAAATGAGAACCCATACAATCACATATATATCTTCCTGGAGACATGTTCTACCTTCATAACTCCTACAACCATTGACAACTCCATTTGGCTCACCTTGTTCCCCATCTATCTCAAACACAAGGAAAAAGAACGATATTCATCAAAGACTAAAATTGTTACTTGTGAAGCAGTGAAGAATGAAATCTTGAAGAATTTTTTCCATATTGCAAATCTTACCCGATGCGAAGGTATATCACTTCTATCATATAAAAGAAAAATGAGAAGTTCTAGGAGACTTGAGAGATGTTCCAGAAGATGTTAAGGGATTGTCCCCACCATAAGGTTCCTATTTGGCAACCAGTCTAATCTTTCTATACTGGGTTGTCTGAGATGGGTCAAACCATTATGGACTCATCACGTGGAGGTGCTTTTATGTCCATGCCACCTAAAGAATCATGGCTATTTATTATATAAAAATTCAAGGTACCACACTATTGGGTTTTGTGGCCTCAGAGTAGGTAGTGGAAACAAAAAAATTACTAGCCATTAACCCATAATAGGAGATTGCATCAATGACTATGTAACGGGAAGGATGATTTTAGCAAGATATACCTGGTCCTGGGGCTTTCCTAGCGACAATACCTTGCAGCCATGTGTGGCCTTCAATGCCATGTCTTGGACGGTGTCTGTGCAGCTCTTGGTCTTCGACATGGACTCTGGCCTCCACCATGGACATCAGATGATGTGTCCTCCTGAGCGGAAGACATCTCATGCCTCTAGAGATAGTCCACATGGACCACCTGGAACTCTTGCCATTCTAAAAGAACTGGTAGGAAAAAGATGACCCTCATGTTGGTGTACTAGTACCAACATGCTCTCCCAAACTCAGACTGCTTTTCTATAGTTGTCTTTCCCTAGTTGTGCCTCCCTAGTCGGGCAGCACTTGCTCGAGCTCTCTCGGTTACCAGAATCAGAGAGGACAACAACTTTACAGAGCAACTGATGTTCTGAGTTGTGTATTCTGAGAAGTCCCCAATACCCCTCTATTTATAGTAGATGGTAGGGTCAGGGTTCCCAGTCTGTTAGGGAGTAGAAGGATCTAGAAATTCCATGAATAGTTTGTACTATGGCAGGAGAACCGATCGATTCACAACTAAACTGATCGTTTGGGCAGGTGAGCCGATCGGTTCACCTAGTGAATCGGTCGTTTCACTTCCCAGACTTACCCGTAATTGATTGTTCTCAATCGTTTCCAATTAATGCAAAGATTAATCCTTATTCCAATCAAATTGAACAAGTGAAATGTGAAAGTTTTCTTCCAACTGGGCAAATCTTTATTTTCTCAGTTGGTAGGACTGTGAGCCACCCGGTTCACCAAGTGAATCGGTCAATTGGATCACACTTGCCGATCGACTCACAAGGGTGAACCGGTCGGTTGGTAGTCCTGACATGGCCAATGCAGTCTCTAATCGATTTGACACTCTAACTAGCTAGTTCAACATTTGAACTTGATAGCTATGAGTCCAGTCAGTCAATTGTATGTTTACTTGAGTACCTAAATACCTTTAATCTCAATCTAAACATCATTCATGGACAATCTCCTCTTCCAAGGGTATCCTATGTGTGTGACCCTACATGTTCCAATTTATGTTGGCAGTGAATGTTCATAACAACTTATGACATCACAAGCAATGAGAGGAATCTAGTAACTCATCATTTCTACCCAAGTAACTCAGAAAGTTGGAGAGAAACTTCAAACTACTATATGTGATTAATGTTACATTAATTGCATAGTTCATTTTTCACTGACATCTGGATTGAACTCGAGGCATGGAGCGCCATCCTCTTCAACATTCAATCCATGTTCCTTGAACTAAAGCATACTATCTGAGATGCATGTGAATTCACATATCATATATTGAATCACATGAGTATGGCCATACAATTCTCAGTCTCACTTATCAAGGGGCCCTAGATATCATACTCCTTGTAGGAGGGAAAAGTCCCATATCTATCACTCACAGTCAAGTCCCCATGTTTCAAAGTCACCCAATCATCACCGTTATAACAACCCATGTTTCAGGATTGCGTTTGATGATGTCAAAGTGTACCCAATCACATGTGATGAGTGCAGTGATTTTAGGTCTAAGAACCACAATCACCACCATCACTATAAGAGACGATTGTGACTACCATTCCATGGTATCCAAGTATCACTCTCACAGCGGGTCTATCTAATATACTGTTCTCTAACATATATCTGTGTGCTTGACTTGATATCACATGTCATGACTAATGATACTCTATCATCAGTCAACACACACTTTAGTCTTATGTATTACTTTTTTCTATTTAGCTTCCACAGTAATATCTGACTAGGGACACAACAAGAATGTATGTACTCCTATCATACATATGGTCTCATTGTTCAGGTCCTCAACCTAAAGACATATGTCAATCGAGTCACATCATTCTTTAGACATCTATCATGTATGTGTCATCATCTCATGATTGAGATAAACATAATAGATGGAATTACCTTTATCATTATCAAATCAAGTATCATATACCTCATTGCAATAATCATATGATTGGCTCTCTGGGCATACTATACCAACATACTCCCACTTGCACTTAGAGCCAATCACCCATGAATCATATTCCAAGTGATCTTAACATGTCCATCATGTTTATGTTGTACAAGTGCTTTTATAGCGGGTAAGCAACATTTTCTTCAAGTCGGTATATTGCATGTTTCACATCCCCTCAATGTACGACAACTCGTATGATATGGAAGTGTCATAGTATGCTATCTAAAATTTCTTTTCCTAAATAATAACTCCATTGTTGTCACAATATTACCACTGAGTCACCAATGGTTGGAACCTCCCATAAGTTCATCCATATGAACTTGTAGATGCATATAGTATCCTTTATAGTGTTCGTAACACCAAGTTACTCAACTTCTTATTGTAGAATTAATCAATTGTCTTATGTTGGAACATTTCCAACTAACAATTCTTATTCCAAGGTCAAACACAATTTTTTCACTTCGCAAGCTTGCATCAGTGTAACTCTTTACACCCAACTCTTCCTTATTACCATAACTAAAGAACTTATCCTTTTAGTACTTCACAAGTACATAAAGATGTCCTTCCTGGTATTCCAGTAACCCTTGCTGGAGTTTGTCAGATATCCATTTTTTATGTCCAATACATACGAGATAACTGGATATTTATATCATCTTTTCATACAAGATGATGATTTCATATCTTCTTGTCATGTCCAATACAAACAAGATAATGAGTTCATATATTCTTGTCATGTCTAATACATAAAAGATAATTAGTTCATATTTTCTTGTCATGTATAATACATACAAGATAATGAGATGAGTTCATACGTCATAGATTCCATTGTTAATGCATATGGCATCTATCCATGTGTTCCTTATTCTTCATAAGTATTGGGACACTTGTCTCTTGAGAGACTAATGATAAATGTATTTTCATCACTTTTATTTACATCTTTTAGATATCTTTTTATGATTGTTTTGTTGTTTATTTTCTTAGTTTTATAATTAATTACATTATATTATATTTTTATTTTCAAGAATAATTTTAATTATATTTTCTTGGATTTTGTAGGAAATGGGATAAATATTCTTGGAGTATAATTGCACAATTTGCAGTAGTCCTGTAATTATTGTATATCTGTCACCAAAAGTGCCATAACGCTTGCATCCAAATTCCAAATTGAGTGTATAAGTATTCATTGGAAAGGAAATTTAATTTCCTAAAATAATATCCTATTATTTGGACCGATTTTGTACTTTTTACGGGAGCGAAATACGTTTGAATCCACTGCTTCGGGAATCTGCATTGAAGAGAGTTACATGGTCAAGACAATTAAAGTCTATCAAATTCCTATTGACCAAATTTTGAAAATTCAAAAGGATAGCTCCCTCTCCTTTTCCCCCCTCTTTTTTTGGATAGCCTACCCCTCCTTCTCCTATAAAAGGAGGGGCACTTCCTCCTCCCAAAATCATCTTTTGTATCATCTTTTGTATTGGAATTCTGAGCATTTGTTCTCCTATTATTCAAGCAATAGAATTTCTTCTTAGTATTCTTTAATTCTTGCAATTTACATTCTTACAATAGATCTAGTTGTTCTTCTTTCTTCTTCTTTCTCTTCCGTGGATTAGAGCAAGGGTTGAAGAGATTGGCCATTTAATTGTCTCTAGCCTAAGGATTTTCCTTTAGTAAGACTAGACTATGGCCATTTCTCTTCTCCCCTCTGCCTCCATGTTTTCCACAAGTATGTGTGAGTAGACTTCTATCGAGGCAAAGGGAATAACCCCTTAGCCATGGTTTTAACGACTTTTTCTTAAACGACTAGATGGTAATCGATTTTAATTAACGGTTGATCTTCAGATCCCACGTTAATCTGGATGGAAATGACTATGGGAATCTGGATTTAGAATAATAAAATCGATTGCATATATGTTTTGATATGACCGTGGATTTTCTACTTTTAGGATGATAAACTAGGAAGCATGAGCACCGAGACCAATGAGCTCATGTGGAGTTTATCTCTTGTGAGTTTTTAAATTCACAAACCTTCATCGAATCGCCGCTTAAGAATTAGTTATTATCGCCTAGGCTAAGGTGGTGAAAACCCCTACAAACCTTAATTCTCTCTCTTTGATTTCAACCTCTGTTGATTTTCTTTCTTTACTTCTAGTCTTTTTCCATTCACAATAGTCTACTTGTGCTAACAATTGTTTCTTTTCCTTATGACAGGGGCAAAATAAATTCTTGTTATTACATTGTTACTTTGTGTTTATTTTTTATTTTAGTGTAATCAATCAAACCCCCAACCCAACTTTTACTTTTCATTCTAAATCTAAAAATACAAAAAAATAACAAAATAATTCTTCAAAATAATTGGAATAAAAGAAACAATCTTAAAAAGTTGTCCTGTGGGATCAACCCTTTCTATACTAGCCTTAATCAGAAAGTTGAAAAAGGATTAAACTCTAGGATAATTATCTTAGTGATTGTAAGTGCAAAGCGACACATTAACAATTTGGCGCCGTTGCCGGGGACAACGGATTTGTTTCTTTTGAACCCCAAAATTTTGAATTTTTTTCCTTTTTTTATACCTTCCGAGTAACATTCCGGAAGTGCTACTCCTCCTTCTGCTGAGTTTCCATTCCGACAGTCCATTTTTTCTGCAAATACGCTAGTTTGTAAAAAATTATAATTTTAGTTAGTTTTGTAAATTTTAACCTTGAGTCATAATCCCTTAGTTTTTTTTTGTAATTTACGGTCTTGTACAAAATCTCTAGTTCTTTTTTGAATTGTAAAAAAAAACCTTTCAAATGGAGTGGGCATTGCAATATTCCCCACAATGTTATTATTGTGGTCATTGCCACCATGCATCTCTTGCCTGTCCAAATTTATCCCATAGCACCCCTCTCTATGAGCCCTTTCATCCTAGTGGGTACAATATAAATCCTTATTTTTCTGAGAACCAATATGGGGAACCTTGCTATCCATTTCTGAGAGAGGGTACGACCAACAAAACTTTGGGGGAAATAGACCTATATATGATACCCAATATAATCCTCAACAAGAAGAGACACTTAAGTCCCTAGAGAATATGGCAGCAAAACTCATAACTAGCCAAACCTTATTGGCCACCTTGCTGAAAGCCCAATCCCAAAACCCAGATGTTCCAAATATGTTCCCCCATGACTCGGTGACACCTTGTAATATTGTATCTTCTCACCACGATGAGAGCAATGTAAATTATAATCCACCATCTTCTGAAGATTATTATGAGGAGCAACACCACAACCAACATACTGGGTACCATGACCAAGATCCTTATGGGGGGAATGGTGAGGATGGTAAATTTTTTGGGTTGTATGAATCTAATAATAAAAATCAACTAAAAGAGAAACTTGGGGCTTTAGAAAAAATGGTAGTAGAAGGACAGAAAAAACTAGAAACCAACAAATCCCTTTTAGCTACCTTACTAGAGGCCCAAGCACAAAAATATGTGGAGGACTTAGAGCAACCTAAGATGGTTCTTCCTGAATATGATGATGATGATCTAATTTTTATGTCATATACATCAGATTCTAAAGAAACAATACATACCGTGGGGTCGTATTTCTTGTGCGATGAGGACGTTGGCATTCCTACCCTTCCCTTGGAAACTTTATTACTTGAGTATGAAAAGTCAATCTCAGAGAGTCGTCCTAAAGACCCAACAACCTTTCCCATCATTTGCAAAAGTCCAATTGTTATCGACAACCAATCCCCTCTGGTAGGATCTATTTTGGATAATGAGTAGCCAACCTCCATTGATGAAATGATTCCTCCCATTTTGCCACAACCAATTCCCATTCTACATAAGGATGATATAGAAGTGGAGAACTCCTTAGAAGAAATCCATATACCCCCTTCTGCTGGCTGCAAGGAATATATCCCCATTTTTATCCTTCAAGAAGACTTGGGAAATCCTTGCATAGAGGAACTACAGTTACCTGCAATATCAACCATGAAATCCATCTATCCCAAGGTTGATTGCATGAATTTTGAGGAGAGCCAAAATATGTATGATGTTGATTTAAATTCATGTGTCCCTTTCATATTACCACCAATTTTACGATATGTAGATCAATATGATAGAGGGAAACCAAAGCCTGATCCCCCACCTGATGTTGCAGAGTCGACACCATATGTGCCACCCACTGAACACCCTCCAATCCCCCTCAAGCCACACACATTTATGACATTTTCTTTACTACTAAAGGAAGATGTGTGGATCCTTTTGGAAGGAGTGCAAGGAAAAATACATTATGAAATCCTCTTTCAGCCTCTATGATCACCCATCAATTGGGTGTACCATGAAGCTCCTTTATTCAAAGCTACAACCGTCATCAACATCCCCTTCAACTGGACATTTTTTGAGCTACCAGGACCTCCCGGTGATCCCAGTGATTTTCTTCCCTCCATCCTAGATTTTTGTTTTGCTCGGGATGAGCAAAATTTAAAGTATGGGGTGAAGGTGGGTGGTACGTACTCCTTCCACATACACTATCTTATTTTTCTGAAATTTTTCATTATGTTCTATAATTTAGTTTTAATTTCCTTTAAAAAATCACAAATTTTCAAAAAATTTAGTTTGGCCCTTATCTAGTCGGCCATGTTTTATTTCTTTTGTTGCAAAATGGTCTTTATCTAGTCGGCCATTGAGTAGACATATATCATTGTACCCCAAATTAAATTTAGTAAATTTTTTGCGAAGACTATTACAAATTTCCATGCCTGAAACCACCATGTCACCTAGGATCCTTAATAACATCACTCCTCGGAATAGTTGGCAAGTCATAAGGAATCGATCAGAACCAAACATAATTTTCCCTATATTTAAATAATGGATTATATTGTTATAAAATTTGAATGATGTGATTTATAGGAATACTCTAACTAGAGCAATGACATTCTCTGAAAAAAATATATGAAAAAAAAATTGAAAGTTATAAGCACAAGAACATCTCTTCCTTCCCTCTATTTTTCTTGTAAAAAAGAGAAGCAAAGAATCATCACCAGAGAAAAATCAAATCCGGGGTGGCATTCTTCCCAAAATGAAAACTCCATACCCCACAAAGGGGCGTACCATCAAAAGATGCCAAAAGTGCACATGAAAAAAAATTGTGACCAATGTAGCCACAACTCTATAAATTCATATCCCGAGTCGAATAGAGGAGGGATCAATATATTTTCATCACTTCTTTCTTTGTTTTCACACCCCCAAATTCATCCTATTCTTGTGCAATAACTTTTAAAAAAAAGAGTAATAAAAAAATTGAGAGTGTCAAAGAGAAAGTAAGAGATGCCTATTTTTCTATAAATTCTTATTTTAGAAGCTAGATTTGACAATTGTTTTGATAGGGAATTTAGAATTTTATGCTATGTGGTTCTAGGAGATCGGGTCACTTGGAAAAAATTTGGAGGTGAGGATTGTAGTGATGTTATTAAGGTGAGGATGGCATATTGAGAGTATAAATTGGACTTTATTGGTGATTTTGCTTGCTTGAGGACAAGTAAAGATTCAAGTCCGGGGTATTTTGATAAATGTGTTTTCATCACTTTTATTTACATCTTTTAGATATCTTTATGATTGTTTTGTTGTTTATTTTCTTAGTTTTATAATTAATTATATTATATTATAATTTTCTCTTTAATAATAATTTTAATTATATTTTTTTGGATTTTTTAGGAAATGAGATAAATATTCTTGGAGTATAATTGCACAATTTGCAGCAGTCCTGTAATTATTGTATATCTGTCACCAAAAGTGCCATAACTCTTGCATCCAAAGTCCAAATTGAGTGTACAAGTATTCATTGGAAAGAAAATTTAATTTTCTAAAATAATAGCCTATTATTTGGACCGATTTTGTGATTTTTATGGGAGCGAAATACGTTCGAAATTGCTGCTGCGGGAATCTGCATTGAAGAGAGTTACATGGTCAAGACAATTGAAGTCTATCTTCGTATTTTCTTGTCATGTCTAATACATAAAAGATAATGAGATGAGTTCATACGTCATAGATGACATTGTTAATGCATATGACATATATCCATGTGTTTCTTATTCTTCATAAGAATTGGGACACTTGTCTCTTGAGAGACTAACTCCATTGAATATGGACAAGTTCTCTCTCACCATGATGAACTCATTCAACATCTAGCCAAAGTATGTTCTCTTTCCTAGGAAAGGAATCCCTCTTAATCTATAGATCTTGACTTCTATCACATAGGATGCTTCTTTAAAAACCTTTTAGAATGCACTTTGTTGCCAGATTTTGTAGTATAAGGATGATAGTCCCCATCAATATGTGGAACATATATATGCTCCCACTAAATTCTTGTAATCACACATTACATCTTCATTCTGACTCAAGTCAAACTCTTTGACTATCTTGTCAAATTGAAGATCCAATTCTGAGGTATTTACTTCAATCCAAAGATTGATCTATGCAACTTTATAGACTTTATTTGTATTAATGGATTTATAAAACCATTAGGATGTGTTACATACACATCCTGCATGATATTCCATTTAAGGAATGCGGTTTTAACATCCATATGCCAAATCTCATAGTCATATTAAGCTATAATGGCAAGCATTATCTAGACGGATTTATCCATGGTAACTGCTGAAAAGATTTCACCATGTTCAACACCTTGAACTTGTTAAAAACTCTTTTCAGCCAACTTACCCTCCATGTCAGTATTCTTCTGGAAGACCCGAAAGTATCCTATGGGGTTTACCCCTTCAAGTGGATCAAACAAGTTCATACTTTGTTGATGTACATGGAGTCCATCTTGGATTTCATGACTTCAAGCCATAACTCAATTTCTGGCTCTCATTAGCTTCTAGGTAGACTGTTGACTCATCATATGAACAGATCACTACCTTCTTGTCCATAAGATATCATATATCATTCAAGCTCTAGGTGTGTTCTACCAAAACCATGCATTATGTGTTACTTAAGGAACTTTGAGATTCCATAACATTTTGTGATTTTCTTTATTCCCAGTGTAAAGCAGGTGCCCAAAAGGAAATTTAAAGTTTTAACTAGTAATCACACTCTAACTCATCAAGGTGTGATTCTTTCTTTTTGATACACTTCTCATGATACACTATCATTGTGTTTTAGCTAGAGACCATCATGATACATTATCATGATCTTCCAGAAGGTTCTCAAACTCTTGGTTCATAGTATTTCTATATCGATCATATCGAAATTGAATACTTATACCAAGTTTGTTATGTACTTCATTTATGATCTCCTTGAACACTTCAAGAGATTCATGTTTGTATTTTATTAAATAGAAACTACCATATCTACTTAGGTCATCAGTAAATATATTGAAGTACAATTTATTACCTTTAGCATTTATTCTAAAAGGTCTATATACATCAATATGCATAATCCTTAATAGAATAATCATTCTCCCACTACATCTAGTGAAGAAACTTTGTCATATTGCATAATCAATGAGATTAGCATGTCTCTATTGGTTCAATAACCAAAATGAGTCTAGATATCCATCATATGGATTCTAGAAATTCAATCCCATTTATGCGCTCTAGATGACATTTCCATAGGCATTCAAGTTTGAGTTATCATGTCATTCATTACATGTGTCACACACATTTGTCTCTTTAACTATTAAGTATAGTTAGTGAGACATAGACATTGCCATCAAAGATCACATCTATAAAATGAAACATCAGTCCACAACACTCTTTCCCATACAAGATGTATGATGTTTTTCATTGATGGCATGTATATAATAGCAATTCACTAATTCTATTACATGCCCATGAATGTCATAATGTAACTATAATGGTAGCAACTCCTGCTCGGCACAGTTTCTAGCTCACTTCCTTTCAGATCTTGAAGTAGAGATCTCTATCTCTATCATCTTCTCGAGATCCTCTATAAATTGGTTATTCCCCTTTCTAATGTCAAACATGTGACAATGGTGGCTCTTTCTTTCATTATCTTTATAAGTGAAAAGGACATATTCCCTTTTAGACATACCCCTTCTCCATATCTTGAGTGATGAAGATTTGGACCTTAGTTTGGATTCAAAACACTTATTAACCTTGCTTTAGTCAATGGACTTTACTCTGTTGATCATTATCATAGATTTGTCCTTTCTTCATTCATGCTTTGTCATCATCATGCCAAGCATTTCCGACAGTGGTTTGGACAAGTTATTCAACATTTGATAAATTGGCTATATGATTAACACAACAATTTGTAGAATCATATGTTTGGTCAAATCTTGACCTATAAGAAATCACAGTTACTCTATATGCACAATCATATTGAGCATATGAGATTATACTTGATCTCCATCTATCTGATTATACTCAAATATCGATTTTGAAGACATTATATCTTTCATACTTTACATGATTCTTAAGATGTAAAACTATCTCAACAATGTCCATGCTTCAAGCTATTTATGCAACTCATAGTTCATATAGCTTAGCATAAGATTCTTGATGTCTTAGGCATCATTGACACACTTCAAGTAAGCATCCAATTTTAGCCTTAGGCACATTTGGAGTGGTTCAACTGGCTCTGGTCTTTCAAGGACTTTAGAGTTTACACTCACCATTGAGAACACTTCTCAAAGGTCCCAAACCAGATTTGAAGTTTATCCCATTTATGAACTGATCGTAATGATAATGTATTTGTGTTTTCCATTTGGATTCAACAAAAGAATTTTGTAACTTTTCAAAACAATTTTTTATTTGTTTGATTTGATAATTTTGACTATATTAATTAGGTCTTTAATTAATTATCACTCCCACTATTTTGATCAAATTGATAACCCTCATGTATCAATTTGGAAGATTGCAGCGTACAACCTTCTAGTGAGCAATATCCTGACTTCTTCTAAGTTATGGACCAGCGAGGGCTGTCACCCACAACTAGATTCTTTCAGGTAGGCAACTTTTGCCAATTGCATCATATGCAACTCTTGATAGGTTTCATGCACAACTCTTTGTCATGAACATATGCATGCCTCAAGGTGCTTAATCCTATTAATATCACCTTGTTAAGTTTGTTCCCAGAACCCAACACAATGAGTATGCACCCTACGAAGGAAGACCCACATACCCACTATCACACTTCCACGAGATAGACACTGCACCACGTGAAGGCGTGCCCACACTTAGTCGATCAAGCTTTTCAAGTGTGTTGCTTTTCGAAGGAATCTTAAACTTAATATTTATATTTGATGGGTTTGATATTTATATACATATACATATCCAATCACCAAATTATTATAGTACATATCATATACATTCTATAACCAGAATGAGAAACATGCAATATTGATAAAAGCAATGATTATGGCCATCCTGTTGTAATTCCTTGGAGCCATAAGGAATTACGGTCATCTAAGGTCGACATCATCTGCAACCTGTTGTTGATGAAGATCTTTGTGCTTGAACCATTCCAGGTTGATCGGCTCATCCTATGACACAATCAGCTGGCCTCCTAGTTGGTTGGTTGGTCAGTCTGGCCTCCGATGTCTGGACACCTCCAACAAGCGGTTGGGCCATCAGCCGGTCGATCCAGATCCTTCACAATCCTCCTTGGTGCTCTAGGCATTCAGCTCATTAGGTGTTGAGCATCTTCTTCTTTGATGTAATAGAAAATAAACTATCCTACTTTTACATAATCTTTGGGAAACCTCAGGTTACATTTGAGGGGAGCGAAGGTAGAAGAGAAAGTATCTCAAGTTATCTCGAGTTACATGTGGAATAGAAGGTAGAGGCTCGGTATACAAATCAAGATGCAAACAACCATAACCAACCAAGCACACATTGGGCTTATAGGCCATAACCATGCTACACATCCACCATCAAAACCATTTAAGGGAGACGCGTATCAATAACACATATACCATATCATATATATATTAGTTTGTGGTCGCATGTGATATTTATTTGGATATGCACATTAGTCATTTTTAATATTCACATCATATGCAATAAATAAATGATGATAAAACTGAAATCTAATCATATCGATTTATCCCAAAACACAGTACGTTGATGTGGCTCTGATACCACTATTGGGTTTTGTGGCCTCAGAGTAGGCATCGGAAAAAAAAAATTTACTGGCCATTAACCGATAACAGGAGATCGCATCAATGACTATGTAATGGGAAGGATGGTTTTAGATAGATATACCTAGTCCTGGGGCTTGCCCAATGACAATACCTCACAGCCATGTGCGGTCTTCAATGCTATGTCTTGGATGGTGTCTGTGCAACTTCTGGTCTTTGCCATGGACTCTGGCCTCCACCATGGACGGTGGCTGACGTGTCCTCCTAAGCGACAGATATCTCTTGCCTCTGTTGATAGTCCACATGGATCACTTGGAACTCCTTCTGTTCTAGAAGAACTGGCAGGAAGGAGACATGCCTCTAGTTGGTGTACTAGCACCAACCTACTCTCATGAACTCAGATTGCTTTTCTGCAGTTGTCTTTCCCTCGTTGTGCCTCCCTAGTCAAGTAGTACTTGCTCGGGATCTCTCAGTTACCAGACCAGAGAGGACAACAACTTTGCAGAGCAACTGATATTCTGAGTTGTGTATTTTGAGAAGCCCCTAGTACCCCTCTATTTATAGTAGAGGGAAAGGTTAGGGTTCCCAGTCTGTTCGGGAGTAGAAGGATCTGGAAATTCCATGAATAGTTGATATTGCGGAAGGAGAACTGATTCACAACTAAACCAAACATTAGGGCAGGTGATCCGATCAGTCATTTAGGTAGGTGAGCGAATCGGTTCACCTAGTGAACTGGTCATTTCTCTTCCTAGACTTGCCCGCAATTGACTTTCCTCAATCTTTTCCAATTAATGCAAATATTTATCCTTATTTTGATCGAATTGAACAAGTGAAACGTGAAAGTTTTCTTCCAACTGGGAAAATATTTATTTTCTCAATTGGTAGGACTATGAGACACACAGTTCACCAAGTGAATCGTTCAGTTGGCTCACACAAGCCGATGGGCTCACAAGGGTGAATCGGTCAGTTAGCAGTCCCGACATTGCCAATGCACTCTCCAATCGACCTGACACTCTAACCAGCTAGTTCAACACTTGAACTTGATAGTTATGAGTCCAGTCAGTCAATTGTATGTTTAATTGAGAGCCTAAACACCTTTAGTCTCAATATAAACATCATTCATGGACAATATCCACCACTATGACAATTCACACACAATTTCTAATTCCCCCCACAACCAAAACCACAACATAAACCACCTCCACATCAACCACAACATAAACTTCCACAACATCCCTACACCCTTAAAAATCCATCCCACCACTAAAAACACCCAAGACCACCACCAGAAACTTCACAAGTTCCTCCTCATCCCCATGAGAAAGGGAATATGGTGAATGTTATAAGAAATGGAGAAGTTCTAGAGCTTCCCAAGAAGGCAAAGAGGCAAGTTGATGGAGTCATGATGAAATACCATTTCTAGAGAAGTCTTGTGAGAGTGATAAGAGCACAATTTGTTTTCTCTCCCACTATTTTTTGAGAATGGAGTGCCATGTGTATCACCTCTTGTTGAGTTTGTATTGCCAAGTGTCCCACCTGATGCACCAAGAAGTCTTATTGTGCCCAGGATACTCAAGTAACTCCAAACAAGGACAATGTGTTTGAGCCCCCATTCTTTGATGCTCAAGAACACCCCTACATCAAGAGGAAGCAAAGGCATAGAGTTAACATCATTTAGATTTTTAGAAAAGTAAAGGTAATCATCTTATTACTTGATGCAGTCAAGAAAATTCCATCCTATGACAAATTCCTTAATGATGTTATACATTCATTAGGAAGGCAACATGGAGGCGACCTAATAAAATCAAGTTGATGGAGCAAGTAAGCTTCATACTTGACAACCCATTCCCTAGAAAAAGGGTGATATGGGGATTTCACTTATCCCTTGCTACATAGTCACTAGCACATTGAGCACTCACTTCTTAACCTACAAGTGGAAACATTATGCCCTACAATGTGTATGCAGAGTTGAAATTGGGAAGGTGGAAGCCAACCAATTGTGTTCCCAATTGGTGGATGGACCTATTAGGATACACATAGGAAGAGTTAATGACATTATGGTAGAGGTGGAAAAGAATCTGTATGCAGCGTTCCCAGCTGATTTTCTTGTCCTAGACATGGAATTAGAGGATAGGAGAATTCGCATCATCCTAGGAAGACCATTCTCATCTATAGCCGACGTTGAGATCAAAGTGTCTACTGAAACTTTGATAGTGTCCTACTTGAACAAAAGGATAAAGATTTATATGCCCACCTCTTTGTAACAATAAGATTTAATTGATGAAGACTACTATTTCAAGATTCCTTATGATGATCTAAGAGAAGAGGGATCTAAAGAGAGGAGTCTTGAGAGCAATGCAACCCATTAATGATGATTGTTGTCTCAATGAGTTCTATGTCAAAAAAATTGTATATTCTTCACCCCTCTTATAGGAAATTGATTTTTCTAATAAAAATGTGATTTCCTACAATCCTAGAATGCTTGTGACTACTTAGTAGTCCCATTCCATGTGGAAAGAGTGTGATAAACCCAATTTCTCATTTTATGCATGGTTTATTGATGGAGCTTCCACTTGCATGGAATTGCATGCGCCACTAAAAATCCTAAAGATAATAAATCTTTAGGTTTAGCCTTGCTTATACTAGATTAAAAAACTCCACCCACGTATGCTAGGATATGTGGAAGTCTTTTTGTAGTATAGTTAAGGGTCGAATCCACATGACAATGGTCTTGTTGAGATCAACAAGATAGAAAACGTTAGAATTTCACTTAACTCCTTAACAATTGGTATTTAGATCAAAGAGTTGGTTTGGTTGTTTAAACTAAGTGTAAGTAAAATAAAAGCAAGAAAGTAAGAAGGAAGGTAAATTTAAGGTTGTAAACAATATTAAGGAACCACTAGGGTGTTATCGGCTTTCGCCACCACTACACAAGGATCAAAACATACAATATAGTAGCATAACCTACAATAAGCGTCTAAACAGTTAGTATCTTTGTAGATTTAGTTTCCTTTCGGAGAACTAACTATGAGAAGTGTGGAAATGTTGCAATGCCACCCATCCCCAAATGAATGGTCATTTACTTTGCATCACTCCCTTCACAAAGTGTGTTACTTGACTTATTAAGGTTGTACTTTCATACGTCAACTGATTCCATTTCATAATATGAAAGTACAACGATGGAAGTGAGTTTACTCCACTTCTTGAAAAACACTCCTAGATACCGAAATAGATGCATGGTGGCTACATGCATCAAGAACCAACATTCAATCGAGATTTGAATCTAATAGTACAAACGTAGACAATTCATACTAAAAGATAATAGGTAACACAAGTTGGTGATCAAGCAACAAGAATTCATTAAACGATTGATGTCGAACTGAAAAGAAAGTATATCTCTATTGCAAACTTATGAATTACATTGCATGAAATGAAAACATGGGTAGCGGGGCTACTCCCCGCACCCTAGTGTATAAGACTACTCGCTCATGGAAAGGACAAGGAAGGGGGTGAGAAGAGAGAGAGAGAACATCATCTCTACAATGGAGGGAGGAAGGTCGACCCCTGAGAGAGAGAGAAACAATCTTCACACTTCGTATCTTGCTTGATGATGAATCCTCCTCTTCCCACCTTCTTTGTCGATGAGAGAGAAAGCAGCTTGGGGATGGAGTATGGATCTCAGACCAACAGCCTCAGGGTAGTGGATGAAGGATGGAATAGCTCTGGAACAACATAGGAAGCCTTTGGACGTCTGAAAACTTGATGCTTTGTGAGGACCCCTCGAGTCTTATTTATAGGCTTTGACTGAGACTCAAACGGTTTGGGAGGTTTAGGCCCAAACGGTAGTGAAGACCATTTAGACTCTCTCTCAGTTTGGAAACTATTTGAACTCTCTTGGTTTGGAAACTATTTGCCTTTATTCGGTCTTGGGACCATGTAGCTTCATACGGTCTTAGGACCGGTTGATCTCCATTCGGTCTCGGGACCATTTGACTTTATACGGTCTTGGGACCGTTTGACTTTGGCTTCATTCGGTCTTGGGACCGTTTGGTGTCCATTCGGTCTTGGGACCTTTTGGTGTCCATTCGGTCTTGGGACCGTTTGGAGCTTTTGTAATTTTTTTGTACTTTTTTGCAAGAAATAAAAGGAGAAAAGTTAGGCTAATGATATATTTACAAAAGAGTGGAAAATTAAAGATTGTGTCTAATTTATTTAAGAATGAGTATGGAAAACTGAGGAAAATTAGTAAGATAACATCACAAAATGGGAGGTTATCACCTCCCCCCCCAACTTAGAGTCTAGCTTGTCCTCATGCTAGATAGAGCTGAGGCATGTAGTGGCGAGGTGATTTTATTTTGTGAAGATTTCCATACTCTTGCTTCAATTCGAAACCAGAGATCTCTTAGAGTTTTATCGGGCTTCTGCTTGCACTGATTCTTTCAGGTATTGGGAGTTGTGTGGATTTCAGATTTCTTCCTTATCACATAGCTCGCATTGGGACCACCTTTTCCTCGATCGCATTTCTGTGCTTGTTTTCAACTCCAATCAGTTTTGTACTTCTTTGAAGAAAAACTAATGGAAGCTAAAATAGGTATGAGGGTTGGCTAAAGGCTGATGTGTAACTCCCCCTTTTTGTGGGGGAGGGTTTATCTCAACTTTTAGGATCTCACTACCGGGCGCGACACATCTGCCTTTGTGAGGGAAGCTAAATGTACCGGTCGGGCGAGTCCTTTATCAGATTTTTCATATATTAGAGACCTTAGGATCTCATTACCTTGTGCGACACATCTGCCTTTGTAAGGATAGATGAATGTACCAGCCGGATGTGACCTTTATTGGTTCTTCGTATAGGTCCTTAAGCATGGCACAACTCTCATGTTTTTATTCAACACTCTGGCTTTTATTCTTATACTCACAGGATTAGGAGTTGGATAAAAAGGGATTTTGTTTGGGCTACCAGGCCTCTTTTAAAAAGAAGAAAACTGTTCTTGGAGTCTCCTGACATGCACTTATTTCGATTTCATACTTGGTGGTCCACTTGCAAGGTTCCTTGATTTGGATTTTACCTGGTTCCTTCCCATCCTTGGAAGAGTTTTGGCTTGCTTTGGCCATGATGTTAACTTGTGGAGAGTCTGGAGCAGAATTGAAGCAAAAACATGGAAATCGGGTGTGAAAGTAATTTATTAATTTGCCATTACGTGCCTAAGTGCATTTTCTATTGTTGCTTTTTGAGGACTGCTTTGATTCTAAATTTAGCTGGGGGTGACTTTTTCCAAGAGTGGTGTTATACTTATGTACAAGAATTATTCAAGGAAATGACTAAAAAAAGTCTAAAATGTGAAGGGAAAAATGGGATCAGTGCATAGAAAAGCAGAAGTGAGTAAAAATAGAAGAGGGAGAAGGGTTGAAAAATGATACCTCACCCTTGTCCAGTGTACCCCCCCTGAATTATCACACACTCTATCCTCAAAGTGTCAAAGTGATAGGTTGAGAAGTACATGGACAAGGGCATTAGGCATTTGTTAGTCCTTTGTTAGCTCTGTGCGTTCGGAGAAGATTAGCTATGAACTTTCCACGTAGAGCGTGGTAGTCCACGTCCATCATATCCTCTACTGATCTTCTAAGAATATCGATGGTGTACATCCAGTAGAGGATGTGGAAGCCGCAATCGTTTGACTCGCAGAGTTGCTGGGGACATCTGTGATAGAAGGCTGGGTGATGAAAATGTTCTTTATCGTACACCCTTGTGTGCTTGCTTTAAAGATCGTGTAGTTTGTCGGCACACTCCTTTTCCACCTCCTCCATTGGCATGTTAGCTGTCACATCATACTACCTCTGGTTTGCATCAAACAGGCTATTGGAACTGTTGTACATGATAGTTGTTCCGCCGTGAAGGTTTGTTGCTAGTAGCATCCAATGCTCTGAGTGAAGGAAAGGAAGCATGATGAACTTCAGAGTCATATGTTGGAGGCAAGAGATGAGTGCCTTTGTGGTTCCGAAGTTCTTTAACTTTCGGAGATCATCCTTCATATATGCTGATGCCGTATAAATCGTAGGGTGATTCTGTCCGAGTAGATATTGATAGGCGGTCATCAGACTCACGGATAGAGACCCTTTGAATTGAACAGTTTCACAGAGCGTATCTGCCATAACTAGAATATCTCCGTCTAGAAAAACAAGATCATCTCTCTCAGCATATAGCCTGGACATTATGAGCTGAAGTTCATTGTCGGAGAGACTCTTACAAGCTGCAGGGTCAAAATTGGGAAACGTTGGTTCAATGGTAGATAGCGGAACCATTTGGGGATATGATCTTTTGATAGGGGCTCCTGTTAATAAATCGATGTCCCCTTTATCTTTTGCCATATCAAAGGTGTAAGGGTCCCATAGTCTTTTTTTGGGGACCGTGGCGGGTTGTTGTTTCTCCAACTCTTGTAATGTTTGCCGGAACGACTATTTCTGTGGACATTGGATAGATGAGTAGAGGTAGAGAGGGACGTCGTATGGTGCCATAGTCGGGTCCTTGAAGAACCGTATGTCACATATGAGCTCCATGGCGTAACACCCTTATAGAGAGTGAAAATCGTATGCGGCCATCTCGGTGAAGGGGATTTGTTGATTAAGCGCTTGTATGTGTCGTATAGTGCAGAAAGCACAATCCCCGGATCCTTCTTGCGTTTGGACTTGTGGGTTTATGATTCGAAACCATGGTTGGTTCTAACTTTGTCGGAGTGAGGACTTCGCCTCCCAAATTAATTTTAGAAGCTGGAAATGGATGCATCTTGCCTCCCCGGCTCTTAGACCAGCAAAATTGATGATTCCAGCTTTAAGCTCACTGGAACAGAAGTTGTACACTTTGGCGTCATGAGCCTTGGTGTCGACGATCATGAGAAGCCAGTGGTCGGAAACTTGGAAAGGTATTGTGATATATTGTACCTTCCGTTCAATCCCCCTACGCAGCCACTCGATAGTCTTGTTTTGTAAATCTTTGTACAGTAGACTTAGAGCCAAAGCAGGTGAAGCATTGAGAACTGGCTGCGGCCTTTCTGAGCTTCTGTAGGTTTCGATAACATTGGAAAGAAGGACACAGAAGATTGCCATCTTCACTTTTGATTGAGGTCGAAGGATGATGTGGAAATCTTCACGTGTCATCTTGTGCTTAGTCTTTATATTTGTGTAGATGATATCCCCCCCTCTTTGGAATCATCTACGATAGTGTTCATGATGAAGATATCCTGGACATCTAGGGTAGAGATGGCCGCCATGTCAAGGTCGTGCATCTTCTTCGGGAGAGGTGGCAGTGGGGGGAGTTCTTGTAGCTGTGGAAAAGAAGTTTGCTCTAGGTCATCCATATAGTGTTGCAGAACTTCATCTTTTTTTGAGTCAGAATCAGAGTCGAGTTCATCATCTGTGTCTAGGCTCACTCTGTCTGACTCTTCTTAGTCTGGGGGTAAGGGCACTGATTGTTCTGGTGCAGAGTAATGATGAGCTGCTAATGTTGGTGGACTAATACTGGTTCCTAGGATACATTGTTGGAACTCAGCAAAAGCCGCTTCTTTGGTAGCTTCCCCCATAAATCCCATGGCGGAATAGTTAAGGAACTTATCCCCATATGACATGTTAATGTTATCAGTGTGATTGGGGGATTTGGGGTATTGTCCACCTTCTTGGTGGTCTTTGTCTGCTCCCTTTATTGAAGGTTTTGTTCCTCGACTGGTTCCCTCCCCAGTATGTCCTAGGTCATCAGGTTTGTCATCTAAAGAGGAGGTGTCATCGTTGGAATTAGCGGAGGAGTCAGAATCTTCTTCTTCGTCTTCGTCTTCTTCTTCTTCTTCTTCTTCTTCTTCTTCTTCTTCTTCTTCTTCTTCGCCGTCTGCTGCCTTATCTTTTGTTTGTTTTGGCGTTGGTTTCTTGCACTTCCAGTGAAGTGCTTGTAGTTCATCAAGGGCCATTTGCACATGCTCGTGTGTCTCAAGTAGTGCGTCGTGGGTTTCCTTGAGATCAGAATATCGTGCCTCAGTAGAGAGGAGTCGTGTAGAAAGATATGTAACTTGGGCTCATAGGTGATTGATTTCATTGTTTGACGACTCTGCTTGGCGGCTATTGATCTGTGCAAGGGTGTTAGTGATGTCGTCCAAACACTTGCTGAAAGTAGTTTGCTGTTGCTTATGCTCATGAAGGCTCTCTGGCAGAGGTTGAGTCTGCATAGAGATCCTTTTGACTTGTGGAGCCAACATTGCTTGCTGGCTTTTCACCTCAAGCACCAACTGTGGCAGTTGTTGTAGGTGGTTGTTGATGTGTTCGACTTGCGTGGTCACTACTTCCTGCCATTGTTTGATGCTTGAGAGGATGCCAGGTAGGGCACAATTTTTCTTGTCAATCCTGGCGACCTATTTTGTAAGACCCTACACATAAGAAAAAATTGATTGCATTATGTTAGAAGGGTCGGTGAGGAGGTTTCAGATGGCGTCAAATTGATGTTTGAATTCCTCACCGACGTTTGTAAAAGGGACCCCAGAAAAGGATGAGTGGGATGGCTGGGGTCGGGGTGGAAGGGTGGTAGTGTCTTGCGAAAGAGGCACTAAAGATGGTCCCGCGAATTGCGTGGTGACTGTAGATGGAGTCACTAACGGTGTCAGGGTGGTGGCGAATGCGAAGGGTGGCGACATTTATGGGAAAGTGGTTGAGGTGGAGGCGAATGAGGTGAAAGTGAGATCGGACGTTGATGTGAATGGAATGCCCGATGAGAAGGGGATTGAGGCGGAGGATGCGGGTGGAGGTGCGGATGTGGTAGGGTTGTCAATGGGGAGGGTAAGGTCTTACCCTTACCCTTACCATCTTTGGGTATCGGGTAAGGGTAAGGGTAATTATCCTTCTCAACAATCTCCTTACCCTCCCCTTACCCTTACCCTCTTCTCCATAGGGTAAACGGGGAGGGTAAAAGGTAAGCGGGTACCTTTATATCATGTATGGGTAAAAGGGTAAAAGGGTATGGATAATGTCTATACCTTACCCTCCCCTTATTGTATAGTGGGGAAATGGGGAATGGGTAAATGGATAAAGGGTAATAAAAATATCTACCCTTACCCTTACCCTCCAGGGTAAGGGTAAGGGTAAATGGATAATACCCTCCCCATTGACAACCCTAGGATGTGGGGAGGGGATTTGTTGGTGGAATTATTGTGGAGAATGATGGGAGGGTGGTGGATTGAGGAATGGTGGAGGATGGTAGTGTGGTGGGGGTGGTAGTGGAGGTAAGCTCAACATTTAGACTCATGATGAAGGAGTCTAGTGATGAGGTGGTGATGTGTTCTTCAGGGAGAGGAGGTTCAACTTCTTGGTGTAGTCTTGATGTCGGTGTCCCCGACAGCTATTGTGCTTGCAAACGCCCTTTGGATGGTCGTTTCACATGTATTTTTGTTATTGTTACAACTGGGGCGGTGATGTTGTGCTCTATTTGCCTTGATTTGGATTTCTTCTATTGTTCTTTGACTGAAGCTAGAAGATTTACAAGATCCTCTTCAAAAAAGAGTAGCTTTTTCTGGTCATAATCGGCAAGCTCCGGAAGCGGCAGCAGAATCCTTGATGATTTAACTACAGGTCATAAGATGTAATGCAAGTTTGCATCCTTCTCCTTAATGATGTATGAGTTCTTTAAGGTTTGCTCATTGGTAAGGAGGTTACCTTTGATTATGGCACACTGGGGTAGTAGTCTGTCCATCTTGAGATATTTTAGGATGGATGTTATGTGTCCACCCATACATATTTCTTTGCTTAGGGAATAAGTAGAAAGCTTTTGTAGCATATGTCATCCAATGTTGATTAGCATCCCATGTAAGACGGACCAGAGGATAAAAAGATTAGAAATGATAACATTCCCGACCTCTGTCCTTGGGAAAGTGCACCTGTGAGAATTTTTTGAAGCGTGCGCATCATCCCAGACTAAATATTCGAGGCCTTGCAGGTCTTCGCCTCATAGTTTGGGATCCCTATCAGGGATTTCCAGAACTTGTGTCTATTAAATTGGGAGTTGTCTGTGCCAACATGTTTAGCTTTCTGCAGTTGCTATGGGTTGTCGATAAAGATATCATTTAGCAGGTTTTCCATAATGACAACCTTGTTGCCAAAGAGATTGGTGACCAGCCTACGGTCACCTCTGTCCCTTGCTCTATCCATAATGTCTACAGATTCTTTGGTGATATGCGTGAAGAATTATGTAGTGGGCTCAACATAAGAGATTTCAGGGACGAAGTAGAGCCTAGAGAGATTGGTGTTGTCGAGTAGGGTGAGGATTATGTCATATATCCCCATCTTCATTAGTACGCTTGAGCAAATGTACTTTGTTGGTTTCAATGTTTTGTCGATGGATTGGAGGGTGTAGATGAATAGGTTTGCTGGTGGTGGTGTTGTAGTGGTGATGGTGGAGAAAATATGAACAATGATGGTGGTGGGAGTGGTGATGGCGATGGTGGTAGTGGTTAATGGAATGTATCCTGCTAGGGTTTGATCCCTTGCAGTGGCAGGGTGGACCTGCTTCCTTGCCCATTTCTTCGTAGGTTGTTCTTTGACAGCTTCCTGGGCCTTCCTTTTCCCTTTGGACTTTGTAGTTGGGGATTCCTCCTCGGGGGTTGGCTCATATTCTAAGCCTTCATCACTGGAAGAAATTTCTTCTACTTCTTGATCAAGCTCCTCGAATAAACACCTATTGAGGTGGTCAATTTCATTCATGACCGTGAGTAGGTTGACTTTCGGTGGAACCATTCCAGTCTTGTCATAGATGTCGATGACTTTCTGGAGCTTGGCACGGTCCTCCATCAGTTGCTTCATTGTCCAGAATGGAGCGTCAGTGGTTCCGGTGGCTTCTTTTGCAGGTGATGCATATATGAAAAATTAGCAGAAAATCATGTGTTAAAAGGATTTGAATTTGTAAACATAACATGTTTATTAAAAGAAAAAGTTACATTATGTATGTGTTAAAGTTTTTTAGGTTTTAGTGGATCCAAATAGTTTGGAGACCATTTGGGTCCAAATGGTTTGGAGACCGTTTGGGTCCCAAACGGCCCCTCATCCAAACGGTTTCAAGATTGTTTGGCATCAAACTATTTGAAGACTATTTGGGTCCAAACGGTTGCAAGACCGTTTGGAAGATAAAATGTCGGGAGCATGGCGGATGGTGGTGGAATCGGTGGAAAAGGTTTGAGTGGTTCATGCGGTAGCGGCGGCGACAACGATAGAGGTGTTGGTGACGGTGAAAACGAGGCAGACGCAAAACACCCTGGTGCGTCAGAGATGCTGGTGACTGTCATGGACTACCTTACTGTGTGATGGTGTTGCTGATGATGATGGAGCAGGCGATGATGGTAAAGAGGTGAGGAACGGTGATAATGACGTGTGGCAATGGTGCGGAAGTCATAAAGGAACAAGTATCGATGAAGCGACGGTGGTGAAGATGGTGGAACGAACTGGGGTTGTGCGAGCAAGGGTGTGTGGGATCAGGGAAGCTGGAGGGATGGAACAGTGGTCACGCTCGGGTTTAGAAAACTAGAGATTCTAGAAGAAGAAAAAGGAAGGGCTGGGGTTTTATTTGTAGGATTTTGGGGGTGACGATACAAATTCCCAGGGTCAAACAATTTCGAGACTGTTTGGGCTCCAAACGGTTTTGAGGCCGTTTGGGGTCCAAACGGTTTCTAGACCATTTGGGCTCCAAGTGGTTTCAAGGCCGTTTGGGTTCCAAACGATTTCTAGACCGTTTGGGCTCCAAACGGTTTCAAGGCCGTTTGGGGTCAAACAGTTTCGAGACCGTTTGGGCTCTAAATGGTTTCAAGACCGAAAGGTCCAATCCGTTTCAAGACCGAAAGGTCCGATTAGTTTTGAGACCGATTGGGGTCCAAACAGTTTGAAGACTGTGAGGCCCAAACAGTTTTAAGACCGTGAGGCCCAAATGGTTTCAAGATCGTTTAGGATAAGATGGTTTAGGTTTTTGATTTTTATATATTTATGTTTGTTTTGGTCATTTATGTGAATTTTTATATTTTCAGATTAAAGATGATAAACCTAAATCAAATGAAGAGAAGGCAAAATAAAAACTGTGATACTCAGGTCTTGGGTTGCCTCCCAAGTAGCGCCTGGGTTTTACGTCACTGGCCCCATGGAAATCCAGTTTAGTTATGTTGATGCCGAGGGATCGTGGATCTCGATAGTCTGTCTTGGTATTTTGTCTGTTGGTGTGTAGTATCTCTTCAATCTGTGGCCATTAATAGTCCACTCTCCCCCATTATTGTCAAGGATGATGACTGCTCCGGTGGGGTAGATGTGTTTAATTGTGAATGGTCCAAACCACTTCGTGCGGAGCTTTCTAGGAAACATTTTAAGTCTGGAATTGAAGAGGAGGACCTTATCTCTGATAGCAATGTCTTTCCTCTTGAGGTGGCCATCGTGCCACATCTTGGTTTATTCTTTATATATTCTGGCACTATGGTAGGCTGTCATTCTAAGCTCCTCAAGTTCTTGTAACTGGAGTTGTCTGTATTCTCTAGTGCTTTTAAAATAAAAATTCAGTTGTTTAATGGCCCACCAGGCTTTATGTTCCAGCTCAACTAGAAAATGACATGATTTCCCATATACCAGTCAGAATGGGGTTATTCCAATCGGTGTTTTATAAGCTGTGTGGTAAGCCCAAAGGGCATTGGGAAGCTTAGTGGACCAATCGGTACGATGTCAATTGACTATTTTCTCTAAAATTGCTTTCAGTTGTCTGTTCGAAACTTCGACTTGGCCACTAGTTTGTGGATGGTAAGGTATGGCGACCTTATGGTTGGCTCCATATTTTTTTAGGAGGGCTTCAAAGATTCTTTCCAGAAAGTGGGTCCCACCGTCTGATATGATAGTTCGGGGGATGCCGAATCTGGGGAAAATGATGTCTTTGAACATTTTGATGACTGGCTTTGAGTCGCTGGATATGGTGGGTATAGCTTCTACCCATTTTGAGACATAATCCACAGTGACCAATATGTAAGAGAACCCATAGGATGAGGGGAAGGGACCCATGTAGTCTATTCCCCAAACATCAAAAAGTTCGATTTCTTGCCACAAGGTGAGGGGAATTTCATTCCTTTTAGTTATACTGCCAGAAAGCTGACATTTATTGCACGATCTTACAAAATCATAGGAATCTCTTGCTATTGTTGGCCAAAAGAAACCCGATTGTAGAACTTTCAGAGCGGTCTTTTTCGAACTCATGTGTCCCCCAGTGGGGCCAGAATGACGATGCTCTAAGACATGAGTGATTTCTTCTTCTGGTATGCAGCGACAGAAAAGTCCGTCTGCACATAGACGAAAAAGATAGGGTTCGTCCCAGTAGTATTGTTTAATGTCATGGAGAAATTTCTTTTTATCGTGGTGAGAGGTGGAGGGATGGATGATTCCTATAGCCATATAGTTCACTATGTCGACATACCAGGGGAATCCAGTGGTGATTTTCATAAGCTGGTCGTCAGGGAGGGAGTCTCGGATAGGTACTTTATCATCATCCTCGACTTCAATGCGGTTGAGATGATCAACGATGAAGTTTTCCACTCCACTTTTGTCTTTTATTTCAAGATCAAATTCTTGCAGCATTAATACCCAGCAGATGAGTCTGGGTTTTATGTCCTATTTTTGAATAATATATTTGATGGAGGAGTGGTCTGTATATACGACGACCTTTGATCCAATTAGATACGAATGAAATTTTTCGAAAGCATAGACGACGGCTAAGAATTCCTTTTCAGTAGTAGTATAATTCTTTTGTGTCTCATCTAACATCTTGGATGCGTAGTATATTACATATGGCTTTTTGGCTATTCTTTGCCCCAGCACAACCCCTATGTCATAGTCGCTAGCGTCACACATTATTTCAAACAGTTGTGACCAGTCAGGTGCTCATAGAATGGGTGCTGAGATTAAAGCATTCTTCAAAGTTGTGAAGCTGTGCAGGCATTCCTGGTCGAAGTTGAAATCGACATCCTTAGTCAATAGGTACATCATAGGTTTTGCTATTTTTGAGAAGTCTTTGATAAATCTTCGGTAGAACCCGACATGACCCAAGAAGGCTCACACTCCACTTATGTCTTTGGGTAGTGACAACTTTGATATGACATCAATTTCTACCTTGTCTACTTAGATTCCTCTTTCGCTTACTCGATGTCCGAGGACAACACCTTCAGTCACCATAAAGTTACATTTTTCCCAGTTTAGGATAAGGTTTGTTTCCTCGCATCTCTGTAGGACTTTACTTAGGTTGAGCAGACAGTTGTCAAAGGAATATCCATATACTAAAAAATCGTCCATAAACACCTCCATAATTGTTTCGGTTAGACCCGTGAAGATAGCAGTCATGCACCTTTGGAAGGTTGCGGGTGCATTGCATAGCCTGAAGGGCATCCTTCCGAAGGCATATGTTCTGAAAGGACAAGTAAATGTCATTTTTTCTTGGTCTTTGGGGTGAATTGGGATTTGGTAAAACCCAGAATATCCATCGAGGTAGCAAAATTTTTTTTGGTGGGCTAGCCGCTCAAGGACTTCGTCAAGGAAGGGTAAGGGAAAATGGTCTTTCCTTGTTGATTTGTTCAGTTTTCTGTAATCTATGCACATTCTACAACCAGTAATGGTCCTTGTAGGTACTAGTTCACTCTTGTCATTTAAGACAACAGTGGTCTCCCCCTTTTTAGGGACCACTTGGACAGGACTAACCCACTGAGAGTCAGAAATTGGATAGATAATACCTACTTTCAAGAGTTTAAGAACTTCGAGGCGAACTACCTCTTTCAGATTTGGGTTCAATTTTCTCTGGTGCTCCCTTGAGGGTTTGAATTCTTCTATCATAGGTAATTTATGCATGCACAAAGATGGGTTAATGCCCGTTAGGTCAGTCATCTTGTACCCAATTGCTTTCTTGTGCTTACTTAATTTAGTGAGAAGCCTCTCTTCCTGATCATCATTCAAAGAGGAACTAATGATAACTGGACATAATTTTCCTTCATCTAGGAAGACATGTTTGAGCCCCGTTGGTAGAGTTTTCATTTTCAGGGCTTTGGGTACTTATGCTGTCTCTAATATGAAAACCGATTTCAGTTCTTCAAAAGTGGCTTCTGGGGCCTTTTCAGCCTACTCCAAGTACTACAGGCATTGCTGAACTAACTCGTTGGTCGAAAATTCAGCTTTTGAATTTATTAGAGCGTCCTCTAGGGCATCTGCTGGTTCTAGATTTTCTTGCTTGAGTCGAGACATTTTATCAATAGCTTCAAGCAGAAAAACCTCTTCGTGGATACTAGGGCTCTTCAGGCTATTGAAAACCCTAAACTGAACAATTTCTTTACCCAACCTCAATGTAATTGTGCCGGCCTCGACATCAATTAATGATCTAGTTGTGGTGAGGAAAGGTCTTCCGAAAATTATCGGGTACCTTAGGTCTTCTTTTATATCCATAATGATGAAATCACAAGGGACATAAGAGTCCCTCCCCACTCTTACTGGAATATCTTCAATGATTCCCACGGGTGCAGTAATGGTGGAATCGGCGAACTGGATGGTCATTGTTGTAGGCAATAAGTCTGTAAACCCCAATCTTTTGCACATGGAAAATGGCATAATTGAAGTGATGGCTCCCAAGTCGGCCAATCCCTTTTTACAAGAAGTATTCCCAATAGAGAATTATATGCCAAAGGAGCCATGGTCCTTCTAATTTTTGGCATTTTATTCAAAATGATATCAGAAGTGGTTTGGGCTAGCTTGACAGTTTCATGCTCCTCTGTCATATATTTCTTTGACAACAAGGTCTTTAGATATTTGGACCAGGATGGGATTGCATATAAGGCGTCGAGAAAAGGAATAGCAACATAAAGTTTCTTCATTGCCTCTTTAAATTTCTAGAATCTAGAGTCTAGTCTGGTTTCCTTTAGCCTGCCAGGATAGGGTATCCTTGGCTTATATTGTGGAACTTCTGGTTCTTTGGAACCTTGTTCCTTTTCTTTCCTCTCTTCAACATCTTGACCTGATTCTTCTGTTGGGATGATTTCAGTTACATCCCCATCTTCTTGATTAACCGAGATGGCTTCAATGAGAGCACAACCAGACCTTGTTGTAACAACATTTAATTGTTCTGGTCTATGTTGGCCGTGTCTTGGATTTGCTTCTGGTTGGCCAACAAAAGTGCCTACTGGAGGTTTTAGCTGAGCTGCTATATGTGCTAACTGAGTTTCCATAGCTTTTTGCTGGGCCTACTGGTTAGCCAACATAGTTTGCTGTGATTGCAACATTTTCCTTATCAAGGACAGTTCATCAGTCTGTTGTGGCAGGGCATTCTTTTGTTGAAATTGAGTGAGTTGCTGCTGCCCTTGAAGTGGTTGTTGTTGAGGTGCCGACAACTGAGGTTGGTGCAGCTGTTGCAGCTGAGTTTGTTGTAATTGCGGGTGCAAAGGAGGGTGAGTATACTGGTAGTATGTAGAGGGATTTCTTGGATAGTTGGATCTTTCAAAATTGTTTCTAAGATTCCCTTGATTTTGGTTGTAGTTGCTTTGGAATCTAGGTGGTAGTCTGTTGGAGGATCCACCTTGTGTTTGATGTTGCGGGTTAGCAGGTCCCGCATGATTTCCATATTGAAAACCAGGATGATTTCTCAGTTGATTTGGGTTGTAGTAAGCTTGTCCTGGTATGGAATGAATGCAATTTACTTATTCTGACATTTGGTCCTCAGGATGTTCAATGATTGGCTCATACTACGGTTGAGGTGTTTGCAAATCCAACATTACATTGTACAGAAGACCACATGACAATGTCGGATGATCTGATGCATGACAGGCCTCGCAGGTTCCTGTGGCTGCTTTAACTTGTTGGGGGTTCTTCTTTCTGTCATACTCTCCAAATGATGCTTCGAGGGCTTGTTGTTTGTTGGCTATGGTTTTCAAGGCTTTGACTATGGCTTTCATTTCCGTAGATTCTTCATCTTTACAAACCTTTAGAACTCCTCCTGTGGTCGCCCTCCCCCAATTGATTGATTTTCTACTCCGAGAGTGACGATTCTCCAGGCATCTTCGTAGTTTTGTCTCAAAAAGTTTCCTCCAGATGAGGAATCTAAGAACTTTTTAATTTCATCACTTACTCCCCTGTAAAAAGTTTCTATGAGTTGGTTTTGCGAGATTCCATGGTGGGGGCATTTCCTCAAGAATTCTTTGAACCTTTCCCATGAGTCAGCCAGTGACTCTCCCGGGAGTTGAAGGAATTGGTTGATTTGCCCTCTGATTTGGTAGGTTAGTGAAGGTGGGAAGAATTTCTCCAAGAACTTCTCTTCTAAGGGGGCCCAGGTGGTGATTGGCTCCCCGTCCAAAGAATTGTACCAGCTTAGTGCTCTTTCAGACAAGGTGACATTGAAGAGTCTAAGCATGACTACGTCCATGGTTGTTCCAGCTTGTGGTACCAACCTGCAAAGAGCCTTAAACCTCTTCAAATGGTCCATGCAGTCATCTCCAGCGCTTCCAGAGAATGAGATGCCCTACATTATTTGGATCCATTGTGTCCTAATCTCAAAATTAGGTGTGCCGATGAGTGGTGGTTGGACTGGATGGTTGTCTTCATAGTTCTTGTGAATAGCGTAGTCCCTTAGTTGCTTGTTCCTTATCAACAGTTGCGCAGCAGCCTTGGTTGCTTCATTCTCAGCACGAATGTGGGCTTTCTCTTCAGCCCGTACTTCAGCCTAAACTTGGGCGCACGTGTCGGCGATGAGTTGCGCTCACTGAGCTGCTATGGAAGCGTTGACCCTTTGCATCACTAGTGCAGCTTGACGTTGATCTTCGGCCATTTGTATGGCTCTTTGACGATTAAGTCTAATGTGGCAGTGGAAACTTCTCTCTACCTCATAGTCATACTCTAGATCAGGGGATAATCTGAGATTATGCGTTGGTTGCATACACATCTTCTACCTGAGTAGAGGAAGAAACACACTTTTCAGATGATGCGGGAGATATGATGAAATCAAGAGAATATGGAGTAATATTAAAGAAAAAGTTGAAAACCCTAACCAACTAGCAAGATGATAAACGAAATTAAAACGTTCTGTTGTCCCCGACAACGGTGCCAATTTTTGATGGAGCTTCCACTTGTGTGGAATTGCGTGCACCACTAAAAATCCTAAACATAATAAATCTTTAGGTTTAGCCTTGCTTATACTAGATGAAAAACTCCACCCACGTATGCTAGGATATGTGGAAGTCTTATCATAGTATAGTTAAGGATCGAATCCACAGGACAACAGTCTTGTTGAGATCAACAAGATAGAAAACGTTAGAATTTCACTTAACTCCTTAACAGTTGGTATTTAGATTAAAGAGTTGGTTTGGTTGTTTAAACTAAGTGCAAGTAAAGTAAAAGCAAGAAAGTAAGCAGGAAGGTAAATTTAAGGTTGTAAAAAGTATAAAGGAGCCACTAGGGTGTTATTGGATTTCACCACCACTACACATGGATCAAACCATATAACATAGTAGCATAACCTGCAATAAGAGTCTAAACAGTTAGTATCTTTGTAGATTTAGTTTCCTTTCAGAGAACTAACTACAAGAAGTGTGGAAATGTTGCAATGCCAGCCATCCCCAAACGAATGGTCCCTTACTTTGCATCACTCCCTTCACAAAGTGTGTTCCTCGACTTAGCAAGGTTGTACTTTCATACATCAATTGATTCCATTTCATAGTATGAAAGTACAACGATGGAAGTGAGTTTACTCCACTTCTTGAAAAACACTCCTAGATACCGAAATAGATGCATGGTGGCTACATGCATCAAGAATCAACTTTCAATTGAGATTCGAATCTAATAGTACAAACGTAGACAATTCATACTAAAAGATAATAGGTAACACAAGTTGGTGATCAAGCAACAAGCATTCATTAAACGATTGATGTCGAACTGAAAAGAAAGTATATCTCTATTGCAAACTTATGAATTACATTGCATGAAATGAAAACATGGGTAGTGGGGCTACTCCCCGCACCCTAGTGTATAAGACTACTCGCTCATGGCAAGGACAAGGAAGGGGGTGACAAGAGAGAGAGAGAACGTCATCTCCATGAAGGAGGGAGGAAGGTCGACCCCTGAGAGAGAGAGAGAGAGAGAGCAACGATATTCACACTTCGTAGCTTGCTTGATGATGAATCCTCCTCTTCCCACCTTCTTTGTCGATGAGAGAGAAAGAAGCTTGGGGATGGAGTATGGATCTCAGACTGACAACCTCAGGGAAGTGGACGAAGGATGGAATAGCTCTGGAACAACAGAGGCAGCCTTTGGACTTCTGAAAACTTGATGCTTTGTGAGGACCCCTCAGGTCTTATTTATAGGCTTTGAGTGAGACTCAAACGGTTTGGGAGGTTTGGGCCCAAACGGTCGTGAAGACCATTTGGACTCTCTCTCAGTTTGGAAACCGTTTGGACTCTCTTGGTTTGGAAATCGTTTGCCTTTATTCAGTCTTAGGATCGTGTAGCTTCATACGGTGTTAGAACCAGTTGATCTCCATTCGGTCTCGGGACCGTTTGGCTTCATACGGTCTCGGGACCATTTGACTTTATACGGTCTTGGGACCGTTTGACTTTATACGGTCTTAGGACCATTTGGCTTCATTCGGTCTTGGGACCATTTGGTGTCCATTCGGTCTTGGGACCATTTGGTGTCCATTCGGTCTTGGGACCATTTGGTGTCCATTCGGTCTTGGAACCGTTTGGTGTCCATTCAGTCTTAGGACCATTCGGTGTCCATTCAGTCTTGGGACCGTTCGGTGTCCATTCGGTCTTGGGACCGTTTGGTGTCCATTCGATCTTGGGACCATTTGGTGTCCATTCGATCTTGGGACCGTTTGGTATCCATTTGGTCTTGGGACCGTTTGGAGCTTTTGTAAGTTTTTTGTAATTTTCTGTAAGAAATAAAAGGGGAAAAGTTAGGCTAATGATATATTTACAAAAGAGTGGAAAATTAAATATTGTGTCTAATTTATTTAAGAATGAGTATGGAAAACTGAGGAAAATTAGTAAGATAACATCGGAAAATGGGAGGTTATCATTTATCTATTTTGGTGAATGTTGCTTGGTTTAGCTTGGTTGAATGAAATGATACATGAATTTTCATAACTTATGACCCCTCTTTGACCTGAAAATTCTTACATCACTTTCTTACCTCTCTGCCTCGTGAAAGGATGGCAAAGCACACATATTAGCCTTGGACACCTTCTAAAAGTTTGGCTTGTCCATATCTATATCCCTTTGCTTCTTCCAATCACCACATGTTCCCTTCCTACATATGAGAATAAGAAATAAAAGAAAAAGAAATAATAAATTGCTCTATGTATAACATCTCAATAAAAGAAAAGAAAAGATTTATTCTATATGTAGTATCACCCCAACTCTTTTCCACAACCATTTCTTGTTATTTTATGCCTATTAGGGCTAAGAAAAATCAACTATAACCCACCTATTCCTATACAAGCCAAGTGGGTCATGTGAGGTAGACTGAAGTGTATGATTGAGTCCTAACAAGTGAACAAAAACTCTATCCATTTGATGCATATCATGCATGATATGGTCTATCCAGAGTATTATGAAAATTACATGACTTACATATGTGATTGGTGTCCCATATTTGAAGTTCTTGTGTATGTTCTCCAATCAAAATAGAAATATGAAAACAAATTGTGAGTAGTGAATTGCATGCCTGCTTCCATTTTTGAACTCAATGTAGCCAATGAACATTATGATGATTGAATTCTTTCTTATCTCTCTTGAATGAATTGAAAATGAGATTAATGAGCATATTTGAGGACATGTATTTTTTAAGTATATGGTGGTGATGCAACCCTAATTTAGGGATTCATCTAATCATATCTAGACATGTTAGAATGCATGTTATTCCCAAATAAATGGTTTTATAGTCAAATGCACTTATGAATGTCCTTTACATGTTTTTCAGGTATTTTAACCACAACAAGGGGGATGTTAGGCTTTCTTCATCCTTGGAGGAGCCCAAAGTGAGCCCAAGAACTGCCCCAACCTACCCCAACTGGTCAATGATCTATCTAAGGCAAGGAGCATCAAGGATGCTCAAATTCAAGATCAAAGTGCATTAGAAGACCCTAAACATAGCCGTGGTACCATATAATGGTCGTTCCACCAAGAGCAAAATCACATGGGAAATTCAACAAGAAATTATGTCCAACAAGCTTAAGTCAAAATAGTCGTGTTTCTAGGCATCCACAATAACCTTGCCAAATAGAGCGACGCAAGTCCAACCCCTCTGCCAGAGTCATGCTACCTAGTATAGACAATCTACCTCACTACCATCACAACCATGTTGTCCAACATGACCATGCTACCTGGCCCCAAAAACCCAAATTTCCCCTAACATTTTTCCATCACCACCTTGGCCATTTTCTTCCATCACACCTATTCCACCATCCTCCCACCACAACCATCCTACCCAGAATGGTTGTACTGCTACCCAAACTGTACTTCTTCCCTACTATCTTTTTACATAAATGCCTCACTTAACCCTATGCTTCCCAACCCACTATGTAAACATTGGTAGTGAATGGGAGCAAAAGTTACCACTTTTAGCACTTTTTGAGCTCTTTGTAGCATTCATACCTCCACATAATCATTACGACCTAACTACACCTCATTTATACCTTCTTCCACCTCAAAACTCTTGCCTTCTAGGGTTTTTACCACTTCCATCCATCTTTCAATGCTTTTCATTCATCAAGGAGGGAAGATCTCATCTATCTACAATTGGAGATAAGAAGGAAGAGTCTTCATCAAGATTCATGGTGTTTTAATCTTCTACTCCTTCTTTCTCCTTTTCTTGACCTATGTGTAGCTAAGCCCCTTAGGTGGGCAGTTTGGGGGTGTAAAATTCTACTTTGATACCATGTTGGTGGAAAATAATGTGTAAACCCTATAATATCATTTTTAATGGTTATATTCTACTTCTATATTGTTTTTAGAAAATAATATGTAAAAATATAATATCATTTTTTATGGTTATATTCTACTTATATATTATTTTCCATGAATTATTGCGTGATTTCTACTTGGAAACACCTAGGTACTAGGGGAAATTGGTGATATGTAGCTATTTTGGGATTTTTGTCCTAGGTAGAACTAGTGAATCCCTAGATAGATACCCATATTCCTACATATAAAATTATTCTCCTACACCAAGATGAGAGATATAAGTATCTAGTATGGAAGCACTTTGTGCATATGGTTGCAACTACTTAAAGGCTAGATGGTAGGTGATGTGAGGTTGAAGACCCTCATTCAAACCCTCCATTACCACCCTTGCCTCCCCCATTTTTCCTAAGAGATTCCATTCTATAAACCTAGACTTGTTAGATCTTAGTTGAATTCCACATAAACCCTAGTTAAATGAGCCAAACAAGTATGATTAGGGGGTGGTAGGGATTAATTCCCTTATACACACCTTATTCCATCCATGGCCAACTAGCAGTTTTGGGAAATCCTCTATCACTTAGCTTGATTGTTTGATTTGATAATCTAAATGAATGATTGATGTTTTCAAGTTGTATAACCCCAACCTAGTTGATTGTCACATTACCCCAATCAACCCACAGTTCCCACAATCGAATAAAACTGTAATTTTTAGTCTTGCTTAGCTAATGTTACATTAGTTAGCTTCTTTTCTTGCTTAATTGGTCACTTGAATTGTTCATGCTAGTTTATATTTTCTAGGATATTTAGTGGTAGTCCTTAGTATCTTATTTTAGTTTATGCTAGTTATTACTCGTGTTGTCCTTTGATTGCTCTTCTTGTCTAATTGTTAGTTTAGCACTTGTGTTTTCCCAACTTAGATAGTTCTCCTCTAATTGTCTAAGTAGGATTGGATTACTAATGAAGTGTGTATTTTTAACTCTTTCTTTCTTGCTTTAGAATAATTTCTCTTCTTTTTGTTTAGATTTGTAATTTTAACTTGCCAGGATTAACTTAGGTTTGCTTCTTGCCATCTTTCATTTATTTCTTGACCACCTTAGTGTAATCCAAAATCCATGATCAAACCCTTAAACCCTAGTCTCCACATTAGGAACCTAGCATCATCAAACTCAGCTCTAGTGCCCATCTCTCCCTTGGGTTTGACCCCTAAATTGGCATTTTCTATGCTACAATACGAACCTGTGCACTTGCAGGAAAATGTTCTAATGTATTTAAGTGTGGAAATTAGCGTTACAAATTTGTTAGGCCAATTGTGTACCTAAAGCATTTCTAGAAATGTCAATTGGTTAGTGTCCTTGTGGAAACATCACCAACACAAATATCAGCCTTATAAAATGCTAATTCTATTGACAAGAGCTATGCCAACATCAAACATTCGTCCAAGAGCACTAAATGGGAGAAAACTCCCACCCTTGAGACCTACTTATACATTTAAGTACTCCATCATGTTTACTTGAAGTGGTGGGGTCAAATACAATTTCTTAGGGTCAATGAAGGAAGGAACACGATCACCATCTTGAGGCCCCAATAGTTTTCCAATATACACTTACCCTTAAAATATTCCAATTGTAATTCAAAACAAAATTATTATCGGATCCTAGACAGAACAAAACACTATTGTAACAAGATCATGATTTCCCCAAGGATTAGGCAATGATGAGTAAACTCATCTATAATTATCACATATTGCTTGAGAAAAGAGGTCGGCCAAAAGATATATGTCCCTAGAGGTGGGCCTGACCTAATCTACAAAGTTGAGACATCTTTACAAGGATGGAACTCACCTAAACTCTTATGTTGAGAAATGAAATATGACTAGGATACATGAAACTCTAGTGTTCTAGAGTAGGAGTCACAAATCCTTGCTACTGTCTACACCTCACCCTTCAGTGAGAGGTGGAATGGAGCTTCCCAACTTGGGAGCCATTAGATGGGAAAACCTTCTTTAAGAAAACCCCATTCATTCCATCCCTATAGAATCCAAACCCCCAGACTGAGTTATATGCATCAACATCAAGTCATGTTCCCCAAAATAAAAATAAAATCAAAAGACCTAATTTGTATAACATACCTCAAAGTGTATCAATCAAGCTACCAAAATGGCATCTTAAAAATTAGATATATGCTTGTGATTTTTTGCTACACAACTGCATGTCAAGAGTGAATCCCACAAAGGTGTCTCTGACACTTGTCTCCTTAACTCAAATGGGTAGGTAATTGACACTACTTGACTGCTACATGCATAATTTTAGTCCCTATAGAGACATCCATAGCTAGTGGGCCCCTCGATCTTTTTTCTCCCTAGGATAAAGGATCCCCTATGGAAAATAGGCAACAAACATTTGAAGGGAGGAAAAACCTACGAGTAGAAAGATGAGACACATAACAAGCTTAAACATTATTTGGATCCCCAATGCCCAAACTCCAATGATGAAAGAGGACACAAGGAGGACGTAGAAATATGCCATTATTGATATCTCCTAACTTACATAATTACACAGCTAGCCCTTACACCCCAAAAGTCCAAGTCAGGGAATCTCGACCACCATGAGTCATGTGATTTAAAAAGAGAAAATTGAATGGAGAAGACTTCAAAAATAGCTAGATGCTAAGACACCACCCTAAAGGATAACACATGATATACATCAATGAGGTAATGAAAAAGTTTAGTACCACATACCGTGATGAATCATCTTTCTTTTTTACAATTTGTTTTTATTAACTTTGAAATAACTTACTTACAAAGTGTGGAACTATTGTGCCTAAAGTTAGACAATAATAAAAGCCCCTAAATGGAAAGGAAGTTATCAATGGCAGTCAGCTGAAATGACAAACAAAGAGGATGAATCTATGATCTCCAAGTACTCAAGAGCACAATCCTTGAAAAATAGAATGTCTATTCAGTAATTTTCCGATTATCAAGCCACATTTTTACAACGATCTCCTTGACTGTGTGAAAATCATCATAAAGCCTCTAATAGAAATATAGAAGCTTCTCAATGTCATATCTGCTCTATCAACAACCAAATTGTCCCACCACAAACACCAAGTAGTAAGCCATGCAACACTCAAGCCCATCAAGAATGAGAAACCACTAAAACTTGGGCATCTATATCCCACAACCCAAAGTGTCAAGACTGAACCTCATCCAATTGCAATGTACATCCTCATGTTATAAATGAGGAATTCATATGGATATCCAACCTCATTACTGAATATGACTTCCAATATTGAAATGATATAATAAATAATCTTATGCAAGGATATGAATCATATTTGTTATCTTTTAGAACTCATGAGGAATGATATACATCCCTAGATGAATATGCAATATGTTGAAAGGACTTGTAATATCCTGAGTTTGCTAAAATTGAAGTATGTAAACATAATGCATGAATTGATTTGCAATTTCCCCAATGCTATTATTGCTGGAATAATAATGTGACATGGGTGCAACCCATAGCCCAAGTATGGCAAAGCAATTGGGTGCTTTGAAAATAAATCCGTGCACTAAAAAATGAAAGTAACTTGTACATGAATAAACAATAATGGCCCTTTTATATGATACATGAAATATAAGATAATTGTCAAGTTTCCAAAAGAAAATAAGGTACATGGTGGTTTTGGATATTTTAAGAGTGATTATCTAGCCAGTTTTGCAATACATGTTTTGGGACATAAATTAGTATTATTTTGATCCAACTTTTGGTATACTTGAAAATAATATGAAAAGGAAGAAAATTCTAGAATTTGGAAGAAAAAAGACTTTCCACGTGGTGTGTGCAACTAATTTAAGAATATGATAAAAGTGCAAGTTTCACGCATAAAAATTACTCCAATAAATCCCAATTACTAAATATAACTTGGAAAAGGTATTAGGTTCCTTTTAATAAGGATAAGTGAATTAAGGAATATACTAAAGAAAGGACAAAATTATCTAGAGGGATTCTTAGATAGATTAATGACCAATTGGTGCCATATGTTTATATGCCTTCCTTTATGAATTTTTGTGTGGCAATCAAGTAAAATGGAGATTAAGTTATGGATATGTAAGTTCCTATATTTGGGATCTATTGAATGAGTTTCCTTTTAGAAATATGAGAGAGATTAGAAAAAGGGAAGGTATTCTTTGGGTACCACCAACCTTGCTAAACCCAAATAAGGGGGTCGACAAGTCATCATGGGCCGTGATAGGATATATGCCAAAGAGGGTAGGATCGAAAAAAGGTTTCTTGAGAGAGGGGTATATATGAACCCAAATAGGGATCCACCCTTAGCCATGGATTTCCCTAGACCTGGGAGAGAAGAAAGGGAGACTCCTAGGAGGGGGATGACGAGATAGTTGTCATCCAAGGAGATGTGATGCAATTGTCTTGCATCGATGAACAATGTGTCTTGCTATTGGAGAAGGTCCCTAGAAGCTTGATTGTAGACTTTACCTCCATCATAGGGTCTCCAAGCCTATATGTCACCCTAAAGTCACTAGGAGAGTCTCCACGACAACTGATTTCTATAGCAGTCTTCAATTCACAATGGTGATTGCTTGTGACCAACTAGACTAAGCACCAACATATGTGAGCAAGGATTGTGGATGATCTTCCACCTTCAATATGACCTACATGTCCATACCATAGCCTACAATCTCGATCACGCCTATCAGCAACAACAAGCCGAGATGTCCTTCACTATTTTTGGGACACAATGCCTGGCTAGGTTTGGGCGGGGTTACTGAGGGTGTGGAGGCCTTTGTCTGGTCTTCAAAGCCCAGGATCAGGGGAATCAACCCCACCACTGAGATCATAGGGCGGGACGAGTCACCTCGCAAGGGAGGAGAAGACTCAAGGTCAAATAACATTGAGATCCCTGAGTGCATGTGTGAAGTAGGAGGGCACATAGATGTTGGTAAGATATGCCCTAAGAACCAATTATATGATGATTGACATGACATAATTACATAAAGGATTTGGCTAATAATAATGTTAATCAAAACAAGATTCCAATTCATTGTTTTACTCAGTTATGAGATAATGAGGCGACAGAGTGAATGTCTATAGAATGACAAATACTCAATGACGTATGTCTTCAAGTACATGACTTAGAGGATGAGATCATACAGATGCTAAGAGTATGTACATTCTTATTATGTCCCTAGTCAGTTGTTACTAGAGAAGGTAGATAGACACATGTAACACTAAAGATTAGAGTGTGGGTTGGTTGATGACAAAATCTTATGAGTCATGATATGGCAATATCAAACCAAGCGCACATATACATGTTAGGGAATAGTGTATCAAATAGACCCACCTTGAGAGTGACACATGGAAACCATAATTGGTGGTCATAGTCATCTCTCATAGTGAAGGTGATGATTGTGATTCTTAGACCTGAAATCACTACACTCATCACATGTCGTTGGGTATTCTTTGACATCATCAAATGTAGTCCTGAAACATGGGATGTTATATAGGTGATGATTGTGTGACTTTGACACATGGGGATAGATTGTGAGTGATAGATATGAGATTTTCCCCTCCTACTAGAGATTTATATACTGGCCACTTGATAAGAGTGACTGAGAAGTTCCTGCGCATGCACATGTGAATAAATATATGATATTGAGGTCAAATTATCTCAAACAATCTACTCTTGGTCTAATAAATAAGAGGTGAACATTGAGAGGATGACGAGTCCATGCATTGAGTTCACTCTGGATATAAGAGACAAAGGAATTATATGATCACTACAACACCTTACACAGATTTTAGGTTGAAGTTGTTCTCCATCTTTCCATTCACTTGGGTAGCACTGATGTGTCACTAGACACAACTCTCTACTTGTGATGTCATAAGTTAGTTATGGACATTCACTGCCAACATGTATAGGGTCACACACAAAGGAACTCATATACAAGAGGAGTTTAATCTTGAATGATGATTTGATTGATTACTAAAGTGTTTAGGTATTCAATACAAGCAACAGGTTGATAGATTGAATGAATGAACTACAAAATGACCATCTCACTAGGTGATATAACCGTTTGGGTATTCCAGACAGGCATCTTAAGTGTTGAGATAGGCGTTTGGGTGGTCAGTCTAATCAAAGATTGAATTGGTTAAGTTATGCCCTATGAATTGATCGATTCAAGTAGTTGAACCGATTGGCTTGACTTAGGCTCACCAGATGACCAACTAGGTGAGAGAGATGAGAATCTTACATGGGTGAGACAGCTTGGTTGGGTCAAACGAAGGTTCTGGATGTTTCCCGAACTTGTTTAAATTACACATTACTTGGAGTGTAAGGAATTAATATGTGATATTAATTGGAATCAAAATTGCCAAATTTGTGTGTGATTAGGAAACTTCCAGACGACCATCTCGCAGTGCGCGATGACCATCTGGGTGTGCCAGATGACCATTTGGAGTGTCGCAGGTTGCAAAAATTCAAGATTTTCTGGTCCCTTCCACTCCCGCACAATCCCATACATATTGGGAACCCTGACCCTAACCCCTCCTATAAAAGAAGGGGTACTGGGGGGCTTCCTAAAAAACAACACATACAACTGAGAATCAATTCCACTGACAACTATTGTGCTCTCTGGTTGTGGTAAATGAGAGAGCCCAAGCAAGTCCTACCTGGCAAGGGAGGGATAGCTATGGGAGAGAACAACTGAGAGTTGTTGTGGGAGAGCAAGTCAGTGATTGGTAATCCAACAGGAGGGACAACTCCTTCCTGACTGTTCTTGTTAAATGATAAGAGTTCTAGTTGGTCTGTATGGACTACTCTAGAGGCATGAGTCCTTTGGTTGTTTCTCAGAGAGCATAGTCAGCCTGCAGTCTGTGACAAGACATAGGATTCGTTGCAGAATTCGTTATGTTCATTATCCGTGGTGAAAGCCAGGAGCTGCACAACCATTATACAAGAGCAACTAGTTCACAGTTTCTTTGAAGCAATTTGTTGTTGCTAGACTTGCTCTAGGACTGGGTATAACTCGCTAACCATCCTTCCTATTTCATAGTAGTTGACGTTATCTTACTGTGGAATATAGATAGATAAAATTTTAGTTTATGCTTATATACTCTGTTCCCATATTTCCCAATAGTGGTATCAGAGCCACATCAATTTATTATGATTTCGGATAACCAATATGATTGGATTTTGGTTTAATCATTTATTGCTTATGATATGAATATTTAAACTGTCTCGTATTCATATCTGATCAAAGAACACACAACCCCAAACTAATATATATATATATATATATGCAATTTACACATGTCACCCTAAAAGCAATTTTGATGGTGGATTTGTAGCATGGCTATGGCCAATAACCTAATGTCTGTGTGTGGTTGGATTATTTGGTTACTCTTGTTTATCTCAATTTGTGTACTGAACCTCTGCCTATTTCTTCCCAATGTAAAGTTAATTCTTTCCTACCTTTACTCCCCTCGAATGTAGCTTGATGTTTCTCTACACAATGTAATAGTTTAATAGAAATAGGATAGTTTCTTTTCTTGCAACGATGATGAAGATGATCATCACCAGATGAGACGACCAGTTCGTGAGACGGGTCGACCATCTAGAGGACCATGGAGGATCGAATGATGGATCCAGAAGAACACCTGGTGGGGCCAACTGACTATTTAGAAGGAGTCCAAACATTGATTGGTCTACAGGCCAGATGGTCGTTCGTGTAAATCAACCAACCGACCAAGAGGTGAGATGACTGATTTAAGGGTTGAACCGATCTACCCAGATTGGCAAGCACGGGTCTACACTAACAACATGTTCATACATGTGATGTGATGATTGAACTAGGTGGTAGTGATTCATTGTGCATCCAAGGAATCACAAGTAGAGATGGCCATAAACATCACTTTTTGTTTTATATTGCACGTTTATGCTGTGGGATATAACATGTACATGGTAAGTACTATATATCTGGTGATTGGATACAATATATGTAAATATATATGATATATATAAAATCCCTCAATCAAACATATTAAGTCTAAGATGCTTTCTGATAGAAATACACATGAAAAGCATGTTCGACTAAGTGTAGGTTACACCTCCGCATGGTGTGTTGTCTATGTTGTAGAAGTGTGATGGTAATAATATAGGTTCTGCCTCCAGGGGTGCATTATTATCGTATTGGCTATTGGGTCAGGCTTAACTGGTAATTCTCAGAGCGTCTAGGATCAGAAGCATGTAGATAATTATGGCAAAGATTTGCACATATCATCTATCAAAAATTACATATGATGTAATTGGAAAAAGTTACCTACCTTGATAATTAATTGTGTTTTGTGGCATTGCTCAGACGATAGTTGAATTATCTTGGATCTTTATCATTAGATAATTGTTCACTGCAATTTTCTGAATTGATACTTGAGGGTTATCAATTTGAACAAAATAATGAGAATGATAATAAATTAAATACCTAATTATTATTGACCAAATTTTAATCAAATCAAATCAAATGTAAAATGAGTTTTTGACCAATTGCAAATTCTTTTGTAGATCAAATGGCAACGAACAACAATCACTTTTCTGTGCAATCAGTCCTTGACAAGGAAAAACTAACTGGGAACAACTTCCACATTTGGTTTAGGATGTTGAGAATCGTTGTCGCACATGAGTGTAAGCTATATGTCCTGGAAATGCCAGAACCAGAGGAACCACCTCAAAATGCAGTAAGGGATGATAGGGATGCTTGCAAGAAGCATATTTAAGACAACATGGATGTCAAATGTTTGATGCTATGCTCCATGAACTATGAGTTGCAGAGGTAGCAAGAGAATATGGGTGTGATTGAGATGGTCACACATCTCAAGAATATGTACCACTATCAGGAAAGACAAGAGAGCTATGATGTCTCTAAGACACTATTCAAATACAACATGGAAGAAGGAGATCAAGTAGGTCCTCATGTACTCAAGCTGATTGGGTATGTGGAGAACGTAGGAAGACTAGAATTCCCCTTGGGTCAAGAGTTGGCCACTGATGTGATTTTGCAGTCCCTATCAGAGTCATATAGTCAGTTTTTCATGAACTACAAGATGAACGAATTTGACAAGCCATTGACAGAGTTGTTGGACATGTTGAGAACAGTTGAGACACAGATGAAGATTGACAAGCCCAAGTCTATGATGATGATCATCAAGACAAAGGGGAAGTCTAAAGGCAAAGGCAAATATAAAAAGAGTTCTAAATCTAGCTAGAGCCCAAGTCTTCAGATCTCAAAGAAAAAGGTGGAGTAAGGAAAGTAAGAGGTGTTTGTCACCATTGTTACCAGCCTAGACATTGGAAAATAAATTGCCCACTCTGGTTAGAGGAACTAAAGAAGAAGGAAGACATTGAGGCCTCCACTTTAGGTATAAATGTTATAAGATAAGTTTGATTACTTATTTAGCTTGGTATGCGATACCAAATAGATATCTGACTTACTGATGTGAAAGATCTGACAAGAAGTAAAGACCTTCATGGAAGAACAAAGATGGACAAGGCAGAGCAAGTGTTTTGGAAGCTTTGGTATGCTTTAAATTTATCATTAGCCCAATGGGCATGTAATAGAGTTAGTAGAACTGCTATTTCATTATGCCAATAAAATGGAAACATTTACTTTAGAACATCTTGTATGAAAATGATGATATATCAACAAAGTAAGATATTATTGTTTCTATTTCAAAAGATATGATCTTGCATGACAATGTACAAACATCTAAATAATCCTTGTATGAAATATTTTGAGATGAATGTTTATAACATTAATACCTAAGGATTATAATTGATAACTCAAGATTATCATTAGTAGTAGTCACCTTGGACATATATAAGAAATGCATATCTAGAATACATATTGATGTTAATCTAGATTCCCTTGGTTATTGAACCTAAGGAAATATGCAAGTCTTACTTACGCACAATATGACATGACATTCTTCACTAAATGTAGTGGGAGGATAAGTCTTCCATCATACATCATACAAGTGATGCATGAAGATCTTATGGAATGACTACTATAGATAATAACTCAGACCTCATTTCATTTACTGGTAGTATGATGATATGTACTTAGTATAAATGTAAATCTCTTGAAGTGATCAAAGAGATTATAATTGAAGTATGACATTGATGAAAGTATTAAGAAACTTTGATGAGATCAAATGTTGAAATACTTTACATCAATACCATGAGTACCTTCAAAGAAAGAACTGTGATAGTGTATCACAATTTGAATACATCTGAACATGGTGATGTGTCAGTTTGAAGGAATCATATTATGATGAGTCATGACATAATTATCAATTAGTCTAATATTCTTATCCTCATAAATAAATACTCATCACTAAATAATGTACCACATGAATGGTTTGCAAGACATCATATATGATATGATTTCAGAATGTCCCAGTATGTCTAAAGTATTAAAACCTACATTGAGAAAGTAGTTTCTTGAAAAGGTTTATCCATAAACCATGATTGTTGAATGTTACTATCAATCCCAATCCAATAACAAAATGTTTTGTTATTAGGATAACTGAGTTCCTAAAGAATCAATGGGAGAAAAAGTAGAATTCAAAATGTTCGAGATCAACAAAGTGATACAGTAAGAACTAAGAGAATCACAAGTTGTTGTGGAATTTGACGTGGTATTTTAAACGCACTAACAAACTCACTCGAGGTTGAAATCCTCGAGCTTTTACCAATACCAAAGTGCAATAATACCACCCACAAGAGGACGAGTCTTATCGTAGTATAGTTAAGGATCGAACCCAAAGGACAACGTTTTTAAGAATCTTTGTCAGTCTAGTCTATTTCGAGTTAAGGCTAATATTTAAAACGATTGGTTGATTTGAGGTTAACTAATTGCAGGAAAGTAAAAGCTGAATTAAAGTTGGGTTTGAAATAGTGATATGGAATTGCTGGGATGGTACCAGGTTTCACCACCACTACACACGCAAACACATTCAATTGCAAACGATCCAGGCAAGATATATCAATCAAAATAGAGCTGCTGCAAAACTCCCCATATGGGCGTTAGGTTCGCGTAAGCATCACCTTAGGCATCAGATGTCTCGTCACCATCCGGATCACTTACTTACGGCTCTGAAGATACAGAAATCCAACGAAGGTTGTGGGCCCCCTATACAGGCGTTAGGCACACAGAAGCGTCACTGAAGGTTAGATGGCTCGTCCCCTCGCAGATCATACATTTATGACCTCGATGAAATCCCATCCTATTTCTAGTTTGGGAGTCATCTACATTAACCGATAAGCAAGCAGGCGGTTAATATACGAGCAAACATTGACGATTAACAAGAAGATACAAAATCCAACTAAGGCTGTGAACCCCCTATACAAGCGTTAGGCACACATAAGTGTCACCGAAGGCTAGATGGCTCGTCCCCTCGCAGATCATACACTTACGACCTCAAGGAATCCCATTCTATTTCTAGTTTGGGAGTCAACTTGTTAAATGACATTCAATCCTACATATAGATGTTCTCGCAACATAGGAAGAACAAAGATGAAAGCAAGCAATTAATCAAACTACGAACATAACGGTTAACAATGAAATGAAGAGTTATATACATTGCCATGGAAAGTTTAACAATATAACATGTTTGCATGGGCATCGGGGATAGTCCCCGCACCCCAGCGAAATGGTACTACTCACTCATGATGCGAGAAAAAAGAAGAGTGAGAAAGAGAGAGAAATCCTCCATGAACTCGGTGCAGAAAGTAGTCACAGCTCGGTGAAGAAGATACGGCCTCCTACGTCATGTCGGAGCAGATCTGGACACGAACGGGAGTTGCCAAGACAGACCGGACAGTCTCCCTCACTCCGTCTTCTTTCTCTCCTCAGGCTCCTTGGTTGCAACACGGGAAGTAGGTGAAATGAAACTGGCGTGGACTAGACTGGTTTTGGATCGGACCTGTGTACAGGCAGCCTGTCGGCGTCCCGGAACCGATGCCTAAATGAGGTCCCTTGGGGTCCTATTTATAGGCACATATCTGTCCCTCACACACCTACTTTAGCAAATGGTTTTGGCATTCAGTCTTTATATTTTCCAGTAAATGGTCTTCAAATCCGTTCGGTTTGCATTGGCAATTAGCGGCAAACGGTTTGGGTTGTCCTCCAAACGGTCTCGCACTAATGACTTATCTGCACGGTCTTGCGAGTTTATAGCAACCGGTCTTGCATAGGCTCATACGGTCTTGGTATTGCATGCAGACTCATGCATGTGGTTTTGCTAGCAACGTGACCATACGGTCTTGTGATAATTTCATTCATTCGATCTCATGAAAATGTCCAATGCATGCATGCATGCCTTCCAATGCACGTAGCTCTTTCAATCAGCTGGGTCCATTTGGACTTCACACGCATGCTGTCATTCGGTCTTCACTTCTTGCATCGAAAACGGTTTTTGCTGCTCAAACGGTCTTGAGATAGTATGGGCTCAAACGGTCTTGAGACCACATGGGCTCAAACGGTATTGAGACCGCATGGGCTCAAACGGTCTTGAGACCGCATGGGTTCAAACGGTCTTGAGACCGCATGGGCTCGAACGGTCTTGAGACCGCATGGGCTCAAACAATCTTGAGACCGCATGGGATCAAACGGTCTTGAGACCGCATGGGTTCAAACGGTCTTGAGACCGAATGGGTGGAATTGCTTGGTTAGATTTCTTGATCGGAGCCAGAGATGAAGGTGGACCTTGACTACTTGTTCAACTTTGTCAAAACCTGCATTAAATGAACAATGTTTAGTTAAAACCTTGATAATTGAATCAACTAAGTAGTTTTGCACATTATGATTCATATTGAGTGAAATTCTATGTATAGAGTTGAATTGGCCCCAAAGTGATAATTGAATTTCATGATGAAAATACATTCATCAAAATACCCCGAACTTAAACGTTGCTCGTCCTCGAGTAACACAAAATTTGAAACAGTCATCAAATGAATACTTTCAATTCGTGTGATTTCTTCATCTTCACATCACGAATGTTTTCTTTCTACTCAATATGACTCAGTATCTCAACCTCCTGAGACCACTAAACAAATATTATCATATCTTCGTCTTTGAGTTCATTTTCCAAAATCACTTCCTCCTCACCTTTTCCAACAACAAGCATGTCAAAGAGTTTTGTAAGAGTTCAGAGACACCCGCAGAACAATAAGTGTGCATTTGATATGACACTGGTGTTTTCCAGGATAGGGTAGGTAATTATTGTGCCATTAGGTAGAAAAGGGAGTGAATGGTGGTATGGAAGGAAGAAATAAATCTCTCCTCTATTCGAATCAAGATTTTTATTTGCTTTGCAATTTCATTTATTGCATTTTTTTGAGTGTGAATCCCTCCTCTATTCGACTCGAGATTGCATTTCTTTATGTGTGCGCTTTGGCATCTTTTTGTTTGCAAATCTCTCCTCTATTCGATTCGAGATTGCATTTTTGGTGATACACCCCTATTTGTTTGCGAGGGGTATGGAAGAAGCAGATAAAGAGGGAAGTGGTGTGCCACCCCGAACTTAGGGTTTGGCACATATTTGGCTATTTTAGTTTCTTTTTGATGAATGGTTGGGTACGAAGATGATAGAAGAAGTGTAGAAGAGAGTTCAGATCAGAATGCAACTTGATTTACAATTCAGTGCACCAGGTTGTTCTCTTTATCAAACTCTACTCAAATAATGACTTGATGGGGATCTGGTGGGGAATCCATGCTATTGTTCCACAAATCAGTTAGGAAGCATGACATGTTTGATCCCTATCAGTTTGACAGACACTTATCACTTTTGCAAAAGTATCATGATGTTAGGAATCATAAGCTTCACAAGATGATTTCAATCAAAAGATTTGTTTCAAAAAGTGGTCCTTTTGAGGATTTACTTCGAATAAGGAGGATATAATGATTCAAAATGCATAGCAGATTAGTTAGTGATTTTTAATGAAACGAGGAAGCATCAAAAAGTGTCAAAAATTCATCAAGTATCTGTTCAATCTCTTTGAAAAACATTAAAGAATTTTGAAAATTTTGAATTTTTTATCAAGAATGTGATAGTGAAAACTTAAGTATGAAAAGGATGGGTGTATGTGGAAAGTGAGGTACGTACCACCCACCCTCCACCCTGAACTTAGAGATTTTTTCGTCCTAAGCAAACCCTAAATCCAAGATGGAGGGGAAAAATCATGCCAGGAGGTGTGGTTGCATTCTGATCAGCGCGCATCCTCTTATCTAAAAATCTCAAAGGTGAAGGGAATTAGATCTTAAAATAGCATCTTGCGATGTGAATTTTATTTAATGAAAAATTAACTACAATGTAAAAACAAAATTGAAGAAATATTCTAATTTGAAGATAAAAGTAAAACAAATTTATCGATCGGGTTGCCTCCCGACAAGCGCCTTTGTTTTACGTCGATGGCTCGACTGAATTCTTCATCTTCATGGTGGATCCTTTGGATTGGTGAGTTCCAGCATTGTTTTGGTGCCTATGTCAATTGAGGTGAAATATCTCTTCAAGCGATGACCATTTGCCATAAATTCACCTGACTTTCAACTCCATAGAGAGAAAGCACCATGTGGGGAGGTGCTTTTGACAATGTAAGGTCCAGACCAACGAGAACGGAATTTCCCTAGGAATAACTTCAACCTTGAGTTGAATAGCAGAACTTGGTCTCCCACTTGTATGTCTTTTCTTTTCAGATGTCCATCGTGCCAAAGTTTTGTGTGTTCTTTGTAGATTCGTGCATTCTCATAAGTTGTCATCCTGAGTTCATCCAGCTCTTGGAGTTGTTGAATCCTGGCTTGGCCAGCTTCTTTCATATCAAAGTTTAATTATTTAATTTCCCACCATATCTTGTGTTCTAGTTCGACTGGAAGGTGGAAAGCCTTTCCATATATTAATCTAAAAGGTGTAGTCCCAATAGGGGTTTTATAAGCAGTTCGATAGGCCCATAAGGCGTCGTTGATTTTCATTGACCAATCTTTTTAGTGCGTCCTACAATTTTTTTTCAGAATAGCCTTTAGTTGACGGTTAGAGACCTCTACCTGTCCACTTGTTTGTGGATGGTAAGGCGAGGCTACCTTATGTGTTACACTGTATTTTCTCAGAAAAGCTTCAAAGCTCCTTTCAAGGAAGTGGGACCCTCCGTCAAATATCACGATTCGTGGCACTCCAAAATGGGGGAAAATAATATCTTTGAATAATTTGATGATGGGTTTGGAATCACTAGTGACAGTTGGTATAGCTTCAACCCATTTTGAGACATAGTCTACGGCCACTAGGATGTATGAAAATCCATGAGAAGATGGGAATGGACCCATGTAGTCCACTCCCCAAACATCGAATATCTCTACTTCGTGCCATAGATTCAGCGGCATCTCATCTCTCTTTGTTATATTGCCTGATCTTTGACATTTGTCACATGATAGGACAAAGTTGTAGGAATCTTTGGATATGGTTGGCCAGAAGAATCCACATTGCAAAACCTTCAAAGCAGTCTTTTTAGAGCTCATATGTCCTCCCACTGGTCCTGAGTGACATTGTTCCAAAATAAGTTGAGCTTCTTCTTCGGCGATACATCGTATATATAGGCCATCAACACCTAGTTTAAAGAGATATGGCTCATCCCAGTGATATTGCTTTACATCATGCATGAACTTCTTCAGTGCATTCCCAGTGCATTGAGGATGGATGACCCCAGCAACAAGGTAGTTCACATAATCCGAGTACCACGGTATAACTTCTGAGACCTTCATTAGTTGATCATCCGGAAGAGAATCGCTAATCGGAATCTTCTCGGTATCTTGAGTGTGGATGTGGTTGAGGTGGTCTGCTACAACATTCTCTGTACCTTTTTTATCTCTTATCTCTAAATCAAATTCATGTAATAGAAGGATTCATCTAATCAACCTGGGTTTTGCATCTTTCTTTGCCAGAAGGTAACGAATGGCAGCGTGGTCTGTGTAGACAATGACCCTTGAACCAATTAGGTAGGATCTGAACTTGTCAAAGGCATACACGACAGCTAGAAGTTCTTTCTCGGTAGTTGCATAATTCCTTTGAGATTCATCGAGAGTTTTTGATGCATAATAGATCACGTAATGTTTCTTCTCTATACATTGTCCAAGTACAACACCCACAACATAATCACTGGCATCACATATGATTTCGAATGGGTGATCCCAATCAGGAGCTCTAATGATGGGAGTGGTTGGAAGGGCTTGTTTCAGTGTGTTGAAGGTTTTGACACATTCTTCATTGAAATTGAAATCAGTATCCATTAGTAATAGGTTCGTCATTGGCTTCGTTATCTTGGAAAAGTCCTTTATAAATCTTCTATAAAATCCCGCATGACCTAGAAAAGCACGGACTTCTTTTATGTTTGTTGGAATATCTATTTTAGAAATCACTTCAATCTTGTCTTTATCTACTTCAATTCCTCTATTGCTGACCCTATGACCAAGGACAATGCCTTCTCTTACCATAAAATGGAACTTTTCCCAGTTTAGCACAAGATGTGCTTCTTCACAATGTTTGAGGACCAGGGAGAGGTGCTTTAGACATGAATCGAATGAATCTCCATAAAAAAAACCATCCATGAAAACCTCCATAATTGTTTCAATAAGACCAAAATATATGGCGGCCATGCAACATTGGAAAATTGCGGGCGCATTATAGAGACCAAACGACATTCTTTTAAACGCATATGTTCTGAATGGGCAGGTAAAGGTTGTTTTCTCTTGGTCATCTGGATGTATGGGTATTTGATAGAATCCAGAGTAACCATCAAGATAACAAAAATATTCTTGATGAGCTAACCTTTCTAGGACTTGATCAAGGAAGGGCATAGGAAAATGATCCTTTCGAGTTGCCTTGTTCAATTTTCTATAATCTATGCACATCCTCCACCCTGTGACTGTTTGAGTGGGGATGAGTTCATTGTTTTCATTCCGTATAACAGTTGTTCCACCTTTCTTCAGGACTACATGTACTGGGCTCACCCATGTCGAATCAGATATCGAATAGATTATTCCAGCGGTGAGCAGTTTAATGACCTCGCTATGGACCACTTCCTTCATATTTGGGTTCAATTTCCATTGATGCTCAATAGTAGGTTTATGATCTTCCATCATAGGGATCTTGTGCATACACAACACTTGACTGACCCCAGTGAGGTCACTCATTTTATAACCGATGGCTTTCTTTCTTTCCCTTAATTCCTTCAGAAGTTTCTCTTCTTGTTCGTCTGTTAGATTGGAATTTATAATAACTGGACAAACGTTGACATCATCTAAGAACACGTACTTCAGTCCTTCGGGCAGAGGCTTCATTTCGGGAGCTTCTTGTTTTTCACTTGTTTCTTCTGTAGTTTCGATAGCTTTGAGTTCTTCACTAGTGGCTTCAACATCTTCTTTAGCTGAGTCGAGGGATTCAATGCAATCCTTTACTTGTTCATCAATTGATTCATCAACTGATGGGTTCATTAGGGCAACTTCTAAAGGATCATCTGATTCATGATGCTCTTGAGTCAGAAGTGACATTTTCTCAATGCAATCAATCAGATATACTTCTTATTGCATACTTGGTCTTCTCATACTTTCAAAAACTTTAAATTCGAGAGTTTCTTTGCCTAATCTGAGCAGTAAGGTACCAGCTTCAACATCAATCAGGGCTCTTGCAGTGGCATGGAACGGACGACCAAAGATGAGAGGATATCTGGTATCTTCTTTAATGTCCATAATGACAAAGTCACATGGAACATATGTGTCCTTGCCTACCTTGACAGGGACATCTTTGAGGATTCCTAACAGACGTTTTATCGAATTGTCTGCAAGCTGTATAGTCATGCCAGTAGGTAGCAATTATGCGAACCCTAGTCTCTTGCACAGGCTAAGTGGCATAATAGAGATGCTTGTGCCGAGATCTGCTAATCCTTTCTTGCATGATGAATCGCCAATATGACATGAAATTCCAAAGGATCCTGGGTCTTTTTATTTCTTTGGCATCTTGCTCAATATGATATCCGATGTAGTTGTAGCCAGTTTTACTATCTCATATTCTTCAGTTATATACTTCTTGGTGAGGAGTCACTTTAGGTACTTAGTCCAGGCTGGTATCTCACCCAGAGCATCCAAAAAGGGTATATCAACATGAAGTTTCTGCATAGCTTCTTTAAATTTATTGAATCTAGTATCAATCTTGGTTTGCCTTAGACGAGCTGGGAAAGGTATACGAGGCTTATATACAGGAATATCAGGTTCTGGTGTTTCAGTTTCTTCATCAGTAGGTTTCTCAGGACTTCCCTTATCTGTCTTTTCATCTTTTGATTGAGACTCTAGAGTTGTTGAGTTTTGGACAATTACAGGTTCATCCTCGTATGTAATAACCACATGTGTCTTTATAGGGGGATCCAAATAGTCTTTTCCTGACCTAGTGGTGACTGCCTTCAACTTTTCAGGATGCTTAGGGTTGTTCTCAGGTTGGCCAGAAAAGACTCCAGCGGGTGGCTTTATGCTAGCTGCAAGTTGAGCTAATTGAGATTCAATAGACTTCTGTTGAGCTTGTTGGTTGGCTATCATAGTTTGCTGAGTTTGCAACATCTTTTCAATGGCTGATAGCTTGTCATCAGAAGAGACGGGTCTCACTTGCTGTCCTTGCTGTTGATTGAGATTCTGATACTAAGAGTTTTTTTGATAATTATTGTAGTTCCTATTCTGAAAGTTCCCCTTGAAATTTCCTTGATTCCCAAAATTCTATTGTTGATTATACTGGAATCCTGGTGGGCCTCTTAGTTGATTATTCAAACCAAATTGATGTGAGTTTACCACTCCAGAGGGTTTCCATATTGAAAACCTGGGTGATTCCTATTCTGATTCGAATTGTAATAACTTTGTCCAGGAATAGTGTTGATAGCATTAAGATTTTCCATCTGACCATTATCTCCTTGTCCACACACATTGCTCAGTACAACGTCATAGAGAACATTGCATGATAAAGTGGAATGATCGGTGCTCTTACATGCTTCACAGAACATGGAAGTGGACTTGACATGTTCCGCTTGCTGAGTGGGTGAACGTCCTCTTCCAATAGCAGCTAGAGATGATTCAATATGGTCTTGCTTGGCAACTAAGATCTTCAAGGTTTCAGCGATAGACTTGTACTCGGGAGTAGCTTCGGCCATAACTACTTTCAAGACTCCTTTACCTACAGATCTACCCCAATTGGCTTGATTTTCTGCTCCCAGAGTGACAACTCTCCATGCACTGTCATAACTTTGACGCATGAAGTTTCCTCCAGATGAGGAATCTAGAAACCTCTTAATATCATCATCCACACCCCTATAGAAAATTTTGATGAGTTGGTTCTTAGGAATTCTTTGGTATGGACATTTGCGTAGAAGCTCTTTGTACCTATCCCATGCTTCAGAGAGAGTTTCTCCAGATACTTGAGTGAAATTTGTTATCCGGCCCCTAATTTCATATGTGAGAGATGGAGGATAGAATTTTTCCAGAAACACATTTTGGAGTTGTTCCCAGGTGGTGATGGGTATTTCACTTTGCAATGAATTGTACCAACTTATGGCTCTATCAGCAAGGGAATACTTGAAGAGACGGAGTCGAATGGCATCATCAATGACTCCATTTTGCTTTGTCATAGCACATAGATCGATGAATCTCAAAAGATGTTCTTGGTTGTCCTCTGCTTGTTTGCCATAGAAAGGGTTGTTTTGAAGCAATGTAATCCAATGTGCCCTAATCTCAAAATTGGTAGCATTGATGGGAGGAGGCTGTACTGGATGATGAACATTCACAGCTTTTGGGATTGAGAACTCTCTAAGATCCCTTTGTAGTTTAGCTGCTTGTGCTGCTGCTTGTGCTGCTAGGATTTCCTGCTGAACCGCAGCCCTGGCTTCTTGCATGAACCTCTCTCTTTGTGCATTGATGGCTTGAGCCACCCTTCAGGATACTTCTTCTTCCTGAGCCATCCTTTCTTGATTTTCTTAGATTTGACGATGAAAAGTTTTGTCTATCTCGGGATCAAAGCTTGCTGTGAGTCTGGGGCTGTCCGAACGGTGCATGCACTATGTCTTGGATTGTACCTGAATTTAGAAAGATTTCGAAAGTGAGATTCACAGAGTAGAGTCAAATTAAGTAGATGGTCAATTGTGTCAAAATAAAAAGAAAAATCCTAAATTAGTCTTAAAAGAACTAGATTTGACTAACTGATTCCGTTGTCCCCAGCAACGGCGCCAAAATTTGACGTGGTATTTTAAACGCACTAACAAACTCACTCGAGGTTGAAATCCTCGAGCTTTTACCAAAACCAAAGTGCAATAATACCACCTGCAAGCGGATGAGTCTTATCGCAGTATAGTTAAGGATCAAACCCAAAGGACAACGTTTTTAAGAATCTTTGTCAGTCTAGTCTATTTCAAGTTAAGGCTAATATTTAAAATGATTGGTTGATTTGAGGTTAACTAATTGCAGGAAAGTAAAAGCTGAATTAAAGTTGGGTTTGAAACAGTGATATGGAATCGCTGGGATGGTACTAGGTTTCACCACCGCTACACACGAAACACATTCAATCGCTAACGATCCAGGCAAGATATATCAATCCAAATAGAGCTGCTGCAAAACCCCCCATATGGGCATTAGGTTCACATAAGCATCACCTTAGGCATCAGATGTCTCGTCACCATCCGTATCACTTACTTACGACTCTGAAGATACAAAAATCCAACGAAGGTTGTGGGCCCCCTATACAGGAGTTAGGCATACAAAAGCGTCACCAAAGGCTAGATGGCTCGTCCCCTCGCGGATCATACACTTACGACCTCAATGAAATCCCATCCTATTTCTAGTTTGGGAGTCAACCGCATTAACCGATAAGCAAGCAGGCGGTTAATATACGAGCAAACATTGACGATTAACAAGAAGATACAAAATCCAACTAAGGTTGTGAACCCCCTATACAGGCGTTAGGCACACAGAAGCGTCAGCAAAGGCTAGATGGCTCGTCCCCTCGTGTATCATACACTTATGACCTCAAGGAATCCCATTCTATTTCTAATTTGGGAGCCAACTTGTTGAACGATATTCAATCCTACATATAGATGTTCTCGCAACATAGGAAGAACAAAGATGAAAGCAAGCAATTAATCAAACTACGAACATAACAGTTAACGATGAAATGAAGAGTTATATACATTGCCATGGATAGTTTAACAATATAACATGTTTGCATGGGAAGCGGGGCTAGTCCCCGCACCCCAGTGAAATGGTACTCTCGCTCATGATGCGAGAAACAAGAAGAGTGAGAAAGAGAGAGAAATCCACCATGAACTCGGTGTTGAAGGTAGTCACAACTCGGTGAAGAAGATACAGTCTCCTACGTCATGTCGGAGCAGATCTGGATGCGAACGGGAGTTGCCAAGACAGACCGGACAGTCTCCCTCGCTCCATCTTCTTTCTCTCCTTAGCCTCCTTGGTTGCAACACGTGCAGTAGGTGAAATGAAATTGGCGCGGACTAGACTGGTTTTGTATCAGACCTGTGTATAGGAAGCCCGTCGGCGTCCTGGAACCGATGCCTAAATGAGGTCCCTTGGGGTCCTATTTATAGGCACAGATCTGTCCCTCATGCTTTTGGTGTGAGTTCAAATGGTTTTGGTAAATATCTTCTTTAAACGGTTTGCATGGTTCCACTTTACTAAACGGTTTCATAACTTCAGCCCATACGGTCTTCAAGCAGCAATCGGCCAAGCGGTTTACATCTCATGCAGTTTGCATGTTATTGTTGCCTACACGTGAGCAGCTAAACGGTCTTCACATACCTACTTTAGCAAACGATTTTGGCATTCGGTCTTTGTATTTTCCAGCAAACGGTCTTCAAATCTGTTTGGTTTGCATTGGCAATTAGCGGCAAATGGTTTGTGTTGTCTGCCAAACGGTCTCACACTAATGACTTATCTGCACGGTCTTGTGAGTTTACAACAACTGGTCTTGCATAGGCTCATACGGTCTTGGTATTGCATGCGGACTCATGCATGCGGTTTTGCTAGCAACGTGACCATACAGTCTTGTGATAATTTCCTTCATTCGATCTCATGCAAATGTCCAATGCATGAATGCATGCCTTCCAATGCACGTAGCTCTTTCAATCAGCTGGGTCCATTCAGACTTCACACGCAGGCTGTCATTCGGTCTTCACTTCTTGCACCGAAAATAGTTTCTGCTGCTCAAACGGTCTTGAGACAGCATGGGCTCAAATGGTCTTGAGACCGCATGGGCTCAAATGGTCTTGAGACCGCATGGGGTCAAACGGTCTTGAGACCGCATGGGCTCAAACAGTCTTGAGACCGCATGGGCTCAAACGGTCTTGAGACCACATGGGTTCAAATGGTCTTGAGACTGCATGGGCTCAAATGGTATTGAGACCGCATGGGCTCAAACGGTCTTGAGACCGCATGGGCTCAAATGGTCTTGAGAGTGCATGGGTTCAAACGGTCTTGAGACCGAATGGGTGGAATTGCTTGGTTAGATTTCTTGCTCGGAGCCAGAGATGAAGGTGGACCTTGACTACTTGTTCATCTTTGTCAAAACCTGCATTAAATGAACAATGTTTAGTTAAAACCTTGCTAATCGAATCAACTAAGTAGTTTTGAACATTATGATTCATATTTAGTGAAATAGTATGTATAGAGTTGAATTGGTCCCGAAGTGATAATTGAATTTCATGATGAAAATACATCCATCAGAATTTCAAGTTCATCATGTAACATAGAATAAAATAGTTCTAGTAAGACATGTCTGAAATTGAGGATTGTGTATCCAATAGATCAAACAGGTTGGTCATAGGATAATGAGCCAACTAGTCAACTAGAAGCTATTAAGAACCATAATCTGAGTAATGGCTCAAGGCCATTATGTGATCCATGTAAGCTAACAAGGTAGGACCTTGGAAGTGCCACCTAAAAGGGTAATGCCTAAAGTGTGCAGTAATGACTTGTTGCCAAGACCTATGTGGACAACATAAAAGGGAAAATTGGATGAAAAAGATTTTCAAATCAATTCAAGTTTTTGAACATGATAGAAATTCCTTTACCAATTGTCAAGCTTGTTGTTGTAGTTAAAATAGACAATGAGATTTGGCATATGAAGTTTGAAACATGATTCCTAAAAAGGAATACTTGAGAGGATGTGTACGTGATGCAACATAAAAAGCTTTTATAACTTCAAGAATGCAAATAAGGTCTATATATAAACTATGAGGTTCAACCTAGGATTGAAGCAAGCATCTCAGAGATGGGGATCTTTTGACTTAACAAGATAGTCAAAGAGTTTGACTTGAATCAAGATATAAAATGAAATCTGAGTTTACTAAAGATTTAGTGGGAGCATATATGAATATTCCACATGTGATAAGGAATAACATCTCAATATTGTGAATATCAAAGTCTGGCATGGAAAACCCCTTCAACAATGAAGGATTGAATGAAAACATCTTATGAGATAAGGATCAAGACCTATAAGATAGTTATTGAATGTTTCACAATTGAAGTTTGTATGCATACAATAGCAATGTGGTGAAGGAGTTCAATACCAAAGGATTCAATGAGAGAGAATCTGGATTGGTATCTCATCAACCTTATATTCCAATTCTTATGAAGAATGGAAATATCATGAATAAGATGCCATATGATGGATCTATCATGAATGCTATAGATGTACTTATCCCATATAATCTCATGTATATTGGACATGACAAGATGATACTAAATTCCAATAAGGACTATTGGAATATCCATTAGTTCTTAAGAAGTATTTAAGGATAGATTTCTAGTCAATGAGGATAGCAATAAAAGGAAGAGTTGGGTGTAAAGAATTGCATCGATGCAAGCTTCCATAATGACAAAATGATCTTAAATAAAATATGTTTGATTTAAAAAAGAGAAATGTTGTTAGTTGGAAGGGTTCCTAACTAATAGCCCTTGATTCTATTCTACAAATAGAAGTCGAGTATACTTGTGTTGTCAACACAGAGTGATACTATATGGATCTAAAAGTTCATATGATAAACTTATATATGTTCCAACCATTGATGATTCAGTAGAAGTACTGCGACAACAATGGAGCTACTTTTTAGGCAAGGAATATCAGATACCATATACAATAGTTTCATCTCAGAGCAAAGAGATAAGAAACATGCAATATACTGACTAATAGCAAAATGTTGCTAACCCGCTGGATTTGCACTAGTGCATCATAAGCATGGTGGACATGTTTGGATCACTAAGAATATGATTCGTGGGTGATTGGATCTAAGTGCAAGTGGGATTCTGTTGGTAAGATATGCCCTAAGAGCCAATGATATGATGATTGACATGGCATATTACATAAAGTATTTAATTGATAATAATATTAATAAAGGTAAGCTTCTAATTCATCTAATTTACTCATTTATGATATAATGAGGAGATGGAGTGAATGCCTATAGAATGATAAACACTCAATGGTGTATGTTTTCAAGTACATGACTTGGAGGATGAGATCATGCAAATGCTAAGAGTATGTACATTTTTATCACGTCCCTCGTCAGTTGTTACTGTGGAAGGTATATATACACCAGTAACACTAAAGACTATAGTGTGGGTTGGTTGATGACAGAATCTCATTGGCCATGATGTGGCAATATCAAACCAAGTGCATAGATACATGTTAGGGAACAATGTATCAGACAAACCCACCTTGAGAGTGACACATGGAAACCATAATTGGTGGTCATAGTCACCTCTCATAGTGAAGGTGGTGATTGTGATTCTTAGACCTGAAATCAATGCACTTGTCACATGTCGTTGGGTATGCTTTGACATCATCAAATGCAAGCCTGAAATATGGGTTGTTATAAAGGTGATGATTGGGTGACTTTAACACATGGGGATAGACTGTGAGTGATAGATATGGGATTTGCCCCAACTACTGAAGATCGATATCCTGGCCACTTGATAGATGAGACTGAGAAACGCATGTGCATGTACATATGAATTAATATATGATATTGAGGTCACATTATCTCAGACAATCTACTCTTAGTTCAAGAAACATGAGATGAATTTTGAAAGGATGATGAGTCCATGCCTTGAGTTCACTCTGGATATTAGAGATAAAGGAATTATACGATCATTATAACACCTTATACAAATTGTAGGTTGAAGTTGTTCTCCAACTTTCAATTCACTTGGGTAGCACTGATGTGTGGCTAGGCACCACTCTCTACTTATGATGTCATAAGTTAGCTATGGACATTCACTACCAATGTGATATGGAACCTATAGGGTCACACACAAAGGAACTCATCTAGATGAGGAGTTTAATCTTGAATGATGATTCGTTTGATTACTAAAGTGTTTATGTATTCAATTCACACAACATGTTGATAGATTGACTGACTGAACTGTCAAACGACCATGTCACTAGGTGAGACAACTATTTGAGCATGATACATGGGTGTCTCAAGTGTTTGAGATAGCTGTTTGGGTGGTCTGGCTAATCAAAGATCGAATTGGTTAAGTTTTGTCCTATGAACTGACCGGTTCAAGTAGTTGAACCGTTCGGCTCGATTCAGCTCACCATACGGCCATCTGGGTGAGCGAGATGGGCATCTGGTATGGGTGAGATGGCTCGGTTGGGCCAAACGAAGGTTCTGGATGTTTCCCAAACTGTGGGGTACAAGGAATTAATATGTGATATTAATTGGAATCAAAATTGCCAAATTCATGTGTGATTAGGAACCTTCCAGACAACCATCTCATAGTGTGAGACGACCGTCTGGGTGTTGCAGATGACCATTTGGAGTGTCGTAGGTTGTGAAAATTCAAGATATTCTGATCCCTTCCACTATGACACAATCCCGTACAGACTGGGAACCGTGACCCTAACCCCGCCTATAAAAGGGGGGTATCAGGGGCTTCTCAGAACACCACAAAGACAATTGAGAATAAGTTCCTTTGATAATTGTTGTCCTCTCTGGTCATGGTAACCGAGAGAACCCAAGCAAGTCCTACCTGACAAGGGAGGGATATCTACAAGAGAGACCAACTGAGAGTTGTTGTTGTGGGAGAGCAAGTTGGTGACTAGTACATCAACTGGAGGGACAACTCCTTACTGTCTGTTCTTGTTGAATGATAAGAGTTCTAGTTAATTTGTGTGGACAACTCTAGAGGGATGAGTCCTTTAGTTACTGCTCAGAGAGCAAAGTCAGCTTGCAGTTCGTGGTGTGACCACATGAGTCACTGCATAAGCTATTCTATTTGATGTTTGTGGTGAAGACCAGGAGCTGCACTGCCACCGTCTAAGAGAAACTAGTTCACAGTTACATTGAAGTGAGTTGTTATTATTAGACTTTCTCCAAGAACATGTATAACTTGCTAAACCATCCTTCCTATTTCATAGTAGTTGATGCGATCTTGGTGTTGTGGGAATACGAATAGATAAAAATTTTATTTGTGTTGATATACTATGTGCCTATATTTTCCAACAGGATAGGTGATTAAATGTTTTATTGCTTGCTTGGTTGCTTGATATGATAATCTGCTTAAACAATGACTACAAAATTTGTATGGTTCAATAAGAGGTACATAATTACACTTGTGACTACCCACATTAGTTTTCTAGTGTTTGTCGATGTGTTTCTTGAAGATTGAACAAATAAACTATTAGATATTTATTTACATTCTTTTCAATTATAATATCCCTATGAGTATCACATAAAGAAAAAATATGTAAAGAAAATGCCACTTCTTATGTGCAAGTACTTGATGAAATATATGTTGTTAGTTTACTTGCACACTTTTGCATGCACCCCACACACATAATATATTTTGATATGCTAATCCGTGCTTTTGTTTCACGACATTTTAGGTACATGCTAGATAAGATGATATCAAGATATGATGGACATATGAAATTACTTGAGTACATTAAAGTTATCTTGTACGGAGGATTAGATAGATACTTCTTCTCATATATACAATTTTGATATAGAAATCCATGTAACTTTTTAGAGTAGCATCTTGTAAACAATTTATGGGTTAGTGGAAATTATTTACAATGATTTATCATTTGGTTAAATATGGATCCTTGGGATTTTAGGTAATGTCTCTGAACTTTTTGGGTTTTCCTTAATTGAGGGATGCTGAAAAGTGAGGTCGTTACAAGACCTCACATTCTCTCAATCAAATTGGCCTCATATAAGTACAAATATAGTTCATACAAGATCAATGGTATGAAAGTCTCACCACACTACATGGCTACCATGAAACCCATTATTGATGTCAATATTTGGCAACTTCTCTCCAAATAATACTATGCAATTAGGTTCAAGGAATAAACTCATAAAATAGGCATATCTGGAGACCTTTCACCCTTACATGCCTCACTCTCAAATGACTCCCAAAGAGGATCCAACTTGATAAAGAAATAATAAACAATCAATCACTAAGTAGCTCTAGACTTCTTCACTCCAAATAGATCATCCAGCTCAACAACCCATCTTGATTTCCTTAGGATGATTGACCAACGATCATAAAGAAGTAGATCAATAATCTTGGCCACATCCTCCAAGGTGGGATTCCACATAATATATCCAAAGAAGGATGTATTACTGAGAGGATCCCATAAGCGGAAAACAACCTACATCAATTCCCTTTGAATAGGAACATAAGAAAGATAAGATGTTGAATGTGTCGAGTCATGATGAAGATGGATAGATTCATCTCTTATGTCTCATACTTGTTTGTGATCCAGTGCCATACTAAGGACAAATTCATAGGAGGACTTCCCAAGAGAGTGACTTCATTGATTACAAGCAACTCCATAAGAGAAAAGATTAAACTACAAAGAGCTAAGGGAAGTGAGTCACCGAGAAGACCATTCCATATTTATAGCCATAATAATGCAATAAGAGAAGACATGTATTCTTCTTTATGCAACTTAGAATCCAATTATAAAAGGCCCACGGATTAGATGATTCTTCCACCCTAGCTTGTCGCAAAATGCTACTATATGAACAACAAAGAGGGGCCTACAACCTTACTCCTAGATTGGTATGGAATCCCATTGAACATGAAAAACCAACAACAAAAGGAATTTATAAGTCTGATAATAGGAAATAACACTTAAAATTAATTTTTAATTTAAATGGTTTTAAGAAAACTTATTTATTGGAAATATATCATAAGTTTCAATAATATGTGATTTTCTTGTAAGGAAACAAATAACATGAAAATATTGAAATCAAAGATACAAGAGCTTGAACATTCCAATACTTTTACTTATTATCTTCATTGTTTATCTAGAATAAAAGACTCTTGGACCAAGGGTGATGACCACAGGGTCAAAAAACCATGAAAGTTTCTTCTCTCTGATTACATTTGGACACATTGCACTAATGGACACTGATGACCAGAAGATGGGTCATAAACGTACTCCTCAACACCTAATGAAGTGTCCCTCTCATAGGATGGTTTTGTCTCTCTAATCCTAGAAGGTGACTCATGGGGACCACACAACCCTTTGGGTCAACAAAAAAGACTATATCCTCCATGAGGAGGGCATTCATGCTCGCATTGTATCCATGATGGCCTTGAGCTCCTATGAACTGATGACCCTACTCATATCCTATGAGGATGCTCAAGCCAAAGAAGTCTCCCACTACACTTGTCTAATAACCAACCTCTAGGTAGGGATGAAGTCCAAACAAAGTTTATCATTGTAGAGTGAGATGCATTGGCTCCAGCGGTAGGGAATTGACTTGAAGCTTCAACACCAAAGTCATAATGAGGTAGCAACCCTTGAAAGTCATCAAAGCCCAAAGGAAATTATCTAGAAAAAGGACTCATATGATGAAGCTCTTCCTAAGGATGATGAGGAATCCTTCATTCGTGACTAGTGTTAACAACTCCTCAAATGAATCATATTCAATCACCTATTAAAAGCAAGAAGCATAACATAAGCTACCTTGGAAAAAAATACAAAAGTAAAAATTACACATAACAGAAGATACATCTTACTAGAAGAGCACAACTAGACGATGATAAGCTTCCTACCAAAATGGTAAAATTTCACTTTAGATAATTGTCATAACTTACTTGGTCACCCATCACATCCCATGCCGATTGATTGATCCCTATAGAAGATTGAATCAACCCCATAGGAGGATCAAATGGAATGTGCCAACCTCCTTCCCCTTGATGAGAAGTGTGGTCACTAATATACGACACACTCCATACAGGCGGCACAAATTGCATCCTCTGAACATCCAAGTCTAAAGAGTGGAAAAAGGTGGCAGAAGATGTACTTGCCAAGCCAAGATGAAATATAGAGAAGATCCTAAATATAACATGGAAAACACAAACAAGAAAACAATTTAGCTAAATCTCACATATAGAAAGTAGAGAATGTTAGAAAGTGATATGCTTACCTCTCCAATGGATATTCTTTTCATATTCTCTCTCCATTTCTTAGATGAATATCTATTACTATCACCAGACTAGTAGTGATAAGTTGGTAGATGAGAATATATATGACCGTGTAGACCACTCTGAGTCTAAGGCCTATGACACATGTTTTCTATGAGTGTGAAAAGCAAGTGCACATGTTGTTTTAGTATCAGAAAAATGAGTTCTAAATGTCGAAGTCAGGGAATTAGTTGCTAGACATTACTACTAACCACACCCAAATCAGACAGACTGGTGGAAAAGATTGAGTTGGCTGATTAAGAGCTAAGAATTAAAGTTAACAAATTGATGAAGACAATTGCCAAAAAAAAGAATAAAAAAAGTATAGGGAAAGACATCGATTGACGTGCACCGTTAAAGCTCAAACGATACATATAGATAACTTTTGACTTTGGTCTTAATTAATTGTGGCTGCAAGAAACATTGAAAGGACATATGATGAATAACCAGATGTCTCATTTCTCTGCTAAAGACTTCTCACCTGTTGCAAAACAATGCCAATTTCTCTACATCAAAAGTAGGATTAAATTTCAATACTTTGGCTAGTTATAAACCGTTCAATACTCCAAAAAAGTTATCGATAGAAGACAAGGATATCACTACCCAACACTACTAAATTCATGCTCACAACAATTAAATAACACAAAATCTGTAGTATCATCAAATATAAATAAAGAAAAAAGTGTCAAAAAACTAGCGTCCAATTAAGTAGTATTAGTTGGCAACTCAACTAGTAAAAAAGAAAGGATAACCGAAACAACCAACCATAACATGTGTTAAATGATATAAAGTAGGAAACTCAAATAAATAAATAAGCAAACAACCCTCCTGAAGATTGATTAAAAAAATCAAAATGATAATGTAGCATTACTGATTCATGTACGTAGGAGATCATTTTCTGTAAATTTTGATTAACAATCCTTTCAGAATACAAGTGCCCGACACTGTATGTCAATAATTTAAAAAAAAAAAAAACAAAGCTAGCCAAACACTGTCATACCAACAACAACGAGGATTTAGTTGACATGCACACTACCTGATTGATCACTAGTCCACACGACTTCTCACCTAATTCCTGTCAAAATACCGGCCAACCTCAGTCCGGACTCGCTCCAGAAAGCCCTTGTCCTGAACAACGTTTTGGCCGCACAATTAGAATTTGAGGTTCTCGGTCCTCTGTTCGCCAGCCTAGCCGTCCGATTGTTATAGGGGTAATTTAGTCATTGGTCACCCATATCAACTGTCACACTCACGTCGTAGCGTCCCTTCGGCTGTTAGGGATGTCTCACTGGTCTCGATTGTCGATGCTCGACTAGACGACAGAATGATGAACTGCACTATTTTTTAAAAGGGTTGGATTGCAGCTTGCTTTGCCCTACGTTCTCTCACCCGAGCAACATCAACAACAACGACCTAACAAGAAACAACAGCCGCAACAATAACAACAACCATTGTGAGCATGGCCGGAGAAAAAATATACCATATTTTATTCCTTTCAAGCGACAATGAGGAGCCTAGTGAGAGGAAAAGGGATTTCTCTAGGCCCGCCGCTGAGTTCCAAGGAAATTTTTCATGTTATGTTTTCACTCGCAACGTCCAAAATCGGCTTGAGGCGATGGCGACCGAGGTCAGCGGCACGCTGGAGTGTAAGCACTCCGTCATGATCTCTAGCGATGAGGAGGGGGAGCAGTCTGAAACAGAGGACAGCGGCAAACACCCTAGGCAAATTCTATCATTTATTGTCTCCAGTGATGAGGATGAGCTTAGCAAGATGTGCAGTGAACCAAAGTCGAAGCCGCACTAGAACTATATTGAACCCCATCTTCAGAAGTCACAGGGTTCGATCTTGGTGTGGCATTCTGTAGGTTGTTCATCTGAAGCCATGCACATTGAGTTATCTGTTATCCAGCAGATGCACATTGAAATGTTGAAATGGATATGACACAAAAACATTCCAAAGTTTAAGCCATGCATCTTTGATCTTAACTTACCTTTCTTGCAAATAGAATGGTGATAGGATTTTATCTTCCAATGCTTCTATGTGTATGTAAATTTTGAGAACTCGTTGTTCCCTTTTTCCATTTTCTTGTTCCTTCTCACCCCTTCTTAGTTCTTTTGTTCTCAATCCTTGTTCCCTTTCTCCATTTTCTTGTTCCTTCTCACCCCTTCTTAGTTCCTTTTTTCCAAATCCTTGTTCCCTTTCTCCATTTCTTGTTCCTTCTCACCCATTCTTAGTTCCTTTTCTCAACGTCGGCATTCTTTTGATACCGCTTGTTGTTCTTTTTCTTGGGTTCCTTATTCCATTTCTCCACCTCATTGTTCCAGTTCTCCTTCACCTCATTGTTCCCATTCTCCTTCTTCATTACTCCCACCCTGTGTTCCTTTGTACCCCTCTCTCTCCTCCTTCCTTCACTCCCACTACATGTTTCGATGCTTCTATGTGTACGTCAATTTTTCTCCTCCTTGTTCTCTTTATCGTCGTACTTCCACCTTTTTTCCCTTTTATTATTCCTTTTCAACCCATCATAGTTCCCTTCTTCCAATCTGTGTTCCTTTTCTCATTATCCACTTTCCTTTGATATAACTCCTTGTTCATGTTATCAGGTTCCTTATTTTATTTCTCCACCTCATTGTTCCAGTTCTCCTTCTTCATTACTCTCACTCCTTGTTCCTTTGTACCCCTCCTTCTCTTTCTTCCTTTACTCCCACTACATGTTCCGTTCTACCCCTCCTTCTCCTTCTTCCTTTACTCCCACCCCATGTTCCTTTGTTCCCCTTCCTTCTTCCTGTTCTCCTCACTCCTTCTTCAATTTTCATTCACTGCTATATTCTAGTGTATACTTGTTTCTTGTTTGTTGTGTATGTTTCCTTATTTTGTAGAAAATTGTTACTCTGAATCTTCACTCGTCTGAGCCAATTAATGAGGAGCGTGAATACAACAATATCAGTGACATGTTTCAGTTATACGACTTGAATAACCAGCACGACTTAGATCATGAAATTTTTGATTATGTAAGTAATTTCTGCATCTATATAACATCTTAGCACAATTTGGTGGCTATTCTCACTTTTACTCTTATTTTTGAATTTAAAATAGAGTACATGATTCCTATCTTCCACCACAACCATTATGTTTTTGTTTGCTTTGACTTCCCTGCGGAGCAGTTCGTCTTGCTGAACAATGTGGACACTTTGGCCCCAAAAAAATGCACTTTTTATGGACCAATTTGCGATGAGGTGGTGAAGTAATTTAAGATATTTCTCACTATCACCTGAGGGGTTGTAGGTTGGAGCACATGGAAATGGGATATTCTAGCTATTCCTAAACAGAGGGACTTATATAGATGTGGGGTCTTTACCATGATATTCATGAAACATTGGAACGACGAAATTGAGTTGAAAAAAATTATTCAATAAAATGATTTGAAATATATTCCCAAATGCGTATGAAGATGGCTACAAAGATAGTTTGTAGTCGTAGAAATGTACTTTTCAGTTTTGTACAAGAGCATGCAATCAAATCCCGAGACAGGGGTACTAATGTCATATACTATTCTCCTTTTGTAATATAATTGTGATAATTTTTTGGAATGAAAGTGTGTCTTTTGTAATCTGCATGTATGTCATTTTTTATAATAAAAGAAGGAGAGAATGATGTTGAGGAGGAGAACAATAGCAACGAGTACGGGAACGGGAACAAGTAGGGTGAAAATAGTAACAAGTATCCTTACTAATGTTCTTGATCTACTTGTTTCCTATTCTCGTCTTATATTACTCCCCATGCAAGTAAGTAAGTGCTTGAGATGTGGAATAAGGACGATGATTATAGAAACAATGATCAGTAATAAAGGATCAAATAGGGGGAATAAATGGGTGGAATATCAAAACATATTTCATAATTGTCCAGTGACATAATTTATTATACACTCACATGTAATCCACATAATTTGAGTCCAACAAAAGTGTCATTATTAATTCAAAAAGTACATTTTTACAACAAGAACAAGAATGGGTAGTAAAGGAAAAATGTGTCCTTGAGAAAGATCAAATAGGAGGAGTAACGGATGAGGAGCATATACTCATTGTCCTTGTTGAACGGAGGAGAAAAAGAATGAGGATAGGGAGGAGAACAGTAACATGGAAACTAAGAATGGGAGCATGTAAGAGGAAAACATGATCGACGATTGTGATATAGGGAAAAAGGAATAGGCCATGAGAAAATGAACAAAGAGAAAGCAGAAGAGGGCATGTGTAGAGGAGAACATGATCAAGGAGGGGGAGTAAGAGCAATGGAAATCGGGATGACAAAAATAATCGATACTATGAAATCCAATTTTTCAAACTTTAAATAAGTTTAATACTACCAGAAAACCTATTTGGTAGTTTATAGGCATTTGTGGTGATTATGTACTCGGTCATTTATTAAATAACACAAAAAAGAAGGTTTTTTACTGTTATTTTTATGTTGTTTCCTCTAGTCTAACAGTTACATACAAAAAAGCTACTTGTATTCACGAACCAACCGAACGTTTGTTATAAGCTCAATTGCAGCACTCAGTTATTTGCTTATGTACCACTTGATCTTCTTATACCGTCTCCAAGCAAGAACTTGTCGTCTGATATTTTCTCGCAATCTCCAAGCATGAACTTGACATCCTGATATAGATAGCCTCCTCCAAGCACGATTTGCTACAAGATTCCCAAACTTGCAAAATAGGGGCTCTGATAGCAGTAAATAACCAGGTTCGATTCTTCTGAAAAATCTTCTCATTCTTTGTTCTTTTCCTTTGCATTTCACATGGCAAGCCGATTCCAACATAGGATGAGGACATCCTTGGTTGTGAAGGTGAATGAGAAAATGAAGATGTTGGATACAATCGAAGAACTCAATAAGCACATGAAAATAACAGGTTATTCTGCACTCCTACAGTTGAAGCTAAAGTCTCTCACCCCGCAAGTTCTCCACTTCTTGTGTACCAGTTCTGATCCGGAGAATATGGACTGGATGACCCTCAGTGACAAGAGATTGAAGTTGACAGAAAATGGTGTATGCCGAGTTTACAACATCCCCTCAGGTTCCATCACAGTCGATATGGAATCTAGAGACAAGGCTTCCAAAGGAAGAGTTCAGGAAATGGCTAGAAGGATGGGTATATCACCTAACAGGCAGTACTGTGTTTCTTCTGAAGATGTGGAACATAGGATATTTGAGTTAAGAAATCTCGAATATATATCTTGACTATATATTTTATTAGTCTTCGGATGTGTTCTTGTGCTAACAACGAGACCATTCATGTTTACTACCTCAAATATATGGAACCTCTTAGTGGAATGCAGAAACTGAACTGGGTAGGTTACAACCTGAAATATTTGAAGCGAAATTTGCTAAATTTCAAAGAGAACAATTACTGTGGAAGGTTAGTTGGAGATTTGCAACTTTTGATGGTATGTAAGGATTATTTGAACATACTTGAATACACTTTAATTTTGCTTATTGTACTCAATAAGACTCTTCTGTTATTTCTTTAGGTGCATTACATAGATTTGTCTTTTGAGGGGGATGATCACGCCTGACACCTACATGTAATATTTAGAGTTTTTTTACCAAATTCTGTAGAAATCTTGAGTGGAAAGTAACCTTCTCTTCATCAACATAACGACGTCAATGACCACCTGTTCACCAAAATAGAAGATGCACAAGATGGTGTAGGCATGGAAGACATAGAAGATGCGGAAGACGGTGCTTGTTATAAATTAGTAAAGGAAAGGATTTGTGAGGTAATCAATACACTACTCAAAATTTCTAAAGCCATAGTATGTGTTACCTTCTTATATTTGTAAACAACAGTTGTGTGCAAAAATAAAAATATATGAAAGCATTGCTCATCATTTATTGATTAAGAAGAACGTTTTTGAGCATAAACTGTAAATATATAAGAAAGCACTTCAATGACAAGTGATGGGACCCGTTGTTGAGGATGAAATTCCACTTTATAAGGCATTAGAGACCTTGAAAGAAAGTAGGAAGAAGAGGAAAATGTCAAAGCACTCATATCCGCTCTAGAAACATTTGAAGAACACCAACATAGTGATGTACCCTTCGAAGTAAGTATGAGAAATGTCCTTGAAATTGTAAACGAGGTAATTTTAAATGTTGTGAAATTAACAAGAGAAGACAATGAGAAGTATCTTGTGATACAAAATAGGGAGAAGAGAATGAGGGCGACTACATCAACTGGGATACAAAGGACAAAGATTGTTGAGAAGAAGAAAAGGTCTTCAGAAGAGGTAGAGGAGAAGAAAAAGAACAAGGAGGAGAAGAGGGGGGAGGAGGAGGAGGACATGACCACATAGGGGGAAAAAGGATCTAGGAGGAGAAGAAGAGGGACAATGAAGAGGAGAAAATGATCAAGGAGGGGACAAAGTGATCGCGAAGGATGAGGATAAGAAGGAGGACGAGGAAGACAGTAGCAAGAAACTATGGGTGAGGAGAAGGACGACAACAAGGCATCTGAAGAGTAGGAGAAGAGCGAGAAGGAGGAGGAGGACACGACTACATAGGGGGGGAAGATCCAGGAGGAGGAGAAGAGGGATAATGAAGAGGAGCAAATGAGCAAGGAGAGAAAGAAAGGGATCAAGAAGGATGAGGATAGGAAGGAGGATGAGGAAGACAGTAGCAAGGTAGCTGGAGGCAAGGAGAAGGACAAAACCAGGAATCTACAAAGTAGGAGAAGAGGAATAAGGAGGAGGAGGACATGACCACAGAGGGGGAAAATGATCCATGAGGAGGAGAAGAGGGACAATGAATAGGAGAAAATAAGCAAGGAGGGTGAGAAAGGGATCCAAAGTATGAGGATAGGAAGGAGGGCGAGGAAGTCAGTAGCAAGGTAGCTACAGGCAAGGAGAAGGACAACAACAAGGCATCTGCAGAGAAGGAGAAAAGGGAGAAGGAGGAGGAGGCCATGGCCATGGCGAGGGAAAAATACTCTGGGAGGAGGAGAAGAGGGATAATGAAGAGGAGAAAACGAGCAAGGAGGTCGAAAAATGGATCAATTAAGATGAGAACAGGAAGGACAATGATGAAGGCATGATCAAGGTAGATGTGGGGGATAATGAAGAGGAGAAAATGAATGAGGAGGCTGAGAAAGGGATTGAGAAAGGTGAAGACAAGAAGGATAATGATGAAGACAGTAACAAAGAAATTGTAGGGAAGGAGAAGGACAACAACAAGGCATCTACAGAGGAGGAGAAGAGGGAGAAGGAGAGGATCCCAGAGGAGAGGAAGAGGGACCATGAAGAGGAGAAAATGAGCAAGGAGGGAGAGAAAGAATCAAGAAGGATGAGGACGGGAAGGAGAATGACAAAGACAGTAGCAAGACAGTTGTGGGGGAGGAAAAGGACATCAACAAGGCATCTGCATAGAAGGAGAAGATGGAGAAGGAGGAGGAGGACACGACCACAGAGGGGTAAAAAAGGATCTAGGTGGGGGAGAAGAGGGATAGTGAAGAGGAGAAAATGAGTAATGAGGGCGATAAAGGGATCAAAAAATATGAGAATAAGAAGAAGAATGAAGAAGACATGATCAAGGAGGATAGCATCACAGAGAGGGAGAAAGGGATAAAAAATGATGAGAAAAGGAAGAAGGTTGTTGTAGAGAACAAGAAGGTAGAAGAGAATAGTGATGATGATGATAAGCCACTTATCATCTTCCTAAAAACTTCAATAATCAAGGCTATCGAAGAGGTATGTCATGTTGTGTCTTTATTACTAGTAATTAGTTATGTGATTTCAAAAATTGTCTATCATTCTTGTAGAAGAAGATGAAAACACAGATAATAGAAAAGTTGGAAATTCACTGAAGTGTGAGGATCAAACGTTATCACCAATTTAGGATATCTGTTGATACAACCTTTAAGAGAAAGCCACCTACTATTATTGATGAAATAATTACCTCTATTCCTAAGAAGCCAAATACATTATCCTCGATAAGCAAAGATCCATGCCCCACTAAGAAAAATCTAGAACTATCTATCACAGAAGTTGAGAAGATAGTATGTGATATTGCACTACACACAAAGTTAAACTTGTCTCTACTCCTATTCGATGATGGAATGATCAAATTGTATGGAAAGGATCTATATACTCTCAGACCAAGAGAATGGTTGGTAGATAATATAATTGAAGCATACAGACACACGATCGACAAATAAGAAGTTAAGAGAAGGTCAGGCAAAGTAAAGCAAATTTGCCTCCCATTCAGCATTACTATAAGTTATTCATTTTCCCATGTTACATTCAACTATGCATCTGTAACATACTAGATCTCAGATCCTACTATGAGAGTTGACATTTTGGACTTAGCCAAACAAGGTTGAAGGTTAGACCTAAATAGATGTTTAATATAACCCCAATGAGCTAATGCATGTATATATCACCTTAATGTAATCTAATGTTCTAACATTAATCTTAGGTTTATAATGGATACATAAAATATGCCACATAACTCATTTTGGTGGTAATATGAAGATAAGAAACTTAATTGGATGAATAATTTAGATAATGGGTCGTTAATGGGCCATATGACATATCTCATAAAAAGAGGTCTCAAAAGTGGAAACAAACTTCAAATTCAAAATCTATATATCAAAATTAGCCTACATGTCAAATCTCATCTAATTTGGACAACCTTGATATATTAGGATAAGTTTAGGAGAGAGAAAATGAGTAAAAGGCATAAGTAATGAATAATGTGATTACATAACTACAAAATATGGAAATAATGGAAAATTCATATTTAAACACATCAAAGATAATGTGTGGATGAAGTTTGGTCCAATTTGGATGTTGTTTGTGCAAGTTATGCAATTTTAGATACATTCTGGACTTTTCTGCAATTTACCCAATTGGGAGGTTTTATTTGCAAATTGTCACATGAATTATAATACTTATATATTCCATTACCATTCTCGAGTTTTTGATCCATAGGGCACCTGGTTTCACCTTGGTTTGAAGGTGTTTCTCACCAAGGGCATTTTCAAGATTACCCTCTTTATAAATGAGCTTATATGTAAAAGCTATCAACCAATGAGGTTATTTCTTTGATTGGAGGTCAGTTGGGATGGCCTACAAGTGTCCATAAACCAACATTTGATATTCAATAAGCCTCTATGAGCTGCCCTCTTGCATGGCCATGTAATCCCTAGGCTAAGACACATGGAAAGCTCCATGGACACCTCATGCTTGACTTCTTCCTTATCCATAAAGGTTTGCATGTCCATAGGCACCCTTATCATTGGACACATGGAAAGTAACTTTACAGCTCGTGCTTGACTTCTTCCTTATCCATAAAGGCTTGCATGTCCATGGACACCCTTATACATGACACATGGAAAGTCCCATAGACACCTCATACTTGACCTCTTTCTTTATATAGCCATATCTACCCCTTCCCAACTCCCAATTCGAAAACTCTTGCTCTCCTTTATCCCCTCTAGCTTAGAGAATCATTCCTACTCTGTTTTTCCATGAAGGTGTTGTCCCAAGGTAAAATAAGATGCCTACCTTGGTGAAGAAGGCTCCTAGGGTTCCAAATTTCTCTATTTAGGAATTCTTAAGCTCCTCCTTGGTGATTTTAACCAAAACTAGTAAGTATCCTCCTTTCCTTTCCTATTTTCATGTTACTAGTCTTACTTACACCTTCCTCCAGGTTGTAACCATGGACTTCCATGGTGAAACCCCACCTAGAACTCATAAGCACCTCATCTCCATGTTCTTTTGTTAGGGTTTTTCACCTCTAAAGTGGAGAAGGTGCTTCTTGCTCGAGATAGGAGCTTTGTTGGAGAAACCAGCCTCTCTAAGATTGGGAACCTTACTTATTGGACCTGTCCACCTTCCCTAGAGGTTCTTTGGAGGCCTAGGATTGGATCTAGGACTGACTTGGATTGTTTAGACTCTGAAGTTGAGGTATGATGCATCCCCGATTATTCATATTGAGCAATTTCTTTCTCTTGTTGTATGATGTATCCCCTATTCTTCTATGTTGAGCAATTCACCTCTGCTTATTCATTCTCTTTGTCCTATGAACATTAGCCTATACACAATGCCTTTTCTTTTTAAAATCATGGTTCATGTGAACTACCTTATTTGATATTGATCATGTGATCATGGATATTCTTTTGAACTCTTATCTTATGCTTTGTTCATGATGGAACTCTAAAAGATGACATGTGATGTCTTTTGCCACTTATGAGGTGGATGTATATGTTGGCCACTTATGTGGTGACTAGTTTATATATTCTGACTATACTTTCTACTTGCCTCTACATTTAACATGCTATGTGATTCAATAGCACTAGAGTAGTGTTATTGCATTGGTTTTTATGGCAGATGTGTTATTTCCTGTCGAGCAGATGTGATATTTCCTTCTCTTTTGGGATGGAAAGGAACCTCACACCCAGGGAAAGATGTGTGATTCTTGGCCCATGTTTTATATATTTGGGAGATTGGCAATATCTCTTTCTCTATCATATTTCATGTTTATGAGACTTGGCCGCCTTTGTGTTTATATTGTTCTAGGGATATGTTTATCTCACATGCATGTAGGTTGATGATATGGGGTGTGTGCCCTAATTCTTTGCATGTGTTTGTGTGGCACAATCTTTATGTTTTATTAATGGCAAGTATTCTTTTGTTATCATATGATTTCAATTCCTTTTCTCTTGATACCCATTTGGGTGGTCCTTATCCTTTCTATGGGAAGCCTTTTATATTTGATGTCCTTTATTCCATATATTTCTCAATTTCCTATTTAGTATGCACATACCACCCTTTGCTTATGTCATCTATTTTCTCTTCTTGCTGGGGTATGCATCCAACCCTAGGTCTTGGACTTGGATGATAAGGCATGAAGTTTTGGACTACCTTAAGGAGTTAAAGCATGGAGACAAAGTTGTTATGGTTTAGATTTCCCTCTACTTAGATCGTTATGTTGTATCATACATGTAAACCTTTATGGGATATTATGATGTACTTTTGTAATATTTTGTGAAAATTGAATATAGTCGTTATTTTTACTCCACTGGTACACTTTGGTCTTTTGCATGCCATTATAATAAATTTGGAAAATTTATACCTATTCCAACATACCTTTGAGTGTGTTTGGAATGGATGTTAATTCTTCAAAAAAAATTAGTAAGGGGGTGATCCCGCCTCCTTACAACATCGATCTTCCTAATCATTGGTTCCTCCTTTTTCCATTCATAGAAAAGTTATCAAGCAGACTTTAAGAATCCTGATTGTGAATAGAGCCGCAAGTATGAAATATAATTCACACTAATGGAATATGTCTTCCAGTATGAGTATTTCAAGGATGGGGACGTCGATCATTCTAAATGCGATTACGTGAGTGTTAGTATAACATTGTTCCATTACTCAATGTTTTTGTTCCTCTTCACGCCATGATTGTTCGTTTACTCATCCTCCTTATTCCTTATCTCACTATGTTTGTGTTAATTTGTAGTCGTTGTAAATTTAACTTATTCATGTGCAGTATTTCTTCCCGGTTGTATTTGTGGGTCATTTCTATGTGATCACTATTGATTTTCCAAAGAAGAAGTGTTTTCTACTGGATAGCCTGCCCAGTGAAACTTCTTTCGAAGTGGATAGAAAATCGCTAGCAAAACACTTGATGAAAGTAGTAGCTCCCTTCCTAGAAGTTACAAGAGTGTTATCAGACATGGATATATGGGAATTGCAGTAAGCACCAGTTCCAGAGCAACTAGATCATTTCAACTATGAAATCTTTTGCATTCTATACATGCAACATTGTAGAGGAGAAATCCCAAAGGACAACTACGATCGTTGGACCGTCACTTACTTGGAAACTCTTCAAAGGAATTTTGCAGCAACACTCCTTCTAACCATCGATAACAAAGTCAGATATGATGTGATAAAGCATGCTCTCATTTGTAATACAAGTAGGCCATCAAGGCACATCTCCTTGCCCCCTCTTGGATCTGATGTAAAAATAATAATTGATTAATGAAAAAAATTGTATTAATAGACTCCTTCTGTTTATCATTGTCTTGAATTATAGTTAATTATACACTAACACTTAAGCAACATAATTTGAATCCTACAAAAGTGGCATATTTAATTCGAAAAGGAACATTGTCTATGAGTGCGGGAACAAGATGAAGTGAACAATTATGACTACAAGAACAACAATAGGGAGTAAAGGAACAGGAACTGCAAGACAAATAACAATGACGACATGTATAAAAATAAGAAATGGGATTAAGGAATGAGTACTGCGAACAAATTTTGGATACATTTAACAAATTTTTATTAGCAGACTTTTCTCTTTATCATTTTCCAGTAACATAGTTAATTATACACTAACACGCAAGCCACATAATTTTCAAGACAACATGAACAAGAATAGAGTTACGATATCCCATTTTTACAATAGGAACATGAATGTTTAGTAAAGGAACAAACTGTCTGAGAAAAGGATCAAATAGAAGATATAGCGAAACTTGATCATTCTTGTTGAAGGGGAACTACAAGAATGGAGTTAGGATTCCCCATTTTACAACAAGAACATGAATGGTTAGTAAAGGAACAAAATCTTAGAGAAAAGGAGAAAATGTGGGGAGTAACGGATCCAGGTCGTTCTTGTCAAAGGGGACTTCCGGGCAAGTAGTCGTCCTCCCTCCCTTTCAAGGGGAACTACATGGCCATCTCCACTGGAACCAGAGTCTCGACCTTAGTTAATAAATGGTCTCTCACAAACTCTAGTTTTTTTATAAACAAACTAATTTCATTAAGGAGGAGCCATAAGGCATCTACATGAAGAGGAAGACAAACTTACATACCACATAATGGTCAAGAACATATGCAACCCACCACAAAAGCTCATATCGGAATATGATAAGAACAATGATGCACAAACCCTCTTCTAATTCACTAGCTAATGCAACTTTCTATGAGGGATACCTTCAACTTGAGCATGTATCTGTAGTAGTGTAACTATACCAAATCGGTGTTCCAAAAGGATATTGCCTCTCACAGACTCTAGTTCGTACATAAGCAACACACCCACTGGAACTATTTCAAGTCTGAAGATGTCACTGCTTAGAGGAGAAGCTTTTGCTTCTATAATGACTTGGCCATGGTGCATTAAGCCTTGACAATTTTAGAATACAAACCCCAATAGAGAAAATGGGGTTTGGTTTCCATCAACCGTAGGGTTCCCCATTAGGTTTGGAATAATTGGAAAATAGTTGAGTTACGATGAGGCACAATGAAATTTTCCATAGCTACACTACTCTGAGTTGGTATTCGTAGGAGGAGAGTTGGTATTGGTTGGTTGTAGTGTATTTGTAGGTAGTGTTGCACTGCTCTGAGTTGGTATTGGTACCACCATTGGCCTTAATTTATATCTAGTGGACGATTCCCTTAAAGCTAGGGTTTCACAAGCTCATCTTCCCTTTAGATGCAGTAGTGGTCAAAAGGAAGCAGTTCACCTTTTGGCACCTGCCTGCGAGCAGCAGCAGTAAGTGCGCCTGTGAGTAAGTGTGTGTGATGTCTGTTGCCAAACATCGATTAAGATAAATGCGGAAGCGATTACTAACAACGGATTACTGAAAATCACTAAAAATTAAAACCATTTATCAAGAAATCCATTCATAGGAAAACACTTTCATTCAGAACCAAAGTAAATCATTACATCATGGTTCATAATGTACATGTCATGTACCATCTCTTTCTCGAGACATTACATACAATAGCTACTCTATTAAATTTGTACATAAACAACTTAAAACCTTGAGGCATCAAGCAAAAACCTCAGATCGATTATAAAATCACAAACTACTGACTCTAAGGACCTGAGAGTATAGAGAAGACACATATGACTTTATGTACAAAGCCTGACAACCAGTATCCCCACCTGGGATATTACTGTTGTCCTTATTGTTGTTGTTGCTGCTCTTCCTCTGCTACAAAGATTCTTCCTCTTTGTCTGCGTCTACCTAAAAACTTTGGATTCCACGGGGGTGAGACAATTATAAAAATTTCCCCAGTGGGAGATATAACTCTCCACCAAAAACATTATTATTGCAGTTTAATAGAAATAAACTGAGTAGTGGAATCATAATAATCAATAGTAGGTAATTCACTTATTTAAAGTAGATTAGAGCAACATTCCCACTTAAGATTATTAGTTATATCTTGATAAAGTAGCATGTCTAATATTCAATAAAGAATTATAGGACATGTATAACATTTATCCATCTAGGAAATGTTAAGCAGGATAATCATCAACCAGTGATTCTCGTATTTCAGTCTTATGCAAATATGCTACACAACTGATTACATTTTACAAACATACTTAAGTTCTGAGGAGATGAGGTATACCGCTCATACTCCAACCGACCATTGCTAAATCGAATTGGTACCATACATAGGTCAATGGAATAGCCAGATTCCCATGACCTCCCACATCCCGGTCAGTACGGGACCACAAGCAGGACTATGTCGACTACTCAAAATAGCTTTCCAGGGTATACTGGCAACTTCGCTATAGAGTTACAACGTCAACTGCACTCTCATCGGCAATCGAGAGGTTAAATGTTTGTCTTCATCGACCCGACATTGAATATCATTGGGAGATTAATGATACATCTATCCCAACCATCGGGAGATTTATGATACATCCATCCCGACACATGAAGGATTGAGAGGTTTAATGTTTACCCTCCTTCAATCTCTTCACCAGGACATAAGGATATTTTTGCCCATTTACCCCCGCATATTCAAAATATGTGAATTCCAGGAAATCCCATAGGAAACCTGTTTCACCATCACCAACTTCTGATGATGATTGATCTATGGTCAGAGCACTACATAAACAGATTTCACTTGATTAATTAAGTACATTTTCATATTATTTTAGCATCAGCCAAGTTCTCAAACATAACTTATTATGACAATGCTATAAAGAGACATGTACTATTTTTATCAATTACTTATCAGTCTTTAAAAGACACTGGGAACTTAGTCCCTCCTTTCAATACTAGGAATTATCATCCCTTTACAATCTCATTACCACAATCATATGGTTCTGGGTATTCAAACCCTTAGCTCATCATTGAGCATTGTTACCACTTTTCCAGGTAACTATCACCTTCAGGTCATCTGACTAAGGCAAACATGATACTTGTTGTTACACACATCACACATGGTACTTGAGGCCCATTAACTCTCTTGTTACCTCTTACTAGGAAACAAGGTATATTATGGCACACAAGGCCCAAATAAAAAATAGTGAATTAAACATCATAGCTCATACCTGGCCATGACCACCATTTCATAATACCTGCATGGTTAGTGCGGATGATAATAGTAACTTGAATTACATATCAGTACCTTGCAGAACAAATATGGATTCACTATTCAAGGGTAACACCACTATTCCCTTACTAGGGTTAGGGTTTCCCATTTCATGTCATTTGGGAACATTCATCCCATTACCCAAATCAAGGTTATGGTTTATCACCATATTGCCCAAGATTAGGGTTTCATAAAACATTACATAGTATCACCCTGGATTTGAGTTCCGCATCACATCAAACATCAAGGTTTCTCATAAAATCACCCTTAGGTAGGGTTTCACATAAATTTCACCCCAGAATAGGGTTTACATTCAATAACCCACAATTAGGGTTTACTATTCATCCCAATTAGGGTTTCATGTTCCATTACCCATAATCAGGGTTTACTATTCATCCCAATTAGGGTTTTGCATCACATTACCCTAAATTAGGTTTACACATAACATCACCCTGGATTTGGGCTACATCCTTACCCTAGATTAGGGTTTCACATAGAATTACCCTAAATTAGGGTTAGGATTCAATAACCTTGTCAATTAGGGTTTATGCTCATGATTAGGGTCTTATGATATCTTTGCTAAGGATCATACCCTTAATCACCACATCAATCATACTCATGTATGAATTCCATTCTATCATCCTCTCAACTTGATTAGGTTATTTCAACCCTTTAATCAAGTACATACAACTATGACTGACATAGTGTACTAAGTTATTATTCTTATAAGCAATTAGGGTTTATCCCTTTAATGGTACTAATCATCTAGGTACTTTTATGGTTTCAACCTTGTACCTCCATTGATTATCATCACTATCAACCATTGGGTTAATAGAACACATATTACCTTTAATTCCCACATGATTGAATCACAAAAGTCCACCATTCAGTTTTGGGGTTTCCAAACACCAAACGGTTTTGAAACCGTTTGACTCCAAACGGTTTTCAAACCGTTTGACCCCAAATAGTTTGAACATAAAGGGTTGAGAAATTGAGTTCTATAACAATGAATAAGGGTTCAAGTCATATAACCCGCCTTCAATTGAGCTTCAAAGCTTGGATCTTCACGTCAAAAATGGTGGAAGAAGCTTTTGCAACTCCCCCAAGGCTCGTCCTCAAGTTTTGGAGTGAAAGGATTGGCTAGGGTTGAAGATGGAGTGAAGAAAAGAAGAAATTATGCATTGATTTATGATTTCCACCATGAAATCAAGATGAAAAAAAAATCAAGAAGCTTACCAACAGGTTGGGGGTCGTCCTCCTGGTCCTTCAAAGCTTCCTTGGTAGTTTTGCAAGCAAAGGGTGGAAGTGAATCCAAAATTCCCTTTTACTCTAGGGAAAAATGAGCTTATATGCAATTTTTATTAAAAATTCAATTAGGAGAGAGAAAGTAGGAATTATCTCTCCCAAATTCTTGCCACTTGCCCCCCTCCTTTTCTTAGGGACGAGGCTATCCTCCTTGCCTCTTATTCCTCTCAATTATCCATGTTTTAAAGAAAAGCAAATTAAGCACATTAACCCTTTTTATATTAATATCCATAAGCAAGTGGATATTTCTTTTTCTTATAATAAGGTGAGTGGGTTTTTCACCTCCTTGGATATTTCGCTGTACTTGCAAAGCACAAGGACGTCCACACATATCTGAATTCAACCATTTCAATTTTGGTTGAAGGTCCTTCAATTATTTTTATTTATTTTTGCATTAAATTGAATTTGGGTTTCAATTATGCTTAAATCTTGATTATTTTAATATCAAGATTCTCTCTCCTTCAAAGAGATACAAATGAGATGCCCATCTCATTTTCTTTGCTCCACATGATCCCAAGAAATAGTAGGGATAATTTTGAAGTGGTAATTTTCATATTGAACCCTAGGTTTTGGGTAAATTGCACATTACACCTAAACTAGGTTTTAATGCACAAACATTGCTTTATCAGCTCTTTCTTGGTATTCAGGCTATCACAAGACATACCTCTACACCATCTTCATTCTCATGATGCTTCAACACATGAGGAACATATTATCATGCACAATTTGCAATTAAACCCCTCAACTTGGGTAATTTGCACTTTAGTCCAAATCAAGCAAAACATTGATTTCAACAATATTAAAAAAGGACTAAAATTGCAATGTAAGTTCCTCTTGAGCCTTAATTACTTTTCAAAAGATAAAACCAAGCATATAATCACTTTTATTAAACAAAACACCTAGGGTTAAAACATAACCCAGGTCAGGGATGTTACAAGTTATCCACCCCTTACAAGGATTTCGTCCCCGAAATCATCAACGAAAACATCAAGAGAAAAGAGAAGGGTACTTCCTCCTCATCTCTTCGTCTAGATCCCACGTAGCTTCTTCAATGCCACGGTGATGCCAGAGAACTTTTACAATACATATGTCTTTCTTTTTCAACTTCTTGATTCTTCTGTCAAGAATCAACACATGTCCTTCAACATAAGATATATCATCATTTAGTTCTACCTCCACAGGTTACAGAATAACTTAGTGTCAGGATGACACTTCCTCAGCATGGAAATATGGAACACCGAATGCAATCTATGCAGCTCAGGTGGTAGCTCCAGCTTATAGGCTACCTTTCCCATCCTCTCAATGATTGGATAAGGTCCCATAAATCTAGGAGCTAACTTTTCCTTCTTTCCAAATCTAAGGATATCTTTCCAAGGTGAGACCTTGAGATATACTCTGTCTCCAACTTGGAATTCTAAAGGTCTATGATGATTATCAGTGTAAGATTTCTACTGATCATGGACAGCTTTCAACTGTTGTTGTATAACTTTCATCTTCTCAGTTGTCTGTTGTACAAGTTCAGGACCCAAAAGTTGGTACTCTCCTGTTTCATACCAACATAAGGGAGATCTACAACGTCTACCATATAAAGCTTCATATGGTTCCATATTAATACTGTATTGATAGCTATTATTATAAGCAAATTCTATCAAGCTCAGGTGTAGATCCCAACTTCCTACAAATTGAAGGACACATGCCCTCAGCAAGTCCTCCAAAGTTTGTATAGTCCTCTCAGACTGTCTGTCTGTCTGAGGATGAAAGGTTGTACTAAACCTTAACTGCATACCCAAAGCTTTATGCAGTCATTCCCAAAAACGACTTGTAAACTGGAGACCTCTATCAGAAATGATAGTAGTTGGAACCCCGTGCAAACGCACTATCTCATCTATGTATATATGTGCAAGCTTCTCAGCAGTGTAGGTTGATTTGATAGGAAGAAAATGTGTTGTCTTTGTCAACCTATCAACTATCACCCAAATGGAATCATGACTTTTGGCCATTCTAGGCAAACCAACCACAAAGTCAATGGTTACATGATCCCATTTCCATTGTGGTGTAGGTAGAGGTTGCATTGTTCTTGTGGGCTTCTGATGTTCAACTTTAACATGCTGACACACCGGACACCGCATAACAAATTCAGCAACATCTCTCTTCAATCCATGCCACCAATACATATCTTTTAAGTTATGATACATCTTGGTGCTTCCTGGATGCATGGCATACATCGAAGAATGAGCTTCTTCCAAAACTAACTTTCTTAAGTCATCGGCATCGGGTACTATCATCCTACCACTATAACAGGCTACCTGATCCTTTGACTCATGAAAACCATCCCGTTTCTCACTACCATACTCTGATCTAATCTGCTGAACTACAAAAGCAGTTTGTTGTGCTTCTTTAATCTGTTGTCTCAGAGTAGGTTTTATTTGCATCTCAGCTAATAACCCGGCTAACAATGACACTTTAATATGTACATTAGCTTGCCTCAAGGAGATAAACATATCCCTCTTAGAGCACACTAAGGAGTTCAACTGTGCTTTGTTGAAGGTTGGTGTTGCTGATTTTCTACTTAGTGCATCAACAACCACATTGGCTTTCCCTGGATGATAATCAATTGTACAATTGTAGTCCTTGATTAACTCCATACAGCGGCGTTGCCTCATGTTTAGCTCATGTTGTGAGAAGATATATTTTAAGTTCTTATGGTCTGTGAAAATATGGAATGTTTCTCCATAGAGATAATGTCTCCAGATCTTCAAAGCATGGATCACAGTAGATAGCTCTAGATCGTGTGTTGGATAATTCTCCTCGTGTTTCTTAAGCTGTCGAGAAGTAAAAGAAATCACTTATTTATCCTGCATCAACACACATCCTAGACCGTTCTTAGATGCATAACAAAAAACTATATACCCTTTCCCTTGCTCAGGTAACACCAACACAGGTGCACTTGTCAATCTTTCTTTCAATATTTGGAAAGAATGTTGACACTTGTCATTCCAGACAAAAGGAACCTCTTTCCTGGTCAACTTGGTTAGGGGTAAAGCTATAGAACTGAAGTTCTTAATGAACCTCCTGTAATAGCATGCTAGTCCAAGAAAACTACGAATCTCCGTCAGTGTCCTTGGCTGTTCCCATTGCAGGACAGATTCTACCTTCTTAGGATCAACATGAATACCTGAGGCAGATATTACGTGTCCAAGAAAAGAAACTTCTGGTAACCAGATCCTACATTTGCTAAACTTAGCATACAACTTATGCTCTCTTAGCAAAGTCAAAGCTTGACGAAGATGTTGCTCATGTTGTTGAGCATCTCTACTATATATCAGGATGTCATCTATAAAGACGACTACACATAGATCAAGAAAAGGTCAAAAGATTATATTCATGAGTTCCATAAATGCAGCTGTTGCATTAGTTAGTCCAAACGACATAACTATGAACTCATAGTGACCATACCTTGTCCTAAAGGCAGACTTAGGTATGTCATTCTCCTTGATATGTAGCTGATGGTATCCTAACCTCAGATCTATCTTAGAAAATATAGTTGCACCACGCAACTGAACAAACAAGTCATCAATCCTAGGCAAAGGATACTTGTTCTTTATGGTTACTTTATTCAATTGCTTGTAGTCAATGCATAACCGCATCAATCCATCCTTCTTTTTAACAAAGATGACCGGAGCACCCCATGGTGAAGTACTTGGTCAGATAAAACCCTTCTCAAGAAACTCCTGTAGTTGTTTCTTGAGCTCTGCCATTTCGGCAGGTTCCATTCTATACGGCATTTGGGCTATTGGTTGCGTGCCCGTGATTAGATTAATCTCAAAATCAATTTCTCAGGGTGGTGGAACACCTGGAAGTTCCTCAGGGAATACATATTCAAATTCCCTAACAATTGGAACTTCAGAAAGATGAGGGCTCTCCATTGTGGTATCAACCACATGGGCTAAGAATGCAAAGCATCCTTGTCTCATCAACTTCTCATCCACCATAGCTGACACAAGACATGTTGGAAGAATCTTTCTATCTCCCTAAAAGGTCCAAGTGTCACCATTATCTATGAACACAGCCTGCTTGGAATCACAATCCAAGACAACTTTATACTTTTCTAAGGTGTCCATCCCAAGAATTATATCAAACCCATGCATTTCAAGTGGTATGAGATCCACCTGAATGTGGTGATCAGAAAAGGAAAGATTGCAGGGAGAACACACTTCCCGCAATACTAGAGATCCCAGCAAAGGTGTTTCTAACAACAAGCTATCTGCTCTATGACTGACAATCATGTTGCAGTCATGAATCACTTCTCGAGTGATAAAAGAGTGTGTAGCACCCAAATCAATTAACACAGATACTAAGCAGGATGAAGACATATCAGAATAAAGTAATTCCATCTAACCTATCACAACCCTAGGATTGACAACTGCTTCGGGCTGATTCATTGCATAGAATCTAGCCGTTGGTTGTTGTTGACCATGTGCTTGATTGTTGGATGTTGACGACCTGGCTTGGGACGCTTGTCCACGTCCTCTAGCACCACTGTCAGACTGCTGCCTCTGAGAGCCTTGCTGACTCTGCCTCAGTTGCTGGGTCACATTCTTGACTTTTTCAGGACAGTCCCTCACCACATGGCCTTCTCTCCCACATCTATAACATGTTACATTTCCCCTCTACGGTTTGGGTGGTCCTGTTACTGAAATTGAGGCTGAGCTGTGAGCTCCCTTCAGTGGTAAACTACAACCTCTACCCTTACTTGACGCCCATTGTGCTTGGGTATTGAACCTTGGTGGTGGTGTAGGCACAGAATACCTTGGTTTCTTAAAACTTCCAGAACTCTATCCTGGAACTGTGGGTACTCTTTCTTACCCTTGGTCTATCGCTTCTCAATCATAGACCTTTCTATTCATCTTACAGACTCCACAAAAGTGGAAAACCTCTCCCAGTTCTCCAGAGCAGACACCAGAGTGGTTAATTCAGCGTTCAACGCCTTCTCGAATCGCTGAATTCTCTCCTCATCTGTAGATGCCATGTGCGGACAAAACCGCAAAAGTTCCATGAACCTAGCTTCGTATTAGCTAATGTTCATTTGTCCTTGCCTCAACCTCTCAAATTGAGATATTTTCTCATCTAGATACGTCTTGGGAAAGTATCTAGCGATGAATTCACGTCGGAATTCATCCCATCCGATCACAACACCAGGTCTTTTGCCTTCCTCAATGGTCCACCAGTGGCCAGCACTCCCTTTTAGGAGATATACAACATGCCTCACCTTCTCATCATCAGGAATCATGAAGATTCTGAAGGCTTTCTCCAGTTCAGTCAACCATAGGTCAGCATCTGCTGGGTCGACTGTACCAGCATACTCTATAGCTCCTACCCTCCTAAGTTGTTCAAAAATCTTGTCGGCTCCCTGTCTTTCATCGTGGGTTGGTGCCCTAGGTGCAGGTAATGGCATCCTATCCGTCATATGGGTCATGGATGCTATAAACTGTCCAAACATACTTTGGAAAGCTGGATTCCCCATATCAGCTTGGTTGAACTAGGGTTGATCAAGTACAGGCTCCTCCCTATCTTAATCTCTTGCACCTCCTCCTGGTGCAGCAACACTGCTCTCAGCAGCATGTTCATCGTGTGATCCAGACATCTTTAGTTCTTCTTCTCCTCCTATATGAGCAGAAGACACTATTAGACAGACTGGAAGACACTAGAATAGACTCAACAACCTTAATCCTATGTCTTTGTAGACTCAGTAAACCTAGAGTTCTGATACCACTAAATTGTGACATATGTTGCCAAACATCGATTAAGATAAATGCGGAAGCGATTACTAACAGTGGATTACTGAAAATCACTAAAAATTAAAACCATTTATCAAGAGATCCATTCACAGGAAAACTCTTTCATTCAGAACCAAAGTAAATCATTACATCCTGGTTCATAATGTACATGCCATGTACCATCTCTTTCTTGAGACATTACATACAACAGCTACTCTATTAAATTTGTACATAGGCAACTTAAAACCTCGAGGCATCAAGCCAAAACCTCAGATCGATTATAAAATCACAAACTACTGACTCCAAGGACCTAAGAGTACAGAGACGACACATAGGACTTTATGTACAAAGCCTGACAACCAGTTTCCCCACCTGGGATATTACTGTTGTCCTTGTTGTTGCTTCTACTACTCTTCCTCTGCTACAGAGATTCTTCCTCTTTGTCTGCGTCTACCTAAAAATGTTGGATTCCACGGGGGTGAGATAATTATAAAAATTGCCCCAGCGGGAGATATAACTCTCTGCCAAAAACATTATTATTGCAGTTTAATAGAAATAAACAGAGCAGTGGAATCATAATAATCAACAGCAGGTAATTCACTTATTTAAATCAGATTAGAGCAACATTCCCACTTAATCTTATTAGATGTATCTTGATAAAGCAACGTGTCTAATATTCAATAAAGAATTATAGGACATGTATAACATTTATCCATCTAGGAAATGTTAAGCAGGATAATCATCAACCAGTGATTCTCGTATTTTGGTCTTATGCAAATATGCTACATGGCTGATTACATTTTACAAACATACTTAAGCTATGAGGAGATGAGGTATACCGCTCATACTCCAACTGACCATTGCTAAATCGAATCGGTACCATACATAGGTCAATGGAAGATTCGGATTCCCATGACCTCCCACATCCCGGTCAGTACGGGACCACAAACAGGACTATGTCAACTGCTCAAAATAGCTTTCCAGGGTATACTGGCAACTTCGCTATAGAGTTAAAGTGTCAACTGCACTCTCATCGGCAATTGAGAGGTTTAATGTTTATCTCCATCGACCCGCCATTGAATATCATTGGGGATTAATGATACATCTATCCCAACCATCAGGAGATTTATGATACATCCATCCTGACACATGAAGGATTGAGAGGTTTAATGTTTACCCTCCTTCAATCTCTTTACCAGGACGTAAGGATATTTTCACCCATTTACCCCCGCATATTCAAAATATGTGAATTCCAGGAAATCCCATAGGAAACCTGTTTCACCATCACCAAATTCTGACGATGATGGATCTATGGTCAGAGCACTACATAAATGGATTTCACTTGATTAATTAAGTACATTTTCATATTCTTTTAGCATCAGCCAAGTTCTCAAACATAACTTATTATGACAATGCTATACAGAGACATGTACTATTTTTATCAATTACTTATCAGTCTTTAAAAGACATTGGGAACTCAGTCCCTCCTTTCAATATTGGGAATTCTCATCCCTTCACAATCTCATTACCACAATCATATGGTTTTGTGTATTCAAACCCTTAGCTCATCATTGAGCATTGTTACCACTTTTCCAGGTAACTATCACCTTCATGTCATCTGACCAAGGTAAACATGATACTTGTTGTTACATGCATCACACATGGTACTTGAGGCCCATTAACTCTCTTATTACCTCTTACCAGGCAGCAAGGTATATTATGGCACACAAGGCCCAAATAAACAATAGTGAATTAAACATCATAGCTCATACCTGGCCATGACCACCATTTCAGAATACATGCATGGTTAGTGCAGATGATAATAGTAACTTGAATTACATATCAGTACCTTACAGAACAAATATGGATTCACTATTCAAGGGTAACACCACTATTCCCTTACTAGGGTTAGGGTTTCCCATTTCATGTCATTTGGGAACATTCATCCCATTACCCAAATCAAGGTTATGGTTTATCACCATATTGCCCAAGATTAGGGTTTCATAAAACATTACATAGTATCACCCTAGATTTGAGTTTCGCATCACATCAAACATTAGGGTTTCTCATAAAATCACCCTTAGGTAGGGTTTCACATAAATTTCACCCCAGAATAGGGTTTACATTCAATAACCCACAATTAGGGTTTACTATTCATCTTAATTAGGGTTTCATCTTCCATTATCCATAATCAAGGTTTACTATTCATCCCAATTAGGGTTTTGCATTACATTACCCTAAGTTAGGTTTACACATAACATCATCCTGGATTTGGGCAACATCCTTACCCTAGATTAGGGTTTCACATAGAATTACCCTAAATTAGGGTTAGGATTCAATAACCTTGTCAATTAGGGTTTATGCTCATGATTAGGGTTTCATGATCTCTTTGCTAAGGATCATACCCTTAATCACCACATGAATCATACTCATGTATGAATTCCATTCTATCATCCTCTCAACTTGATTAGGTTATTTCAACCCTTTAATCAAGTACATACAACTATAACTGACATAGTGTACTAATTAAGTTATTATTCTTATAAGAAATTAGGGTTTATCCCTTTAATGGTACTAATCATATAGGTACTTTTAGGGTTTCAACCTTGTACCTACATTGATTATCATCACTATCAACCATTGGGTTAATAGAACAAATATTACCTTTAATTCCCACATGATTGAATCACCAAAGTCCACCATTCGGTTTTGGGGTTTCCAAACACCAAACACTATTGAAACTGTTTGACTCCAAATGGTTTTGAAAACATTTGACTCCAAACGGGTTTGAAAACGTTTGACCCCAAACGGTTTCAAGACCGTTTGGGCTCAAACCAGCCTCAAAACTGCATGGGCCATTTAGGACATTCACCAATCAAATTGAATATAATTTGCTCCATTGAATTGGCCATCAATTAGGCAATTGAAGGATTCATTAATCATCACCATTGGATCTCTATCCATCACTCATGAATCAACCTCAAACCCTTCAAACGGTTTCAAGACCATTTGGGCTCAAACGGTCTCAAGACTGTTTGACCCAAAAAGTCTTGAAATCGAATGGATTACTTTATGGAATTTCCAACAAATCGATTAGGGTTGTAATTTGTGGATTGTACACACATTCAATTAATGAATTGGATACGTTGTATCATCATCCAACCTATACTAGGGTTCATACCTCAAACGGTCAACCCTACCAAACAGTCCACCCTCTCATGCGGTTTGGGACTCAAGTCACCAAACGGTTTGCAAACCGTTTGGACCAAAGGTCCAAGACCGTTTGCAACTCAAATTTGTTGGAAAGTATGCCTAAGATGATTTCATAATCATAAACCTTAAAACCCACGAAATCTACTGCCATCTTCATAGTAATTCCATCAATCAATCAAAGGAATTGCAAAAAGATCAATTGAACATAAAGGGTTGAGAAATTGAGTTCAATAACAATGAATAAGGGTTCAAGTCATATAACCCGCATTCAATTGAGCTTCAAAGCTTGGAGCTTCACATAAAAAATGGTGGAAGAAGCTTTTGAAACTCCCCCAAGGCTCATCCTCAAGTTTTGGAGTGAAAGGATTGGCTAGGGTTGAAGATGGAGTGAAGAAAAGAAGAAATTATGCATTGATTTATGATTTCCACCATGAAATCAAGATGAAAAAAAATCAAGAAGCTTACCAACAGGTTGGGGGTCGTCCTCCTGGTCCTTCAAAGCTTCCTTGGTCGTTTTGCAAGCAAAGGGTGGAAGTGAATCCGAAATTCCCTTTTACTCTATGGATAAATGAGCTTATATGCAATTTTTATTAAAAATTCAATTAGGAGAGAGAAAGTAGGAATTATCTCTCCCAAATTCTTGAAACTTGCCCCCCTCCTTTAGGGACGAGGCTATACTCCTTTCCTCTTATTCCTCTCAATTATCCATGTTTTAAAGAAAACCAAATTAAGCACCTTAACCCTTTTATATTAATATCCATAAGCAAGTGGATATTTCTTTTTCTTATATTAAGGTGAGTGGGTTTTTCACCTCCTTGGATATTTCGTGGTCCTTGAAAAGAACAAGGACGTCCACACATATCTGAATTCAACCATTTCAATTTTGTTTGAAGGTCCTTCAATTATTTTTATTTATTTTTGCATTAAATTGAATTAGGGTTTCAATTATGCTTAAATCTTGATTATTTTAATATCAAGATTCTCTCTCCTTCAAAGAGATACAAATGAGATGCTCTTCTCATTTTCGTTTCTCCACATGATCCCAATAAATAGTAGGGATCATTTTGAAGTGGTAATTTGCAAATTGAACCCTAGGTTTTGGGTAAATTGCACATTACACCAAAACTAGGTTTTAATGCACAAACATTGCTTTATCAGCTCTTTCTTGGTATTCAGGCTATCACAAGCCATAACTATGCATCATCTTCATTCTCATGATGCTTCAACACATGAGGAACATATTATCATGCATAATTTGCAATTAAACCCCTCAACTTGGGTATTTTGCACTTTAGTCCAAATCAAGCAAAACATTGATTTCAACAATATTAAAAAAGGACTATAATTGCAATGTAAGTTCCTCTTGAGCCTTAATTAATTTTCAAAAGATAAGAGCAAGCATATAATCACTTTTATTAAACAAAACACCTAGGGTTAAAACATAACCCAGGTCAGGGATGTTACAGTGTGTCTGGCCACTGGCAAAGGATCAATGACAAAAATAAAGAGTAAATGAGCATTACCACCAAGAAAAGGAACAAACATTATGAGTAAAGGAACAAAATCAAGGAGAGTAAAGGAACAAGTACTCCAGTTGTTGTTCTAATCATCGTCCTTGTTTCTAGGGTTTTACATAAGGTATTGTCTCATTGTTTTGTTTGTCTTAGGGTTACACAAAAGGAATTGGTTCACCTTTCAACGCCTGCCCATACGAGTGCTCCCATGAATGAATGAAAGTGGGTAAACTATGACTGACCACTTTCGTTGGAGGTGACCATATGAGTGAATATAATTGAAGATGATAAAATAACAAGAATGGGGAGTAAATTTATTTGATCCTTATCCTAACCCCCCCGATAGGAGTATATGAAAAAGAATTATGAGAATAGGAGCTGAGACTGGTAGACCACTAAAAATTACAAATACGGGAACAAGAATGAAGAGTAAAGGAGTAGTGACACTAAGAAAAGGAACAAACAGTATGAGTAAAGGAACGACATCAAAGAGATTAAAGGAACAAGTAATCCATTTTTTGTTGTAATCATCATCCTTGTTGCTAGGGCTTTGCAAAAGGTATTATCTCATTGTTTTGCTTGTCCTAGGGTTTCAAAAAAGGAATTGGTTCACCTTTCAGTGCATGCCTATATGAGTGCACCTGTGAATGAATGAAAATAGAAATAGGTGACTGGCCACTTCCGTTGGAGGTGACCATACAAAAGAATACAGTTGAAGATGACAAAAGAACAAGAATGGGGAGTAAATTTATTTGATTCTTATCCTAATCCCCCCTGATCATTTTCTCCTGCTGTCATTCCTCTTTTGCTGCCATTCCTTTATAGGAGTATGAGAAAAGAACAATGACAATGAGTACTAGAAAAAAAATTATGATAATAGGAGCAGAGGCTGGTAGAAAACTAATAATTACGAATATGGGAACAAGAATGAAGAGTAAAGGAGTAGTGACACTGGGAAAAGGAACAAATGGTATGAGTAAACGAACAACATCAAGGAGAGTAAAGGAACAAGTACTCCATTTATTGATGTAATCATCATCCTTGTTGCTATTGTTTTGCAAAAGGTATTATCTCATTGTTTTGTTTGTCCTAGGGAAAAGAACAAGGATGGGGAGTAAATTTATTTGATCCTTATCGTAATCCCCACTGATCATTTTCTCCTATTACCATTCCTCTTTTTTTGCCATCCTATACAATGAGTATGAGAAAAGAATACACACAATGAGTACTGGAAAAAGAATTATGAGAATAGGAGCAGAGACTAGTAGAACACTAAAAATTACAAATACAGGAATAGGAATGAAGAGTAAAGGAGCAGTGACACCAAGAAAAGGAACAATCAGTATGAGTAAAGGAACAACATCAAGGAGAGTAAGGGAACAAGTACTCCACTTGTTTCTATGATCATTGTCCTTGTTGCTAGGGTTTCAGAAAAGTTATTGTCTCATTGTTTTGTTTGTCCTAGGGAAAAGAACAAGAATGGGGAGTAAATTTATTCTCTTTTTGCCATTCCTCACCAATGTGATTCAGTAAACTTCCCTTAAGATATCCTTGTTTGTTATATCATAATACATACTTGAATATGTATTATTTCAAGTATGGGAACTCGATGTCATTGTTCCTTTCTACATCGTTCTTGTTCCTTTTCTCCTTTGTATATCATTAAAGCACTTCATGTGTTTGTGAAATATTGGAATACATAAGATTCACATTCATTTTCTCAGTTTACATGCTCTAATTTTCATCTTCTATTAGTCCCCATACAAGAACAATTAATGGGAACAACGGTTTGAATGTTAAAACATCAACCATTATGAATTCAACACTAATTGAAAAGTACATTCCTACAATAGGAACAAGAACCGATAGTAAAGGAACAATGTTTTGGAGAAATGGAACAAATAGGGGGAGTAATGAATGTCGATAAAGTAGTCATCATCCTTATTTTCTGGATGCAAGGTTGTTGGATAGCGTGGACTGCCCCGGTACATAGTCATTATCCTGCAAATAATGCATGAGTTGTGTGACAGTGCATACCACCATGCAAGACTCTTCTAGCTTGGAGGAGAAGCCTCATCATCGGCTGAACCAGCCAACAATAGGTCAGGCCACGAGGAGCAGTCGTCTAAATGCTTGGAGGTGCCATGCAGTACCATGGTTGATAATTGGGAAGGATTGGATTCTAAACCCTAATTGAGAAGTTGGGGTTTGTTCTCCAACACTTGTATGGTTCCCCATTAGGTTTGGAAGGATTGGAAAAGATTTGAATTACGATGAGCCACAAATTAAATCTTCCATGACTACTGATCTCAAACCAACCACTTTAGGAGGAGAGTTGGTTGTGGCATATTGGTAGGTGGTCATGCCCTGCTCTGAGTCGGTATTGATACCACCAATGGGCTTTATTCATAGTTGGTCGATGATTCCTTATAGGTTTTTGTGAGTTAACCATCATGTACTGTGAGCAGCAGCCGTAGGTGCACCCATGAGTAAGTGAGTCTGGCCACTGGTAAAGGATATGACCATACCATGATAAAAAACAAGAATGGGTAGTAAAGGAATGGTGATAACGAGAAAAGGAAATATTACGACTACAAAAACAACACTTGGGAGTAAAGGGATGGGCTCTACAAGCAAAGGAATAATGACAACGACTACAATAACAACTACACAGAGAAAAGGAACACATAGTGCGTATAAAGGAACTATGACAACGTCTCAAAATACTATTACTTAGAGAAAAGGAACAATGGCTATATGTACAGGAACGAGAATGGTAGAAATAGAGGAATCTCTGGCCAGTTGCAAGTCATAGGTTGCCGTTGTCATGGGTAGCATTTACTGCATCTGCTAGCAGCAGGAGCCTAAAGGTAACCCAATTCTACAGTAGGAACAAGAATGGAGTTATGATTCCCCATTTTAGGGTTTTGCAAGCTCACCTTTGCTTGACCAACATTGGTCAAAAGTTATTGCATTACCTTTCGGTGCCTTCCTACGAGCAGTAATAGTAAGTGCGCCTGTGAGAAACAATAGTAAGTGCACATGTGAGTAAGATGTCTGGACACTGGCGAAGGATGTGACCATACCATGATAAAGAACAAGAATGGGTAGTAAAGGAATGGTGATAAGGAGAAAAGGAAATATTACGACTACAAAAACAACATTTGGGAGTAAAGGGATGGGGTCTGCGAGAAAAAGAACAATGACAATGACTACAATAACAACTATTATAAAGGGAGTACATGAACATTCGAACTTCATATCACCCGTTTGGACTAACACAATCCTCTCATCTACTCTATTGTTGTTATCACTTTTGAAAACAATATATGTAAGCTTACAGCCAATATTCTTTTCTGGTGTGAACTTGATTACATACTCCATCATCTTTTTGAACTCTGATTCGAAGATTGCAAACATATTAAGCGTATAAACCTCAACGACCCTTATTTGAATGGGGTTGTAGGGAAAGTTATTGTTTGTTAATTTATCAACGGCTTGAAACTCTTGTTCTTTGTCATTACTCCTCCTACTTGAAATCATTCTATTAAAGTGTGTGAAGAACTGAACCAAGTTGTAATTTGGTTGGAGGAAGAGCCTCATAATAGCATTGCATGATTCACTAAGTTGGGTAGTTTTCATTCCAGCAGTAAAATGTTGTTTTACCCAAACCAAGGACCATTGTTTTCAAAAACCATATGTTTTCTCAATCCAACGATGCGGTCCATTATGGAAGCATTATTCAATCATCTTTGACCAAACAAAACAAAATTCATGTTTGGTTTCAACATCGTACATGAGGAGAGTAAGATGGTTACGCAAAATAGGAGTGAACATATGAGTGAGGTTCTTCTGAGCATTTTGTAATATATGCCTTATACAAAGTGTGTGGAGCGTATCAGGGAGAAATTTTATTATAGCCTAAACCATTGCAGTGTATTGATCTGTTAAAATAGTTAAAGGTACTTTTTTCTGATATGCATTTAAGAAATCTATGGAATAACCATTCAAAGAATTCAATAATTTCATCATAGAGGAGGGTTGCACCAAATATTACACCCTGACGGTGGTGGTTAAAACCAACAAATAAAGTTGCATACAAAAAATAGCATTCCAGTTCAGAATAAATCAATACTACAACACAAACGTTGAATAAAGAAACAGAATATGTCGAATATTAGAACATAAGATATAGAACACTGGAACAAAGGATTCTATCGAGTAATGGAATAGAATATGTCGAATAGTAGAACACAAGATATCAATCACTAGAACATAGGATTATATTATGTGCCTAATGATCGGCAGCTCTTATTTGTCCAAAATGTTGTATCAAAAGAAATGGCGTCACCAAATAAGCGATAATCAAGCTTCATCCTACCATCGGCCTAGAAGATGTTTGCAATTCTCTCTTCGTCATCAACCTCAATATCCTAGTAAAAGGATGGGTTGTTTCATGCTTCATTACGAAAGTACTCTTGCAAAGCAGTGGCCTCACCAGATATCATTGTCTTCTGTCTCCTATGCCTCAAATGGTTCTTTAAATCTAGTCAAAGAAACTTGATACTCTCACATCCACCGATGACTAAAGACATTGCATCATAGGATCTTCTTAATTGAATTCCAACATCTTCGTTGATCTCTGCTACAGATCCTTGCACATTTGAAACATTGCGATTGGATCTGAGAATGTGAGCACATTCATGCGGGTGAAGTGCATGGTTATGATCAACAACCCAATGATTTATCTTGAAGAAATTAAGCTCGGGATCTAAAATTAGATTAATGTGTGTTTTGCATCCGTTCCTTTCTTCTCTATAGTGCCACACTATTTGAGTTCGGCACTCTACTAATTCTTGTATTATTTTTTCAATAGTGTGATTCAGTAAACGTTTCTTACGATGTCCTTGTTTATTACATCCATATCACAAATATTGAATCTTTTCATGATCTGAGTTCTTGCATGTATACTTCTTCTCCCACTCAATCTGAGTCGCAAACCCTTTCTGATGAGCGTACTCTTTATAAAACTAACGAGCTTCTTGTGGAGAGATAATTCAAGGTTTTTCCAGTAATCCTACTTATCAACTTCATCTGAGACAAAGAAAGGAAACAAGATTAATGGAACTGGAGTAAATGAGGAGGTCAAAAGGACTGGGGAGGAGGAGAAGAGGAACACAGAGCTTGAGATAGGAAGAAGGATTTAGGAGAATAGGCATGATGTGATGAAAAAAGAGTGTTATGGAGAAGAGGAACAAAGAGCTTGAGAAAAGGAGTAAGGAGGAGGTGAAAAGGATTGGGAATAGGGACAAAAGGAAGAACAATGATGAGAAGAGGAGGAATGAGGTGTGACGTAGAATAGAAACATGGAGCTTGAGAAAAGGAGTAAGGAGGAGGTAAAAAATATCAGGGATAGGGAGAAAAGGAAGAACGATGTTGTGGAGAGGAGGTCCAGGTGTGACGAAGAAGAGGAACACAGAGCTTGAGAAAAGGAGTAAGGAGGAGGTGAAAAGGATTGGGTATAGGGAGAAAAGGAAGAATAATGTTACGAAGAGAAAATGAGGGGTGACGTGTAAGAGGAACATAGAGCTTGAGAAAAGGAGTAAAGAGGAGGAGAAAAGGATCGAGGATAGGGAGAAAAGGAAGAACGATGTTGTAGAGAGGAGGAACGAGGTGTCACAGAGAAGAGGAACACAGAGCTTGAGAAAAGGAGTAAGTAGGAGGTGAAAATGATGGGGGATAGGGAGAAAAAGGAAGAACGATGTTGTGGAGAAGAGGAATGAGGCATGAGGAGAAGAGGAACACAAAGCTTGAGAAAAGGAGCAAGGAGGAGGTGAAATGGATCGGGGATAGGGAGAAAAGGAAGAACGATGTTGTGGAGAGGAGGAACGAGGTGTGACGGAGAAGAGGAACACAAAGATTGAGAAAAGGAGTAAGGAGGAGGTGAAAAGGATCAGAGATATGGAGAAAAGGAAGAACGATGTTAAGGAGAGGAGGAATGAGATGTGACGTAGAAGTGGAATACAGAACTTGAGAAAAGGAGTAAGGAGGAGGTGAAAAGGATCAAGGATGGGGAGAAAAAGAAGAATGATGTTGCAGAGAGGAGGAATGAGGTGTGATAGAGAAGAGGAACACAGAACATGAGAAAAGGAGTAAGGAGGGGGTGAAAATGATCGGAGATAGGGAAAAATAAAGAACAATGTTTCCGAGAGGAGGAACGAGGTGTGATGAAGAAGAGGAACACAAATATTGAGTAAAGGAGTAAGGAGGAGGTGAAAAGGATCGAGCATATAGAGAAAAGGAAGAACGACACTGCATAGAGGAGGAACGAGGTGTGATGGATAAGAGGAATAGAGAGCTTGAGAAAAGTAGTAGGGAGGAGGTGAAAAGGATCAGGGATAGGGAGAAAAGGAAGAAAAATGTTGTGAAGAGGAGGAACGAGGTGTGATGGATAAGAGGAACACAGAGCTTGAGTATAGGATTAAGGAGGAGGTGAAAAGGAAGTAAGGGAAATCTGAAGGAATTGTAAAGGAATGAGGTGTGATGGAGAAGAGGAACACATAGATTTTGAGAAAAGGAGTAAGGAGGAGGTGAAAAGGATCAGACATAGGGAGAAAAAGAAGAACAATTGCAGAGAGGAAGAATGAGGTGTTACAGAGAAGAGGAACATGGAGCTTGAGTAAAGGAGTAAGGAGGGGGACAAAGAGAATAAGGAGGAGGTGAAAAGGAAGTAAGGAGAATTTGAAAGAATAGAAAAGGAACGAGGTGTTACAGAGAAGAGGAACACAAAGCTTGAGAAAATGATGAAAGAAGGTTGTAAGGACCCTAACCTTTGTTTTGGGCTTATCCTGTTTGCTTTGCCTAACCCTGTGTTTAGAGGATTGCCTAATCACCTGAGTTGTGGTTAGGGTTTGCTTGTGCTATGTTGAGAGGTTGAGGTGCAACTTGCAAATTACCCAAGTTTTAGGGTTGGTGTGCAAGATTGTCACCTAGAGAGATGTATTTATCTCTCCTTACATCCTCTAGGGTTGAGAGGATGGGTTGGGCTCTTTGCATGAGTAGCTTTGGGCTTTGTTGAGCCTTGTTTGAGTTGTGTTGAGCCTTGTTGGAGCTTCTATCAGGCTGGACCATGGTGTGTGGGCCGAAGGAGTGCTTGCTGGTATTGGCCAAGTTGTGTATCAATCATGGTGTGTTGGGTTGTCATATTGGGCGACACACACCTCTCCACCTAGCCTCGTTTGTGTCACTATCTTTGGACAATTGACCATTGCTTTGCTAGTGGATGGCAGGTCATGGACATGTGGTTAGGGGTGCTAGCATGTGGCATGACCCAAGGACAAGTATGCTAGGGTTGGGTGCCACCTTGCCTTGCTCTCTCCCTTCACCCCTTAGTATATAAGAAACCCTTCTTGCTTGCTAGCAGCTCCTTTAGTTCCCTTAGTTGCTTTCTTTCCTTTGGTGGTCAAGCTAGAAGTGGAGAAGAGGAAGTGGTTGCCGATACAACAAGGGTGGTGGCCGATACAGTTGGTGTCTTGGCTTATACCCTCTCCTTGGTGGAGCTTGGAGGGCTACATAGCTCTAGTCTTCTTCTTCCTCTAGTGTTGGCTGAAACCCTAGAGTGTGCCTTGCTCTTTCTTCTCTTGTGGTGAGTAACTTTCTCTCTTCCTTTGGTACCACCTTCTTCCTTGCTTGTTCGGCCATAGAGGTGATACGTTTCCCTTCTTTTCTTGAGGTGGCCGAAGGTGGTTCTTGGAGCTTTGGAGCTTGGAGCTTGGAGTTTGTGCTTAAGGCGGGTTACATAACTCCTACCCTAGCTATATTACCTTCTTTTTATGCTTCTCATTTATATGCTATCTTAATCGTCCATGCTTATCATGTTAGTAATATCTTTTCTCTAGTATGTGCCCTTGACGTTGTGGGATATGATGACATGGTTATGTTGTTTAGATGTGTTCTTGGACCTTCTTGGCAAAACCATTGGATTAGGGTTCTTTGGGCAAACCCCTCTCTCTTAGTTGTTGAGAGGTGAGCCTAGGGTTCCCTAATTCCATGGTGCGTGTGGTGTGTTCTTGGGGAAAAATCCCCTTCTCTCCCTTTGTTTTTGAGAGGTGAGCTTGAGCTCTAGTGGTGGAGGCAAAACCCCTCTCTTCCTTAGTCATTGAGAGGTGAGTCTAGACTCTAGTTTCTTGGGTAATACCCCTATCTCACCATGGACTTGAGAGGTGAGCCTTTGGTTGGTGTTGACCTAGTTGAGGTTGGAGGGTTGGCCGATATGGTGTTGACCCACCTTGCTGCCCAATATGTGATGGAAGTTGTGCAAAACCCCTCTCACTTGGTTGTTGAGAGGTGAGACAACTCTCTTGATCTTTTGGGGTTTCTTAGCAGAAGACTTGAGGTCGAAGATGACCACCCCGTCATGACCTTTGGACCCTTGCTTGATATCCCTCTCCTAGGGTTGAGCTTGGACAATATGTTAGATGGGTGTTGACCTCTTAGACCGATATGGGTCCTTACCCAAGATGTGTTGTTGGGCGATATGTCCCTTGGCCGATAGGGATCCCTAACCCTAGATAGGTGATATGCTGGTGCCTTGAACGATATGGTGTGATGACCAAGGTGTTGGTTGATAACCGACTGTAGCATGAGGTTTGGGCGTTATGAGGCTTGTACCCACCTGGGCGATAGGAGGTTGCCTTGGTGAACCCTTGGGCGATACAATAGGTGGTTGTTGTGTTGTTGTGTTGGGAGGTATGGGTGTTGCCTACTGTGACGTGTTACTGTGAGGCATTTCCTGACACGGTGTTGCCCGTCAGATGGCATTGCACATTATGGTTCTGCCCGATAGGATGTTGCACGCTTGGGTGTTATAGGTTGGTCCTTAGACGTGTTTCCCGACATGATGTCTTGGGTGTTACACTTGAGGAGGTGTTACTCATTATCAGCCTTGTGGTGCTGCCCGACATAGTGCCTTAGTGGCTTGGGCGATATGAAGTGGACGTTAGGGTTTTCTGCCTTAGGCATTATGAAGCTTACCTTCTTCCTTGGCCGATATCTTCTTGTTGGATGCTACCCAATACCTAGGTGATAGTGGTTGGCCGATATGGTTGTAGCCCTAGATGGGTGATGGCCGATACAGTAGGTGGTGAAGAGTTGCATGCTTAACCACTATAGTGTTGGGTGTCACACTCTTTGGTGAGAGACGTTGTGCCTTTAGTGAGGGTTGTGGTGCCTTTGGTGAGGGTTGTCCCTTACCCAATATATCTATAGTGAGGGTTGTACTTTGTGTTTGGTTGGTAACCCTGATGCTTGATTGAAAAGTTATATATGATAATGGCATGTATAGATATGCTCATCTAATAGAATAATTATATCTCTCTTGATATATGCAATAAATTTAAAATGTTCCTTGTATGAATTACAGTTGTACCTCTATGCTTATGCTAACTATGCAGGTACCATTTGTATGATGAGGCCATGGTGATGGCATGGCAATGATATGATGTTGAACATCAAGGGTTACGATGAACCCAGTGATATATGATGGGTGTTACCCATGGAATGGCAATGTGTGCCTTGATGATGGGATTGAGTCCCAGAGATGTTGATCCTTGAGATGGATCTTGATGATTGGCAAGAGGCCAAGTGGTAACATGTGATGTTGGATCCTTGTGATGGATCGGGATGATTTTGATGGCTTTGAGAATAAGAGTGACAAAGTAACACATGATAATAAGATCTATGTTGTTTACTTGTGTTTTAGTTTACATGTTACATAACTTGGTTGAATCTTGCAATCTGCTTAAAATGCATTAATTAATTACAGATGAACCTTTCATGTAGTTTTCCCTGGCCATAGATCCATCATCATCAATAGCTGGAGATGGTGAAACGGGTTCTCCTACGGGTTAATTCGGAGCACATATTGTTGAATATGTGAGGTTTCTCCTAGCCAAAAATAGGAGGATTAGAGTGCAACTGCGGTTGTGGACTCAAGATGTGTATAAGAGCATGGTGAATAGGCCCATGGCTCAGTGTGATGGAGCATGAATGCGTTCATGGCTCAGGAGCATGGTGAATAGGCCTGTGGCTCATGATATACTAGCGTTGTGACCTATACCAAGGCGGGCTAGAGGAAAGGGTAGCCTGCGGGAGCTGACCCTGTGACTGAGGTCACTTAAGCATGAGACTGCAGTCCTGCTTTGGTTCTCATGCACTGACCACAAAGAGGTGAGGTCATGCAGTCTGGCTCTTCAATTGACCTTGTATGGCACTAGTTTTGGGCTTCACAACTGAAGGTTGGATTTGAGCAGTACGGCTCACTTCCTTAGGGAATAATAAATTGTAATCTAGCCGTATAGTATATATTGCTTAGGGAAAAATACGAAACATTGGTTGAGGCCTTATTTCTATAGTTTCCCTAGTTATATCTTGTAGTTAATTACATGTTCCTCAGATGTTATGATAAGTTCTTATATGACTTGTCTTGTCAATCATGTTCTATATATTACATGTTTATATGCCTCTTAGATATCCTGGTAAGATGTTATAGAGTTAGTTCTGCTCAGTATGTTGCTCATATACGATATGCTTATATCGGTTACCTGTTTTATCTGTTATAGCTCTCCTTTGAGGTTTTATTGTTTTGGCGGGGGTTATGTTTCTCGTTGGGACTGTGTGTCTCACCCTGTTGGTTTAAAACCTTTTTAGGTGATCAAGCTATATGTGGTGGTGGTTGTGGTTTTGTAGCCTAGCAACAAGAAGAATAGTAGAGGCAAGAGGTTGGATATGTTGCTATTTTTAGGTGTCTTGTAGTAGAGTCCTAGAGTCATCCTTGTACACTCAGGTCCTTGGAGGTCTTTTGACGAGGTTTCACGATGTATAGTTGATATGTATTTCTTATCATGTTGTTGACCTGGGTAGGTCTGTTATGTACATAAATAGGTGGTGAACTCTTGTACTTATGGGACAGCTAGATCCTATGAGCTGTAGACATGTATCAAGTTTATGCATATTTATATAATGTGTTTCTTTGCAGGGTGTGGATATGGTTGTAATAGTTCCCTTCTTATCTTCTTTCCGCAATCGGTTTTAATTAACCCGTGTTTTTGGTAATACAATGTTTATGACGGTTCCACACATTTTCGTGTGGCATTTCGTTGTCTGTGTGATAGCGGGATGTCACACAATCAGGTTGGTGTCAGAGCTATAGGTTCACTAAGTCTATAGGGATCTAGGACTAGGTTTGTGTATGTTCTTGTGATTTTCTCCATATTTTCTCATAATAACCTTCTGACCCCAGCAAAAGATAAAGCTAGAAGATGTCTGGAAATCACGAAGAACATGCTGCCGAGAGCAGTGCCGCTGCATCAGTTGATGGAGCGAGTATGTAGGCACATGAAGGTCGGGTGCCTGAGGTCCCCCAAATTGACCTAGACATTCTTGAGAACCCTACTTCTCAACACCTCATGGGGTAGGTAATGGCTACGATGAATCTCATGGTGGAGAGATTTCATGTGCATCTGCCAAGAGCACCGGTTCCCCATGGTGAATCTTCGGGTATTGGGAAGACCTTTGAGCGGCTTCACTGAGTCAGAGCTTCAGATTATGCTAGAACAGTCGATCCAGCAGATGCAGATCTGTGGTTGATAGGTCTTGAGAAGGCCTTCTGGATCCTTGACATCCCCGAAGCAGACAAAGTCAAGCATGATGTCTACCTTTTGAAGGGTAGTGTTGGCCACTGGTAGGGCATCAAGGAAGAGAAGCGACCCGGTGAGGTGATATGTTGGGACATCTTCCGGCAGGAGTTCGTGAGTCAATACTTCCTGAAGATGTATCTGGACAAGAAGATCAGTCAGTTTGAGTGTTTGCGCCAAGGATCTCTGAACATCACCAGGTATGAAGCCAAGTTTATGGAGCTGTTGAGGTTCTTTCCTCACATGGAGGCAACAGATGATGAGAGGATCAAGTGGTTTGAGAAAGGTTCAAGTGCCGAGTTGTCGACACCTGCTGCTACTTTAGAGAACCGGGAACGGGTTTCCACATTTGTGGAGTTTGTCTGAAGGATTGAATGGTCAGACTAAGAAAAGAGAGAGACCATGACCAAGAAAAGGCCTGCTCAGTTTTAGAGACAGAGGTTTGACAGCCACAAGAAGCTAAGGTTTTCTGCACCTTCTATGATGCAAAGTTCCAGTGCACCATCACAGTGGTCCCTGAGTAAGGGAAGAGGACGTGGTTTTTCACCATCTAGAGCCTATAGTACAGCTTCAGTAGCAGTAACATGGCCATCTAGGCCACAGTTAGAGGACAACTCATGCTATCTTTGTGGACAAACATGGCATATGAAGTCAAATTGTCCAAGAAGAGATGTCAAAGTGACACAACAACCGAGACAGAGTCAACAAGGTTCAGATAGACAATAGTTTAGTGGTGCCAAAGGGAGAGGATGTGGCCAAGTATAACAAACTAGATTGTATGCTCAAGGAAGCAGAGAGCATGGATGACATCAAGCAACATCTCGATTCTATGCTATGAGTCAGGCAGAGGCAATAGTCAACCTGCGAGTAGTTGCAGGTCAGATGGAGTTATTTCATTTTGATTCGTCTTCTTCTTGCATTGTATTTGTTTCGGTTGACCTGGAAGCTACACACTCTTTTATTTCTCGTAGTATGCTTGATAGATGTCTTTTACCTGTTAGTTGTAAGAAAGATAACTTGTTGTTAGAAACCCCTCTTGATGGTTCCTCAATTCTTTGAGAGGTGTGTCCATCTTATGTTCTATTCTTTTCGGTACACAACATACAAGTGGATCTCATACCACTTGATATGCATGGATTCGATGCAATCCTTGGGATGGATACCTTAGAGAGGTATAAGGTTGTGTTGGACTGTGGTTCCAAGCAAGTGGTGTTCACTGATGATGGTAAGAAGTGGATCTTCTAGGGAGAAAGGAAGATTCTTCTGACGTGTTTGGTATCAACTATGGTGGCAGAGAAGTTGTTGCGAAAAGTTTGTAGAGCATTCTTGGCTCATGTTATGGATACCAAGGCAGAAGGTTCTAACCTTGAGGATGTGCCTGTTGTCAGAGAATTCACATATGTGTTTCGCGATGAGTTTCCTCGAGTTCCCCCACCTCGAGATATTGATTTTGAGATCAATCTAGTGCCAGGGACACAACCAGTTGTTCAAACACCGTACAGGATGGCTCCAGCTAAGATGGCAGAGCTGAAGAAGCAGTAACAGGAGTTGTTGGATAAAGGTTTCATCAGATCGAGCATATCTTTGTGGGGTGCTCCAGTTCTATTTGTAAAAAAGAAGGATGGATCGATGTGTCTGTGCATAGATTACCGGTAGCTGAATAAAGTTATGATCAAGAACAAGTACCCTTTGTCGAGGATAGACGATATGTTTGATCAGTGGTGTGGTGCTCTACCGTGTTCTCGAAGATTGATCTATGGTCTGGATATCATCAGTTGAGGATCAAGGATGATGGCATACCAAAGTCATCTTTCAGGACAAGGTATGGTCACTTTGAGTTTGTGGTTATGCCGTTTGGGCTAACCAATGCACCTGTTGCTTTCATGGATCTGATGAACAGGGTGTTTCATCCATTTTTAGATCAGTTTGTTGTAGTTTTCGTAGATGATATCTTGATCTATAGTCAAAATAGTCAACAACATGAACAACAGCTTCGACAAGCGTTGACTCTCCTTCATCAGCATCAGTTGTATGCCAAGTTCAGTAAGTGTGAGTTCTAGCTGAAGAAAGTGACTTTCTTGGGTCATGTGATATCCGCGGAAGGAGTCAGAGTGGATCCCAAGAAGGTGGAGTCAATTGCAGAATGGGAGCAACTGAAGATGCCGACTGAAGTTCATAGTTTTCTGGTTTTAGCAAGATACTACCGAAGGTTTATAAAGGATTTTAGTATGATCGTGTTTCCGATGACGAAGTTGACCAGGAAGGATGTACCTTTTATTTGGGATGATCCTTGTCAGCAAGCTTTTCAAAACTTGTAGGAGAAGCTGACTAGTGCTCCAGTGTTGATGTTGCTAAAGCCTGGGAAAGCCGATGTTGTTTTCTGCGATGCTTCCAAGAAAGGCTTAGGTTGTGTGCTAATGCAGGAGGATCATGTGGTTTCTTTTGCTTCACGAAAGCTTAAGAAACATGAGGAGAGTTATCCGACACGTGATTTGGAGATGGCAGTGGTGGTTCATGCATTCAAGATTTGGAGACACTATCTTTATGGGGAGGTGTGTCAGATCTTTACAGATCATAAGAACCTAAAGTATATCTTCTCACAGAGTGAGCTGAACATGCGACAACATTGCTGGATGGAGCTAATCAGTGATTACGATTGCACCATCGAGTATCATCCTGGTAAGGCAAATAAGGTAGATGATGCGCTTAGCAGGAAGTCTTCTTCTCTTTCTACGAAGAAGGCACAGTTGAGTTCTTTGATATGCCATAGGTGGGATATGTTCGTCTCTTTGTGGTAGATGAATGTACAGTCAGAGATATCCTTGTTGGCAGGACTGATGGCACAGATGCAAGTGAAGCCTACGCTAAGATAGCAGATCAAAGAAGCACAGCAAGCAGGTGCTGCAGTTCAGTTGATCAGATCAGAGTTCGGTAGCGAGAAGCGTGATGGTTTCCATGAGTCCAAGGATGGGCTAGTTTGTTATCATAACAGGATGATGGTCCCCAATGTTGATGATCTGAGGAAGTTAGTACTCGAGGAAGCACACACATTGATGTATGCTATGCATCCAAGTGTCACCAAGATGTATCATAATCTGAAGAACCTATATTGGTGGCCTGGCTTGAAGAGAGATGTCGTTGAGTATGTGGCTAGGTGTGCGGTATGCCAGCAGGTTAAGGCTGAGCATCAGAAGCCGACGGGCACGTTGCAACCCATGCCGATACCGCAATGGAAATGGGATCATGTAACCATGGATTTCATAGTTGGTCTTCCACGGACAACTAGGAATCATGATTCTATCTAGGTGATAGTGGATAGGTTGACAAAGTCTGCTCATTTCATTCCGGTAAAGACAACGTACACATCAGAGAAGCTTGCTCAGGTGTATGTGGATGAGATAGTGTGTTTATACGATGTGCCCATAACTATAGTCTCTGACAGAGGTCCTCCGTTCATGAGTCATTTTTTGGAACAGTTGCACAGAGCATTGGGAATGCAGTTGAAGTTCATTACTGCTTTCCACCCACAAACATATGGATAGTCTGAAAGGACTATTCAGACTTTGGAGGATCTTCTCTGAGCATGTGCTTTGTCGTTCCTAGTTAGTTGGGACGTACATCTCAGTTTGATAGAGTTTGCCTACAACAATAGTTACCAATAGAGTATCGACATGGCACCTTATGAATCCTTATATGACAGCAAGTGCAGATCTCCTTTATGTTGGTATGAGTCCGACGAATATCAGGTTTTGGGTCTTGAGTTAGTGCAGCAGACGACAGAAAAGATCAAGGTGATACAGCAACAGTTGAAAGCGGCACAGGATAGACAGAAGTCATATGCAGATAATCGTCAATGACCTCTGGAGTTCCAGGTGGGAGATATGGTGTATCTCAAGGTCTCTCCATGGAAAGGCATGTTGAGGTTTGATCAGAAAGGCAAGTTGGCTCCTAGGTATATGGGGTCATATCCGGTGATAGCACATGTTGGCAAAGTGGCTTACAAGTTAGAGCTACTGCCAGAGTTGTACAGGTTGCATCCAGTGTTCCATGTCAGTATGCTAAAGAAAAGTCATTTGGGCACAGAGACAGTGATACAACTAGTTGAAGTTGAGCTTGATGAAGATGTGACCTACAAGGATGGTCCAATGTTGATCCTTGATAGAAGAGTGAAGAAGCTGAAGAGGAAGGACCTGGTTCTTGTGAAGGTTCTTTGGCATCATCGTGGTGTTGAGGAAGCCACGTGGGAGCTTGAGGAAGAGATGAGGAGGAAGTATCACTCACTTTTATCTTCGGATTTCAGGGGCAAAATCCTTTTGTAGGGGTTTATGGCTTGTAAGGACCCTGACCTCCATTTTGGTCTTACCCTGTTTGCTTTTCCTAACCCTGTGTTTAGAGGCTTGCCTAATCACCTGAGTTGTGTTTAGGGTTTGCTTGTGATATGTTGAGAGGTTGAGGTGCAACTTGCAAATTACCCAAGTTTTAGGGTTGGTGTGCAAGATTATCACCTTGAGAGATTTCTTTCTCTCTCCTTGCATCCTCTAGGGTTGAAAGGATGGGTTGGGCTCTTTGATTGAGTAGCTTTGGGCTTTGTTGAGCCTTGTTTGAGTTGTGTTGATCCTTATTGGAGCTTGTATCGGGCTGGACCTTGGTGTGTCGTCCAGAGGAGTTCTTGCTTGTATCGGGCAAGTTGTGTATCGGCCATGGTGTGTCGGGTTGTCATGTTGGGTGACACACACCTCTCCACCTAGACTCGTTTGTGTCACCATCTTTGGACAATTGGTCGTTGCTTTGCTAGTGGATGGCAAGTCATGGACATGTGGTTTGGGGTGCTAGCATGTGGCATGACCCGAGGACAAGTGTGCTAGGGTCAGGTGCCACCTTGCCTTGCTCTCTCCCTTCACCCCTTACTATATAAGCAACCCTTCTTGCTTGCTATCAACTCCTTTAGTTCCCTTAGTTGCTTTCTTTCCTTTGGTGGCTGAGCTAGGAGTGGAGAAGAGGAAGTGGTGGCCGATACAACAAGGGTGGTGGCCGATACAGTTGGTGTCTTGGCCGATACCCTCTCCTTGGTGGAGTTTGGAGGGCGACGTAGCTCTAGTCTTCTTCTTCCTCTAGTGGTGGCTGAAACCCTAGAGTGTGCCTTGCTCTTTCTTCTCTTGTGGTGACTATCTTTCTCTCTTCCTTTGGTACCACCTTCTTCCTTGGTTGTTCGGCCATGGAGGTGATAGGTTTCCCTTCGTTTCTTGAGGTGGACGAAGGTGGTGCTTGGAGCTTTGGAGCTTGGAGCTTGGAGTTTGTGCTTAAGATGGGTTACATAACTCCTACCCTAGCTATATTACCTTCTTTTTATGTTGTTGGTTTATATTCTATCTTGATCGGACATGCTTATCTTGTTAGTAATATCTTTGCTCTAGTATGTGCCCTTGACATTGTGGGATATGATGACATGGTTATGTTGTTTAGATGTGTTCTTGGACCTTATTGGCTGAACCATTGGATTAGGGTTCTTTGTTTAAAACCCCTCTCTCTTAGTTGTTGAGAGGTGAGCCTAGGGTTCCCTAATTCCATGGTGCGTGTGGTGTGCTCTTGGGGCAAAATCCCTTTCTCTCCATTTGGTTTTAAGAGGTGAGCTTGAGCTCTAGTGGTGTAGGCAAAAACCCTCTCTTCCTTAGTCGTTGATAGGTGAGTCTATACTCTAGTTTCTTGGGCAATACCCCTCTCCCACCATGGACTTGAGAGGTGAGCCTTTGGTTGGTATTGACCTAGTTGAGGTTGGAGGGTTGGCCAATATGGTGTTGACCCACCTTGCTGCCCGATGTGTGATGGAAGTTGTGCAAAACCCCTCTCACTTAGTTGTTGAGAGGTGGGACAACTCTCTTGATCTTTTGGGCTTTCTTGGTGGCAGACTTGAGGTTGAAGATGACCACCCTATCATGACCTTTGGACCCTTGCCCGATATCCCTCTCCTAGGGTTGAGCTTGGACGATATGTTAGATGGGTGTTGACATCTTTGACCGATATGGGTCCTTACCCAAGATGTGATGTTGGGCGATATGTCCCTTGGCCGATGGGGAGCCCTAACCCTAGACGGGTGATATGTTGGTTCCTTGAACAATATGGTGTGATGACCAAGGTGTTGGTTGATAAATGACAGTAGCATGAGGTTTGGGCGTTATGAGGCTTGTACCCCCCTGGGCGATAGGAGGCTGCCTTAGTGAACCATTGGGTGATACAGTAGGTGGTTGTTGGGTTGTTGTGTTGGGCGGTATGGGTGTTGCCTGCTGTGACGTGTTGTTGTGAGGCGTTGCCCGGCACGGTGTTGCCCGTCAGATGGCGTTGCACGTTATGGTTCTGCCTGGTAGGATGATGCACGCTTGGGCGTTACAGGTTGGTCCTTAGAAGTGTTGCCTGACATGATGTCTTGGGTGTTACACTCGAGGAGGTGTTGCTCGTTATCAGCCTTGTGGTTCTGCCCGACATAGTGTCTTAGCGGCTTAGGCAATACGAAGTGGACGTTAGGGTTTGCTGCCTTAGGTGTTATGAAGATTACCTTATTCCTAGGCCAATATCTTCTTGTTGGATGTTGCCCGATACCTAGATGATAGTGGTTGGCTGATATGGTTGTAGCCCTAGATGAGTGCTGGCCGATACAGTAGGTGGTGAAGAGTTGCATGCTTAACCGCTATAGTGTTGGGCGTCACACTCTTTGGTGAGAGATGTTGTGCCTTTAGTGAGGGTTATGGTGCCTTTGGTGAGGGTTGTCCCTTACCCGATATATCTATAATGAGGGTTGTACTTTGTGTTTGGTTGGTAACCCTAATGCTTGATTGAAAAGTTATATATGATAATGTCATGCGTAGATATGCTCATCCAATAACATAATTATATCTCTCTCGATATATGCAATAAGTTTAAGATGTTCCTTGTATGAATTATAGTTGTACCTCTATGCTTATGCTAACTATGCAGGTACCATTTGTATGATGAGGCCATGGTGATGGCATGGAAATGATATGATGTTGAACATCAAGGGTTACGATGAACCCAATGATATATGATGGGTGTTACCCATGGAATGGCAATGTGTGCCTTGATGATGGGATTGAGTCCCAGTGATGTTGATCCTTGAGATGGATCTTGATGATTGGCAAGAGGCCAAGTGGTAACATGTGATGTTGGATCCTTGTGATGGATCAGGATGATTTTGATGGCTTTGAGAATAAGAGTGACAAAGTAACACATGATAATAAGATCTATCTTGTTTACTTGTGTTTTAGTTTACATGTTACATAACTTGGTTGAATCTTGCAATCTGCTTAAAATGCATTAATTAATTACAGATGAACCTTTCATGTAGTTGTCCCTGGCCATAGATCCATCATCATTAATAGCTGGAGATGGTGAAATGAGTTCTCCTACGAGTTAATTCGGAGCACATATTGTTGAATATGCGAGGTTTCTCCTAGCCAAAAATAGGAGGATTAGAGTGCAACTGCGGTTGTGGACTCAAGATGTGTATAAGAGCATGGTGAATAGGCCCATGGCTCAGTGTGATGGAGCATGAATGCATTCATGGCTCAGGAGCATGGTGAATAGGCCCGTGGCTCATGATATACTAGCATCGTGACCTGTACCAAGGCGGGCTAGAGGAAAGGGTATCCTGCGGGAGCTGACCCTGTGACTGAGGTCACTTAAGCATGAGACTACGATCCTGATTTAGTTCTCGTGGACTGACCACGAGGAGGTGAGGTCATGGAGTCTGACTCTTCCATTGACCTTGTATAGCACCAGTTTTGCGCTTCACAACTGAAGGTTGGATTTGAGCGGTACGGCTTACTTCCTCAGGGAATAATATATTGTAATCCATCCGTATAGTATATATTTCTTAGGGCAAAACATGAAACATTGGTTGAGGCCTTATTTGTATAGTTGCCCTGGTTATATCTTGCAGTTAATTACATGTTCCTCATATGTTATGATAAGTTCTTATATGACTTGTCTTATCAATCATGTTCTATATATTACCTATTTATATGCCTCTTAGATATCCTGGTAAGATGTTATAGAGTCAGTTCTGCTCAGTATGATGCTCATATATGATCTTCTTATATCGGTTACCTATTTTATCTATTATAGCTCTCCTTTGAGGTTTTATAGTTTCGGCGGGGATTATGTTTCTCGCTGGGACTGTGTCTCACCCCGTTGGTTTAAAACCTTTTAGGTGATCAAGCTAGATGTGGTGGTGGTCGTGGTGTTGCAGCCGAGCAGTAAGAAGAACCGTAGAGGCAAGAGGTTGGATATGCTGCTATTTTTGGGTGTCTTGTAGTAGAGTCCTAGAGTCATCCATGTACACTCAGGTCCTTGGAGGTGTTTTGACAAGGTTTCACGATGTATAGTTGATATGGATTTCTTATCCTGTTGTTGACCTGGCTAGGTCTGTTATGTACATAAACATGTGGTGAACTCATGTACTTAAGGGACAGCTGGATCCTATGAGCTGTGAACATGTGTCAAGTTTATGCATATTTATATAACGTGTTTCTTTACAGGGTGTGGATCTGGTTGTAATAGTTCCCTTCTTATCTTCTTTCCGCAATCAGTTTTAATTAACCCGTGTTTTTGGTAATACGATGTTTATGACGGTTCCACACATTTTCGTGTGGCATTTCGTTATCTGTGTGATAGTGGTATGTCACAAAGGCAGTGAAAAGGAAGAAAGAGGAATCCAAAAGAATGGAAAAGGAACAAGGTATTACAGAGATGAGGAACACAAACTTGAGAAAAGGAAAAAGGAGGAGGTGAAAAGGAAGTAAGAGGAATCCGAAAGAATAGAAAAGGAATAAGGTTTTATGGAGAAGAGGAACATAAAGCTTGAGAAAAGGAATAAGGAGTAGGTGAATAGGATCAAGGATAGGGAGAAATGAAAGAATGATGTTGCATAGAGGAGGAACCAAGATAGAGAGAATAGAAACAATGAGATAAAGAAATGGAAAATAGACATTGCAAAAAGGGAATGACGTTATTAATAAAGAATTATTTATAGACTAACTATCCGAGACATGTATATGACCTTGTTCGAAATCAATCTCGTCTCCGGTGCTTTCAAAAGGTGCACATGTCTCATTCAGATCTATTTGAGTCCTCTCAACATTCTGTGACTCCATTTCAGGAATGTTTATGCAATACTGATGTGTGAAAGCGGTGTCAATTTCAGACAAATATCTCTGTGAGAAATCAAAATTAGCCTGATCTACAAAACTAATTTCTTCCGAATTCTCTGAGTTATCATTAGAAATGAATGGAACTTCCTGTGATATTCCTTCCAAGACCTATTCTTGAGAAACCATCTCAGTCTGATCTATGTCAAATACAGATGTATTGTTGACAAAATGTCTCTGTTGGATATCTTGTTCAATATCATCTTGGCACGGTGACGGTGGCACACCAATGACAAAACCTTGGTGTGTATGTTGGTGCACTAATGATGACACATAAGCGACTGCACCTTGTTGAATTTCCTTTAAAGCCATGTCCATATCCTTCATCCATTCGTCCACAGTCGCACCCATGATATATTTCTTCTGGAAAGTATATAATTTGGCGAAAGTGAAAAAAATGATATACATGATATTAAAAATCAATCTTTTACGGATCTAAATGAGGTAAAAAAATGATATACATGATATTAAAAATTACTCTTTTACAAATTTAAATAGATACAAGTATTAATAAAAGAGTTTCCTTTCATTGACACTATAAATTAAAGTGCTTCCTTTCACTGAAAAAGGAAACTTTTTTATAAATACAGTTAGTGTAAATGCAAAGTAAAAGAAATATTATATTTTTATGAGAAGTAGGGCAGAGAGAAGCGATCAAGAGGACGTCAAGCATGGTTTTATGAGAAGTAGGACATGAAGAAGAAATCAAGAGGACATCAAGCAGGGAGACACGAATAACAACATGATATTTGCATAATCATGTAACAACAACGAACTCGAGCGTCATTTGAGGCGTTGAAGGCTGATGGTTGAACTCGTTGTTGGACCTAAACCCTAAAATAACTAACAACACCAACGACCGATATCAGAAAACCCGAGTGTCACTTGAGGCAGTGAAGGCTGATGGGTTGAACTCATTGTTGGACCTAAACCCTAAAATAACCAACAACACCAATGATCGGCGTTGGTGTATCTCGCTGCTACTGTCGGAGAGCGTGTATGGATCTAAGTTTTGATCAGAGAGGGAAACTAAGAGGGAAACTGAGAGGGAGAGGACAAAATAGGGAGCGAGAGCATGAGTGAGAGCGGGAGTGTGTGTCAAAATATTTTCGTATGCATGAAGATTTCCAAATCCCTGGCGCCAGAAAGATGCAATCCCCATCCTGGAAATGCCCTTGGGTTTAATCCACCCGTCTGCTGAAAAGTACGCTTTTTGAGCGGCCATGATCGGATTTAAGACATCCTGAGAAATACCCCCTCAGGACTGGATCTTTTTGCGGCCAACTCAAGATGACACAAAATGTCAGGTGTTATATTCACTGCTGATACGCAGCTAGGGCCTTAAGCCTAAAATACTTATACAACGTGGACTAAATTTTCCTAATGATCACCCACGTAATGTGTAGTTTGATGCGGTGGGGAAACCACCCCATTACCCACATGTCAACCATCTGACACCCTGTGCCTGCCACCTGCCAACGTGCTAGTTTTTTTTTCTTATAACTTTTAAATCAGAAGGAATTTTTTGGTGAAATAAAGTGCATTATAATTCTTATAAAAAGTACATTACAACAAGAACAGTATTGACATATTTTTAAAGAAGAAAAAAAAGTGAAAAACATAGAGGGAATAAAAGGAGAGCGGAAAGAAGTAAAAAAGAAATAAAACGAGATAAAATAGACAAATATGAAAAGAAAAAGAGGGAAATAAGGAAGAACGTAAATGAGAAGAGGAGGGAAGTAATGGATTTTTGCTTGAATGTGCCTATTATAGACCCCAATGCACACATTTTTATTGAATGTGCCCACTATTATTTGAATGTGCCCACCATTGCTTCAATGCACCTATTTTTTCTTGAATGTGATCATTATTTCTTGAATGTGCCCACTATTGCTTCAATGCACCCCCTTTTGCTTGAATGCATCCACTATTTTCTGAATGCACCCCCTTTTGCTTGAATGCATCCACTATTTTCTGAATGCACCCCCTTTTGCTTGAATGCACCTACTATTACTTCAATACACCCACTTTTACATGAATGTGCCCACTACTGTCCTAAATGCGCTCACTTTTACTTGAATTCACCCACTACAACCCTCATTGCACCCACTTTTACATTTATGCGCCCAATATTATCATGAATGTGCCAACTTTGCTTGAATGCTCCCGCTACATCCCTCAATGCATCCTGTTTTGTGTCAATGTGCCCACTATTTCTTCAATGCACCCACTTTTACATGAATGCATCCATTATTGTCCTGAATGCACCCATTTTTCTTGAATGTGTCCACTACAGCCCTCAACACACCCACTTTTATGTGAATGCGTTCATTATTGTCCTGAATGCGCCTACTTTTGCTTGAATGCACCCACTACAGCCATTAATGTGCCCAATTTTTCTTGAATGTGGCCGATATTGCTTCAATGCACCCACTTTTACATGAATGCATCCACTACTGTCCTGAATGTGCTTACTTTTGCTTGAGTGCGCCCACTACAGTCCTGAATGCGCCCATTATTGTCCTGAATGGGCCTACTTTTTCTTAAATGTGCCCACTACAACCCTCAATGCACCCAATTTTGCTTGAATGTGCCCACTATTGTTCTCAATGCACCCACTTTTAATGGAATGCGCCCTCTATTGTCATGAATGTGCCTACTTTTACTTTAATATACCCACTACAACCCTTAATGCTCCCACTTTTACGTGAGTGGACCCATTATTGTCCTGAATGTGCCTACTTTTGCTTGAATGCGCCCATTATATCTCTCAATGAACCCAATTTTGCATGAATGCGCCTGCTATTCTTATCAATACGCCCACTTTTAATGGAATGTTCCCTCTATTTTTCTCAATGTGCCCGCCATTGTCCTCAATGCGCCCGCTATGTCCTTAATGCACCTGCTTTTGAATGTATTCTCCCACTACAACTAGGGGTGAGAAGAATTTGGTTAATAACCGATTAACCGAATGGTTAATTTTATTGGGTCAATTTGGTTAATTCGGTTAATTTATTTTGGTTAATTGGTGAAATAGTTAATTTGACGGTTAAGGATATTTTTGGTTTGGTTAACCGAATAGTCAGAATTTATTCATAAATAATACCCTACACATACATATATGCATATATAATTGTACTTTTATTTCAAAATACTTCCCCATATATTTAGTAATCAAGTTTTTAGGAGTCATACAAAATTAAATTTACAACAATACTACTATAATATAACAATTGTCCCAAATTCTATGAGTATTTCAAATAATATTATTACACGAGTGTTATTTGGTTAACCAAATTAACCGACCAAATTAACCGACCAAATTAACCATTAACCGATTGGATAATAACTGAATTAACCGACTCAATTTGGTTAGGTTAATGGTTAAAATATCAAACCAAAAATTAAACGTTTAACCAAACTGAATTAACCATAACCGACCGAATTAACCGAATGCTCACCCCTAACTACAACACTAAATGCACCCACTTCCCTCCTCACTTCTTTCCTCTCATCTCTTCACTTCCTTACTCTTTTTACTTCACATGTTTTTTTCATTTTTTCTCACTTCTCTCCTCATACTGATGTTATTATTTTCTCTAAAATATATTCGTATTGGTTTTGTTGAAATGAAATTTTTATAACAGGTCCAATAGTTTTTATTTTGTAAAAATAATCATTACGGATCAAAAGTTATATACAAAATAAATTTTTCTTTCTATTTTCTCTTAATATATATGTGTATTTTTTTAAATATGTTAATATTGGTCTTGTTGCAATGTAGTTTTATAACAAATCCAACAATTTTTATTTTGTCAAAAAATTCATTACGGATCAAAAATTATACACAAAACAAATTTTTCTTTGTATTTCTCTCGTAATATCTTTCCGCGACCCTATCGAATCACTGAACTTCTCTTTTTTACCTACCACATGGCACCTCATCCCTCAAAACCACCCTCCCCAGTCAAAATTATCCCATGTGCAGCCAAACCTGAGCACATGAGGCGCAATTCCAGGCCAGGCACACATCCTCTTCTCATTTTTGATACAACTTCTTGCCTCTCGAGCCGTCTGGCCCGTCTCACAACGACACTGGTTCTTGGCAGTCCCGTTGGAATCCAGAGAGTTGTTCACCAACACTATTTACTTATTTGGGAAAAAAACCAAAATAACTTAGTTTGCAATAAATATTTCCGAGTATAGCACTTTCACAAAAATAATCCTCATATAGTCCACTTTCATTAAAAAATGTCATTTGATTTGGCTTTTTTCAAGTCAAGAAGGTGAAAACCCCATTCACTTTGGAGCTTTTAGTTGAAAATTAAAAAAAAAAGGGAGAAAAATGCCAAATAGATTGGCATTTTCATCCAAAGTTGAGGAGGAAAGCGTCAATCCATTTGGCATTTTTTTTAAAACTAAAAGCTCCGATTCAAATGGTGTTTTTACCTTTTTGCACATTAAAAATGCCAACTCAGATGACTTTTTTTTTTTACAAAGTGGGCTATATTAAGAATTATTTTCATGGAATTACTCAGAAATATTTTTTTGAAACTGTGTTATTTTGGTTTTTTTTCCTACTCATTTTAACATCATGGCCCAGATAAAGATTAAGACCAAGCACCCTACCATCGCGGCAGTAATATATCCCAGAACCGGGTGAGGCACAGGCCTCATCAGGCCTTAACGTGGCTCCGCCACTGACGGGCTGTTAGTTCGGCACCTTGACGGGCAGAGTTGAAGCCCGGAGCTGCGCCACCGTGGACCACCATGCGGTACAAGGGCTGCGGGGATCATGAATTGGCAGCCGGACAGTGGGAGGCGGTAGCGATGAGTCGATGACATCAAGGCAAATACCCAGGTTTTAGCCCGACGACAGGTAAGAGCAGAATGGGGGACTTGGGGCGACGGCTGAGGAGGTAGAGGAGGAGGTTGGCGAAGTTGCCCTGGTGGTCGGCGGGCGCAGGCACCGGGTCAATGGGTGGATGCCACTCTTGGTTGTGGCCGCTCTTGGTAACCGTTGTCGTTGTGGCTGGAAACCAGATCGGGTGCCGCAGCCCTGATCCTCCTCGAGGAGAAGGAATAGATGCCATCAGCGTGCGGAAAAGGTTCCTCTACTAGCATTAGGCCCGCTGAATCTAAAATAGATCGACAGTGCGGCGGCAGCTGTTCGTACCATAAAAAGAAGTGCATGCCATCACCGTAATCATTCCTCACGGTAGCGCCCTGTTCGTACGTAAGAACAACGGAACCGGTAGTTTGGGAACCTCGCGACAACAGGGGTTGGGCGAGGACTGGTTGAGGTATACCGGACCAGGCCGTGGCCCGGCTCGACTGATGTGGAGCTGGGCGTAGGCTCATGATGCCAACGGATCCCATCAAGTATCCAAGCCTACAATGGGCAGGCCCAAAGGGGAGAATGGATAAACTGAATTGGGTGGGCCCACCTATTTACTTAAATCATCATATGCATTCTATTATCACGGAAATATTCCCCCATAGCGCCGTTAGAATATGAGGGCGGTCCCTAAGTCATTTGATTGAAGATCAAGGACAAGTGATTTTTTTTATTATTAGCAAGGTAATCTTGCAAAAACCCTCATAATTAGTAGGAACATCAAATATGACATATAAATATAATATTTTGATCAGGAAATCACAAGGAATCTAGTAGAAATAGTTTTAGATCTTAGTTCCATTTCCTTTCTATTGATATCTCGAAATCTTATCTCATTTGTTTAGTTGGAAAATGATTAATGTCCATATCTTGTGCAAGTATTATCCAAAGCCCTACATTTGACCTTCACTAGTAACATGGATGACGATGTTGATCCTAAATCAGATCTTGACATCACTTGATTCCGATGATGGATATAGAACATGATGATAATGTTGAACCTATGGTTTTGTCTCTAATGTGACCATGTTAGAATCGACCTATTTATATTGGCAACATACATGAATTTTGATCTTAGAATGTCCATTGATGATGGGCAATATAAGAGATGATTATAAATTAGGGTCAGATTAGGACTTAACAACCCTAACATAAACTTGAAATCTATCTTGGAATCACCTCAAACATTGATCCTTGTATGCATTTTTATATGTCCATGACGTTGATCTACTATTGCCTCATGTTCCCAAGGGAATAAACAAGGTACGTGTACTATCCTCCTATTGACCTACATATTGTATTTACTTGCGTGTATGATGTGATTAAGTCTCTTACATTGGCATATAGTACTTGTTTGAAGTAAGTGACCTTTTGATGATGTAATGTTCCTTTTTTCAATTATAAATATGTGTTGAGAATGTTGAATATAAAGTAATAAAAATTCAATATACTTTGACTTCAAAATTCAACATGCAAATAAATCCCCACTGTGGGGTGTAGCCAATATTTAAGACACTGATACAAACTGACGCAGTGCGGAAGAACAGGATTAAAGCAAGCGCTAAAATCCTAAAAGATAACCAAGTTTGCAAGCGCAGAACTTGGGGAAGACAACCCAGAATCCACCAGGGAACTGGAATCCACCAGAGAGAGAGCAAGTCTCGAATTTTATTAAACGATAAGAGATGCCTTGAAGGCTACAACTGAGGGTGTATTTATACAAGTAGGGAAAATCCTGATCCTAATCCTAATGCAATTACTTTCCTCATAGAATTAAAACAAAAAGAAAAAAAGAAATTGTTAAAATACAAAACTACTATTTCTGAGGCTGAAACGGACTCGAATCCCGTTTTGAGGGCATACCTCGTAGCAAAGCTACGATTTGTCTTTATTGGCCCGTTTCCCTTTCCGAAAAGGTATTACAGAGTTTTTTCTGACATCGGACGTTGGTTTTGGAAAATCTTGACAAACTGGGATTTGTCTTTAATACTTGCTATTTTATCTTCAATGCTGGCCGTAAGTCTTCCTACATCAGTCTCCTCCACCTCAGAAGAACTCGACCCCGAGTTCTCTTCTGGATATAGGGCCTCATCTGCATGGTACTCATGAATATCAGCAACATTAAAGGTGTTGGATATGTTCATGTCTTCAGAAAGTGTCACAACATAAGTGTTGTCATTGATCTTTCGTGTTATTTTGAATGGACCGTACTTGCGTGGTTGCAACTTATTGTAAGTACCAACTGGATACCTCTCTTTTCGCAAAAAAATCATCACAGAATCGCCTTCTTTGAAAACTTTAACTCTTCTTTTCTTGTCAGCCGCAGACTTGTTCTTCTTCCCAGTAGCTTCCAACCTAGCTTTGACATCTTCCTTTATAGCAACAATCTCCTATGCCACAGTTTTGGCCGCTGCACTAGTATCATGTGTCTTGGGGAGTTTAACCAGGTCGACCACATGCCTTGGAACTGAAGTGTAAACCACAGAGAATGGGGATCTTCCTGTAGCAGAGTGCTCGGCGCTATTGTATGCGAACTCAATCTGAGGCAAGCTAAATCCCACTGCTTCGGCTTGTCTCCACAAACACTTCGGATCATGTTACCCAAAGTCCTATTTGTTACTTCAGTTTGTCCATCAGTCTGCGGATGAGCAGTAGAACTTCTTTTCAGCGTGGTCCTAAATAATCTCCAAAATGTAATCCAAAAGTGACTGATAAATTTTGTATCCCTATCTGACGTGATTGATTTAGGAACCCCGTGGAGACACACAATCTCCCTAAAGAATAGCTTGGCAATGTTAGATGCATCAGCCGTTTTCTTGCATGTTATGAAGCGTGTCATCTTGGAAAACTTGTCCACCACCACGAACACTGAATCCATGCCTCTTTGTGTACGGGGTAATCCCAACACAAAGTCCATCGTCAAGTCTTGCCAAATATTATCAGGAATAGGCAAAGGCATGTAAAGTCCAGTATTTTGAGATTGTCCTTTTGAAACCTGACAAGTATAACATCTTCTGACTATGGCACTGATGTCTCTCCTCAAATGTGGCCAGTAGTATCTTTCCTCCAGGCTAGCAATAGTCTTGTCTCTACCCAGATGTCCGCTAAGTCCACCGCTATGAAGATCTCAAATCAACTTCTCTCCCAAGGATGAGCAAGGAATGCACAACACATCTCCTTTGAAGAGGTACCCATCTTTGATATGAAAATATTCACAAGGGTGTATGTTTTTGCACTTGTCCCATATCTCTTTGTAATCAGCATATTCATTGTACAAATCTCTTAGACACTCGAAGCCTATGATCTCTTGAGAGAGGGTGACCAGTAGAGAGGCTCTTCGACTCAATGCATCTGCCACCTTGTTGAGCGTACCAGACTTATGTTGTATGATAAAAGGAAACTTTTGTAGGAAACTCACCCACCTAGCATGCATCTTATTGATCACTTTTTTGGCTATGGAGGAATTTCAATGCTTGGTGGTCAGTGAATAAGATAAATTCCCGATGCACTAAATAATGTTCCCATTGATGGAGAGCCCTAAAGACATCGTAGAACTCCTGATCATAGGTACTCCACTTCTGGCGTGCCTCGCTTAACTTCTCACTAAAGAAAGCCACGAGTCTCTTCTCTTGAGATAAGATAGCTCCTATGCCAATTCCGCTGGCATCACATTCAACTTGAAAGACTTTGTTAAAATTAGGAAGTGCCAATAATGGAGCCGTACAAAGCTTTTCTTTAATCAAAGCAAAACTCTGATCTTGTTCAAATCCCCACTTGAATTTTCCTTTCTTTAAGCACTCAGTAATAGGGGCGGTGATGGTGCTGAAATCTCGAATAAATCTCATGTAGAAAGTGGCCAGACCATGAAAGCTTCGGACTTCGGTAACAGATTTAGGTGCAGGCCAATCCTTGATTGCTCTCACCTTTTCTTCATCCACTTGAATCCCATCCTCACCAACAACAAAACCCAAAAAGAGTAATTTTTTGGTACTGAATATGCACTTCTTGAGGTTGATGTACAATTGATTTTCTTACATGACTTGCATTACTTGCCTGACATGCCCCAGGTGATCGTTCTTGGTCTTGCTATAGATAAAAATATCGTCAAAGTAGACCACCACAAATGAACCAATAAACGGCCTCAACACCTGGTTCATTAATCTCATGAAAGTGCTAGGAGCGTTGGATAACCCGAAAGGCATCACCGTCCACTCAAACAGTCCATCCTTGCTCTTGAAAGTCGTCTTCCACTCATCTCCTGGTCTGATCCAGATCTGATGATAACCGCTTTGCAAGTCTATCTTTGAGAATAATTTAGCACCGGATAACTCATCAATCATGTCTTCTAATCGAGGAATTGGGAAGCGATACTTGATGGTTATTTTGTTGATGGCCCTGCTGTCAACGCACATCCTCCATTGGTTGTTCTTCTTTGGGACCAAGAGGACAGGGACTGCACAAGGACTCATACTCTCACAAATGAATCTTTTATTCAACAAATCTTCAATCTGCTCTCTTAGAATCTCATTCTCCTTAGGACTCATGCGGTAATGAGGGAGGTTTGGCAGACTTGAACCAGGAATCATATCAATTTGATGTTGAATATCCCGCATAGGAGGCAATTCGTTTGGCAATTCTTCAACAATCAACTCTTTGAAATCTTTCAGAACTTCCATCACTTCTTCTGGAATCATCTCTTGTTCCTTCTCCGCACTTAGAAGCCCTTTGACTACTACAGGATAGAAACATTCTGAATCTTTCACATCTTTGTCAATTTCCTTGTCATCTTGAGTCATTACTAGGAAACTTGATTTCTTCTCTTCTGGCTTCCTAACAAAGTGTAATACAGGAGCCATGGCGATTTTATGTTTGTTCCACGTGAACATCAGCACATTATCCCGTCCCTAATATGTGATATCATTATCATACTACCATGGTCTACCAAGTAGGATATGGGAGACATCCATGTCTAGGACGTCACATAGAACTTCCTCCTTGTAGTGCTTCCCGATTGAGATAGGAACTCTGCAGGATAATGCAACTCGAAGTTGAGAACCACTACTTACCCATCCTAGAGTATAGGGTTTCTCATGGGGGACCGTCGGGAGTTGTGTGTAGTCGACTAGTTTCTGCGAAACTAGATTTTTAGTGCTTCCATTATCAACGATCACATTGCAGACTTTGTTTTTGACAGAACAATGAGTTTTGAACATATTTTTGTGTTGCCCTTCCTTCTTGGATGCAAATAAGGTCTGCTGCAACACAAAATTCAGTTGTTCCTCAGATTCTTCTTCTACAAACTCAACATCTGCATACTCGTCATGGTCTTCATCATCTTCTTTGTTGTTCAGGATAGCAGCAACTCTCCTTGTTGGACATACATTAGATCTATGTCCCTTTCCGCCACATCGATAACATGTGTCTCCTGAGGGTTTGACATATGGATTTTCTGGTTTATGGGCAGGTGCTTTACCCTTCTATGCTCCGCTAGAACTGCTGTCCTCCTTGGATCCAAGAATCGGATCTCGGGTCGTACTCTTCTCCTTGCTACTATTGGAATCGAAGTTGAATTGGGGAGCAGTTTTCCTAAAAGATGAGAAACCACGTGGACTTTTCTCCATCAATTCGGCCTTCAATGCAAGACCGGATGCTTCAGTCACAGTCCATACAGTTTGTAACCCCATCTTCTCTTGTATAGAGCTTTTTAGTCTGCTAATGTATCGAGCCACCTTTTGATTCTCTGATTCTCCCAGTTCGTTACGTTCTGAATAACGAAGGAATTTAGTTGTGTACTCCGTCACCGTTTGTCTGCCTTGAACGCACTCGATGTACATCTTATAGAGGATTTGTTCATAATCTTCAAGTAGAAATCGTTCAAGCATGAGTTGCTTCATCCTCCGCCAGGTACGAACTGGTCCTTTCTGTTGTCACTGCCTTTGAAGGATAAGTCAGTCCCACCATACGGTGGTCGTGCTCTTCAACCGGATCACCACCATCTTAACTTGCTTATGTTCAGGAACCTCCATGACGTCAAAGAAATGATCAACGTCAATTTGCCAATCTAGAAATTCCTCTACTCCCATAGTCCCGTAGAACAAGGGAATATCAGCCTTTACACGATAGTCTTGATTGCTTCGTTGGTTGCCTTGGCATGCCGGTTCTTCCTCCTCGACTTCTTCTTCTTCAAAACTCGAGTTTCCAGCGTTGTTGCCACCTTGCGGGAACCGGTATGGCTCCACTCTCCTATCTTGTCATCCATGACCATGGTTATTGTTGTTGTTGGCATTGTTGGTGTTGTTGTTGTTGTTGTTGTTCGTGACTGCTGCCATAAACGTCGCCATCTTCTCGGTCAGATTAGTGAGAGCCGTGGTAAAAGTCGCGGTCATACTCTCAATATCCGCTTTGGTTGCTGGTTTGTCTGCCATGGCTGAGATGAAAAAGAACAGGAGAAGGCCTGCTTTGATACCACCTGACGTAGTGCGGAAGAACAGGATTAAAGCAAGTGCTAAAATCCTAAAAGATAACCAAGTTTGCAAGCGCAGAACTTGGGGAAGACAACCCGGAATCCACCAGGGAACTGGAATCCACTAGAGAGAGAGCAAGTCTCGAATTTTATTAAATGATAAGAGATGCCTTGAAGGCTACAACTGAGGGTGTATTTATACAAGTAGGGAAAATCCTGATCCTAATCCTAATGCAATTACTTTCCTCATAGAATTAAAACAAAAAGAAAAAAAAGAAATTGTTAAAATACAAAACTACTATTTCTGAGGCTGAAACAGACTCGAATCCCATTTTGAGGGCATACCTCACAGCAAAGCTGTGATTTGCCTTTATTGGTCTGTTTCCCTTTCCGAAAAAGTATTATGGAGTTTTTTCTGATATCGGATGTTGGTTTTGGAAAATCTTGACAAACTGGGATTTGTCTTTAATACTTGCTATTTTATCTTCAATGCTGGCCGCAAGTCTTCCTACATCACAAACCATACCTCACTTATGGGTGATGAAAGGGCCTAATGTACGCCAAACACAAAAAGACCCGCACTTACATGTGCGGTAAATGGATATGTGGAGGTAAAAACACCCTCACCTCTAGGTGTAGATAGGGTTCAATACCTTGAATGTCCTTGAACCTAGGTGGTAGAGGAGATAATGGCTATAGAATAGTATAATGGGAAAATATGATAAAATACATGTAATTTCTTGAAGAATTCAAAGTTATCTAAAGTTTGCATCTTTTTATTTTGAAAATTCCAAGAATATATTTTATCATGCAATTTCACATATTTTACCAACAACACACCTCTAATTTTCACTGATAGGATGTCTTGATGTTTTCCTATTAGTCGAACATGATGACTCATAAAGGTGTAACTAGACTCGCTTCCACACTCATATACTCTTACGATGAAGATTGGACAAGTTCCACCAAATCATGAGGGACTGTCTAAAAAGGGTTTGTATAATTTTATGAGCATAGTTCTATCTTGTATCTTTACCAAGTTCACCTTTGGGCCATGTTGTAAACTCTACATGTCTGTTCCATTAATAAAGAGAAATTTTATTTAATTTTCATGTATTTTGTGTGAGAGATTGTTGTCCACTTAGATATGGGTGCTTCACTCCCTTTACCACTGCCTAGTAGGCATTGGGATTGGGATTGGGGTAAGAACATATCTATTACATGTATCCTCTTCCCATTTTAATGATTGCATCAAATGTATCTTGGAATGGACTTCCAAATAGTTATTTAAAACCACATGTTTCTTACATGTCCATAACCACAAAGTTGAATGGATAGTAAAATTTATCCACTTCTACCAAAACATCTTCACATTATCCCAACAAGCCCTACTATTGAATCATTTCTTAGTTGAATCGCCATGCATGTAGTGGTTCATTACTTTAATCCCAACTTCTTTGAATGTGGCAAGCAGTAAAAGATTATTGCTTTCCCAATAATTACATGTTGCTTCATTGAACTTGCTACCGCCTATGGAACATGGGATACTAAAACATCCTGATATTTCCTCTTTTGTAGAAATCTTCCTTGAATCATGGAACTCATCACTTCATTCACCTCAATGATGTCAGAATATATATCTTGCACTTCTTGCAAAATGATTTCCTTCATAAAGTTCCTATATCCTGGGATCTTCTAAATACCCATCACTAGTGGAATATTAAATTTTCTTTTCTTGAATATGTCCATAAATTTCTAGAATTCATTGTTATTCTTTCCTGACTTCAAACTATTCGAGGAAAAAATTGGTGTGGAATTGGCCTATGTGTAGGTATATACAACTTGTTAGGGGTCTTCTCAATATCATATTCCTTCCAACTATAGATATAAATACATTTTTCTTGTTGGTGATTGTGTTAAACGTAAGTATTACCCATGAAACCATATATTGTTGAATTTCTTGGGTTTGTATGTCAGTAGATAGCTGAGAAATTTGCATCTCCAAGCTCCTTGCTCGATACCCTTTATTTTTCTACTCCATGCACATGTGATCAAAATAGGCCTTGATTGTAGTCATGAATTTTATAAACAAGTTCTCCAATCTATCAAGCCCGTTTGGCCCTATTTCCTATTGGTATTTTTTGAAAAATATGATTATGTTGTTGTCGAGGTGGATGCACTTACGATGGATCATTTTGAAAATTATTGGTATACTTTTAGGAAAAATTTAGATGGGATATTGATCATTCCTCTTATTATTGGGCTATTGCATATACATACACTACTTCTCATCATATCCTGATTGGTTAGAGTTCATTGCTCCCAATTAGTTAGTAAGCTTTTAAATCTGTGAGTTGAGCTCCTTCAAGTCCCATGCTTCCATAATACTCTTTGTTGAGTTTGTATTTTCAAGCTCCAAGACTTATTCTTGGCCATATTCTTTAACATTTCTTAACATTTTCTAAATTTGTTGTTCAAGAGCTTGTCTTGGTATCATTCCCACACCTCATATTATGATTTATCATGATGTTTCTCGAAATTGTGGATCTTCCCTCAAGTTGTGTAATCTTTTGTGGAGGGAAGTAGTATTCAAAAAATATATATATCATTTCATCCCATGTTTAAAAAAACTCTAACTCTAAAATTTTGAACCATGACTTCGCTTTGTCCATGGGAGAGAATGGAAATAACTTCAAACAAATCAAAATTCGAGCCACCATGTCAATTTGTAGAGTATATCAACTATTTATAAAGTTGTTGATGTGATGAATTGGGTCTTCATGAGTGTGTCCATGGAACACCTAATATTTCACTAAAGCCACCATGCTTGGATCTATCTTATAGCCACCCACAATCATAGATTGTCATTTAATATGACCCAACTATGTTGTGGTAGAGTATGATTTAATTCTTTCGCAGATAGTCTACTGCTAATCCTCTCCTACATGGTGGTCGTCATCCCCATGATTATACACTTATTGTTATTCTGATTCTACCTCTGATCCTTTTGGCTCAATCATAGAATCCTCTTGATTCTGTAGTTGAACTACTTGTTCTTGTAGTGGTCGGGTAAATTGAATCAGCTATACAAATGAAGGTGAAAATTCTCTTTCTTGTTGTAGAATTGTTACACGATCAACAGATGGCAAGTCTAGATTTTTGTACTTAATGGTATGAGTTTGAACCATAAACTAGTACTAGAAATCAAATAAATATGTGAGAAACACAAGTTACTAAAATTTTATGCTAAATAAAAATCTTGCAATAATGATTGAGTAACAAGAAAGGTAAAAAAATGGACTAGAGTAGTCAGACTTAGCACTTGTAGTGCTAGCATTGTCAATTCCCTAACAACAACTCAAAAAACATGACCCACATATGTTGTGCATGTATGACACAAGTGCACATGTCATAGTAATATCATAAAAATGAGTTTTGAGTGTCAAAACTAGGGAATTGGATGTTTGATACTACTACTAACCATACCAAATCAGTTAGATTGGTGTAAAAGATAGAGTATAATGATTAATAACTAAGAATTAAAACTAACAAGAGTAAGATGAACATTGGGGATCAATCGATTGCTCTAGAGTGACGTCAACCTCTGTGGGTGTATCCTTTCTAGAGTGCTCTCGCTCACATAATGGCTAGGAAACACACTAGAATTAATGCCAATTGTGTCTACTTCTCTAACTAATTCATGTCTTAGTTAGGAAAGGAGGGTTGTGAAAACAAATGGAGTCATCTTTTTCGGTACAAAAAGGTTGGGAGTCATTAAAGGATACTCAATCTAATCATGAGTATTTAATCATGTAAGATCTTTGAAAGTGCTTGATTTTTAAAGACTATCACCCAACTTTGGAGTAGATGTATGAGAGAATGAGTTCAATTGCAATGATCTCGTGGGTGGACCAAATTAGAGTTAGAGTCAGAACCCTAAAATGTTGAATGTGGGGAGTCGTCAATACGAGATAGGCCTTTTTAAAAGGAAATGTGCCTATTCAAGATAGGACTTGAAATTAAGTATAGGGTGTCTACCATATGTTGAACTTATAAATGAAAATGAGATTCATACTAGACATGGAATTTGAGACAAAAGTGTAAATCGTGAGGTGCCTACACAAGATAGGGCTTCAATGGAACGATAATTTGAATGCAAGATGGTTTTCCTAGTAGCATAGGGATTGAACAATAAAGTGGAAACATTGCCTACTCAAAGTAGGGAATGAATTTATAAAGAAAATATGATGAATTTAGATGCAAAATTTTCCTACTCATGGTAGGCCTTAGATGCTACAATAAAAAATTGCTTACTCTAGATAGGGCTTTATGCATGGAGTTGGTACAGTTAAGGTCATGATCAGGACCTAAATCAAGTTACCTACCTAATGTAGGTTTGTTTAAGAAATCAAGGTACCTATATGAGATATGTCTTAAACATAAATGTGTTGGGTCTAGTTTAAAGTGCTGGTATATGAACCAAAACAAATATCATTGAGGATGGTCTAGTTTAAGTTCATAGTTAAAAGGAAATATGAGACAGACCCCAAAGGTGGTGTATTTAAAGTTTTACTCTATGACCATATGTTGTAGTTAAATATCATTATCCAAGACCATATAGCATAGTTTAACTTCATGAACCATGATCAAAATGAGGAGATCATGGCTACCTACATTAGAGATTCACATTCTAGATGACTCAGGGTTAAATCTGATAATGAAATTTTATAACTTAGACTTTGGTTGGGATCAAATTGTTTGAAATCAAGTATTATGGACCTCAATCTACAATTTAGGATCTGAATATATGATTAGGCCTCAGGAATAGTCAAACAACTTTTCATTAATCTCAAATTTCTATGAATTCTTCAATGTTGTTCATATTTTTAGTTTCTATGATATTTTATGTTTTTATAAGGTTTTTAGAAATTTATGTGAAATCATTGGGATCTATTTGTAATCCTTTCAAAAGGTGTGTTTTCAAATGAAGAATGAGGGAATGGTGGGCATCACCCCATATCCTAAAATTTTAATGCAGTGGTGACACAAATGATCTGGAGCTCAATCGACCGAAAGCGGTGATAGCAAAGAGGGACCAAAGCTAATGACATGCAATGTTCCATGACTGAGTGAGTAGAAAAAGGTGTCATTCTATAGTGGAGCTCCAATGAGGTGTGGTCAGTGGGTTTTTGGTGGTGATGAAGCGGAAGATCTAGTGTTTTCTAGGGCAACTCTAGTTATTTTCATGCCTTTATATGTATTGGGAAGATATATTCTTCAGCTTTAGCCTTTGGTTCATCATTTTTGGATCTTTGGAATGATATCTAGTTTTTGGCTTCCCAATATTCTTCATGGTATGGAGGTTGAATATGAGAAAGCTTGCATTTTGATTTGTTATTCACTCTATGTTTGAATTTTTGTGACTATGTGATGCCCAATGGCACTGCCTTGAATTGCAATACAAAGTTGATATTGTTACAGCTTTGACTTTTGTCCACATATGGAAGGTAATAGTTGACCTAGCTAGAAGGAGGTGTTTTTCCCTAAGGATCATCCCTTCATGGAAGAGCAAGTTGTTAATGATTCTAGAATTATAATTGAGGCCTACCCCAAATGAGGTCTAACATTTGATGATTATATTTCTGTTACAATAGGATTTTTTTTATCTTTGTTTGCAATTGGCAGTCATCATGTCGGTGCAGAAAAGATTCATGGAGAATCTCTTCCTCTTGAGAACTTTGTGATGGGATGAAAACATGTGGGTGAATTTACACCATGAAGGAAATCAAGTGGGCAATCTTTTAACCCTTTTAAACCTTTTTTGTTGTCATTTATTGATTAGATTTCAAGTGCTTTTATCATTCATATTTGCCACTTGTACTTGATTTTTGCCTTTTGATTTTAGGGAAAGTTTCAAATGTTCCTTTGAGAGATCACTAGGACGACTTGAGGCATATTTTGTAGAACTAGTGCGTTAAGAGATGGACTTGTTAGAGAAAAAAGTCTTTGGCAATGTTATTACATGTAGGGTTGTAGCCAAGAGCTACTTTGTCCCTTCTATTGACCACTTTCTTCCAGAGGCTAGTATTTTCAATTTCACATTTCTTGAAATTAGCCATCACTCCTAATGAATTTATTGGAACTACGAGATTGCCCTTCAAAATTGTCCCGATTAGATCTTTGTTGGATAGATAGTCCTGGGGATGAGCATGCCTTGTTCAATTGTTAGGAGTGGACCTATCTTTGGAGGCATGACCTCAAAGTGTGAGGTCAACCATACTTGGTTGCAACAAGTTTTCTTCGGAAAGGGTGAAGTGAGGGCTGTGAGTGATCCTCAATTGCCACCGGATGAAGAAAGTTGTTTTGAACCAGAGATTCAGATTCTCTAGGATAATTGGTGTCATCATTGTGTAATTCATACTTGGTTTCCTTCAACCAAAAAAAAATCCAGATTGCTAATATAGAATTTGGAATCTATATCTTGCTTTAACCGCTTTTATAGTGCCATGCACTATTTAATCTAATAAAAACCCACTTCATGATGTTCAAGTAAAAGACTAAAGGATAAAAGATATCTGTCTAGATATTTAACATCATGGTTGTTAGCCCTCTTATGAATTTTTTTATTAATTGCATTAATAATACTTTTTCTAATAATTAACCCCTACTTAGAAGTGATTAAACATATGAAGCATGCACATGATGATGAATCATGAACATGGCAAAATAAAGAACACTGTCATTAAAATTCCAAGCAACGAAATCTATTTATATATAGATAATATCAAGTATAATTTCACATCAGGATACTCACCAGTCCTAGAGAAGAAGGAGATTAGCGTCTCTTATTGAACATGGTATCATAGTAGATTTTAAAGAAAAATAAAAACATGAAAATTACTAGATGGAATCGGGAATCATGAATAAATATGATCACACAGAAGATGGATGTGAACGAGTGATGTTTCGATCATGAAATTGCTCATTGAAGGTGCCAGGTTGATCTTTTCTCCATGTTTTTACCTTGTCTCCTCTCACCCTTTTTCAAGTTGAGGCATGTGATCTTTTTTACTGCCATCATGACTTAGGCTATCTAGGATCACAAGTTACCAAGTAATAATCCAAAACATCATATTTTAAGTCAAATATCATGGCCATCAATGCATTTGTATCTGTAGCATTGAGATTATCGGTGCCATTGACTTATTTGTTTCCTTATTTGATCAGAAGAGAGTCAGCAAGCACTATCAGGAAGGTTTATGTACTGAGATGTTACTATGACTTTTTGGACACCTTATGGAGACCACCTAGTTGGGGGTCAATAGCACTAACTTTGGTTCTTAGTGGCATCCAGATGGATCTTGATGTTGCTGACTTTTCTCTATGACTCCATGTCCCTTTTCTGTTGCAGTGTTTGTGGTACCAAGATGGATATCGATGACACCAACTTGTGTTAAATATATCCAAAGAACTTGAAATGTAATGAGGTTGTTGCCGATGATTTGGTGAATGATACCATTTTTTTATAGACTTAATATTCACATGTGTGTCAAGTTTTTGGCATTATTGTCGGGGGTTGGAGAATGGAACCTCCAACGCCATGAAATCTAGAATTGGAAACTCTATGCCATTGTATTTTTTTCATGATATAGAACTATTTTTTAATTTATGAATTTTTCATATTTCATCTAGTTGTTTCTTTATTGTGTTTTTTCCTTTTAAGAAAATAAAATAAAATAAAGAGTGAAGAAATGCATGCCTCATTTTTATCCTGATTGTGGGAATGCACATCTAGGTTATAGATGCCCAAGTACACCTACATAACATCATGGGAAAACCCCCATGTAAATTTATCATGAGAATGTTAGAATAGTGGTTCAATGTCTTTTCAGCCATCAAAGTCCTACTAGTAATAGAGTTTGGGCTAGAGTGGAGAAAATTGCAGAAGTGAGGTTGAGGATGAGGAATTAGTTAATGACAAGAGAACAATGGAGGAAATGTTAGAACCAATAATTAAACCTCCTACCATTTATCCCAGTCACACTTTCAAATGATAGGGTTGATCTGGATTACGATTGGGGATCTGATATTGAATATGAGGAGAATGATGAAAATAATGTGGAAAACAATTTTAATACATGTGTTTGGGATATCAGTGAAGTAGAGGATGATCCACAATGTGATTTATTTGATAGTGATCTTATAGAGGAGGAAAAGAGAAAAGAAGAGGATATTCGAATTGAAAAGGTGGAGTACTTTCCCATTACCCCTCACATAATTCCTTCACTACAAGATCAACCTCTTCATTTCCCTACAAATGAGACTGCATGGGATATATATCTAGATAATAAGTTTGAAATTTTCTATATAGTAGTAATGAATGTGAGGGGAATGGAACTATTAGAAGCGAGGAGGTACATAGTTTCACCATTTGTAAAATCCCTCCATTATGTATAGATAAGACTGATCATTTGAGGATGATCATAGCAGTTACCTTTCATCTCATGGTAACCTATTTTTGCACGTACTCCCACATCATAACTTGAGTACCATTAATTGTGATGACAATTAATATAATAATCCACATTAATATGGCATAAACATACACGTTGGCCTCCTGACTATTTTTTTCACCATTGTTGCAAGAAAAAGTTTCTTGCTCAGAAGGAAAAGGTAAAAAGATCTCCACCCCTACATGGCCAGATTATTGTTGACTGAATGTGTCCATCCTGGGATGTTAAACAAGGGAGCTTCTGGGAGCCCCCCCCACCATTCACATCTAGTATTGTTAGTTTTCATTTTTCTACATACTAGTTTATAGATAGATCATAATTTAGTTTAATGCAAATAAGAAGATTCATTGAAGTGTTTTAAATGTGCAAAAAGTTTTTGAGTTGATACCATTGACTTTCATGTAAGTGAAATCAACTCTCACCATCCATGATACAAGAAGTATCACATGTCATCTTGGTGGTAGAGACCCGTGAGTCAATTAGCACCAAGACACCACACAAAGTTTATAGTAAGGCTCCAAGTTTTTCTTAATGGTAGAAACCCTACAGTCAGTAGAACTAAGTCAGATGGAAAAATACTACAATGAAGAGCATATTTCAGCTTGGTACCGCCAACTTCCCTATCAGTGGCACAATCATCAACACCATCGTATGAGATATTTATGGCCCATATTTTACCTACCAACATTCATGTACACCAAAGTGGATACCATTAAGTTCAAGTTGGTGCCACCAACCTCAACAGATCAAGCAATGGGAAGTTCTTTAGTTGGAAAGAGACTTTGATGAGGAGCTTGTTTGACCAATCACATATATTCCTCATGCATGAGCGTGCAAATGATCTCCAACACCTTACCAAGCACAATCATTCATTAGAGGGCATATTTTCACAATGATCCCACTCTGCCATATATGTGACCCCACACGTCATGGTCGTTCTAATTGTCTCCCTTAACTGTTGACATTGATGAAAATCCCAAATTGATGCCTAGTAAGGAATGGAATGGAACATCCCTTTATCCTTTCATCTTTATCTTTCATCTTTATTAATGCATTATTTGCTTTATTGTTAGTTTTTTCACTTCAATCTAGGGTCCACTTCTATCTATTGTAACTATGGATGTAAACTTTGAATACACTATAAATTGAAAGAAAATTAGTTAGGATTGGTATTATTTTTAGCATGGTGTTACACTTAAAGATGTTCAAATGTGGCTAAAATTGTCCTACGTAAGCTTTTTTTTAAAAGTTTAGATGACATGGAACTTTTGAGTTGTCTTGGACCTGTCATCTTGAAACATGTTTAATAAATGAGATGTACCTAACTCAAGCATGTGGTTTGTTGTTTGAAGATGATGTTTGAGTCTCAATAATCAAGCAATAGCATGACCTCCTTTGTGATTTTTGGAATATACTTTATATAACCATGATACATGAGTTATCATAAGAGAGACATATCATGGTTAGGAAGATAATGTCTGCTAGTGGCATGATCTCATCTTCCCTCATTACATCCATCACCACTATAGGATGAACATATAATCAAAATTGTTTTATTGATTGAGTTTTTCATGGTAGGAAGCATTTTTACATTCTTGCATTTGCACATATAAATACCATGTTAAGCATTACTACATGTTAGTTTTTCATATCTAAATATCATGCAGTTTCATATTTTATGGTATTATCCATAAGGTGTAAACTCTTACCTTTCATAGCTTCTTCTCAATTAAGTGCAAAAAAGCATCCTAAAGCCTTAGCATAAATCATTTACATTGCTAATACAAGGGAAGAAAGAAAAAATATTAAAAAGAGAGAGAAAATAAAAGAAAAAGAAGAATGACGGGAAATGATTTAATACTTAAACAATGTCTCTATAAGTAATAAATACAGAGATTGTGGGATTTTTGTATATAAATGCCTTTCCACCTATATTTTGGGTTTTGTGGAGGTGAAAGGATCATCAGAAATAATAAAATTTTCTCCACATACCCTACTTGAGAATATTGTCGACAACAACATATTCGAAAAGAGGGTGCAGGGATATACCTCATCCCGGAGCAAGTCCAGAAATGTCCATTCGCCTGGTGATGTGTGTCGCTCCTAGCATGCACAGACAGTCATAATCCATCCTATGAACACACGCAACTCAGCATCTACATCTCTACTTCGTCCATACGGATGGACTGGAACTCCATGTCACACTTCCTTAAGCCGGTGGGAAGGAGCAACCTTCTACTTGACAATGTGCTAGAGTCTGTTTCTCTCCTTCTCTCTCACTTGGGGACGATGATGGCTAGGGTTCACGTACAAGAGCGTAACATCGGGTTCCTAAGCATTAGCGTATCTCAAAATTCGAATGTCAAGCCCCTATAAATAGTAGAGAAAGGAAGTAGGGTTTTCCAAAACCCTCGGAAAACAAAAGGTTGTGGTTGCGTTAAAAAGTGCCACTCATGGACAATTATAAGAATATTCTCAAATACATGTTAATCATATTAACTGATTTCGTCATACATCTCTAGTTAATCGATCTGGATCATTCGATCGAATTAACAATGGAATCTAATTAATTGTCTTAAACACTTTAACCAATTAACTCAGATTATATTCCAATAATATTATAGTAGATTATCTAAACATTTTAGCAATCAAATTGATTTAGAACATTTTTGTAAAGAGTGTGACCTGATAGAGGGCCCACTCAATGGTAAAAACATGATCCATGAAATAATTAAGCAGCGGAAACCATTACTATTTACAAAGTTACAAAATATTCCCATGTACATAATATTCTCACCCTAAGGGTGCTACAAAGAATAAAAACATTACATTTATATACACATGATCCCCAATGCAGAGGGTAACAAGGATATCTCAATTTGTCCTTGTCCACCAATTAGCTCACGATCATCACGAATCTCTGTCTTGTAGAACACCTACACTTGGGTGGAGGGAACACCCAGAATAATAGGAAAACAAGGTATGAATTAGCAAAAGTTGAGTATGTACGTTAAAAGATTAACTAGGGCATTTAAAAAGGAAAGTAAGATGTTCTCATCAAAAGGGGCCAATAAAATCTAGGTAAGTTTAAATGAGAATTATCAAAAGAAATGAATTTTCAAAAGAATGAGGCAATGTAAGTATTCCAATAAATAACAGATCTTGCCACCACTAATCATCACATTTTACAAGTATTTGCATGTAGATATATTGGACTAAATTAACTATGGTAGGGCCAAGATACAACTGAGTCATTGGCCTATATATAAATTTTGGGTAGAAATAGCACACTCATGGGCAGAATTAGCATGCCTCTGTATATAAAAGGGTAGAAGTAGCACACCCCGGGTAGAAGTAGCACATCCTAATGGTTACGCATAGGTGTCTACAATAGTTAGCTAGTCAAATATTCTACCATGCATAAAATAGTGGCAAAATATATCATTCATTAGACATTTGTGTCATAAGACAAGCACAATAATAGGTGGGGTCATTGACCCAATTCAACCCTGTAAATAATATTTCCAAGAGGATGGGATATGTTAAAGTGAAATAAGAGCAAGTATATCAAAAGATGCCTCATTATGGGAAATTTAGTCATATAATGCCCAGTTATATAATAGAGAAGAGTGCATACCTTTGGTCTTGCTTAAGTCAATTAACTAGTTCTGAACCAAGATTAATATTACATATGCATAAAGTTATACTAAGAGTTAATGTCATGTCGTATACAATAATTTAACTCACTGTAATACTTTTCCTAAAATCACGGAGTTGGGTCTAGGAGCCTGTACGAAATATTTAGAAAAATCCTTCTGATTAGAAAGCATGCAAACACTCTTTTACTCTGATCTACGGTCAGTTAACACTAACATATTTAATCAAGATAGCTACTGGGTTTAACACTTAAATGATGCAAAGCAAAATCATTATTGTTGTTCTGAGTTCTCTAGTTCCCCAAACGGAATATCGTGAAACAACACCAGTACTGCCTACTCCCCCTCGTGTTCCCAGCAAAACATCCCCACAAAGTAGGACCACACTACAGGGTGAGTCACTAGTCCCCAAAACTCAGCAACCACTCCTGCAATTACCTTGACTTCCCGTCCAGGGCCAAGACTCATGTTTCGATCGGAAGACCAAGGCAGTTGGGTAGAGCCAAAAGCTTCATATTGAAACCTCCTGGCATGAACGCAATGGGAGGCATGGTAGGGAAATTTTGATTTCAGGTCATTACATAACACCACCCCTTAAAGAGTATTTTGTCTCTGAAATCCACCAAGCTACAACTCAAATACTAAGCAATAATTTTCTAACCAATTATAAATTTCTAATTCACTAGAAAAAGTTAATATTGGGAGTCCTAGCATAACATATGTAGAACCCGATGTGAATTCACATTACTTTATCCATCATGTCTAAGTATCTTCTCATATCATGAATTGGTCTAGGAAATTTATACTAAGATTGAGGATGATATCATCAATTTTTTAGTTTTTTTAACATAATTAAGGAGGTTTGTCCATCATACTATTATGATGTTTCATATCCCTTTCATTAACAATTTCTAATGCTAATAACCATTGATTTCAATAATTAATTTAAGTTATAGACCTAAGTGTACAAGGCTCCATCCATTAAAAGGACCAGTCTAACCATACATAGAGTTGAGATAGGTATCCAACAAGAATATAGCCATAATATTTATTCTTTATATCTAGGGTCGGAAGGTTGAACCTACAAATCAAAGATTTCTACACTAAGGACTATCTTCTACTACAAGTCTACAACTTCTCTGTTGTGGTGACTTGGTTCTAAAATCATCGATGAAAACTGAAAAAGGTTTTTTTTTCTAAATATAATATAACAACAAAAATAAGTTTGACGATGGAAACCTTACATTGGAAATCCAAAATGGTGCCAAAATCAACCCAAGAACCAAGTCGACCACATCCTAACGTCAATTCACCTTCGCAAGTGAGGCTTCTATAAGCTCTAGATTATGAGGGGATAAATAGGTTTCTTCAAGCATGCAACTAACTTATAGTAGGTCCTACTAGGAATGACCTTCATTACTCCATCATCCTCTTAATCATGACTTAGGACATCACATCCCAAAACATCACTCATTTATAGGATAAAGCATCCATAATAAGAAGAGATTAGGGTCTCTACTTCCCTGATGGGTTTACATCTATGGTGCCATTACAATCCTAGATGAACTACATAGCCAAACTACTTCTCATCTCGCACCTTTAGGTTAACTAATTACATTGTGATGATCAGAGGGTGGTAAACTCTTTAATGATCAACCCTAGATGTACCTAGCTCACATAACCTCGGTGTCATTGTACATCTAAGGTTTCAAGAAGATATCCATTATAGCTTCCAAACATGATTGTGCCTCTATATGTCCTCAGAAAAGAAAATAACATGACAAAAAGTTTTCTTATGTGATCATTCCTATATAGGACAAGGGAGATATGCATCTTCCTACCTTATGGGATGTGAGGGATGAATTCCCTAGGATCAATATTTAAAACCTATATGTTCTTTCAACAACCCCTCATTTACGAGTTATTAAAGGTTTATCTAGGATAGTATCCAATCCTTGAATGGCGAGTCTCAAGCATAATATGTTGAAATAACTCCATGTTATAGGCAAGGCAAGCCTAAACATAGGGATCTAGTTCATATCCTCACATACTATCACAAAACATCTCAAAGTATAAAATGCATGTCAATATCCTAAGTTTGCGTCCATGCATGCTCAGTCCACATAACACGTGTATCATAGGCACACTAGAAATCAATAAAAGCAAAAGGGTTAACTACTTGTACTAGGTGATAGACAATTATGTGAGTTCAAGTCAACCTACTCTCCATACAAGATGAATTGTCCTTCCCCAAGGAGGGAGGTAGAGGCTACATCGTAGGAGAGTATCCCTTTATGTATAGAGGCCTATACCTACAAGGAGAGGGTAGGATTGGTAAGACTGTACCCAATACTAGGTCATTCACATATTACATTTGGGATACATATCTACCGCCAAATCTGATAGGGGGTGAAACCCTAATTGGCAAACATGACTTAGGTTTAGGTATGAAAACTACCTCTAAAGGTCATCTACCTACTAATGAACCATCAAGGATAACTTGAAATAGTCTAGTTACTGACTGCTTAGGCTCTGATACCATTCTGTAAAGATTGTGACCTGATAGGGGACCCACTCAATGGTAAAAACATGAGTCATGAAATAATTAAGTAGCGGAAAACATTACTATTTACAAAGTTACAAAATATGCCCATGTACATAACATTCCCACCCTGAGGGTTCTACAATGAATGAAAACATTACATTTATATACACATGATCCCCTATGCATAGGGTAATAAGGCTATCTCAATTTGTCCTTATGTCCACCAATTAGCTCACAATCATCATGAATCTCTATCCTATAAAATACCTACACTAGGTGGAGGGAACACCCAGAATAATAGGAAAACAAGGTATGAATCAGCAAAAGTTGAGTATGTACATTAAAAGATTAACTAGGGCATTTAAAAAGGAAAGTAAGATGTTCCCATCAAAAGGGGACAATAAAATCTAGGTAATTTTAAATGAGAATTATCAAAAGAAATGAATTTTCAAAAGAATGAGGCAACGTAAGTATTCCAATAAATAACAGATCTTGCTACCACTAATCATCACATTTTACATGTATTTGCATGTAGATATATTGGACTAAATTAACTATGGTAGGGCCAAGACACCACTGAGTCATTGGCCTATATATATATATATATATATATATATATATATATATATATATATATATATATATATATATATATATATATATATATATATATATATATATATATATATATTGGGTAGAAATAGCACATCCATAGGTAGAATTAGCACGCCTCTGTATATAAAAGGGTAGAAGTAGAACACCCCGGGTAGAAGTAGCACACCCTAATGGTTACACATAAGCGTCTACAATAGTTATCTAGTCAAATATTCTACCATGCATAAAATAGTGGCAAAATATATCATTCATTAGACATTTGTGTCATAAGACAAGCACAATAACATGTGGGGTCATTGACCCAATTCAACCTATAAATAATATTTCCAAGAGGATGGGATATGTTAAAGTGAAACAAGAGCAAGTATATTAAAAAGATGCCTCATTATGGAAAATTTAGTCATATAATGCCCAGTTATAAAATAGAGAAGAGTACATACATTTGTTCTTGCTTAAGTCAATTAACTAGTTTTGAATCAAGATTAATATCACCTATGCATACAGTTATACTTAGAGTTAATGTCATGTCCTATATAATAATTTAACTTACTGTAATACTTTTCCTAAAATCACAGAGTTGGGTCTAGGAGCCTGTACAAAATATTTGGAAAAATCCTTCTGGTTAGAAAGCATGCGCGCATGTAGACATTTTACTCTGATCTACGGTCAGTTAACACTGACGTATTTAATCAAGATAGCTACTAGGTTTAACACTTAAATGATGCAAAGCAAAATTTTATTGTTGTTCTGAGTTCTCTGGTTCCCCAAACAGAATATCGTGAAACAACGCCAGTACTGCCTACTCCCCCTCACGTTCCCAGAAAAACATCCCCACATAGTAGGACCACGCTACAGGGTGAGTCACTGGTCCCCAAAACTCGACAACCACTCCTGCAATTACCTTGACTTCCTGTCCAGGGCCAAGACTCCTGCTTCGATCGAAAGACCAAGGCAGTTGAGTAGAGCCCGAAGCTGCATATTGAAACCTCCTGGCATGAACGCAATGGGAGGCATGGCAGGGAAATTTTGGTTTTAAAAAAGAAAAACTCATGCTAGCATCAATTCAAAGTGAACTTCCTAAGAGCCCTTGCCAATTACCACGACCTTGCGAGTGGTTGGGGAACATCTTGGTCAAAGAACTGTTGTCTTGTTCCATGTTTCCTGACCATGAATCTGCATAGGTAACAGAACGAAATTCTCGGAAAGAAGACATCCACTCAACTTATCACAATCAAAGAACTTAAACCCAATAGGAAATACAGTCAGAATCATTAACATCATTAGGCATGCGTCAAACGAAGTGAATCACCCCAACACCCAGTATCTAAAATTGACGCTCGAACAAATCACTGTCATCGTCGATGACACAAGTACAGAATGAGCAAGGTACCACCGATTCATCAGAATGAACCACGACAATTAGAAATTCCAAACAAGAATGAATCAATAGAAATTATCTAAACTGACACGGCGTTGGGCCTGAAAGCTAGGCGAGTGTCGATACTTCTTCATACACCCTACCGGCGAGGTTCTTAAGAATAGAAATAGGGTCTTTTGTCAACCCGAGAGTCAAGACCCATCCAGAGTGATTTGAGAACAGGAAGCCAACGTATCTGGACCAAGGATGGTACCATTACCTTTGATTTGAGCTGGGGATGAGCGCGGAGGTGTCCCCTCGGGTCGGAAATGACAGTCGCACCTGCACAAGAAGGTAGTGACGTATAAGGAAAATTGGATGTAGGGAACTCGTGAGGACCTATAGATACCTCTTCGTGGATGTTCCTACGACGAATGGAGTATAGAAGGCAATGTGGTGCGACATTTTGGAGTGGGGGTTTCATAGACAACTGATCGATCTTTGGGCGTTTTGCGGCTAGGGCATTACATGCCCCATTTTAGGCATTGCTCGGACTGTTTTGCTCCCCAGAAGCATTTTTGGTGATAAAGCGAGCAATGAAAGCATGGAGTGGAGGTGATCGGTGGGAGATGGACTGTAATGCTTGTTCCCAATTTGTGCGGAAGGAAGATGGAGCCTTGCACCCGCTCTCAGTGTACTCTCTTTAAAAAAAATTAATAAGTTGTTGAACCTTGGTCAATTAACGCGACGAATGAAATCAAAGTATTAATGGCCACCTTATATATTCTCATTCAAAGCAATAAAGGGTACAATTAATCCTCCTTTTGGCTCCTACTTTCGTAGGCTGACTCTTAAATCATCAAGGCACATAATCTGACCCCATAAGTCCATTCCAAGAGTGTTTAGGTGTTAATATCACTAAATTGGTACTAATTAGTCTAATACAAGATTAATACATATTCTTTATTGCTAAGATTTTCTCTGGGTGGGGTGTCTTCTCTCGTCAAATATTCTCTTTAATGTAATAGGTATTATAATATCAGTTTTTCCCACATCTAAGATTTGAATATAATTGTAGCAACATACGTGAAATTAATTCTCCAAATTTCTTCAAGGTCTCATTGGCCTAAAGCCATGCTAATCTATTTTAGGATCAAAGATACTACTCAAAATATTTTGATAAAGGAATAAAGCTTAAGTTTTTAGGAGAAAGGGAATTGAAATAGATACCTAGATTTCAGGTCATTACAGAACACCACCCCTTAAAGAGAATTTCGTCTCCGAAATCCACCAAGGTACAACTCAAATACTAAGCAATAATTTTCTAACCAATTATGAGTTTCTAATTCACTAGACAAAGTTAATATAGGGAGTCCTAGCATAACATATGTAGAACCCGATGTGAATTTACATTTTATCCATCATGTCTAAGTATCTTCTCATATCATGAATTGGTCTAGGAAATTTATACTAAGATTGAGGATGATATCATCAATTTTTTTAGTTTTTTTAACATAATTAAGGAGGTTTGTACATCATACTATTATGATGTTTCGTATCCCTTTCATTAACAGTTTCTAATGCTAATAACCATTGATTTCAACTATTAATTTAAGTTACAGACCTAAGTGTACAAGGCTCCATCCCTTAAAAGGACCAATCTAACCATACATAGAGTTGAGAGAGGTATCCAACAAGAATATAGCCATAATATTTATTCTTTATATATAGGGTCGGAAGGTTGAACCTACAAATCAAATATTTCTACACTAAGGACTATCTTCTACTACAAGTCTACAACTTCTTTGTTGTGGTGACTTGGTTCCGAAATCATTGATGAAAACCAAAAAGGTTTTTTTTTCTAAATATAATATAACAACAAAAATAAGTTTGAGGATGGAAATATTACGTTGGAAATCCAAAATGGCGCCAAAATCAACCCGAGAACCAATTCGACCACATCCTAACTTCACTTCACCTTTGCAAGCGAGGCTTCTATAAGCTCTAGATTAGGAGGGGGAAAATAGGTCTCTTCGAGCATGCAGTTAACTTCTAGTAGGTCCTACTAGGCATGACCTTCATTACTCCATCATCCTCTTAATCATGACTTAGGACATCACATCCCAAAATATCACTCATTTATAGGATAAAGCATCCATTATAAGAAGAGATTAGGGTCTCTACTTACCTAATGGGTTTACATCTGTGGTGCCATTACAAAGCCAGATGAACTAGATAGCCAGACTACTTCTCATCTCGTACCTTTAGGTTAACTAATTACATTGTGATGATGAGAGGGTGGTAAACTCTTTAATGATCAACCCTAGATGTACCTAGCTCACATAACCTCGGTGTCATTGTACATCCAAGGTTTCAAGAAGATATCCATTATAGCTTCCAAACATGATTGTGCCTCTATATGTCCTCGGAAAAGAAAATAACATGACAAAAAGTTTTCTTATGTGATCCAACTATGTGACCATTCCTATATAGGACAAGGGAGATATGCATCTTCCTACCTTATGGGGATGTGAGGTATGAATTCCCTAGGATCAATATTTAAAACCTATATGTTCTTTCAACAAACCCTCATTTACGAGTTATTGAAGGTTTATCTAGGATAGTATCCAATCCTTGGATGGCGAGTCTCAAGCATAATATGTTGAAATAACTCCATGTTATAGGCAAGGCAAGCCTAAACTTAGGGATCTATTTCATATCTTCACATACTATCATAAAACATCTCAAAGTATAAAACTCATGTCAATATCCGAAGTTTGTGTCCATGCATGCTCAGTCCACTTAACACGTGTATCATAGGCACGCTAGAAATCAACAAAAGCAAAAGGGTTAATGACTTGTACTAGGTGACAGACAATTATGTGAGTTCAAGTCAACCTACTCTCCATACAAGATGAATCTTCCTTCCCCAAGGAGGGAGGTAGAGGCTACATCCTAGGAGAGTATCCCTTTATGTATAGAGGGCTATAGCTACAAGGAGAGGGTAGGATTGGTAAGGCTGTACCCAATACTAGGTCATCCACATATTACGTTTGGGATACATATCTACCACCAAATCTGATAGGGGGTGAAACCCTAATTGGAAAACATGACTTAGGTTTAAGTATGAAAACTACCTCTAAAGGTCATCTACCTACTAATGAACCATCTGGGATAACTTGAAATAGTCTAGTACCGACTGCTTAGGCTCTGATACCATTCTGTAAAGAGTGCGACCTGATAGAGGGCCCACTCAATGGTAAAAACATGAGCCATGAAATAATTAAGCAGCGGAAAACATTATTATTTACAAAGTTACAAAATATGCCCATGTACATAACATTCTCACCCTAAGGGTGCTACAATGAATGAAAATATTACATTTATATACGCATGATCCCCTATGCATAGGGTAACAATGCTATCTCAATTTTTCCTTATGTCCACCAATTAGCTCACAATCATCATCAATCGCTGTCATGTAGAACACCTACACCTAAGTGGAGGGAACACCCAGAATAATAGGAAAACAAGGTATGAATCAGCAAAAAATGAGTATGTACGTTAAAATATTAACTAGGGCATTTAAAAAGGAAAGTAAGATGTTCCCATCAAAAGGGGCCAATAAAATCTAGGTAAGTTTAAATGAGAATTATCAAAAGAAATGAATTTTCAAAAGAATGAGGCAATGTAAGTATTCCAATAAATAATAGATCTTGCCACCACTAATCATCACATTTTACAAGTATTTGCATGTAGATATATTGGACTAAATTAACTATGGTAGGGCCAAGACACCACTGAGTCATTGGCCTATATATAAATTTTGGGTAGAAATAACACACCCATAGGCAAAATTAGCACGCCTCTGTATATAAAAGGGTAGAAGTAGCACACCCCAGGTAGAAGTAGCACACCTTCATGGTTACGCATAAGCATCTATAATAGTTAGCTAGTCAAATATTCTACCATGCATAAAATAGTGGCAAAATATATAATTCATTAGACATTTGTGTCATAAGACAAGAATAATAACATGTGGGGTCATTGACCCAATTCAACCTGTAAATAATATTTCCAAGAGGATGGGATATGTTAAAGTAAAACAGGAGCAAGTATATCAAAAGATGCCTCATTATGGGAAATTTACTCATATAATGCCCAGTTATAAAATAGAGAAGAGTGCATACCTTTGGTCTTGCTTAAGTCAATCAAATGGTCACCTAGTTCTGAACCAAGATTAATATCACCTATGCATAAAGTTATACTTAGAGTTAATGTCATGTCCTATACAATAATTTAACTCACTGCAATACTTTTCCTAAAATCATGGAGTTGGGTCTAGGACCCTGTACGAAATATTTGGAAAAATCCTTCTGATTAGAAAGCATGCACACACTCAAATGTTTTACTCTGATCCACGGTCAGTTAACACTAACGTATTTAATTAGGATAGCTATTGGGTTTAACACTTAAATGATGCAAAACAAAACTGATATTATTGTTCTGAGTTCTATAGTTCCCCAAATGGAATATCGTGAAACAACGCCAGTACTGCCTACTCCCCCTCACGTTCCCAGCAAAGCATCCCCATAGAGTAGGACCACGCTACAGGGTGAGTCACTAGTCCCCAGACTCAGCAACCACTCCTGCAATTACCTTGACTTCCCATCTAGGGCCAAGACTCCTACTTCGATCGGAAGACCCAAGGCATTTGGGTAGAGCCTGAGGTTGTGTATTGAAACCTCCTGGCATGAACGCAATGGGAGGCATGATAGGGAAATTTTGGTTTTAAAAAAGAAAAACACAGGCTAGTGTCAATTCAAAGTGAACTACCTAAGAGCCCTTGCCCATTACCATGACCTTGTGAGTGGTTGGGGAACATCATGGTCAAAGAACTGTTATCCTGTTCCATGTTGCCTGACGATGAATCTGCACATGTAATGGAATGAAATTCTCGGCAAGAAGACATCCACTCAACTTATCATGATCAAAGAACTTAAACCCAATAATCAATTACATTCGGAATTGTTAACAGCATCAGGCATGCGTCAATCGAAGTGAATCACCCCGACACCCGGTATCTAAATTGACGCTCAAACAAATCACTGTCATCGTCGACGATGCAAGTACAGAATGAGCAAGGTACCACTGATTCATCGGAATGAACCATGACAATTAGAAATTCCAAACAAGAATGAATCAATAGAAATTATCTAAACTGACGTAGTGTTGGGCCTGAAAGCTAGGCGAGCGTCGAGACTTCTTCATACACCCTACCGGCAAGGTTCTTAAGAATAGAAATAGGGTCTTTTGTCGACCCGAGAGTCGGGACCCATCCAGAGTGATTTGAGAACAGGAAGCCAACGTATCTGGACCAAGGATGGTACCACTACCTTTGATTTGAGCTGGGGATGAGCACGGAGGTGTCCCCTCGGGCCAGAAATGATAGCCGCGCCGGCACGAGAAGGCAGTGATGTATAAGGAAAATTGGATGTAGGGAACTCATGAGGACCTACAGATACCTCTTCGTGGATGTTCCTATGACAAATGGAGTAAAGAAGGCAATATGGTGTGGCATTTTGGAGAGGGGGGTTTGTAGCCAATTGATCGGGCTTTGGGTGTTTTGCGGCTAGGGCATTACATGCCCCATTTTAGGCATTGCTCAGACCGTTTCACTCCCCAGAAGTGTTTTCGGTGATAAAGCGAGCAATGAAAGCATGGAGTGGAGGTGATCGGTGGAAGAGGGACTGTAATGCTTGTTCCCAGTTTGTGCGGAAGGAAGACGGAGCCTTACACCCGCTCTCAGTGTACTCTCTTAAAAAAATATTAATAAGTTGTTAAACCTTGGTCAATTAACACGACGAATGAAATCAAAGTATTAATGGCCACCTTATATATTCTCCTTCAAAGAAATAAAAAGGGTACAATTTAATCCTCCTTTAGACTCCTAATTTCATAGGCTGACTCTTAAATCATCAAGGCACATAATCTGACCCCATAAGTCCATTCTAAGAGTGTTTAGGTGTTAATATCTCTAAATTGGTACTAATTAGTCTAATACAAGATTAATAAATATTCTTTATTGCTAAGATTTTCTCTGGGTGTCTTCTCTCGTCAAATTTTCTCTTTAATGTAATAGTTATTATAATGTCAATTTTTCCCACATCTAAGATTTGAATATAATTGTAGCAACATATGTGAAATTAATTCTCCAAATTTCTTCAAGGTCCCATTGGCCTAAAGCCATGCTAATCTATTCCAGGATCAAAGATACTACTCAAAATATTTAGATAAAGGAATAAAGCTTAAGTTTTTAGGAGAAAGGGAATTGAAATAGATACCTAGATTTCAGGTCATTACAATTTCCAATCACATCCACAGTTATACTCCTATTCTAATACATCCTAGATGTGTGACCCGGTAAGATCCAAACTATGTTGGCAGTGATATTCATAATCATATTATGATTTCACAAGCAATGATTGGTATCTAGCAAGACTTCATTACTACCCATGTAATTGGAGAAGTTGGAGAACAACTTAATCTATCATATGTCACTAGTGTTACAGTAAATGTATAATTCTTTTGTCTCTAATATCCAGATTGAACTCGAGGCATGGAATCATCATCCTATTCAACATTGAATCCATGTTCCTTGAATAAGAGCAGACTGTTTGAGGTATGTGTAAGCTCAATATCATATATTGACTCACATCAACATGGCCATGCATTTCTTAGTCTCACTTATCAAGTGGCTAGGATATCATACTCGTTTAGGAGGGACAAATCCCATCTACATCACTCACAGTTATCCCCATGTGTCACAGTGCACCAAAGAACCACCTTTACGGTAACCCTTATTCAGGATCATAGTGGAGTGATGTCAAAGCACACTAAATGACATGTGATGAGTGTAGTGATTTCAGGTCTAAGAACCACAATCACCACCATTACTTATAAGATATGACTATGACCACCATTCATGGTTTCCATGTGTCATTCTCAAGGTGGGTATGTCTAATACATTGTTTTCTAACAAGTATCTATGTGATTAGTTTGATATCACATATCATGACTAATGAGATTTTGTCATCAACAAACACACACTCTAGTCTTAAGTGTTATTCTTGTCTATTATCCTTCCGTAATAACATATGACTAGGGACATAACAAGAATGTATATACTTTCCTTCCATTGATTCCTTTAGAAATGGATTCCTTTTCTAAGAATGCAACATCCCTAGAAACAAAACACTTTGTTGTCAATTGGGTTGTATAAGGAGTATCCCTTGGTTTCCTTGAGATAACCAACAAAATAACATGTATCTGATCTAGGGCTAAGATTTTTAGGAAACATTTTCTCGACATAAGATTCACATCCCTAAATCATCATAAAACACATTTTGGGATGCTTCCCAGTCCATATCTCATATGGTGTCTTTTGAACAAATTTAGAAGATACATAGTTAAGTGAAAACTTTATATTTTATAGAGAATTATACCACAGAAAGAAGTTGGAAGATAAAAAAAACTCATCACTAATCGCACCATATCTAGTAATGTCTGATTCCTTCTTTCTGATACACCATTGTATTGTGGTGTTCCAGGTGGAGTCCATTGTGATAGGATACCACGGGCTTGTAGAAGGTCCTCAAACTCTTAGCTCAAGTATTCTCCGCCTTGATCAGAATGAAGTGCCTTAATACTTTTACCAAGTTGTTTTTGTACTTCATTCATGAAATCCATTCACTTTTCAAGAGTTTCTATCTTATGTTTCATCAAGTAAACATAACCATACCTACTGAAGTCATCAATAAAGGTAATGAAGTACTGATAACCACCTCTAGAATTTGTCATAAAAGGGTTTCATACATCAGTATGTACAAGTATAATAGATCACCAGCCCGCTCACTATTGCCACTGAAGGGAGTCTCGGTCATCTTGCCCAACAAACAAGACTCACATGCCTCTATTGATTTAAAATCAAAAGAGTCTAGATAACCAAATTATGGAGTCTGGATATGCATTTCTCATTAATGTGCCCTATACAACAATGCCAAAGATTTGTTTTGTTTGAGTTGTCAAGTTTTAACATTTTGGTATTTACATTATAAATAAATGTGTGTCTCAAGATCTAACAAATAAATACCATAGGACATGAGGGTGCTACCATAAAAGATCTCATCTTTTGAAATAGAACATTGACCATTCTTTATATGAAATTCAATCCATCTTTGTCCACACAAGATATAGAAATAATGTTTCTATTTAAGGTAGGTACAAAATAGCAATTCTTTAACTCTAATACAAGCCATGTGGGTAGAGATAAATTATAGGTTCCAATTGTAGTGGCAGAAACTTTTGCTCCATTTACAACGTGCAGCTCAACCTCACCCTTTCATAAATGTTGACTTCTTATTAAATCTTGCATATTTGAGCATATGTGAGATCCGCATCTAGTATCAAATACCCAATATGAAGTAGACAAATTTATCTCAATAATGTCTATACCTGAAGTGGAAATTCATATCCCCTCAGTTCCTCCAGGTAGAGAGGGCAATTCCTTTTCCTATGTCTAGGTTGGTGACAGTGGTGACAATTGCCTCCCTTATTCACCCCTCCCTTTTCTTTGAGTGTAGAAGATTTGGGTTTTAGGATAGCTTTAGAACTCTTTGTAGGTTTTCCTTTTCCCTTTGACTTCCCTTTTATACTGAACATCATCACAAAGTTGGTCTTGTCTTTCTTCAATTGCACTTTAGTTGTTCTCAACATGCCAAGAAACTCTAACAATGATTTGTCAAAATTGTTCATGTTGTAGTTCATCACAAATGGGTTGTATGACTCTAGCAGGGACTGCAAAATCACATTTATGGCCAACTCTTAACCCAAAGGAAATCTCAATCTAAAAAGGTTCTCCACATACCCAATAAGTTTGAGCACACGAGGACCTACTAGATCTCCTTATACCATGTTGCACTTAAACAACGCCTTAGAGACATCACATCTCTCCTATCTTGCATGATCATGGTACATGTTGTTAAGATAAGTTACCATCTCAATCACATCCATGTTTTCATGTTGTTTCTACAACTCATAGTTCATTGAGCACACATTAGACACTTGACATCAACGACATCTTTAGGGTGCTTCTTGTAAGCATCCATGTCTGCCTTAGGCACATTGGGAGCATGTTCATCTGGCTCTGGTGTTTCTAGGGCATAGAGATTGCGCTTGTGTGTGAGAACAATTCTCAACGTCCTGAACCAGTCATGAAAATTATTCCCATTCAACTTTTCCTTGTCAACGATAGATCCCACAGAAAACGTGTTGTTTGTTGCCATTTGATTCTACAAAATAAATTTGGAATTTTTCAAAGCACTTTTGATTTGATTTGACTAAAATTAGATTTAATAATATTTAATTAGTCCTTTAATTAATTATTACTCCCACTATTTTGCTCAAATTTATAGTCGTCACTCATCAATTAAGAAGATTGCATCGTATAATCTTCTAGCGAGCCAAGATCCATATTTCATCACATCATGAGTCATCTTTGGTTGATCACCCACAACATCACTATTTAGGTAGACAACTTTTGCCAATTACATCATATGCAACTCTTGGATAGATGGTATGCACAACTCTTTGTCATATTTCATCTCTATGCTTTTGGGTACTTAATCTCATTAAGATCACCTAGATAATCCTGACCCAAAAGCCAATATGATAGAATATGCACCCTGCTTTGGTAGATCTACATATCTACCATCACACTTCCACGAGATGGATGACACACCATGCTTTGGCATAACCTATGCTCAGTCGATCAAGTTTTTCATGTGTTTTGCTTATGGAAAGAATCTAAGACTTAATATTTTAATTGAGGTATTCTATATATATAATCCACCACATACTTATAATATGTCATATACATACTATTTCCAATCCACAGACATGCAATCCACAAACAAAAAATCATTGGCTATGGCCATACTACTGTAATCCTTTGGAGCCACAAAGGATTACTATCCACCTATTGTCTTTTGCATCTCATGCAATGACAACATGTGAATATCATATGAACCTGCACTTGATTAGAATCAAGATGAACAGTTTCATGGAGCCCCCTTAATTGTTGGACCTTTGGTTTTCCTCTCCATGGACGCTCCTTGGAGCTGGATCTTCAAGTCACCTCTTCACTGCAAGTCTTCCAAACTAAATCTATTCCTATCTCTATTACATTATGTGAAAAATAAGAACCTTGAGTTGCATTCGAGGGGAGTTTAGAGGGATTAGAATAAATTACACTTGGAGATAAAATATGAGGCCCAACATGCAAGTTGAATACTTATACAAAGTATCCATGCACAACTGTTTACATCCAAGCACAAGATATACAACCAAGCACAACATCCAAAAAGGGGTCCTAGGCCATAAACATGCATTCGTTCACCACACAAAACATTTTCAATGGTGACGTGTATGATTTTATAGGTATATCTATATATACATATATTAATTCATATTGTAGTCCTTTCAATTTGGGACATTCTCTATTAAACAATTTTGAATCCCACATAGACTAGGTGGGGTACACAGAGGCAGTGCCCCTGCCGCTCACTGGGAGTGTCCATGTGAAATTTTACTTTCATGCACTAGAAATTTCATATTTTTCATAGTTGACCCCATATGTCAAGTCAAAAATAGCAGGTTTGCGGTGTGTGTGGAATTAGGTTTATATATGCATATTAATAGTTTAAGTTTGCATCGCATGCAACCACAAAAAATGGTATACAAAAATTCTGATCATATTGAATTAAATCCAAATACCTGTAAATTGACGCGGCTCTGATACCACTACTGGGTTTTGTGGAGGCGACAGGCATAATGTAAGCAATAAATTTACCCTACTCGAGGATCTCTTCAACAACATTATATTCAGAAAGTGGGTGCAAGGATATACCCCATCCCAGAGCAAGTTCGACGACATCCCTTCACCCCATGATGTGCGTCGCTCCTAGCTTGCATAGACAATCTTTGTCCATCCTCCAAACACAGGCAACTCAACATCTGTGTCTCTACTCTATCCATGTGGATGGACTGGAGCTCCATATTGCACTTTCTTAAGCAGGTGGGAAGAAGCAACATCTGCTTGATGACGTGCTAGCATCAACTGCACTCCTTCTCTCTCGCTTGAGGACTATGACGGCTAGGGTTCATGTACAAGAGTGTAACCTCAAGTGTCTAAGCATTAGTGTATCTCAAAATCTAGTTGTCATGCCCCTATAAATAGAAGAGAAAGGAAGTAAGATTTTCCAAAACCCTTACAAAACAAAAGGTTGTGACTGTGTTAAAACAAGCCACTTGTGAACAGCTAAAAGAATATTCTAGAATCCATTAATAATCAATTAATCATATCAATTGATTTCATCATCCATATCTAGTTAATCTCTTTGGATCATCCACTCAACTTAATAATGAAATCTAATTAATTAGCTTAAACAATTTAACCAATTAACTCAAATTATATTCCAATATTATTATAGAAGATTATCTAAACATTTTAGTAATCAATTTGATTCAAAACATTTCTAATCATGTCCACAACTATACTCCTATTCCAATACATCCTATGTGTGAGACCGGGTAGGCTCCAAACTTCATTGACAGTGATATTCATAATCAAATTATGATTTCACAAGTAATGATTGGTATCTAGCTAGACTTTATTACTACCCAGTAATTGGAATAGTTGGAGAACAACTTAACCTATCATTTTTGGCTGGTGTTATAGTGAATGTATAATTCCTTTGTCTTTGATATATGAATTAAACTTGAGGCATGGAATCATTATCCTCTTCAATATTCAATCCATGTTCCTTGAACTAGAGCAGACTGTCTGAGATATGTGTAAACTCAATATTATATATTGACTCGCATTAGCATGGTCATGCATTTCTTAGTCTCACTTATCGAGTGGCCAGGATATCATACTCTTGTAGGAGGGACAAATCCCATCTACATCACTCGCAATAATCCCAATGTGTCACAGTGCACCCGAACACCACCTTTATGGTAACCCTTATTCAAGATCATGATGGATGATGTCAAAGCATATTGAGTGACATGCAATGAGTGTAGTAATTTTAGGTCTAAGAACCACAATCACCACTATCACTTATGAGAGATGACTCTGACCACCATTCACAGTTTCCATGTGTCATTCTCAAGGTGGGTCTATCCACCGTTCTCTATAAGTATCTATGTTCTTGGTTTTATATCACATATCATGACTAATGAGATTCTATCATCAACCAACACACACACTAGTCTTAAGTGTTATTGTTGTCTAGGGACACAACAAGAATGCATATACTCTTGACATCTGTATGATCTCTTAGTTTAGGTCCTCAACCTGAAGACATACATCTTTGAGTAATATCATTCTTTAGACATTTATTATGTTATATCATTATATCATAATTGAATAAACAGAACAACTAGAAGATTTCCTTTCTTATTAATCAAATTGTTTACAAGATATGCCATTACAATCATCATATGATTGGCTCTCTAGGCATACATACCAACACTATACCCATCATTAGAATGAGGCATTTGTTGCATGCATCAAGTGACCAAGAAGTTGGTAGGCATTAGGGGGATATCATTTCACATCAGACATAATTTAGGTGCATCATGTTTTGTTTATTGCATAAGTGACTTGGATTACTTGTGAATCTAATTTTCATGCTACCCGTTTCATCGACCCATTACTCTTATGGTAGACCACAAAGTATGATTTATTCCCTTATTGGTGTATATTTGAGGAACTACATCCATGTAGAAGATGCCTTTTACTAGAACAGTGTAGATAGGAAGATTGTGATACACTCACCTTGTATTGGACTTTCCATAATATTTCTCTTCTTCTATCTACTTGTGTGCTTATTGTTAATATTCATGTTATTTGCATAATTGGTCGCCTTTAGAGTAGCTACTTGCTTTTTGGTTTGAAGGACTGGTTCGGGTTCGATCTCTAGTGGGTGGTTAGGATATTTAGGTTTATTATTTATGTCTACTTGCAGATGTATTTCAACCAAATCTAAGAGTAGTGTTGCTCAAGGATGAGCAATAGTCAAGCTTTAGGTATTTTGATGGACACATAATTGTCATAATTTTGATATCCTACTTGGGTTGTTTTTATATATAACTAATCTTAATTGCACACATTTTCTTTCATATTTCACCCAATAAGGAATCAATCACTTGTGCATAAATTATTCTCTTTTTGCATGCATTTTGTATATTTTTCCATTACTTTATTATAATATATGTGGCCTATGGATTGGATATTTACATTGCATGATGTTATGTATTTTTCTAGATCAAAAGTCAATACCACTGACATTTAATTTGGTGGTACTGACATGGTATCAAAATACAATATTAGCAATTGTTCCATATTGATTAGGAAGAGAAGTAAGATAGTAAAAGGTCAATGGAACCTACTTTGATGTTGATGGCAGTGATAAAATCTAACGAATGATGCTATAACTAGGTTTTTGGAGTTCGTATTAGTCCTAAACCAAGAATGGTACCCTAGGAATCCCATTAGCCACAAACCCCCAGATTGGCACAATCAGGAGGAGAGGAGGAGAAACTAGAATGACACTTTTTCTGACGGATGATGAAAGCATTTTGACGGCGTAACTGATGATGATTCACAATCATTTTCGACATGAGGATTCATTAATGCTATCTCTAGGGCTTAGTAGTAGTCTTTCCATGTTTTCTTCTTCTCAAACTTTTAGCTTTGATACCATGTCATTGATATTTGGCTAACTTTCTGATCTCTAGTATGTAGCAGTAGACTGGTCTAATTTTATGCTTGGTTAAATTTATTTATGGATTTTGTTTCTTGAGTTTTTATACAGGTTCAGAAATATTTCTATGTGTGTGCTTTATCATTGTGTTCACAATCTCAAATAATCAATTGCTTCAAAAGAGTGATTTAAAATTGGATGAACTAATATATACATAGTTAAGAACACACAACAAAAGTGGGCTTATAGCTATGAGGGAGAGAATCAAGAGATAGATCACTCACCATCTAATCTACTACTTAAATGTTGCAAAAGTGGGGTTTTAACTAGGTTAGATATTGTATTACACTATGAAAGTGGATAATATAACTGAAGGCAATGATAATCATTTAATAACCTAAATAAATATAAAGTATAATTTACATTGTGGTGAATTTTTTTAACTTAGAGACTCCATCCATCTAATCTTCATCCAGTCAATTTAATTTGATTTCTTAGTTAAATTTGTAGGTGATTAATCAAATCATCAACTCCTTTTCACTAGTTTTGCTGATTATTTTTAGTTATTAGAAGCTTCTAGTGGCCTAACTCTCTGAGGTTTGACAACTCAAGAGACACGTCCCTATATTACTTGATGATTGTATACTTGCATTTGCACATAGCTTTGATGTGTCAAGTTCTTGATGCCAATTTCTAGGGATGTTAAATTGGCACATGCACATATTTTTAGCAAGAGCTTCGAAAGCTAATTTTACATAATATGAACAAAATCACATATTTATGAGAATGAATATCATGAAAAATCATATAAAGTAATCTATGAAATAATGATAAAATTGTGTCCATCGGTCTACCGATCCAAAAATGCTCAAATCCCCAAAGTTACAAAAATATGATAAGTGAAAATAGTCACAAAACATTACAACTGAGCATAAAATAAATGGCATAAAGCTAAGAAAATATACCTTTAGAAGGCCAACAAAACCTTCACATCTCTTTAATCTCAAATATGTCCCTTGACAGAGAATCACAAATGAGGTATCTCCTCATGCAAGTCAACAAGTGGGCTACATGCCCCACCCCAGTCAAAAAAGGAACAATATTTAGATCCATTAGGACATAGAACTAGGTGATCTCTACTCTATTTTTGGCATTGTTACCAAAGAGACAGGCGGTAATCATCCCACCAACTAGTTATTAGAAGGAAAAGAGATCACTTATTACCATACACATTATCCTCATCAAAATACCCTTGACGAGTCTTGCCTATGGCCTTTGTGACCTAACATGTGGTCAAACTTGGCTCAAGCCTACAGTTGTCACTCTTATCTTGAACCATGTCTTGATAGGGAAAAACTATTTCAAAAAGCCTAGAAACTAAGATTCAAAAATATTGTTGCTTCCTGCCTAGGACACCAAGTGGAATCCAACAATCTGCCAGGGTTCCAGATGGAATAATCAAGAATTCGGCCAATGGAGATCCCCACAAACCAAAGTGTTTTCCAGGCTTCCCTCCGCCCTATGACACAAAATGTCAACTTGTTTCCTCATTTTTCATAATCCAATGGGGATTATCCTTAAAATTCTATCCAAAATGGTAATTCCTCAAACCCTAATTTACAACTATAAATGCCCTCCACATCCAACATTTTAAAGCCTACATTTTGATTCTTTAGAAATCATAGAGAAACTACCTACCCTTTGTGAAAAATTTTGTTGCCTAATGTCTAGAAGTTTCTACTTTTAGAACATCGACTCTTGTACACTGGAAGGCTGCAAGAATGACAAGTGATGATATGATATTCTTTTATTTACTTGTTCTGAAATTTCTCTAACAAATTAAATATCCACTTATTTTACTTATCTTGCAACAACTACAATGATCAATTAAATTAAACATTTTCTTGCTAATCTATTATTTATCCACTTGCAATTTGCTTAATTTGATTTCTTGATAATGTAGATCTAATTGGCTTTTTTGCTATTTCCTTAATCATATGCTGAAGAGAATAGATCTCACTTATATAAATTGTTCTTTAATCATCCCTCTCATCATCTTCCCATATCAAAACCCAACTGAACGAGATGGATTTCCACCATGGGAGATCTTGAGATGGTTGGGATCCAAAAATAAAACAAGAGTTTGGGGACAATGACAGAAAGTAATGGTCATCTTGAGTCCCCAAATATTGGCACACGTCAATAATGTTTTTCTCTGTGTTTTCTCACTTAATTTTCATTAACCAAACCCAAAACCAATTCTTTTAAAAAACACAAGATTTTCAAAATCAAAAACAAAATTTTCAGGAACTTGAGGATGCCAAACACTACCCCACTCATGTAGACCAAATTCTTGGTCTTTTTTATACCGATTTAAGCTCCTATCTCTAATTTTCCATATTTTCCAAATAAAACACCATGGTGACATTGAATCCTTATCTTTCGTTGTATTTTCTTTGGGTTTTATAGTGACCATTGATGTTATATTTTCATAAAATTATTATCATAGGTAATACAATGATTATTACAAAAATTTCTATGAAACCTTTGTTCCATTATACATGTATGATCTCTTGTAGACATTTTTTTTGCAGAGACATACTTTTATCTTATAACCAAACCCAAAAAAAATCATGACCATTTGTCTACTTTCCATTGAGAGTTGCTGGGTAGGTGTGTTTGTCACTCATATTTTCCCTACTAAGTTGTAAAAATATGATGCATGGTCATATCACTTAATTAAAGTGTTTGTTGATCTTTTTATGATTTGGTGACTAAAATCCATGAATTAGAGATGGACATGAACCTTCCTTACTCTTATTCGTCTCGATCAATACTCTCAATATTTCATGAAACTTCCAAGGCATTCTTAGGAAACTTCTTATGAGAAAATTTAATAAGTATGGAACTTTTCCACCTTTATTTTGTTATTAGTACCAACTTCTTTTGGTTATTTCAACCTCTATTCATGTTCAAGATTTGGTTCTAGTGATTTTCCAAGCTTACTCCCCATTTTGATGATTGCTCCTTAGTTCAAAGGATATGGGTGAATTTTGTAGGAGATTATGGGGATTCTCATTATTGTATAGGAGGAATCCAATATAATCATTATTATGATATCTGATGCAATGGTTTAGTTCACAATAGCTTATCCTTAGAAAACATGGGTATTAAAAAGGCAACCGGTCAGGAAGAACCCACCATGGGTAGGGTTTTTGGAGGCAACAAATTTCAAAATAATGAGAGAAAGAGCATCAGGAGGCTACCATTTCCATGTCAGAATTCCTTTTAGAATGCATTAAATGTGATTGATCTTTACTTGAATTGTTTTTGTCTCTTTCATAGATATGTTTAGTACTCAAAGGAGGTGTCTGGTCGCTTTAGGTTTGTGGATGACCAGTGTGGTTGGATAAGATATGTAAGACCAAATGGGTAGGATATCTGCTCATTATGTAGTTATATAAGTTACTTCTTTGTCTAGTTATTTTCCTTTTCTTTTTTATAATACACATGGAGTTGTAGGCTGTAATGCACAAAATCATCTTTCAAATAAAATGGAAACAAAGTTTTTGCTTCAATATGTATGTGGATGGAAAGTGAGACAATATTTTTGTAATGAATTTTTTTTCTAGTATAATAGTTATTGTAGGATAAAGGTGGTTATTATAAGTCCTTGAATCTAAAGAAATTATGCATTCAATTGAACCCACCTCACTTCTCTTCCCATGAGATATTGAATCGGGAGTGTTCTTTGTGGTCACAAGTTTTGCTTATGTGGAACCATGGTCCATCAACTAATTGGCAAGGTTGCATGTTTTAGGATGGGCATTTGGATTGACACTTAGAGTTGTTTATTGAATTCCCAAAGTAGGAGTGTTAAGATTTCTTAGGTTAGGATAAGTTCTTTACAAAGGTAACAACTTGATACAGTTAGGATAAAAAATATATACTTAGACAAGGTCCCAAGATATGTTCGTCTTTATGCCAACACCTCATGCCAATACATGGATAGGGGGTGATAAGAGTTCTAAACACTACTTCTATGAATGTAACACCATCAACAAGTTCTAATATGATGTTATCTTTTAAGGTATCAAGTTGATATCCTACCATTACATCATGAATATTTGAAGGGAAACATGGTCTAACCCATTAGTTGCATCATAAATTTCTCTAATACTTCTAGGAAGATTGCTTAATTGTACCTTTTCATCTTCTTTCATAGTCATTATAATTTATGATAAATTAATATTCATTCCTATAAAAGAAATGTGTCTATTTTGACTATGTTGATTTGTTTGACCCATGTAGGGAGATTCATATCTCAATTTCACCCTTTAGAAACCATTTGTGGACTCAATTTAGGTGATATACCAACTTTCACAAACACAACAAGTTGGTTTAGCCCTCCCTTGACCACAAATCTAACATGGTTGATGGTTAGTTTTTTGTTAAAAGTATTATTGTCTTATTTTCCCCAGATATTGTTCTTGCAATGTAGATATAAGTATAGAAATATTGGATTCAGTAATCCTTCTATCCAATTAATGAAGAAAATAAAACTTCCTAAATGGTAACACTGTGTCCATGGGAAAGACGCTTTCTTAGTAGTGGCTTGGGAAATGCAACCTATAACATGGTTCTAGAGGAACTTGTGGGGTCTTTTATATGAATGCATGACTATTCACATCTAGATGTTCACAATACTTCCATGAAATATAATGGGGGATCTATAGTTTCATAAGACATACACCGTGTTAAGATGACCAATATTTAATCAAACCATCTGTCAGAGATAAACACTTACAACATATATTTCCCATGCCTTTAGTTTTAAACACCTCAGGAAATTTTTAGTAGTGTATATGAGGTAATCGATGAAAGGTGATTTTACTAAATGGAGCCTTTCTAATTCCTATTTACAAACTCATGCAACAATAGCTGCTATATTTTAGTGGTATTAGTCATGGAGGAACATGCAATAACTTGACTATTTCTGGTGCCACTTTTGGTTATTGTAGTGATCATTCTTTCAATAGTTGGGGTTCCAGATCTTTCAATCAGTGAATAGAAAGTACAAAATTCAAAATATCCTTGTTAGGATTCAAGTCACTTGATGAATTATCCCCATTTTTTTATATAGCTTAAGCCTTATAACTCTCTCACGTCACCCTTTACTTTGAAAGGACTAAGGATTATCATAGATAATTACACCATGAACTATATGTGTTAGTAGAGCTTTAAACACCATTATCCAACCCAAACATTTTGAATTTTCTTCTTTAATAGTGGAGGGATTCTGAAATTTATTTGTAGTTCAACCTATAAAGGAGTACAATAAGGATCCTATGGAGGTGCATGATTAAAATTTTGTCAAATTTTTATGAAGTCATACTTTATAGATACAAAAATGTAAAGATAGTGTGAAAAGAAGGTATTCTTCTCCTTGAATGGTACCCTTTTTTAGATAATCATTCCTTATATATATTGATGTAGGATCATGCAACCGTAGTGAGCCATAGATGCCTACATAGGTACCTATTACAAGATATTGATAGTAGAGGGATTTTAAAAACAATATGAGTGTGATCCTAGACGATCAATCTAGAAAGCTCATAATAATATTACATCATATACTCAAAATGGGTGGGGCATCCTCATTTGTAATAGTCTCCCCTTGATCTACTGGATACATGTAGTCCTATCGTATATCTGTTTTCTCCTCCACCTTCATTTGCACATTCTATCTGTGCTCTAGGTATGTTGGTTTCAGCTGTCTGGATGAATATCTCCTTGTGAGTTTTGTTGTCGTGACATCATACAAGTAAGGAATTTGTGATATAAGGTGTCCACCTATTGTTGCAATAAATTAATTGATATATTATGATTTTCAAATAAAATTTTGTTTCTAAGATATCCACAATCTCCAAAATATTGCATTTTACCCTCACATGATGCATGAGTACTAACGGGTGGTAAGTGAGAGAAAGCTCCAACTTCTCTCTAGAAACATCCCCAAGATCTCATCTTCCCCGCCCCGGTGAGCCCCAGTCTGGCGAGCCCCAGCCAACGCTCCCCCGCCTTCACGATAAGCACTTCTATGGTAAGGGTTGCACCGAGCTCAGTCTTCTCCCCCTGTCTGTTGAGCTCTGCCCTTAAACCCTCAGCGCGGATGGAGCGATCATATCAGGTTAACTGTAAAAGGTCTGGTACACCCTCCCCTCCCTCTTCACCTGACGATTTCCAACCTGTCTGGCGCGCTTGGCGGCGGCCGAAAAGGTACATCCTCCCCTCCCTCTTTACTCCTCTACCCTCTTTACTCCTCTACCTTTACTCCAGGAGTTTGGATCACTCCCGAGGCACCTAGTTTGCAAACCCAAAATTAAAAGGCAACATGCAGACCATTTAACCGTAACATCTGATTTTTCCCCATCAATGGCGGCTGGGGCACATTCTCTCTCTTATTTGCCCAGGATATTCTGGCACTCTAAAACATCCCTTTCCGCAAATCTCTCCAACTACCAACCTTTCTGTCGGCTATTGTTTCCCCTCTTTGTGCCTTAACTGCAGTCACTTTGAGCTCGATTCACTGCTCCCCAAAGAATATCGACTTCAAAAATTACTCCCAAGCTTTCTCTGCCAAGATCACAACATGAGAACGGGAGGCCTGCTCACCTTGGCCACATGCATAAACAAGGCTCGACTGTCAACAAAAGGCAAACCAAAAATCTTCAGGAGTGCCCTAAAGCAGAAAAAACCTCGGTGCTAGACAATAACACAAGGGTACCATCTACACCTCCAGACATGGACTCTCGCTTCACCTTCATGGAGTATCCACTCACAAACCCTTCTTACTCCACATGTATTCCCCTACCCAAAGCATGGATCTATCACAAGTTCGACCTGTCTCCGGGGTCCTGCATGATTAACATAGGTCACCATTCCTTCCTGGCGATGGTCATATGGTCTTCCCAGGATGATTACTACTGGAAAAACAAAGCATCAACCCTTCTCATCTCTGAGGGTTAGGACCAGTTGATCTCCGACCTCAAGCTCAAGCCAGAATGGACTATCTTCATCAAGCCGATAGGTAATTGAACATTCCTGGCTTGGGTTAGGGATTTCAATGCTGACACACCACCTGAGCTAGCACATCTCTATAAAAAACACGATCAAGTGAGCTCAACTTCATCAAACTCGATAGATCAGCACTTCATTCAGGATATCCATCAACCCCCGATAGGTACAAAGGCTTGGCCCATCTCTGTTTCCTCTTTCTCATAGGAGGAAGATGTAGCAGACACATCGTCAACACCACAACAAACAAGCTCCATCACAGCAAGGTACCATCTTTTTTCTCCCAAAAAAAGACTACAAAATTTTCACTCAATACGCTCCACAAAACCCTAAACCCTCAAACTTACACAGGGGATGATATCATCCCAAAAGACACATTTCTTCTAAACTACACTTTTCCTATTTTAGGACAGGAAAAATCTATACACCTCATCAACAAACACCTAGAGAAAAACCCCACCGCCCAAACCTGGAGAATAGCCCCTCCCAGAAGACCTTTTCGGTCCCTCCTTTGCTTTTATTTTTTAAAGTAAACACCATTCAGCTTCCAGATGCCCTTCCCGCTTTACCTGCTTCAGATGCCACCAAGTAGGTCACACCAAAAGAAACTGCAAGACTCATCCCCCCAGTAATACTCAGACCTCCTGATACCACTGAGCATTTTTTCCCTAGACACCTTTCTGATAAAGTTACAACTATCAGAGAAAAACAACGAGTTCCAAAAAAAGGAGATACAGTCTATAGACGGCCCAACCATCCCTCTCCATCTCCTCCACTCACAAGAAATGCCTCTGCATGTCTTGTAAACCTCCCGCCCAAGCATGCAGACACGCCCCAAACCCAACATCAGCATATAAACACCAGATTTGTGCCATTTTTAAAACCCTACCACAAGTCACCAAACCATCTATCATCACCACTAAAACCCCGTTCTTCCAGTACAACCTCCGGTGCCTCCATACTCAACACCAACACCAACCCTACACCATTAGCCATGGAAACCCCAGAACACCTTGAATATGCGATAGCCCTTGACCTACCTACAAATTCCATGAGGCTTCTCAAAGTACTCACTCTGAGGATCATCCTTATATCCATTGAAAATAATATAGACAACAACCTGATAAATGTCCTAGATATCACCCGTGCTCTAGCCCTCCTCATCTCAGGACAGACGATCCTTAAACCAAAGATCTTTTCTCCAACCCAGCTGATATACATTGTTCCTGAAGGTACAAAAATTAACCATCTTTTCAACCAGATTCTCACTATACCATGTGGATCTAGCTTCATTCAAGCCAGATTGTCAAAATGGACGGCTGATCTTGGGGCTTTCCTAGCTCCTGCCGGAGGCTCAGACTGGGTTTCCATCTCCAACCTCCCACCACACCTCTGGGAAGCTGAGATTTTCAGAGGCATAGCCCACTCCATCGGGGCTACTCTTCAATATATCAGCCCTGAAACCATGCATCCTACCCAATACATAAAAGCCTTTTGCCTTTTTGTAGTCAAAGCTGCTATTTACCTACCTCCTTCCATCAATATTAGGATTGGAGAATCTATCTATAACATCAAACTGTCAACCGGACATCCTTCTAAAAATAGAACAGCCTTCTCTGATCTTTCAAACCATCCACCATCATGGTTCTGTCCAAATAAAGATAGAAAGGCACCAAATCCTACCCGACTTTCAGGTGACAGACACCTCGTTTGGGAAAGAAAAAACTCAAACACCACCTCCTATGATAATACACACTTTCTTTCAAGCCAAAAAAGAACCAGAACCCCCACTCCCCCATACATGGAAACACCTCTCCACCCTCTGGCACCATTTTTCCTTCCCCAACTTCTACCAAGGAAAGTAGCCAAGCTCAAAACTCAAGCAAAAACACTTTGAAAAAAACAAAAACCTATCATGCTAAAGGAAGTCAGCTCTTCGCAGAGTCCTCAACAGAAGAGCTCAGGGCAAAGGTAAGGAGGCAGCAAAACCCAAAAGCTTATGATGCATGGCCCTAAGGAGGCAAACAAGAAACACATCATCAACAGGCTGGATTCATGTACATCCACAAACTCTTCACCCAGTTCATCCTGTGCAAAATCTTCTATTCTAGATGCCTCTTCCCCACTTTTTACAAAGTCTTTAAACTGTGACATAGATAAAATAGAGGACCTTGCATCATGGTCAAACATCACTAGCTTCACAAAATTTGCTAAAAACATAGGTATACAACTTGAAGATGAAGACAAGGCACACAAGGCCTTAGATGACATTGAACTCTTTATGGGTTGGACAAATAGAAGAGATTTGGAAACTGCCAAAGAAATTTTTGACCTTCTCACAATTGACTAGCCTGTTTTTCAAACCTTCCTCTCTATAAAACAAAACCACCAAATATGTGTTTTTCTTCCTAGAACGTCTGTGGGGATACAAACCTAAATAGACGTAAGGAAATTTGTTCACACATCTACAAAAATAAAATAGACCTGATCACAATACAAGAAACAAAATCTAGTCTATCCCCCTTTGCTCTCAAAACCATTGGAGGCAATAGAATCATTGATTGGGTCAAAATCTTCCCCACTGGCTTCAAAGGAGGTCTCTTAGTGGGATACAACAATCATACCTTCTCTGCCATAAACTCCACCACACTAGACTTCTCCATAACCATCACATTTAAAAATACATCTGATGGTTTTTGTTGGAACTTCACTAGGGTTTATGGAGAACCTGGACAATATAAAATAGCCTTCTTATCAGAACTAGAATCGCTTATGACTTCCTTCCATAAGACTCCCTGGATTATTAGTGGGGACTTCAATTTGATAACCCAAAACTCTGATAGATCCAACCCCACAAATTTTGCACAACCCATGATAACAGCAGATAAACTCTTTAGCCAACTCCTCACAAAACATGCATTAATTGAATTAAAACCATCAAATGCTTCCTTTACATGGTCAAGAAATCAAACTTTCGTTAGGCTTGACCATTTCATATGCTCCACCTCATGGGAAGATAAACACCCACTCTCCACAATTCATATTTCTCACAGATCCATCTCTAGTCATTTCCCTCTTATTCTTGATACCACAACTGAATCTTGGGGGTATGCGACCATTCAAATTTGACAATTTTTGGCTCTCCATAAACAACTTTTCCAACAGCTGTGTTGAGAATTGGAAATTGGCAGACTCCCAGACCACAAACCTTGGTCTCCACATTCTCCAAAACACAAAAAACATCAAAATACACATCAAAAATTGGAAATGCACAAACCCAAACAAGCTCTCGGAAACCCTAATAGACCTAGAAGAACAATACCTCTTTGTGGACATGGACCCTACAACTGACCTAGCTCTTGTCCTTTCTATTAAAGCTGACCTTGACTTCACAAAAAAGTGTCTTGACAATAGATGGAGACAAAGAGAAAAAATCACATGGGCAAAAGAAGGGGACAAAAACACAAAGTTCTTTCACAAAGTCTATAACAAAAATTACCGAAAAACTCCATCTCATACCTTCAGATAAACGATAGGATCACAACCCACAAACCAACTATCACAAACCACATTATAGACCACTTTAAAAAAATCTTCAACAACAACCACAATCCCTCCTGCCTAAATAACTTGAATTGGACAATGATCTGCCCTACAAACATTAAAAATCCTCTAGACCTTATAAAGCCTTTCTCCCCAGAGGAATTGAACATGGTTATAAAAACTCTAGGATTAAATAAATCACCAGGACCTGATGGTCTAAATGTGGAATTCTATCTTGCAAATTGGAATCACTACAAAGTTGACTTCCTGGCTTTGCTCAAGACATTCTACTAAAGTGAAAACCCCCACAACATCATCAAACACTTAAACCAAACTTTCATCACTCTAATAAAAAAACCAGTCAACCTGACCTTATCTCCCAGTACAAACCCATCAGCCTAATCAACACATCATACAAAATCTTAGCCAAAACTCTGGCAAATAGAATAAAACCACACATGCACAAAATCATTCCCCTCAATCAAAATGCCTTTCTCAAACGTATAAGCATTCAAGATGCTTACCTGATGGTAAATGAAACAATACATCTCTGTCACAAAAATAGAACACCCTTTCTAGCCATCAAATTGGATTTTGAAAAAGCCTTTGACTTTATAAACTGGATCTGTTTAACAAAAAATGTCATAGGCTTTGGATTTCCACACAAATGGATCAGTTGGATCCATGCCTGCATCACCACAAACCATTTTTCAACAATCATAAATGGGGTGCCATTTGGTTATTTTCACAATTCAAATGGCCTCAGACAAGGTGACCCCCTCCCCCCTTACCTGTTCATTAGAATCACAACCATCCTCTCCTGCATGATACAACTAGGAAAAACCATTGGTCTCATTAACTCACTAGAGGAATGCAAAGAGAACATTATACAATTTGCTGATGATACCATTATCCTCTCCTCCCCATAGCACACATCTATACTTAATATCTTTAGAATTCTAGGCATTTTCTCCTACATTTTGGGACTTAAAATAAACCTCCAAAAATCATCCATTTTTGGGGTACACCTCGAACACTCTATTTTGGAAAGATACAGGGATATCCTCAGATGCAAGATTGATGACTTCCCCATTCAATACCTAGGACTCCCCATTACCCCCCACAACATCACAAATGCAACCTGGACCCCCATCCTAAACAAAATAAATAAAAAACTCTTAACTTGGACAAATAACTTTCTAAATCTCTCGGGAAGGCTTACTCTTCTAAACAGTGTCATCGCCCTTATTACCACTCACTACCTTAGTTGTATCCCCCTTCCATCCAAAACAAGATTGCTCCCTGACAAATTGTGAAGGAAATTCCTCTGGAACAACTATCATCCCTCCACAAAATCCAGAAAGCACTACCATCTTGTAATTTAGGACACTATTACTACCCCTATAGACCAAGGTGGCTGGGGTATACTAAACATTGAAACCCATGTTTTCTGCCTCATAATGAAAATTATCAACAGTCTAGTTAAAAATAAAACAAATATTTGGACGAGCCTCATCAACTGCAAATACTATCAAAAATCCCCTCCCTGGCACAAAGTGCCAAAAAAATCAGCCTCACCCCTTTGGAAATACATAAACAAAAACATACAAAAAATAACCCAACTCATCAACACTCCTCCACACTCTCACCTAAAAATTTCCTTCTGGAACGATCCTTAGTACGAAAAAAATTCTGTTCTAAACCTGCACACAAATTGGGCCATTCCAAACAACCTCCTCAAGATCAACATTGTCAAGGCCCTTAGCCTCCTAACCAGCAACAGACCAAACACACTCAAAAGATGCATTCTCATGCATCTCAAACCAGAAGACCTCTCTACTATGAAGCAAACTCTTGAAAATAATTCCTCAAACAATATCACATGGAGATGGGGAAACTCTTACTCAGTTAAAAAAGCTTACACTCACCTATCTTATAGAGGTCTCTCCCCCTACTACAAAAATATGGAAATAAAAATGGCAACAAAAACATAAAACCTTTCTATGGCTGCTCCTTCATAACAAGATGCTTACTGAACAAAACCTATCAAAGAGAGGCTTCATTGGCCCATCCAAATGCCCTCTATGCAAATGGGACATAGACTCGGTGGAACCTATTTTCTTTAAGTGTAAATTCTCACTAAGCATCTTCTCACACTTCACATGAAATTACCAGCTAGATCTCCAATCAGCAACCTTTCCCCTACAGATTACACCAAACAGACACTACAACTCCTTCATGGGAAATGATATCTTCTTCATCATTAGCTGGAACCTTTGGCTTGAGAGTAACAACAGATTCTTCAACAACACTCCAAAACTGAGGCAAAATATCATCTCACAAATAGATACAGACCTTCATTTGCTCACCATGTGCAGGTAAACAGGTACTAGATGAAAAGGAGGACTCTAAAGAAGGCAATTCTGAAGCCTGTTTTCTCTGTGACCTGAAGGCAATGGTGGACGATGAAACAGGTGTTACTTTGCTGCAACAACATTAGTGATTTCATTCTATTCCCGTAGCTGCAATTTCTCCAAAAAATTCTAGATTAGTGCTACAAGAGGCTTGTTAAGGGGTGCCTCCCCCTTGAACTTTTAACATCACTTTCTTTTCCCAGCAGAACATTACTTATGATTTTCAACCTGTATTACTCACCAAAGCAGGTGTTTGCTTGCTTTATTTTTAATATATGCTATGACCGTTATAAAAAAAAATCTCCACAAGATTGCAGCTACTAATGTGTTGTGTTGGTTGTGTTTATTAAGTCGGCTATGGAAGGTGTTAAGTATTCACTAGTACAGGAATGGTCTGTAGCGTCGGTTTTTTTAAGCCTGCAGCGTCACTTTCTAACCGACGCCTAAGTGGTCGTTGCTATAGAATTTGCTCTATAGTGTCGCTTTATTTGACTAAATAAAACTGACCTTACAGAGTAAACACCGACGCAAAAAGTTGTAAAAAATCCGACCCAGGCGAGAAAAAGGAGCATGTAAGGTCGGTTATTCCAAAAAAAACCGACCCTGTAAACGATCTCGGTCAAGAAAATTGTCGACCGAAAATATTTCGGTCAAAAATTTTCTCGACCGAGATCGTTTACAGGGTCGGTTTTTTTGGAATAACCGACCCTAAAAATTGAATAAACACTTCAGTGTGATGCTCGGTCGAGAAAATTGTCGACCGAAATATTTTCGGTCGACAATTTTCTCGACCGAGGGAGTTTTACATGGTCATTTTTTTGGAATTACCGACCCTAAAGATTGAATAACCACTTCAGTGTGATCCTCGGTCGAGAAAATTTTTGACCGAAATATTTTTTGTCGACAATTTTCTCGACCGATAGAGTTTTACAGGGTCGGTTTTTTTTAATAACCGACGCTAAAGATTGAATAAACACTTCCGTGTAATCTTCGGTCGAGAAAATTGTCGACCGAAAACATTTCGGTCAAAAAATTTCTCGACCGAGGATTACACTGAAGTGTTTATTCAATATTTAGAGTCAGTTATTCCAAAAAAAATTGACTCTGTAAAACTCTCTCGGTCGAGAAAATTGTTGACCGAAAATATTTCAATCGAAAATTTTCTCGACCGAGGATCACACTGAAGTGGTTATTCAATTCGGTTATTTAAAAAACCGACGCTAAAAGTTACGAATTTTTTTAAAAAAATTCTGCATAAAATGAAATAGAATAGAAGAACAAGAAGATTCATATATTCTGGGAGAGGGGAGCATTGATGCTCAACCGTCACCATTCAAAACCACACATTCATGACAAAAATGATTCATAATCACATAAAAATTTACAAAATGATAGATTACAAGTCTAAGATGATATTAATCAGATACAAAAGTAAATATGAAAGAGTACTCAAACCACATACATAAATGGAGCTGACATATTTAATCCAATGCTATATTGACTTCATTTAGAAAAGAATCTGACCACTCTTCTCGGAATTCATTCAAGTCCACAAGTGTGTAAGGCTGAGTTGTAAAGATCTGTAACAGAAAATGCACATGCTAATATTTTATAAAAATGACTACAATCACTTGTAAATTTATGATATTATTCTTTATTACCTGACTTATAGTCTGAATGTCATGTGATGCTTGTTTGACAATAGCTTGCATGTATTTCATTACATAGTAGCCACAAGCCCAGTCATTATTTTGCATAGGACACTACAAATAACGAATTATACTTAATGTTAGTAAACTACTATAAACAACATTTGAGATAAGACTATAAGAGTTGACATATTAGAATTGAAAAATTAATACATATAAGACTAAGCAGTTGTCAAAGTAGCTACCTTGACATTTTTCAAAGTCAATGTCTTTAATTTTGTGGGTATTTGTCCTCCAGCATCACGAAAAGCCTTTATACCCCTATAAATTAAATAATAGTTGGTAAAATAGAAATTCTAAATAGAAATATCATGTTGAAGCATTGACTAAATTTATACTTACTCCATAGCTGGCAATTTCAGTTTGTGACTCCTTGTTGTTTTACCCATTGGGTCAAGATAATAAAGAGTCATCAATTTAGGGGCAATCACCACTAATTCCCAATGTCTAGCTCTGAGTAAGAATAAAACAAACATTAAAATAAATAATTTTATTCATTATTAAAATTATATTGAATAATAATACTTACTACACGTTAAAAGAAATTAGGATAATTCCCTTCCCTTCACTAGCAAAATATTTGAATGCAGTAGAGAAGTACTCATTCACATCCTCAAAATTTATCTCCACTTGACTAGTGATTGAAGGAACTAAGAATCCAACATTCCTTATATCAAGGTTTGTGATCTCAGTATATAAATGTCTGTAAAACATTTGTAATTATTTCCATGTATAGAACTAAGCTAAAAATGTGTATTGGAATTTGATATATATATATATATATATATATATATATATATATATATATATATATATATATATATATATATATATTGATAGATCCTTACCTTATCCATACTTCTATTATCGAAGTATTTAGCCAATCATACCCGAAAAACTCTATAATATCATCAAGAAAAATAAAATTTTCAAAGTCCGTCCCAGCTGCATCTTCTGTTAAATTGACCAACATATGTGATCCTGAGCTTTGGTTGGCTAAGTATCGACACAAACATTTACATTTGCTTCCCAATTCATCGAATGTAGCTTCAGGAATGAAAGATGGCTTGGGCATAGGAGGACGACTAGTAGAATTTTTACTTTTTGGTCTAAAAACCTATTAATTAAATTACATACTTATATTACACGACTTCATATATGCAGTCAAATATGAAAAATATGGTAGAAATAAGGTATACCTTGTCATTGATAACCAAGTGTCTAGGCCAACCCACCATAGCACCCTCAGCTTCTTCAACTGTACTATATTCAGGATTAGGTATGGGTAGTGGTTTGTCCCCCATTCCGTCATACACAAGATGGATGGACACATGGCAAATGTCATCAGTAATTTGTTGGCAATGCAATGTACCACCAAGGTTGTACACCTTGCTCGCTGCCACAACATTATATTCTGGAACCTCCACTACAAGTTTACAGTTTATACCAACCTAGATTGAAATAATATAAGTTATATAAGAAGTAGTAGAACAGATACCTATTACAACTATAGATATTATCATATAATATCATACTAATAACACAACATATAGAACAAAAAAGTACTGCAGATTGTTGTGTTGGGTCATTGGGAGTGCTCCCATGACCTTCTACAACTAGAGTATGGGCTTGTACCTCATCACTTGAGAGATGCACATTACGAATAGGTTGAGAAGGTTGAGTAGGCTGAAATGAAGACATTATTTCTTTTACTTTCTGCGCTACTAATGCTTCAACCTCCTCTTGTGTAAGACCTCCTGCACGACCTATTTTAGATTGCGAAGGGCCAAAATAAGACTTGAATCCTATGCCAGCTCCTAATCCCCTAACATGGCCAGGGTGCTCCTTCGTACCAAGAGCAACTGATAGTTCATCCATGTGGCCAGTTGGGATGAACTTTCCTTCCTTCCTTTGCTCGTGGAGATCAATCTATGCATAGTTAATAAAAATATTAAATCACAATATCAATTAGATATAAATAAATCTAAGTTTGTGGGAGTTACTCTTTACTTAGTTGGGATAAACCTACCATCTTTTGTGTCACCTCCTTAGTTGCAGGGTTGACAATTTCACTTGCTCGATTCTTTCTAGCATCAATCCAGGTCAAATGTCAGGGTGGACGCTCAACTTGAGTTGTACTAGATTATTCTCCAGAAGAGGATTGCTTCTCTTGTAGTTGGCGGCGGAAGGCATAACCACCGGACCCCAAGTGATGGTCATGCACATTTTTGGCCCATCTTTCCTTTTGAGCCTAGTGGATAGCCTGATCATTTAAAATGAGGTATTGCAATTTAGACTTGGCAAACATGTATAAAAAGATTCACCTCCTTAATTGTATAAAATTAAAGATTCATATAATACATCACAATCTTTATTACCTGAAACTCTTCTGATCTCCTAGCTGCAACAAATCTTTCCCACTCCTCAAGATCTATAAAAATATATACATCTGTTGCTTTCTTCTTTTGTTTAGGATTATCTATAAATTCCTTTACGAGATATGTCTTAAAACCCCTCCATCTTACACCACAACGTTGTAGCACTCTTTTCTTGTGATCTTTTTCATTTAAATGAAAAACACCCTATACATACAAAAGAAGCAATTAATAATGTTGTTTTGAAAAAGAATTTAATTCCAAGCAAACTAAATTAGAATCAATAGATAAAAAACATATTAAAATAATATAACTTCCACTCATAGATATACCTTTCCATATGAGGTCTTTTTTGGCATTAAGAACATCATGCCATTTTTCTATATCTATTGGCACCTTACTGCGTGCAGTCGCCCCTACGTAATGCTTGAAAGCACTAGCATGTTCCCCAACAGGTGCTCCGGTGATATCAAATTGGATTAGCAATTTGTCCCCTTTAGCCCTGAGCTCCTGCAGCCTACGCATCATTGTGGTGAATCAGATACATGTTGTAGGACGCCATCATCATTGGCCTTTAACTCCCCATGCCAAGACAAATTTTGCGCATCTTCTTTATTAGCAAATAAGTGTTGAAATCGTGGTATTATTGGTAGATACCACATCACCTTGGCAGGAGAGCCATTTTTAGCCTTAGCTGAATTTGTAGTCTTATACCTTGACGCACCACATTTTGGACAATTTATCAAATTACTATAGTCCTTCTGAAATAACACACAATCATTTGGACATGCATGAATCTTCTTAGCCTCCATTCCCATTGGGCACATTATTTTCTTTGCTTGATATGTTGAAATTGGAAGCTCGCTGCCTTCAGGAGGAATTTCCTTTAATAAAGACAACAGTGAAGTGAAACTCTTATTGCTCCACCGATTTTGAGCTTTAAGAGTATATAATTGCATCACAGCACTCAACCTCGTGAACATAGTACAACCCTTATATAATGGTTTTTCAGCATCATGGACAATGTTTGCAAATAAAGAAGGTGGATCAATGACATTGTCCCAACAACTACGTAGCATCTCATCAACCATATCATCCTGAATCTAGTCATCTTGAATCAGATCATCATTAACAATATCATCATTATCTATATCTTCTATGCCACAACTATTAGTATCCACATTTTCTAATCCATAATTCAATTTCTCTCCATGCCAATACCATTCATTATAACCTTGTATGATCCCATTGCATATGACATGATTCTTAATTTCCTCACCAGTATCAACTTTCAAATTGTTACAACAATTTCTACATGGACAATATAGCTTATATGTATGTAGTTTCCTATGTTCCTCGGCAAATCTGATAAATTCATCAAGACTTTTGGCAAACTCTGGACTGCAACGGTTCTTGATAGACATCCAACTTTGATCCATTTTCTATATCACATTAAAATTAATTATAAAACTAACCGTTTAATATTGATACTATAATAATCTGTAAGTTTTTATTGATAGGAAGTTAATTACTTATATACTAAAGTGTACCACCTATCCCATTTTTGAATATTTAATCTCACTAGTAACTGTATAATGTATGTTTAGTTTTGAAGAAAATTTCAGCAGCATTTCCCCTAAGTTCTCCAAGTACACCGATGTAAATGGCAAATAACCACTCACATATGTACCCAGAGAACAAATGAAGAAATCCTACTGAAATTTTCTACAAAACTAAACATACATTATACAGGTACATCCTAAGTGAGATTAAATATCCAAAAATAGTCCCAAACCGGGGACTATCCAAAGTTTACTCCTAATGAGTAAATTTTGAACAGGTTTCTAAGTTAATATATAAATGCATTATTTTCATATTTATATATTAAGTTAAACATCATGCATCAACCCTAAAGTGTCAATCTAGGAGTACACATGTCTAATCTAGTATTAATTTCTAGAATTTATATAATGATTACAAATGAAAAAAGACATGTTTTTATTATTGGGTTATCAAATCATATAAAATGGAAAATACTTGTACAAATTAGCAAAGTAAGGTCGTTTCCAACAGTCCAAAGATTGAAATCATTATAATATTCAGAACTATTTGTAAACATTACAACAAATATGATTAAAACATTTATAGCTCTCACATAAATAAGGAGCAGGTCCACTCTCGGTCGACAATTAGTCGACTGAGAGCCCACCTACGTGAAGCGTCCAGGTCCACTCTCGGTCGACGAATTTGTCGACTGAGAGTGGACCTGGACGCTGTGCGTAGGTGGGCTCTCGGTTGACTAATTGTCGACCGAGAGTGGACCTGGACGCTGTAATGGCGGCGGGCGGGAATGAAGGAAGGTGGGCATGAAGGAACGAAGGAAGCGGCGAACTTACTTGGAAATGGCGGCGACCTTCGTTGGGGGTGAGATGACCTTCACAGAGAGGCAGAGACCTTCGTGGAAGAGTGGAGAGGCGGCGACGACGAGCTCTTTTTGCAAAGAGGAGGCAAAGTTTTGGCGGCGCGGAGAGGTGGCAACGTCTTCACGTATAGACACCACGATCCTCTTGGCGGTGCGGAGAGGTGGCACGGCTTCACGAAGAGGAGGCAAGGCATTCGCGGTGGAATCACACAAGAAAAAGCAAGGGCTTCGCGGCACCGCGGGAGAGAAAAAATAGAACATAAAAGGTTTTCTCGGGAGGAAGAAAGACTAGGTTTCGACTTTTTCACAAAGAGAAAGACCTATAGCATCGGTTAACACCAAAAAACCGAAGCTAAAGATAAAAGGTGCCCATGTCGGGTTATTTAAAAACACTCAAATGCATTCTCGGACGACGAATTTGTCGACCGAATGGTTATCGGTCGACAATATTGTCGACCGAAGAGACCTCTAGGGTCGGTTTTAAGGAATATCTGACGCTACATGTGCTTATACGAAGGAAATATGGCTCCCTCTCAGTCGACGATTTTATCGACCGAGTGATTATCGGTCGATAAATTCGTCGACCGAGGAGCAAGATTTCCTTCGTATAAGCACCTCTAGAGTCAGTTTTTTTCCTTATAACCGACCCTAGAGGTGCTTATACATGTGTGAAAAACTAAACTGGATCCTAAGTTTATCTCGGTCGACAATATTGTCGACTGAGGAGGACTTTAGGGTCGGTTATAAGGAAAAAACTGACCCTAGAGATGCTTCTACGAAGGAAATCTGGCTCCTTTCGGTCGACGAATTTGTCGACCGATAACCATCGGTCGATAAAATTGTCGACCGAGAAGGAGCCAAAGGTGAAATCTGGCTCCTTCTCGATCAACGAATTTGTCGACCGAATGGTTATCGGTCGACAAATTCATCGACCGAGGATGTGTGAACTAAACTAGATCGAAAATTCATGTCGGTCGACAATATTGTCGACCGAGGAGCGCTTTAGGGTCGGTTATAAAGAAAAAACCGACCCTAGAGGTGCTTATACTCGTGAAATCTGGCTCCTTCTCGGTCGATGAATTTGTCAACTGAGAGGTTATCGATCGACAAATTTGTCGACCGAGGGAGCTCTAAGGTGCTTACACAACCCTAATAATGATGTTATGTGAAACCCTAATATATGATGATGTCGTATGAAACCCCAATATGGGATAATGTTATGTGAAACCCTAATATGGGATGATGTTATGTGACACCCTAATATGGGATGATGTTATGTGAAACCCTAATATAGGGTGATGTTGTGTAAAAACCCTAATATGGGATAATCTTATGTGAAACTTCAATATGGGATGATGATATGTGAAACCCTAATTGATAAAGATGGGAAACTCTAACCCTAATGAGGGAATAGTGATGTTATTTTTGTATTGCATGATGTTGATATGAAATTGATATGGTTGATATGAAATTGAGATGCTTGTGTAACAAGTATCCTGAATACCTTGGTCAGATGACCTGAAGGTAATAGTTACCTGATAAGTGATAACCATGTTTAGTGATGAACTAAGGGTTTGAATACCCAGATCCAGCAAATGTGATGACGGTGGTATTGAGGGATGTGAATTCTCAACAATGAGATAAAGGATTGAGATCCCAATGCTTTATAACATTTTGAAAAGTACTAAACTCGATCCAAAATTCATGTCGGTCGACAATATTGTCGACCGAGGAGTCCTTTAGGGTAGGTTATAAGGAAAAACTGACCCTAAAGGCGCTTATACACGTGAAATTGGGCTCCTTCTCGATTGACAAATTTGTCGACCGAGAGCTTATCGGTCGACAAATGCGTCGACCGAGAAGAGCTCTAGGGTCAGTTAAAAGTATAAAACCAACGCCAAAGATGCTTATACATGCGTGAACTAAACTGGAACCAAAATTTATGTCGGTCGACAATATTGTCGACCGACATGCCCTTTAGGGTCAGTTATAAGGAAAAAACCGACCCTAGAGGTGCTTATACATGTGAAATCTGGCTCCTTCTCGGTCGACGAATTTGTCGACCGAGAGGTTATCGATCGACAAATTCGTCGACCGAGAAGAGCTCTAGGGTTGGTTATAAGGAAAAAAACGACCCTAGAGGTGCTTATACATGTGAAATCTGGCTCTTATTCGGTCAACAAATTTGTCGACCGAAGAGCCCATTAGGGTCGGTTATAAGAGAAAAATTGACCCTAGAGGTTCTTATACGTGTGTGAAGGCAAACTGGATTCAAGATGTCTAATTACCCGCATTTTTTGTAGACATATAAGGTCAGTTATTTGGAAAAACTGACCCTATAGATTGAGGCGTGAAGCCAAAATCAGGCAAATTTTTGCCGCGGGAAACTGTAATTGGCTTTTCTAATCCAATTGTTTATAAGGTCGCTTATTTTATGAAAACCGACCCTATAGAGATGCACTACAAGGTCAGTTATTTTAAGAAAAGTGACCCAAGAGCTCTTAAGTGGTGCCCACGTTTTTATAGACAAATAAGGTCAGTTATTTGGAAAACTGACCTTATAGAGATATACTACAAGGTCGGTTATTTTAAGAAAAGCGATCCAAGAGGTCTTAAGTGGTGCCCGCATTTTTTATAGACATATAAGGTCGGTTATTTGGAAAATTGACCCTATAGAGTTACACTACAAGGTCGGTTTTTTTAAGAAAACCGACCCAAGAGGTCTTAAGTGGTGCCCGCATTTTTTTAGACATATAAGGTCGGTTATTTGGAAAAACTGACCCTACAGGTAGTGACGTTATAACCCATTTCTGTACTAGTAATTGATTGTGCTAAAATGATGGTAGCCTTGGTGAGTTGAGTCAAAATCTTTCTGGATGTGTGAAAACCACAGAAGAGGTGTTGGGTGTTTTATTCATGGTTGTGACATAGTGGGCATCTGGATGGTCCCTGAAAATCTTTATTTCTCATCATCATATCAGTGGGGATTTTTCATGGCAGATCAATCATATCAGAATGTGTATTTTGGGTGGGCATTTTGTTTGCCAAACAATCTTGTAGTCTCTAATTTGACCTATGAATGAAAAATATGTGTATGCATGTTTGGAGTAATATCTATTTCCCCATTATCATGTGATGTTTCTGGATGTGTTGTATTCAAGTTGGTGCATGATGTCGGAATATGTGTTCAGGTTGACCCGTCTACTAAGGAAAGTTTTACGGTTGTAGTTTCTACTTGTTCCTAATTTGGTGAGGGTATTGTTGTTGTTGTAGTTGATAATAGGTGTAGAGATTGTCATGCAAATAGGTTGGAGGTTGATGAGCTTACGTCCATGACACCATGGTTTGTGCCAAAATTTTGTATTGTTCCAATGGTGAGGTGGTATTTGGACGGTGTTTGAGATGATGTGAAGCGTCTTGGCCAGGTACTTCCATAGAGGCGATGATGCTCTGGATACTTTGAAAGACATGGTGTCTGGTGATGAAGGTATTTATCAACAAAGATGTTCACCCATAACTTGTCTACTATGTTGCATATGGATGATGTGATTTTTTGGAGGAGGCATATGTTATGGAGTTTAATGTTGATGATATTACATCCCCCGTCTGCTTTAGGGCTACATAAAAGTATCCCAGTTGGCCAAATGTAATTTCTACTATGGTATTCCCAGAGAAACTTACAACATATCTAATCGATGGTCGTGAGAACAATGGATGGAAGAGGGATACAAGATAAGTGGTAAATGATAATGGGTGAGAGAGTTACATTTATTAAGGTAAGATGTCTCGCCAGTGCGAGGAAGTTGTTTTTCCAGGAGTTGACATGATACTCAAATTTGTGGACGATCGAGTTCCATGTAGAACATGGAAGTCATGTGAGTGTGAGAGGTATGCCTAGGTATGAGATGGGGAAGTTTTCTTGTTGGCATACCAACATGGCGCTGAATCTATTCATCTCTAATGTATCAACATGGGTACCAATAATGGTACCTTAACAAGGAAAATATATATAAGGTGTGTCACTACAATGACCCTAAACTTTAGGAATTTGATACCCAATGAAATATTTGAGGTTCCTGGAAGTTTACTAGATGAACAATCCTTGATTGAAGTAATTGTATTCATATATGGATCCTAATTGACCCAAAAAGATGATTACAACATCTTTAAGATAATTTAGATACAAGGAAATAGTTAATAACGTTTTCAATCAATTCTAAGAACTATGAGGTCAAATATTCAATAACAGGCATAGACGAATCAAATGGTTCAGTAGTAGACCCTGAGGTGTGGCTTGTTCAAATAATGTTAATGGAACGTTATTAGTAATATTTGGATCAATATTAATGTTTTAAATTCAGGTGTAATACACCTTTATATGTAGTATATGTATGATTTAGTTAATTGGACAAACAATAAAGTCTTCCTTAATCTTAAAGTGATATGATATTATCCAACTATCTATTAAGTTATATAAGTAAATGATGTCCCAAATATAAATATGTGTATGTTAGTTCTTTAATTGTGGAATATAGTTTTGGATTTCTTTACCCAGACCATGACATTAGTATGTCACAAGGCTAGCTTATCCAAACAAGATTTTTGGACTGACTCACATCCATTGATCCCATATCATGAGGGGTCAGGTTTCTTCATTAGGCCCACACATGTCATCCATTGCACACAAAATGGAAGATCCAATGGTATGTAACTCAACGAGCAATACACATTCTCCTACCTATAGTTTGGGAAGAGTGATGAAAAGGAGCGGGCTATAACATATGCCTTCCTATAATGGAGCAGATCACAAGGCATACACCTAATTGTGTTCATTCCTTTATATAATTGATGATTAGGAGGATCTCAAAGACTTTATATTGGGGGATGAGGCCCAAAGTTCAGGGAGAATGGGGAGCCATCACTTTTTGCTTCTCTACAATCATTTATCAGTGGATGATGGATGAAGAAGTAGGGTATATGAAGGATTCTATGGTGGGGGTTAATTACAAAAATGCCTTCCCATAAGGCTTGTGTACCTGGTAGATGACACAACAATTGGGATCATGGCATTTATCTTAGTTCTCAAACTCAACCTCTTCGATTATGTTGATGGGGTTGGGGGATGCTCTATGGGACATCCACTGTAGTCCACAAAAACTTATCATTTATTCTAGATGTCATGACGCCGTATCAATCTGTTCCCAATGTCATTTGTCCACATGGAACCTTTCCCATTTCCTTATTCACCACATTGGTTGGATCATAAATTACCCACTCTATCTTGGTTTCTAGTACCATTTGCGGTACACCAAGGGGTTGTATCTTCATGAGAGTCCATAAACGATCTAGTGGAGCCATCTTCTGGTTGAAAGGAAGTGTGGAAAGTAGTAGATTTGTTTCCCTAAATGTTGACCTCAATATATCTTGTGACACCCAGTGTCGATAAGTTCTTTTTAAAAGTTTGGATAACATCGGAATTTTTGTAGATGGGTCTTTGATAGTGGATCTATTTGATGAGAACTCATCTTCAATTTCGTATCAAACTCTTAATGGTGGTTTAGGTTTTTCTATACTCAGTGCCCATTTACTAATTATGGTTGTTTGTTTTTTTGTCCCTATATGCTTTATGCTGGTTGTCTATTGGGTACCCTATCCCAATATGTTGTATGTTTTTGGGATCCCACCCCTAGTCTCTTTGGCATACTATTGGTGTTTTTTTAAACTTTATAGTGTATGCTTCAACATTTACTATTTTCTATAATAACATGATGATGGTTGGTTTATACAAAAATAGATACATGGTGATGGTGGTGTTGCTTCTTTGAAAGAGGAGGAGTAAATAGAAAGAAAGAGGAGTCAGTGATAGGGAGACTAGCTGACAAGAGCCCATCCTCCATCCCAAACATAGTTAGCCATCACATCTAGAATTGGGCTCTATCCCAACCTAGAAATAGGAGAAAAGATGTGTTCCCCTACAGCTATGTGGCCCTTCCTTATCTAAGGACACAAAATAAATGGCCCAACTTGATCCCCAAACAATAACTAATTCTTTTCATATCCATAATATAGCATTTTATTAGAAAATATGTTATAAATATACCCAAAACTCCATAAATCCCTCATAATGTGCATAGACTTGGACAATTTCTAGTTATTATAGAGCAAGTATTAAGATCTTTGAGACAAATATATGATAGTATTCAATTTATAAGTTATAAGTCTTTTAGGGTACATCAAATTTATTTAAATCATATCTATGAGAACATTTCTCATGAAACATAAATAGAACCCTAAAACATATTGAAATAACATACATAATCTAATGTTGAAGATATTCTTTATATTATGTCTATTCTTATAAATACCTAATTAGGCAATCTAAAACTAATATTAATTATTAAAAAAATCTATGAACATCAAAAAAAGTGAACTACACCCAATTTATGACTCCAAAATACTACAAATATATCAAAAATGGGTATCTACTTTTGGAAGAAACCTATTTTTGTGTAAATACTAAGATTAATGATGATTTTAGTATTGATGATGATTAACTTTAATTAATTAGGTGATAACTACATATCTAGTTGATCATTGTGACATCCTAGTATTCCATGCTTCAAATGAAATGATCTTTAAAGGAATGATTGAACTACCACATAAGCAAGGTGCACCTCCTTTTCAGGTGGCCCATAATGTTGGTAAGTATGCCCAGAGAGCCAATCATATGATGATTGAGATGGCATATCTTGTAAACAATTTGATTAATAATAAAGGCAATATTCCAATTTGTTTTGTTTCAATTAGTTATGGGAAAATGATGAAACATAATAAACGTCTAAAGAATAACATTACTCAATGATGTATGTATTCTAGTTTATGACTTGAACAATGAGATCATACAGATGTTAAGAGTATGTACATTGTTTTTATGTCCCTAATAAGATGTTATTGTGGAAGGCTGATAGACAACAGTAACACAAAAATCTAGTGTGTGTTGGTTGTTGACAAAATCTCATCAGTCATGATATGTGATATTAAACCTAAACACAAAGATGCTTGTTGAAGAATAGTGCATCAGACAGAACCACCTTGAGAGTGCCACATGGAAACCATAATTAGTGGTCATACTCATTTCTCATAGTTTAGGTGGTGATTGTGGTTCTTAGACTTGAAATCACTACACTCATCACATGTTGTTCAATGTACTTCAACTTCATCCACTGTGATTTTGAATAAGGGTTGCCATAAAGGTGGTGCTTGGGTACATTGTGACACATGGGGATGTTTGTTAGTGATGTAGATAGGATTTGTACCTAATAAAAGAGTTTGATATCCTATCCACTTGATAAGTGAGACTGAGAAAAGCATGTGCATGCACATGTGAATCAATATATGATATTGAGGCCACATATATCTTAGATAATCTGGTCTGGTTCAAGGAACATGGATTAAACATTGAGAGGATGATGATTCCATGCCTCGAGTTCAATCTGGATATCAATGACATAGGAATTATACAATCATTGTAACTCCAATCACAGATTATAGGTTGAAGTTGTTCTCCAACTTTAATATTACTAGGGTAGCAATGATGTGTTTCTAGACACCACTCATTGCTTGTGATGTCATAAGTTAGTTATGGACATTCACTGCCAACGTAACTTGGAACTTATAGGGTCACACACAAAGGATGCACTTGGGATATGAGTTCATTCATAAATATGGTTTAAACTTGATTACTAAACAGTTAGGTATTCAATTTAAAACAATGTCGGTGAATATTGACTCATTGAACTATGAACCAACCAGTTCAAGTGTTGTTTCATAGTGTCTTGTCAGTTGAATCAACTTGGGAAATACTGGACCATGAACCGACTAGTTAAAGAAGTGAATCGAATGGCTTATGACAATGAACTTATAGTGTTAGGTTATGAATTGAGCGATTGGTGGATCAATTCAATTGATTCAAGGATTGGTGTTGAAGTCATGTTGTGCATCAAATAAAATATTAATATTCAATACAATTATGATTGGGAAACATGATGAAATGACTGGTTCAACTGATCGACTCTCATGACAATCAAGCAGTTCACCTTTGAACCAACCATTTCTCCTCTCACAAGATGCAAAAAATTTGTGAGGTTAAGGTCCCTTCCACTCCTGCTCAGACTAGGAACCCTGACCCTAACCCTCCTATATATGTGGGATATTGGGTGCTTCTTAGACACAACTCAATTGCCTCTAATAATTTTTATCTTCTCTGGTTGTGGTAATTGAGAGAAATTGAGCAAGTCCTAACTAATAAAGGGAGGGATAACAATAGAGAACAATTGTGGCAGAGCAAGTTGGTGCTAGTTACACTGACGAGAAGGGACAACTCCTTCTTGTCAGTTCTACTAGAATAATAGGATTTCTTGGTGGTCCGTATGGACTACCATAGAGGCAAGGAGTCTTTCCTTCTAGGATAATAAGGTCAAATTGTTGTCTATGGTGATCAACCAGAAGTGGTTAATGACATTGTTCAAGTGTTAGTTGAAAAATGGCACATACTAAATGAGGGAATTGTCACTAGACTTGCTCGAGGACTAGATATGATCTCGTAAACCATCCTTTCCATTACATATTTATTGACGTGATTGTCTGTTATAGGGGAATATGGCAAATACATTTTTTATTTTCAGTACCTATATGTTTCCACATTAATAGGTATTATATAGTTAAGTTGTTTAGACCAAAGTAGTACTAAGATGGGCAACCTGTTGAGAAGTTGAATCGTGTTGCATGTGCATGAGGACAAAGTGCACAACTACGACTAATGTTGTTCTATGGAGTCGGTCATTATTCCTAAAAGTGTACTACAAACTTGGGTTATGGACCCAGATGGTACAAACAATATCATAGCTAGTTCCCCTTCTTATGGTGGGACTTACATGAACATTTGGCACTATAGTCTTGATATGTGTGGTCCGGGCATGATGAAAGGGCTATCCACTAATATGAAGCCACCCTTGTTCTAGTAGTTGTGCATGGGATATTGTTGTGCATGATCCATTCTAGGTATAACTAAAATGGAGAAACAATTATGAGGCTACACATTTGAGCTTTAAAGAGGATGTGAAAATTTGAAGTGGAAGATATTGTATTATCCTAGAATTTCAAGCCTCAAATGAAATGATCTCGAAAAGGAATTATTTCACTATCTATACCAATAAGGTGAACCTCGTATTTAGGTACTACATCAATAGGTATTATGCATTTAAGCATGATCACCTTAGAGTCATGCTAGGATGAGTGACCTCACACATCACGTGAGTGAGGACAAAGCTTACAACTAAAGATAGTGTTGGTCTATGAGGCCAATCGTTACATCCAAAACTCTATGGATCCTTGGGTTGTGGGTGCAAGCATTTCAATGATGAATAAATCGGGAATACCTTAATAGAGGTATGTGAATGTCTATAATTAATTGACTATGATTTTCCTTGATTCTATTCATGATATGTATGTATGCTTCTTCTACCTATAAATATTGTCATGTGGTATTATGATATAGTATGCAATATTTCACATCAATTGAAGAACATAAATGATAATACAATTGTAATTATAAAGGTTCTTATTGTCCTCCTTATGAGGGATGGGTTAATGTTGACTAGTAATCCCCTAGTGTTCTAGGTACATGAGAAAACCCTAGAGTAGTTGGTACATATCGTTGGCCCCCAAAATTTATATTTTGTACTGGTTCAACTTAGTATTACAACGCCTCTAAATACAACTAAAATGGATTTCTTGTTTTAGTAAATTTGATTTTTCATTTATTATTTTTAAAATGGAGTTGTGAAAACCAACATGTATGTAATGTGTTCCATGTATACCAAAACCTCGTGTGTTGACCCTTGAATTTATGTAATTTATATATTCAAATCTAGCATGGTATAGAAGTTGATATAATATCAAGTGTATTCATTTAATATGATCCTAGTTATTATGCATTCTCACAAAGTTGTATAGTTATCATTTCTATGTTTACATCCAAATTTGAGTCACATGTTGTAATAGAAGTTACATGTTGAATTGTGAAAATGTATTTGGTGTATGGATCTTATAGATTGCTCACACTCTTTATTCTCTTGAATCACTTTAATAAAGGTTTTAGAGTTCTCCATCTAAGCCTCCCAATGTTTTTGCAGACAAAATCTAGGGTCATACAATTATATTGGTTGTTGCAATTTTTTACTTATGTTATATTTGTAGTATTAATTGTGTGTATATGCATATTTGTCATCTTATAAACAAAAAATAATATTTTATAAATAAGCATGTTGTAATGATGGGAAATTGAGTGTCGGTATTGTTTTATTTTTTCTTTTGGTATTCAAAAAAATTGATATATAATTTTCTTCAAAATTCAACATTGATGAATAATTGATAGCATATGTTTAAATTGCAAAGTCCAATATTGGTTGTCTTGCTAGTGATGAAGGTGTTTTCATGTTTGAGTAAAACTATAAGTCATTTTCTTACTTTTCCTAACAAATAATATGAAAATGTGTAATTGTATTTCATGGACAAATCACATCTCTATATTTTGAGCATAATTGAATGTATCAATAGACTAGTATGAGATAAAAGAAAAGTTGATTTCATTATAGAAATTGAAAATATGACATAGGAGATATCTTTCTTGAAAAAAGTCATTAGGGTGGTATTCTATAGTGCTATGTTACTTTGATTTCAAATGGAAAAATTGACTATAAAATCACCCTGCATGTATTGTTTAGGTATATATCCTAATGATGTATCAAAAGTTTGGAATCCATATGTGGGCATTTTCCATAAATTTAGAGTAGATTTTTAAACTATACATTGTTTATATTCTAAGAGTAGTCAAGATATTTTTATCTTATCTTGAAATGCTAAGTTTATTTTGGTTCTTTTACCACCACATGTAGTGCTGGTGATGAAAGAGTTTTCCAAGTTTGAGCCAAATTGGAAGTCTTTATCTAGTTTTCCAAAAAAAAGGAAATACTATATTTGTATTTCATGGATATATCACAACTAATATTTTGAGGATAAACAAAAATGTAAAAAAGAAGATATTTTTCTTGAAAATATCCATTATGGTTGAAGTTTTCCACTACTCACTCTTAAATGGAAAAATAAAATACAAAATTACCTCATCGATTGAGGTGGAGCTCCTAATGGATCTTCAAAAGTTTTGGAATCCATTTGTAGGTATTTGCCCTATTATTTCAAGAACTTTATGAAAACTAGACATTATTGATAATTTGAGCGTGGTCAAGAGTTTTGATCTTGTATCTTGAAATTTGAACCAGCTACTTGGTCACACCATGTATGTTGAAGTGTCCCTTCCTTAATTTATTCTCTGATTATGAGACTTTTCAAGTAACATCAAACATTTCTTGAATTTGTGTAGACCCATGTTGGAGGTGATACTTTATGTCATGTGTGTTACTATGATAGACCAACACGTGAAGGTTCCCTTAAATCCTTAAAACAAACAGGCAACGGATTGATCTGAACCCCTTTTTTATAAGTATAAATTGACGTCTCCATAATTATTTTATTTATAGGATTTCAATCATATAATTTTCTCACAATTTCAAGGTACAATTTTTTAATCTAAAAACTTTGTAGTGCATGTATTTATTGGAGGAATAGGTTTTCCAACTTTAGTGAAGATTCGATGACATATGTGAATATTTGATGACATTTTTAACAAATTTTTCACTATAATGAATGAGGAGCCTTCACCCACTTAGTTAAGTATAAGATAACAACCATAGGGAAGAGTGTCATTTCAAGGCTTGTGTATGGGTCTTCCCGATGATGCAATGCCTCAAACCAATAATGGCCAAGTGATTTCCATGTTGTTCAAATTAGAATATGTAGAACAAATTTACTTATGTAATTTTGATAGTTTTAGTATTTCATTATAAATGAAAGCAACCCATCTCCATGGTTCTACAATATAAACCCATGAAAATGGCTTTATTCATTATATTGATTGATTTTTGCACTTCCTCAACCAATGTTTTAGGTGTTGAGCTTTAAACATCACACGAGGGATGATTATACAACATGTGGTACATTTGACTTACCCTTACACAATGCATGGCTAGTTGTTTGATCATCCTTTTGTCCTAACACTTTAAGAAATGAGTGTACTCCATGTGTCATTTGATAACCATGATACCATGGATATATATGGTTCTATGGTTGGTTGGATATTTATGCATTATGTATGATTCAAAAGGATTTTTACTCAATTCATGTATTTATTGTCTACACTTAGCTCAATCCACAGAGCTATTTATAGCGCCTGCAAAGGAATTCCAAATCCATTGATGAAGGTGAATTTTGTGTCATCAAGTCTAAGGTGAGAAATGATAAGGTTCACATGTCAAAAAATTTCAAAGACTGTTAACCTAAGTAGATGATCAGAAGCAAGTTTCCACAAAGATATATCTTATGAACTCTTTGTTGTTTTGTGACTTGGAGAATGATAGAACATGTTTCATACTCAAACCTATTTTGGGTAGTCTTGAAGTTTAGTGTTTCATCAATGGGAAGTTGCCTCTAGGGTTCTCAAGAATGATGCCAAATTGCAGTTCCTTTTACTAGTTACTGTATAGATTTATGGACATTGACAAACATAAAGAAAACAACAAATATTTATCTATAAACCCCACTAGCAGATCTAGTCAGTGACGACATATTAAAATAGAGAGGTGCAAGATATACCTCATCTAGTGGTGTGTATTGCTTGAGGAACATGCATGGAAGAAGGTGTCCTTCTAACATATAGGCTCGACACCTACGTCACTATGGGTCCACATGGAAGACATGTAAGTCTGAATGAGCTTACTTTAACTATCGAGAAGGATTATCATCTAGTGTCATGCTAGCATTTCTCTATCTCCTCCACTCTCCCCCTTTGGGTAATGACAGCTTGGGATCCAATGTATGTAACGTGTAATCTAATGCATGACCATCATGCCCCTTTAAAATGGGAGATGGAAGATATGGTTTTGTTGAATCAGAGAAATAAACCATTTTGCAGACTATTTCTCTTGCCAAGCTTCTGAACCTACAATATAGTTTGGTTGAATGGCTAGAAGGTTTTGGAAAAAATATCATTAATTGTCTGATTGATTAATTACATTATTTGATCAAAAATTGACTACATGATCAGGTAATGGTTCTAGATTTTTGTATGGGGTTGCAATAATCCTGACATTATTTTTGTTGGCTGGCTAATAATAATATTTGACCATCTAACATATATTCAATCAATTAGACTCTCTAGTTGACCATTTAGGGTTCCATATAGCCTTGTATACTTCTATATGATTACCTAAGCATTTTAGTAACTAATATAAATCATGTCCATAATTATACTCCTTTTGTACACATCCTGTGTGTGTGACCTTATATATTCCACAGTTATTGGTAGTGATGTGCATCATCCTATTATGACTTCACAAGTAATGAGGACTATCTAGTAACACATCATTGTTATACAAGTTACTAGATAACTTGGAGAACAACTTTATCTTTTCCGTGACCAATGTTATATTTGTATTATCCCTTTGTCTCTGATATCCAAATTGAATCTTAGGCATGGAATTTTCATCTTCTTAGTATTAAGTTTATGTGTATTGATATATATTAGACTATTGATACATACATTTGGTCAACATAAATATGAACTCATAGATATAGGCAATGCATTTCATAGTCTCACTCATCAAGTGTCTAGGAAATCACTCAAGTAGGAGGAACAAATTTTGCCTGTTTCACCCATAATAATCTAGTTGTGTCAAATCTACACTTCTATAGAAACCCTTATTCAAGGTCACGTTAAGTAATGTTAAAGCACACAAACAAAATGTGATTATTGTAATGACTTCCTCTCTAGGGATCATAGTAGCCAATGTCACATTGAGATATGATTATGACTGTCATTCCATGGCATCCATGTATCACTGTCATAATGGGTATGCCTCTAGTACACCTATTTTCTAACAAGTGAATATGGGTCTAAAGTAATATATAATATCGTGACTAATGAGACGTAGTCATCAATCACAATGCATACCAATGTTGATGTATTTTTTATTGGTCAACCAAAGTTGTGTTGCTTTTTTTCATTTTTTGAAAAGCTATTACAAACTACTGTAAGGTGTAGTAGTAAGAATCTATACAGTATATATTTTCCATTATATTGGTAATAAGAAAGAGTAGAAAATATCATTGAGTGACATCCATTTGTAACAAAAGACCATCAGGCTATGGGAGAATCATTTGAACACCCTCCATAAAGAACATCAAGAAATCAACATCAAAATTTCAAAATAATCTTTAGAGACTGGACCCAGCAGAAAGAATAAGTAGTGTAGGATACCCCTTTCATACAGAACAATGCATCCTTTACCAGCATTGTACTTCAAGGCAAACAACATGGCTAACCTCCTCCCTTCATCCAAGATAATCATCAAGGGACAATAGGGGGCAAGCTTTTTACATAGAACCATAGTCAAATAACTAAATCTCTAACTTATGTACACAAAGGAACATCAACACAAAAATAAGCCAGATAAAGATACTACAGGATTGTATCATCCTCTCAAACAAAGAGGATAAATCAGGAACACAATACCAGGTTGCATCAACCATACAGAGGAAATCCATAATCTAGAATAGCAGGACCAACACAACATCAACAGAGGAGTAATCAGATGTTGTGGCAAGAGAATTCACCATAGTATATCATAATCCTTCAAAATCATCTTCTATATAGATTCAACGTCTTTATACACCCCATGATGGGATATTATATTCCTCTCCATCCAGCTATAGTATAGAATAAGGGGACTTGTAATCATAGTAGAAACACTCCCCATTTTAACAAGATCCTCCCAACAAGTAAGAACCTCTTCAATTTTTTTTTAAACTTTGCTTGATTCCATAAGATTTTAGTAAAGGGACAATAAAAAAAATAGAATGTGTATCTTCATTGTGGTGACCGAATCACAAAAATGAGATCAACGAATGCGGAAGCGGTTTATTAGCAGCGGAATATGAAAAATCACTAAAAATTAAAACTTTTTGGAAAGAGATCATTAAAAACATAAAACTCTTTTTATAAGAAACAAAATAAACTGTTTACAACATGGTTAAACATTACATCTCTGTGGAATCACCTCTCGAGTGATTAGATACATCCATTGCCCTGTTAACTGTACAAGGCAAGATACAAAATCTCGAGGCTTAAAGCTAAAAACCTCAGACCTACTGACCCCCTAGGACCTGAGAGTACAGAGACGACATAAGACATGCTATCTACAAGACTGGACTGTCAATATCTCCACCTGAGATTCACTACTACCCCTGGTGTTGTTGATGCTGATACTGCTCACCCTCGGATTGGTTTCTCCGTCCTCGACGTCCACCTAAAAAGTCAAAACCTACGGGGTGAGACAATTGAATAATTGTCCCAGCGAGAGTTATAACTCTCCTCCAGAAGCTTTTTTATAGCAAAGAAAGAATAATATAAGCAATATAACTTTAAAACATTCAACAACAGGCTTAGGATTAAGTAAAGCAACTATTACTCAAGAAATCATTACAATATTAAGATATGAAGAACATTTATACTAGTTACTGGACTAGAATATTATAAACAATGTAATATCAATCATTGTTTCTCGTAGTTCAATCTAAGCAGATATGCTACGCAGACGATTATGTTTTAGAAACATTATTATGCCATGCGAAGATGAGGTATACCGCTCATACTCCAACCGATCACTACTAAGTTGCATCGGTATCATACATAGGTCATCAAAAGAGTCGGATTCTTATGACCTCTTCTTCCTCAGTCAGTGTGAGGATCAACATGCATGACATCTCGTGTCTCTGCTATAATAGCTTACCAGGGTATTCTGGCACTTTGCTATTATAGTCACAGTGGAATTCTGTACTCTCATCGCCATCAAAAGATATCTTGTTTATCTCTCATCGATGCGGTATTTAAAGATTCCCTCGGGAGATTTGTGGTACATCACCCCAGTATAAACATATAGTGAAGGGTTGATAGATTAAGGTACATCTACATCAATTCCTACACTAGGACGTAAGGATATTCGCGTCCATATTCTCCCACATACTCAAAAGTATGTGATCCAGGAGTTCCCTTAGGAAAACCTATTTTACCATCATTTAGCTTCTGACAATGATGGATCTATGATCTGGGCTCTACATGGTATGATTATAATTGATTATTTAGGTACATTTCAGTATTCTTTAACATGAAACATGTTTCCAAGCATTTAACTAATAAAACACTTACTATAAAAGAAGAATACTAAATGTATCAAGTTTAACTCACATCAGTTATCATATGGATATCAATTCTTAATCATTTCATTACTATGATTCAAGAATAGGGGTGTTCAAACCTTTAAATCATCATAAGTCATCTAATCAGCATGACCCTGATGTTATTCATGGATTTTACAGCCCATCAGTCTCATGTGTTGCCACTTAAACATAGGCAACATGGCATATATCACTATTCATAAAGCCTATAGTATGCATTTAGTGAATATGATGTCATAACCCTTACCTGGCTATGATTACCTCTTGCTAACCACCTGCATGATTAGTATAATTGAGAATATGCATATATAACAATATCATCATCATACCAATTCTTTTTCAATTTCTTTATAGGACACCACGGTCGTGCTCCCTTGCACGGTCGTGCAAGAGTAAGCCACCACAGTCGTGCTTCTTAGCACAGGCGTGCTAAGATCATCATATCACCATTGATTTTTAGGGTTTGGATTTATTCACTTCAACATAGGGTTATTGAACCTCTTAGCTTACAAGGCATAAAGATTCTTCATGTTACAACTTATAATTAGGGTTTCATACTCAAAGGCATAACCCAGAATTATTCCATTCATTACATCACCCTGGTATTAGGGTTTACTATTCATATCACATGGTATTACCCTAGAATTAGGGTTTACTATTCACTTCATAGTGAATTGAACTCATACCATCCTCATGTATGAAGATTATTGTCATTAATACCTTCAAATTAGGTTAAGATTCATCAATTATCATAATTAGGGTTTCTATGATCTCACTATAAAGGATCATACCCTAATCATGTACATTCATTCATATTGATGGTATTTTACTTGCTTTTCATTCTTATTAGGAGTCTTCTCTCTCCTCCTATTATTTGATGATGTTTACATCACTCTAGATTAGGTTAGGTCAAGTCAACTATGATTAACATAAGTCAAGTCATCACCATAATGTCATTAGGGTTTGCTTGATTGAGGGGTGTTGTCTACTTGAACCTTTCAAGGGTACATTGGTAATGTTCACCATTAACCATAACATGGATCAACCTTCTAATTACTTAACCCCTTAATGTCTTTAGATATCATTAGGGTTTGATTTAATCAACCATTGAACCATCTAAGCCTTCAAATCATTAAACAAACTTAACTCTAAAAGTCTCCAAATGGTTTCACACTTTAACCTCCAAACGGTTTTGAAACCGCATGGAGGGGTTGAGTTTGGTAACTTTGACCTTCAAGACCGCATGGACATGTTCACACTCAAGACTGTTTGCCCTTAAACGGTCTTGAAACCATTTGATCATGTTGATCGTTTGGCCAAGGTTGACTTTGAAACCGTTTGATCCAATTAACCTTGAAACCGCAAGTCCTTAAACATTTTGGAAACTGCATGAGTCCAAACGGTTTTGAAACCGTTTGGGCCCAAACGGTCTTGAGACCGTTTTCCCCCCAAACAGTCTTGAGACCGTTTGGTCCAAATGTCTCAAAACCGCATGGACCTAGAAAGTGCATCAACACTTGCAATTGATTAGGGTTTTCAGTGTTGAACCCTTCAATCGATCTAGTACTTGTTAGCCACTTATCCATTAAGGTAATTAGGTTAATCCTTAACCAATTTGACACTCAATTGACCCTCAATTGATAGCCAATTAGGGTTGGAACCAATTGAATTAGGGTTTGTAATCGATCAACCGTCAACATCCATCAACATGAGTTTAATTGAAGTTGAACCCATCAATTGTCACCCAATTGGGCCATGACTTGACCCCAAATGGTCTTGAGGTCAAAAATCAACACTTTTGATTAATTCAACAACCTATTGTGATTAGACCTTCAATTGATCAAATTACCTTAACCCTAGACCTCCAAACGGTCTTGGGTGATCACCAAATGGTCTTCAGACCGTTTGGGTGATTCCCAAATGGTTTTGAAACCGTTTGGGCCACTCAACCCAAACTTCAACATGATTGGTCCATAAAATCAGCAATTGAACCCGATTAGGGTTTAAGTGATTGAAGTGCCTTCAACTTGTGATTTATTTGCAATTAGATGATGATTCTTTGTAGATGATTAATTCATAATGTTTCCAGAAGACCTCTAAATGGTCAGCGTATGGTCAAACCTCCCAAACGGTCTTGGAGACCGTTTGATTCTAAACGGTCTTGCAAACCGCATGAATCCAAATAGTTTTGAAACCGTTTGGTTTCAAACAATTTTGCAAACCGTTTAGACCAAAGGTGCAAGATCGTTTGGTAATGTAAGATAAGGATTAACTTTGTAATTAATGCCCATCATCTCCTACCTCAAGATTACGGTCTGTTCTTCACGGTTTTACTTGCAAAAATGCAAGGGAAGGTAGGGGAAAGAAGAACAAACTACTATTTGCAAGAAAGAAGATTTGCATAACAAAACATAAGGGTTTAGAGTTATAAAACCCGCCTTAAGGTCGTTCCTAGAGCTCCAAGCTTCCAAGATTCTAAGATTTTAATGGCATCTTGAGCTCCACAGGTCGGCCAAGGTCGTTTCTCCAAGAATTGGTTGGGAAAGGTCGGCTAGAAAGAGGAACCAAGTAAGAAAGACCATAAGACCAACCTTGGACCATGATTTCCTCCATGAATCCGAGCAAGATGAGGATCAAAGCTTACCTAGAACTCCTTAGCTGTTCTCCTCTGATCCAGAGCTCTACCTTAGTCGGTCCAAGCAAGAAGATAAGAAGGGAAGTGAAGGAAACGATCCTTGCTAAGTAAAGAAGGGTGTATATATACTTTGGGTGAAATTTCAACATAAGGACAACTAGTTTCTTGATTTCTCATCTAGGTCCTTCCCTTCTTATAAGCCACGTTTATCCCTTCCATACTTAAGCAAAAATCATTTTAAACCCAAGGTCTAAAGGTAAAGAAAGCCAACTTCTTACTAAGTTGCACATATGAAAGGGTTATTATGCTTACAACTTGATTATTTAATTACAAAGGTTATCATTCTTATTTGATTATTCAATTGAAGCGCCCTCTTCATCATTATTACTCTAAATGATGCCAAGAGTCATAAACAATATTCTAGAATGTGTATTTTACAAGTTGCACCCCACATTTTGGGTAAATTGCACTTTACACCAAAACTAGGGTTTCAAGCATAAGGATTGCTCCACAAGCTGCATCTTGATGCCCAAGCTCGGAGAATCCATCATACTTCATCATATTTAATCTTATGATGTCTCAACACCAAAGGAACATCTAAACATGTGTAAATTGCAAGTTAACCCCTCTAATTGGGTATTTTTCACATAGGTCCCTGCATTACAAAACAAGATTACAACATTGTTCAAAAAAAGATAGAAATGGAAATGTATGTTCCTCGGGAGCTTTAATTACATACTCAAAAGATAATCACAAGCATCTAATTGCATAATTAAGCAAAACACCTAGGGTTAGTTCATAACCCAAGTCAGGGATGTTACATTCATAGCCATAAATACATAGCGAATAGATAGAATCAACTGATATACCCTTTCTTCTAGTGTAGTCAGAATTAGGAAGTTTATTATGCTTAGCCTTCGACAGATGAATGATACAATTCAATTGACATTTACATTCCCAAATCCAAGAAAAGCTAGGATCCTCAATTCCTTTACTCCTAATGCTATCCCAAATCAACCTGATGTTAGCATCTTTGTTCCCAGATGTAGACTGATAATCTCAATCACTTAGACTAGACATGTAATCATCTAATACATAAGACAAAATATGAGACCATCTATTAGAAGGAATCCTCCATTTCTTAACAGAAAAAATTACATTCTGAGAAAAGAATCTGAAGGAATTCCCAGAAGAATAATCATCTTTCTTCCAATAATATCCCCCCAAAATTTGGACGAGCACCAAGGATCTTTCCAAATCATAAATCTATCACCAGAACTAATATTAAAGGTAATTATAGGAAGAAGGACCTCTCTCACCCTAAGAATGTTATTAATAACCAAAAATGATTAAAGGACTCTTCAACAATCCAAAAAGAATATTTCTTTAGATATTTCTCGCCAATCCACTTTACCCACAAAGTATCCTTCTTACTTGCAACATTCCACACATTCAAAATAAGACAAGATTTGGCAATTTATTTACTCTTCCTTAGGCCAAGACCCCCTTCCTTTTTTGGGAGAGCAACAATTTCCAATTTAATGAAGTGTAGATTTCTTTTATTTTCAGTCTAACCCCAAAGGAAATCCCTAAAAATGTGAGCAATCTCATCAAGGGTAGAGATAGGAATAGGAAAAGAAAACATCCAGTTCAAATACATAGAAGATAAGGTAGACTTGATGAGTTCAATCCTCCCTGCAAGAGTCAATAATTTGGCTTTCCAACTTTCCATACATTTTTTTATTTTATCCACTAAGTATGAACAATGCTTCTTGGATATCTTCCCAACAAACAAAGGTATACCAAGATATTTCAAGTTGTCCATAGAACCAATATTAATACCCAAGATACCGAACATTTTTGCCCATCAACCTTCGCAATAACAAGAGTAAATCTCTTAAGCTGATTAATCTTCAACCCATAAGCACAACTAAACCTATCAAAAGTCTTCTTGAGGTTATTTGTACTACACTCATCACCTTTAGAAAACACCATCAGGTCATCAACAAAGATAAGATGAGAACAGTAAATATCCTTTGATGCTCAAATAGGATGAATATATTTATCAAATACTTACATCTTCATCAACTCAGTAAATCCATGCATAACAATTACAAACAAATAAGGAGCATGGGATCTCCTTGCCTTACACCAATTAAAGGCCAAATAGGATCCGTAGGTTCTCCATTTACAAGAACGTGATAGGATGTGGAATTGAAAATGACTTCGATCCAAGGAATCCAGGTTGTAGGAAATCCCATATTGTACATTATAGAATAAAGATAAGACCAGTTCACAAAATCATAGGCCATAGATATGTCAGCTTGAATGCACATATTAGAATTCGAACCCTTCTTGAAGTCAGTTAATATCTCATTAGAAATAAGGATTGCATCATTGATACTCATGCCCTTTACAAATGCACACTTATTAACATCCACAATAGAAGGAAGCGCTAATTGAAGACTTCTCCAATTGACTCATTGTTGATATGGGGTGATATAATGAGTGCTCATATAGGTATATGTAGTATTAGGACTGGAGGGTTCATAAGATGTATCTCAATCTTATCAAAGGTATCTTGTCATTTAGGATTATACCCTTGATCCCCATTGAGTAATGGGAAAATGTCTTCATAGATAGGAGTTAACCTTTCTAGGAAAATGCCATTATACTATAATTGACTGAGAAGTCTCATGATATCCTTCTCAATTATAGGATCTTGTAGGTCAAGAACAATCATGTCTTTGCTTGGATAACTTCAATGGTTCTCTAGATAATCATATAACCTCATAGATTGCCTAACATATCTATGAAGTTATATTTGATCATATTCAATCACAATAGTTATTGCTATAGATGTTTGAATATATTCTTTAGGAAAACCACATGGTCATATCCATCTTTTATATCATTTTGATCTACTTGAAAATTTATTTCATGCAACAATGAAACATTCCTTGTTAGTATGTTGTAGCAGAAGACACCCGACCCAATAATTGAATATGTCATTTTCCATATATTCATCACCCATCTTTAGTTGACTTTATCTGGAGAATCCATCCATGAAGGATAAAAATCCTTGACCAACCATGTATGTACATATATGCATGGAAGTGGGAAATCATCTTTTGTACTTGCCTTCTTTAAGTCATGATAATCCATGTGCATGCAAACCCAATCGTCCTTCTTTGGGACTAGGATGGTTTTTAATACCCAAGTAGGGTAAACCATATTCAAGAAAAAAACATATTTCTTGGCCTTTACTTCTCTATTGTGAGGCTCTATCCTGGTTGTAATCTTATGCACCTTATATTTCTAAAAATGAAAGCTTGGTACTATAAGAAAAATGATGGAAATAGTGTACTTATCCAGGCCAAAAAAAATAATAATGTATTCATGATAACATGTCCCATGTGTTATTATGAGTGTGTTGTTGATGTGAGGAGGTAGGGTTTCCCTATTATGACATTGAGCTCGTTAAAACCATAGCATTATCCAGGCTAATCATTTTATCATATATTCATGCTAACATGTCTATGTATGTTCCCATGTGTTATTATGAGTGGTTTGTGGATGTGAGGAGGGAGGGTTTCCCTATTATATCATTGAACTCATAAAACCCATAGCAAATTTTGATATTCCATGCCTTGTCCACTGACACAATTTTACTGTGCATCGAATGCAAGTGCACGCGTCAATGTAGTATAGGCCCTTGTGAGGCCCGAGTCGAACTCAGGGACACTGAATTATCGGTAGACTACTACTAACTACTCACAATTAGCTAGGCCAATTAAAAGGTTCTGAGTGTCGTTTTAAAAATAAAAGAAAATAAAATAAAATAAAGCAATCGATTAAAGGTTTAGTTTAATCAATTCAAGTGGAGATCTTTAGGATTGTGATTTCACATCAGGTTTTCATTGTATGAATTTTCCATATAGTTACTCAGGTTCATCTCTCAATCTGGGTAGTGGCTTATAGTCAGAATTTCCCACTGTCATGGTACAATTCACTACCTATGTCTAGATCGGTTCCACCGTCGTAGTAACCTATACCCTAAACTATGTGCTTTAGAAATGACCTCTGGGTTTCCACCATTAACCTTACATCACCTTGCTCAAGGGATTTGTTAATTAATGTGAATTTCATCTCTTTTCAACCGTTAATTCTTATTTCAAAGAAATTAAAGGCATTAGATTATAATTATGGTGATCAAGCATAACAATATAATTGAGAAAACGAAATCATACCACAGATTTAAGAGATAAATTATGAATTACTATGATAAAAATGGCATACAATGCTTCCCCGGGCTACTCCCGATCCTAAAGATAAAAGGGATTAGCCCCGCATGTTCATCTTAGAGCAAAACATGGTTGAGAAAAGGGGAAACATGGAGAAAAACATGAAAAAGTAATGAAACCCATGAACGGAGAAGATCCAAGCGTTCCTCGGTGTAGAATATACGATCTACAGCCTTTCGGCGGTGGAAAACGTCTTCTTCGGCTTCCGAAATGGCTGGGGCGTGCTTCTGGGCTCCGTTCTTCTCTCTACACCTTCTCGGGATGTGTGCAGCGGCTAATGACGTGATACCCTACTCTTGGCCACTGCCATTAGGTATAATCACCGAGTTAGGTTGCAAAAATATCACAGCCGTCGGATTTGGGTCGATCTGAAACAAACTCTGATCTGACGGTGTCGATACCATCGACGCGGGTCGATGGTATCGACACTGCGTGATATCGGCAAGTCTTCTTTTCTTTTCTTCGTTGCGCCTGATGCTGACTCAATACCATCGGTGCGGGTTGATGGTATCGACACCCTTAGGCGTCAGTTTTATCCCTTTTCCGTCGCTGAATCTTCTTGTGTCGATAGTATTGACTTTAGGGTCGATAGTATCGACAGACTGGTCGCCAGCAACCTGATGAAATGTCGCTACCATTGACTCCAAAGTCGATGGTATCAAATCTGTGCGGCTCCTTGCGGCTGGCAACCTATGGTTGTGTCGATGGTATCAACAGCCGTCGATGGTATCGACAGCTGCAGATATGTGTTTTTCCTGAAATTGCAACACAAAACCACATAAGCCGAAATAAAACATATTATTGTAATCATTTATGCTCAAAACAATAAAATACGAGAGATTTGATACTGAGAAGGATCATAGACTAAAGTAAGTAAATTATGCAATATTAACCACCAAAATGACCAATAAACGCATAAAACGTGAGTAAAACAAGTCTATAAATGCGACTCAAAATCATCACATCAAACTCCCCTAAGCTTGAACATTGCTCGTCCTCGAGCAACAAAACTTTAGAATAGAATTGCGAGAGTCAACTAAAGAACAGATTGTCACAACAAACATCACCACATGATCCCCGTCGGACATTCACATTCCGGCCCTCACTAACCACGGAATGATAATTACCCTAAAGGCGACAGTAATCATCCATAAAAGATATCTACCTCAAAATTGATGAACACTATCACATAAGGTAGTTAACATAATAAAATTCTTCGGTCCAGACTCGATGCATCTTGTGATCTTCTATTCTATGTTGCTTGCCCTAACTACCATCTACATGGAAGCAGCTCTCCTGGTATTAACGAGTGAGGAGAAAATCATGGTGGCCTACCAATTCGAGCAACATGTGGATGGAATGGGTGGCTCATGGAAGAAATGGAAGCATTATACGATTTTAACATGCACAAAACATTAATGACCTAAATGATGCATATGCAAGTGAAAATTCCCTAATGCCTACATTTGGGTGGAATGATGCATGCACTTTCATTCCATCTCAAGGTGAGATGGAGTATCTAAGGAGAACTACATCGTGTACTTATTCTTCTTAGTATGTAGTGAGAACATGTTCCTTTCTCCCTCTCATTACTACTTACTTCTCAATTCTTTTTTTCTCTTTTTGTTTCAAAACTTTTTTTTCAAGTCCTTATTTTCATAGCTGACAACGAATTGTTTGTCGGGCTCACTTAATGTTGAATAACTTATACATTTGAAGCATTCAGAAGGTATGGAACAAATTCATCACCTTTTATGTTTCAGAAGACATAAGATGCATGATGTACTATATGCATAAAAATGTGAATGCAGCTATAAAATGATAATTATGTAACTAAATGACACGCACCTAAGGATAATGTGCATGTATAGCTATCTATTTTTTTTCATGCAAAAATATGAGAAAATAGATGTAATGAAAGACCTATCTACATGGAATGCAATCAAAGAGATTAAAACCGTAATGTACTTCCAGTTCTTAAAGTGGGGTATGAAAACAATGGGGTGGATAGATCACAAGACTAATTGACTGAACCTTTGAAAATTATTATGTGTCCCTCCTTACTGACCTGTGTAGTAATTAAGAGGTTTTTCTCTCTTATTTCAAATTAAAGTCTCATTATCATTTGGTCAGTTTAGGCTTAAACAACCGATTCCGTCCACTTGTCATGAATCATAGGAATAGACAGTTGTGATTTCCTGTTTTAGAGTTGACAAACCAAATTATCTCCTTAAGTGATGTGCTCAAAGTTAAACAAAACAAGCTTGCAAAAACACTAAAAATTTTTAAATTTGCCCCTAATTTTCATGTACAAGCAACGAGATGACACATGACTTAAGACATCCACAATTACACTAGATAGAGTGTGGATCCTACAAACAACTAAGAACTACAAGAAATAAATGACAAAAGACAAAACAATAAAAACAAAAATTGAGAAAACTAAAGGATAGAGTTGTTCCAACTCTCCCCCTAAGCTTGAATTCGACTATGGCCTCATAGTCAAAAACAACCTTAAAAGGTGGAACAGTGATACCGATCATTCTTCCGGAGGAGGCAGGAACTGCGGAGCCATGGGGTCCCAAGATGGGTACTGCCCCTGAAAGCTCAGATCATACCGGGGCATTGGCGGAGGTTGTGGATACCCCCCAAAATAATTCTGGCTCCAGTAATGATCGTAGAAGGGCTGCTGCTGCATCTCCATCCTATGCAACCTGTCGTGGATGTGTTGTTGGTTTTCGAGGAGGAGGCGCTCATTCTCAAAAATGGCCATCTGATTGTCTAACAGCTGGTTCGTTGTATCCTGAATACCAGCGTATGAAGCTATATGTTGATGTTGCGTCTGATGAATCTCCTGCAGCATTGTATACATCCCCTGCATGGAGTAGGCATCCTCTCCTTAATAAGAGGGTTGTGGTGGCGGAGGCTGTGAAGATGAAGATGCACCCAGATGCATGCGGGGGAGCTTCTGGGGTGCTACTCGTGTGCGAAGAGAAGTGAAAGCCTCCTCTTCCTCTTCAGGCTCGTCGTCGTCATTGTCATTATCGTCATTGTCGCCATCTTCATCCAGTCTTCAGTGGCTATGATAGGCCATCTAAAATGTTGAGCGCCCTTGATGTGGAAAACGGGGTCTGGAAGTGAACACTCTTGATATGCGTGATTAAGATGGCAATGTGCATATGCCAGGCCATCACGAAGCAGGATGAGGTTGGACCAATGTAGATGTTGCAGGTTGACCTTGCTCCTGTTGGAGAGGGGAGTAAGCTGGGAGAAATTTAACCCGAGATAGTGGGTCAGTGGTGTGATGAGCCCTCCAAAGTGGATTGGAGCCTTCCGCATACTCCTCTTTACAGCCAACACACGCATTAAGAAGAACGCGCCCCAATTGCACTCTTCGCGCTTCAGCAATTTATACAGAAAAAATAAATATGACTCCTGAAATTTACGGAGACAGATCGCCGCGAGCGAATAGCGTGGTGCAGAGCATTCGGTGTAGAATCCGCACAAACGGATGCTCAAAATCCGCAACTGCCGCATTATGGTAGCTCACGGATTTGTCGGGAGGCGCAGTCACTAGCTCGGCGAAAATAGCATCATAGTCAGTCCGGTTGTCTGGCCTCCGGTACTGGTCTCTTCCATGATTCCAGTTGTAGATGAAATTGAACTGCATGATAGTGAGAGTGTAACCGTTGTTGTACAGTCGGAAAGAAACGCGGCCCTTGATCCATTCACGATCAATGGCGATGACGTCATTTGGCATGACACATATGTCCAGTGACGCCATGAACTCTGCCACTAGCTCCTTGTATGTCAGCCATTCACTGAAGAATGGCTGTCCGTCGGCATGGAATTCCATCTCATCGGGCCTCCTGCCCGTATGCCTTGCCTGCCCCTTGAGAACGTAGGCAAGATTGGGCTCGAGCCCAAGATAATGAACCATGTCCCGATCGATGTTTCGGGTCGGCTCTATCTTTCTCTTCATAAGTTCCTCGTAGACCTTCCGGACCTCTGTGGAAAGATGGACAATCCGCAGGAGGGGAATACATGCAGTGGGTGGAGGAATGAACTCGGGAATCTCCATAGGATCTGCCCGTGAAGAAGAAGCACTGGTTGTACGCACCATCGTCGCCGAGAAAGAAGGAATAGAATACAGAGCTCGGTGAAGATCGGAGAAGACAATCTCTGCTCGGTGAAGGCTCGGGGAAGAACTCGCTCCTTGGATGCTCGTAGCCGGGCTCCGGTCGCACAGAAATATGCACGGAACAAGTGGAGGGCAAAAGCTCTAAAGGTGTGACGTCATATGACAACAATCTCTCCCTTTTATAGCTGAGGTCGTCGCTGTTGTGCACCCGTCGATACCATCGACGTGTGTCGATGGTATCGACACCTGTAGCACAATCTGGTCTTTCGCTAGTATCGACGACTTTCGATAGCCCGATGTTGGGGCCCAGATTGATGACGTGTCGATACCATCGATGTGGGTCGATGGTATCGACCCATCCCATGGATCGACTCTCTTGATGTAGCGATTGTCATTGATTTCCTCTCGCGGATCGGTGACGTGTCGTGTCGATACTATAGACACAATTCGATAGTATTGACTTCTGCTTAGGGCAAACACCCTCGCGAGGCCCGGCCACCGCTTTCTGCCTGTAACTGGGTTGATACCATCGACAGGCCCGTCGATGGTATCGACTTCACTGAGACGAATTCGTCTGAATATCTCCAGAGATCTCACGAGTATCGACACCTATGTCAATACTATCGACCTCATTTTTGCGATCAACCTGATGGTGTGTCGATACCATCAACGAATCCGTCGATAGTATCGACTCAGAGAAATTTTTGCAGCCGCCTAACTGTGTCTATCTCGATACCATCAACACAATGGTCGATGGTATCGACCCTGCCTCAGTCCTGCACACTGAACAAACGATCAAGATATCATTTTTACACTAAAAAAATCAAATCAAACTAACTTACAAATGTGAAAGAAACTAACCGAAACTACCAATGGCTGGGTTGCCTCCCAACAAGCGCCCTTATTTAACGTCTTAGGCTAGACGAAATCAAGCTCCTCATGCATCTGGAAGCGCAATGAGTTTGACCTCATTCACTTTCCTTGTGTAGTCCTCACTGAAATACAACTTCAATCGCTGCCCATTAACCAAGAATGTTGTCTCACCATCACGCACCATGATTGTGCCATGTGGCCTGACCTCCTCTACAGTGAAAGGTCCACTCCATCGGGATTTCGATTTCCCGGGATGCATCTTCACCCGTGAGTTGAACAAGAGCACACTATTTCCCTTCTTGAAGACACGCATCTGAATATGTCGATCGTGAATCAACTTTGTTCACTCCTTGTAGATCCGTGAGCTTTCATATGCATTCATCCTCAGCTCGTCAAGTTCATTTAGCTCTAACATACGTTTCTTTCCTGCCTCATCATAGCTCAAATTCAGCTTTCTCAGCGCCCAGTGCACCTTATGCTCCAATTCCACCGGCAAGTGGCAGGCCCGACCGTAAGACAACCTAAAAGGCGTAGTGCCTATAGATGTCTTAAACGCCGTCCTATATGCTCACAAAGCGTCCGGTAGCAAGGTACTCCAGTTTGTTCTTGTCGAAGCCATAGTGCGCTCCAAGATCTTCTTAATCTCTCTATTGGAGACTTCCACTTGCCCCTGTGTCTGCGGGTGGTACGGGGTACCAATGTTGTGCTTTACCCCGTACTTTCTTAGCAATGCTGGGAACTTCTGATTTCGGAAATGTGTACCTCCATCACTAATAATCATTCTCGATACACCAAACATGTAGAAAATATATTCTTTGACAAACCTACACACTACAGCGGCATCATTAGTCCTAGTGGGTATTGCCTCTACCCACTTCGATACATAGTCAACAGCTAACATAATGTACAAGTTAGAGTTGGAGGACACAAAGGGTCCCATAAAATCAATACCCCACAGATCGAATAGCTCGACCTCTTAAAATACATTGAGGGGCATCTCTTGTCGCTTTGAGATGTTACCCGTCCGTTGGCAGGAATCACATTTCCGCACATAGTCATATGCATCCCTGAACAAAGTAGGCCAGTAAAGGCCACTCTCAAGTACCTTGGCCACAGTTCGAGAACTAGCATGGTGGCCACCCGTCGGTAGAGTATGGCAATGACGAAGGACACTTTCATATTCCACTTCCGATACACACCTACGCAACACACCATCCCTGCACTGCTTCAACAGAATAGGGTCATCCCAGAAATAATAACGCAAAGAATGGAAAATTTTCTTTTTCTCTTGGTATGTCCAATCATCCGGGATAATTTTGCAGGCAAGATAATTAACAATGTAAGAAAACCAAGGATCTTAAGATTTTACAGATAGAAGTTGTTCATCAGGAAATGTCTCGGTAATTGGTATATGCATGTCCTTCTCATCTACCCTTTCTAACCTAGACAAGTGGTCCGCAACCACATTTTCTATTCCCACCTTATCTTTGATTTCAATGTCAAATTCTTGTAACAGTAGGATCCACCTAATCAGTCTAGGTTTGGCATCCTTTTTCTCCATCAAGTACTTAATGGCGGCGTGGTTCGTCCATACCACAACTTTAGATCCTACAAGATATTGCTGGAATTTTTCAAAAGCAAAAACAACGGTGAGAAGTTCTTTTTCAGTTGTCGTGTAATTCAATTGTGCTTCATTTAAGGTTTTGGATGCATAGAAAATCACAGTGGGTTTATTATCCACACGTTGTCCCAAAACTACCCCCACTGCGAAATCCGATGCATCACACATCAGTTCGAACAACTTTGTCCAATCAGGTGTTTGCATAACCAGAGCAGAAATCAATTTTTCTTTAAGCACATTAAACGCATTTAAACACTTTTCGTTAAAATCAAACACAACATCCTTCTCCAGCAGCTCATATAATGGTTTGGCTATTTTTGAGAAATCTTTAATAAATCAGCGATAAAACACGGCGTGACCTAGAAAACTCCTTACCCCTTTTACCGAATTCGGTGGGGGCAATTTGGAAATAACTTCAATCTTCACCGGATCTACCTCCAGCCCTTACTAGACACTTTATGTCCAAGCACGATCCCTTCGCTAACCATCATATGACATTTTTCCCAATTGAGAACCAAATGCGTGTCCTCACATCGTTGCAAAACTTTGTCCAAATTGTATAAAAATTCGTCAAAATACGCACCATAGACGGAGAAATCGTCCAAAAAGACTTCCAAACAACGTTCAACCATATCAGAAAAAATGGCTAGCATGCAACGTTGAAAGGTTGCCGGTGCGTTACACAAACCGAAGGGCATACGGCGGTATGCAAAGGTTCCATAAGGACAAGTGAAGGTGGAGTTCTCTTGGTCCTTAGGATCAATGGAAATCTGATTGTAGCCCGAATAACCATTGAGAAAACAAAAATGAGATCGACCTGCTAATCGCTCTAAAATCTGATCAATGAATGGGAGAGGAAAATGATCCTTAAGCGTAGCAGCATTCAATCTACGGTAGTCTATACATACAGGCCACCCGGTTACCAGACGGGTCGTGACTGGCTCATTCAACAAGTTATGTGTAACAATAATTCCCCCCTTTTTAGGGACTACCTGTGTAGGACTCACCCACGTCGAGTCAGATATAGCATAGAGGATGCCTGCAGAAAGGAGCTTGATCACCTCCTTCTTAACGACCTCCATCATGCTAGGATTTAATCTGCGCTGTGTCTGAATTATAGGTTTAACTCCATCCTCGAGCCGGATCTTGTGCTAGCACAGTGTAGGGGAGATCCCCTTGATGTCCGCGACCGACCACCTGAATGCACCTCGGTGGTTCTTTAGCACGATCAGCAGTTGATCCTCCTCTTCGGCACTCAGATTTGCCGAAATAATCACTGGAAACTTTTCACCTTCAGCTAGAAATGCATATTTCAAGTGCAGTGGCAATGGCTTCAATTCTAATTCTAGTGGACTGATTAAGGATGACTGGAGCAGTGGTGGGAGTTCTCCAAGGTCTTCATAGTACCTAGCGTAGAAACACGGAAGCACCTGAAGCATCTTGGCACACTCTTGTAGTGACTTGCTTCTCATCCAATCATGTGTTATGTTAATTAGGAAGGCTTCAAGAGGCAGTTCTGGATATGCATTAAAGATAGAACTTACTATGGCCTCATCTTCAGTAGAAGGAGGAATGTCCTCCTCTTCATCATTGGGAAAACCCACAGCCTTGCTAAGAGACACAACCTTGGTCTGCTCCATGATGTCTACAGCCAGTGTCCCTTTTTCTACTTTAGTTATTACATGAGCCATATCTAGAAATGGCTTCCCTAGACAAATAGAAATATTCTAATCAAAGTGTTTCATCATGCGGCATTGCTCCTTTACTTTAGATTGTGTAGTGCTTGAGGGCATGACCATTTCAAACCGATCATCAGCGATACCCAAGGTCAAACAACCTCTCCCCAACTCCAGTATCATGTCAGCAGTGGCTTGGAAGGGTCGCCCAAGGAGTAACTCATTACCCTGTTCATCCTACATTTCCATTACAACAAAGTCTAATGGGAAAACAAACCGATCCACTTTCACCAACACGTCCTCACATATGTCGCATGGCTTCACCACGGAATTATCCGCAAACTGTATTGTCATATTACTCGGCCTTGATTCTTTTAATCCCAATTTATTGAACTTAGAGAGAGGCATCAGGTTTATACTTGCACCTAAATCACATAGTGCTTCGCCGAATTTCACTTTACCAATATAACATGAAATATTGAAGCAGCCCGGATCCTGCCTTTTAGGTGACAATGTGCCCATGATGAAAGCACTCACCTGCTCCTTGAGAACCACAACTTCAGTGTCAGGGATCTTCCTCTTCTTTGTAATGATGTCTTTCAGAAACTTGTCGTAAAAAGGAATTTGCTCTATTGCTTCTAAAAGTGGAATGTTGACAGATAGGTTTCTAAAGCTATCTAGAAACTTCTTGAACTGAGCGTCCACTTTCTTGGCCTTCACACTATCGGGATATGGGACCGGGATAGTCTGTGCCCTTTGATGTGGCGGCACATATGGTGTCCTCTTCTGTGTCTCCTCCTCAACAATGGTGGGTTCTGTTGCAACAACCTCTACCATATCATTTACCGACTCAGTGATTGGGATCAGAACCTCCTATGTGGCCTCACCTGTGTTTTCTGACTGGGGTTTGCTTGGTTCACCGGCCCTGGGGTTTAAAATCTTCTTACCGCTCCTTAGCAAGATTGCCTTAGCCTGTTGGTTTCCTCCTGGAATGTTTGTATTACCCGGAAAGCCTTGTTGCGCTGGCTTCTTCAGATTTGCTATCTCAGCTACCATCTGCGCCAAGGATGTTTATATAGTCCTCATTTGAGCCCCGTGACTTTGTAAGGTCTGCCCAAACTGATTCATGAATTCACCTTGTTGCTTGATCTGCTGGCCAAAAGTGTTCATTAGTTCTTGATTCTGCTTTATTACTTGATTGAGCAACTCATTGCTCTTATCCTCTGGTGATGATTGGGGTTTTGCGTCTGGGTCCTGCAAGAAATTATTTGGGTCCTTCCAGGAAAATTTCTTGTCTTTCCTCCATGAGTAATCGTTGTTTCTGTACCCCTGCTGCTGGCGCATGAATTTTAGTTGAGCCTCATCATCTGATTCTGTGTCTTCTTTTGCAAGCAGTTTCTTTGCTAGAAGGTCTATCTTCTCATTTAGTTCTTTGATGACCTTTGACTCCCCCACAGCCCGAACATGCTCTACGGCGTCTCTGTCACCCCAGGATTGCTTCTTAGCCATGTTCTTCAAAATTTCCCAACACCTCGTGTCTGTGTTGTTTAAGAAGAACCCTGAACCTGCGGAATCTAGGTTACTTCTATCATGCTCGGAAAGAGAAAAATAAAAGATTTTGACCTATGTCTCCTTGTCAAGTCCATGATGCGGGAACCTCCTTCGCATGATCTGGAACCGTTCCCATGTCTCGGAGTAAGTCTCTCCCGCCTTCTGAGTAAAATTATGAATTTTTCTTATTATATCATTTGTCTTCTCGGGCGGAAAGAACCTTTCAAAGAACACTTCCACCATGTGGTTCCATGAATCCACATACTCATCATCAAGATTATGTAGCCATTCTCATGCATTTCCCTCCAGAGAGTTGGGGAACAGCTTCGAGTACAATGTCTCATGTGGAAACTTGTCTATCTTGATCATGTCGTAGTTCTCCACGAACAGGCTAATGTGAGTCATCGGGTCTTCATTTTTGAGCCCATGAAAGGCATTTGATTTGACCAGATTTATTAATGCAGGATCAATCTTGTAAGTCGGAATGTTGACCGCCTGCTTCTTTATTGACCCCTTTGAAGCGGATGAGGAAGAAGCCTTTATCTTCTCCCATATCGTATGCTCTTCTACCATGGCTTCTGGTTCTGAATTAGAATCTATTTTGTCTGGTTGGTCTTGAATAGAGTTCTACTCGTCGTCTGGCCTCGGAAGTGGAACCTCTGGTGATTACTGCGTGTAGTCGGTGCTACGCGTCTTCACCATGCACTAGTACATGTAAGAGGAAAATCTCAGTTCAGTACTTTTGGTAGATGATTTCTAAATATGAATGATAAACTATGAATTTAAAAAAATGAGAATAAAACAATAAAATAAAAATGTGGCCTAGAATGGCCGCTTGCAGCACTCGTAGTGCCGACAAATGTCATATCCCCGGCAACGGCGCCAAAAACTTGACACAATTTTACCATGCATCGAACGCAAGTGCACGCGTCAATGTAGTATAGGCCCTTGTGAGGCCCGAGTCGAACTCAAGGACACTGAATTATCGGTAGACTACTACTAACTACTCGCAATCAGCTAGGCCAATTAAAAGGTTCTGAGAGTCATTTTAAAAATAAAAGAAAATGAAATAAAACAAAGTAATCGATTAAAGGTTTAGTTTAATCAATTCAAGTGGAGATCTTTAGGATTGTCGTTTCACTGTGGGTTTCCATTGTATGAATTTTCCATATAGTTACTCAGGTTCATCTCTCAATCCGGGTAGTGGCCTGTAGTCAGAATTGCCCACTGTCGTGGTACAATTCACTACCTATGCCTAGGTCGGTTCCACCGTCGTAGTAACCTATACCCTAAACTAGGTGCTTTATAAACGACCAATGGGCTTCCACCATTAACCTTACATCACCTTGTTCAAGGGATTTGTTAATTAATGTGAATTTCGTCTCTTTTCAACTGTTAATTCTTCTTTCAAAGCAATTAAAGGCATTAGATTATCATTATGGTGATCAAGCATAATAATATAATTGAGAAAATGAAATCATACCACAGATTTAAGAGATAAATTATGAATTACTATGATAAAAATGTCATACAATGCTTCCCCGAGCTACTCCTGGTTCTAAAGATAAAGGGGATTAGCCCCGCATGTTCATCTTAGAGAAAAACATGGTTGAGAAAAGGGGAAACATGGAGAAAAATATGAAAAAGTAATGAAACCCCTTAAAGTAGAAGATCCAAGTGTTCCTCGGCGTAGAATACGCAATCTACAGCCTTTCAGCGGTGGAAAACGTCTTCTTCGGCTTCCGGAAAGGCTGGGGCATGCTTCTGGGATCCGTTCTTCTCTCCAGGCCTTCTCGGGACGTGTGCAACGGTTAATGACGTGATACCCTTCTCTTGGCCACCGTTATTAGGTATAATCACCGAGTTGTAAAAATATCACAGCCGTCGGATTTTGGTCGATCTGAAACAAACTCTAATCTGACGGTGTCGATACCATCGACGTGGGTCGATGGTATCGACACTGCGCGATATTGGCAAGTCTTCTTTTATTTTCTTCGTTGCGCCTGATGCTGACTCGATACCATCGACGTGGGTCGATGGTATCAACACCCTTAGGCGTCAGTTTTATCCCTTTTCCGTCGCTGAATCTTCTTGTGTCGATAGTATCGACTTTAGGGTCGATAGTATCGACAGACTGGTCGCCAGCAACCTAATGAAATGTCACTATCATCGACTCCAAAGTCAATGGTATCGACTATGTGCTTCTCCTTGCGGCTGGCAACCTGTGGTTGTGTCGATGGTATCGACAGCCGTCGATGGTATCGACAGCTGCAGATATGTGTTTTTCCTGAAATTGTAACACAAAACCACATAAGCCGAAATAAAACATATTATTGTAATCATTTATGCTCAAAACAATAAAATAAGAGAGATTTGATACTGAGAAGGATCATAGACTAAAGTAAGTGAATTATGCAATATTAACCACCAAAATGATCAATAGACGCATAAAACGCGAGTAAAACAAGTCTATAAATGTGACTCAAAATCATCACATCATCCACCAGGTGGAATCTTGACCCTTTGTATACAACTTTCCTCCTATGTGTTCAACTATAAAACTTTGACAATGAGTGTAAGAAATGGGTGCTTGAAACCTTTAATTATAATAAAATTCATCTACATATTATTAGGTTTTACATATATTAGAATGTAGAATGGTATGAGGGATGAAGGAGTTGTGTGGTTAATGAATTTTTTTAATAAGATTATGAAGACCAAGAAGATGATGGATAAGTGGAGAAATAGTACTATAGTCTCGATATACAAGAAAAGAAATAGATGTTTAGAGTTGCACTAACTATAGAGGAATCAAGTAGATGAGTCACACTATGAAGCTTTGGGAGAGGATTATTGAGCAGAGGATAAGATCTATAACACATATATCACACAACCCATCTGGATTCACGCCTAATAGATTAACAACATATGTTATTTTTCTGATAAGGATACTTATGGATAAGTATAGAGAAAGTAAATAAAGATTTTTATATGGTTTTTATTGATTTGGAAAAGACTTATTATTGGGTACCATGGATATATTATGGATGGTTTTGAATAAAAAGGGTGTGCCAATCCGATAGATGACTTGATTAAAGACATGTATGATAGCTCAACTACAAGTTTGAAGACCCCTGGGGGAGAAACACCAACATTTCCTATCACCATTGGAGTACACCAAGGATCCACATATATCCCATATCTATTTGTTCTTGTCATGGATGAGTTGATAAAGAATGTTCATGATGATATTCGTTAGTGTATATTATATTTTGATGATACTATTTGATTGAAAAAACCAAAATGGATTGAATGAAAAATTTGAACTTTGGATAAATGCATTAGAATTAAATGAATTGATGATTAGTAGAAGCAAAATTGAGTATATGCATTGCAGTTTCATCTAATCTCGTAGTTTGAATGGTGGAGCAAAGTTGGACATAGTAGATATACCAAAATGTGATAAATTTTGTTACTTGGGTTATATTATCCAAATTGATGGGGTTTTCCAAGATGATGTTTGTCACATTAACATTGTAGTGTGGTTAAAATGAAGGATTGCAACTAGGGTCTTATGTGATCATAATATCTCTCCCAGGTTAAAAAATAAGTTTTATAGAATAGCTATACAATCAGACATGCTCTATGGGAGTGAATGTTGGGTGGTGAAGAAACAAAGTCTCAACAAGATGAATAAGACTCAAATGCATATGTTGAGATGGATGTGTGGGAAAATAAGAAAAGATCGCTTGACAAATGATTATATCAAGATTAAAGTGGGGTTGGCAAGCATTGAGGACAAGTTTTGCAAGGGTTGGCCCAGATGGTATGTACATGTGCAATGCAGACTGACTAATGCGCCTATACGAAGCAATGTTATTGGGCTAAGCACAATTAATAGAAGAAGAGGAAGACCTAAATTAACATTGCAAGAGCTTATAAAGAGATATTTTGAATCTTTACATCTCGAGCATAATATGACCCATGATAGAGCTGAATGGAAATGAAGGATCCATGTAGCCGATCCCAACATGATTGGGACTGAGGCTTAGATAATGATGATGATGATTAGAATTAGAATGCAGATGTATGACTATTTCAAGATGTTTCTTCAATGCCTTTATGGAACATGAAAGAAGTTCATATAGTTGGGTGGAGTCTCTAGTTTTTTAACAACAAGATGATATTGTCATCGTCCTTCTGATATATCACAACCCCAAAGAATGGGTTGTTGATGGAGTATGGCATTCATCAATGGTGCATACTTACTCTATGTTGATGATGACTTCTTACTATCTAATTCTAGTAGGTCAATATGACCACTACATAGATCATGACTTGAATGTACTTGTATGTGATGGTGGTTCCTCTGAAAAAATATTAAAGATCTCTTCTCTTAATGTATATTATGGTGGGCCGCCTATGCCCCATTCCTCATTCTTTTCCACGTACACAAAGAAGCTTTAGTACATTGACTTCAAAAGTATCACATTTCATGGATTTTCCTCTCTCTCTCTCTCTAGTCCCTTTAATGATAGGTTCAAGTTGATTCATGTACAATTTTAAATCCAAATACCATTTATTTGGCTCCATACATTGTAGTTGTAGGATAGTTGGTTTCTTCATGTTCCTTTTTACTAAGTCTAAAGTGGTGAAAGAAAATGAAGTAGAGGTGAAAAGAGATCCTTGAATTATCCCTTTCTCTTAAGAGTATGGAATAACAAAAAGGTTTTTATGATTCCATGATCATATTTTTGATCCCCTTCCTTTCATGCAACCTTATATTCTCCTGAATCTCTTCGATGGTATCATTATTGTAGATAACCTTGTTCAAGAAGACACCATGCTCAGGGAATTGCTAAAAGTTTCAAAACTATATGCATGGAAGTCCTAATCATCCTTAATTCTTTTTTTCGTTTAGGATGCCATCGGTCGAGACTTATTTTTCTCTTTGTGGACATAATTTTGTTACCTCATTCAATGTAAAGAATTAATGAAAAGAACAAGGTACAATATGATATTCATGCAACCATGGACATTCCTAGAGAAGATTAAGGCATGAAAGGACATCCATCATGATGAAGCATATGTCAAACATCTCCAGTATAACTTTTTAGTCAAGAAGTATAGCTCACATGATGTCCATGGGTATATTCCTAAAGACCCAAGCTCTACACATCCATTGCTATATGTTTGGAGGAACTCTTAAAAGGCTAATGAGGGTGTTGAGAGGACATTTTGTAACCTTCAAAATTCCTTTATAATTAAGATGTGAGGTATATGTTACAACATCCAAATTGAGGTTAGCAAGTTCTTTTCTTTATTATACATTTAGTGGTGTTCAATCATGATTTACTTCTTAATAACATTTTGTTAAAGGAAACCCTAGTGTATGATGTTGCATATCAATAATATAAACCCTAATAAATTTATGTTGCCTGATGCTAATGGAAAACTTGAAATTACAATATTACATGTCGTACAGTGAAAACCATGTATATATTATATGACTTAAAGCTTGATGTCTTTATTTTGATAGTACATACTTAATTTTATATTTCATGTGTGTACAAATAGTATAATGATGTGTATACATGCTCTTAATATAATATTATAATTTAACATATGTTTGATAAATTATAATAATATTATGTCGGTGGTGGGTTCAAATTAATACCTGATAACTTGTCTTGCATCAACAGTCATCCCTACATGACATCACAAAAACTAAAAAACACCCATAACACCCAAATTTCAATCCAGTGATGTTCATATATGTTCTTAATATGAGATTATTATTTAATAGATGGTTTGTAAATTTAATTTCATGATACCATTCTCCCATGCCAGTTTCAACCTAGGCATAATTCCCCATAATTTGAGACCTGAGAAAATCTTCATTCATTGTCAAAACTTTGCCTCATAGATAGTATGGAGTGTTTTTCTATATGACAATCCCTATTTTATTTTAGATTGGGCTTTGGGTTTTACAGGTATTTCTTGTAGTTGTAATATAATATAGGTATAGATGGTCATACTTGACATTTTCTAGGGATTTTTAAGGGTAATATGACCACATAGACATTTGAAAGGGATTGCTATCTATTAGAGTTTGATAGGTGGTGAGTTACGGATTTCTTCCCTATTTATCAAAACAAGTGGATCATTCTTTCCTTAGTTTGGTTTACTTGTTACTTTTATAATTGAGGCGGTCGATGGGGTTGTTATATAAACTTGTGAACAAGTCATAATCACAATTCATCCAGCTTTTGACAAGTAGGATAGAGTTTTGCTAGTGTTTGTGGTTTTACCATTTTAAGAAGCCAACTGACATGTGCACCAGAAGTCCTAAAAGTCTATCAACCTATTAATAAGTTAACACACTTCTTGGTTGAAATTTTCAAAGGCAAGTCGATATGTATTTGATAGAATAGTAGGAGTTTGACCAACTTGTCTGACAAGTCGTCTAACTTGATGGAGGTTGTAGATGAAAAATTGAACAAGATGGATTTGTCTTTTCCCAAGCACCTCCAATGGTCCATATATATCAAAAATGAGTGTCTATGTTGAGTCTATCATTTTGGTATATAGGAGTAAAAGGAGAATCCAAGGAAGGATTAAACTAGAGTTTTGGAGGAATCGACCCCACTTGGTCTCTAATTGAGTTTTTTTCCCTCAAGTATTTGAATTTTTTTGGTATATAATGATGTTTTTGTTTAGTTATAGTTACAGGATAGTGTATTTGTGCCTTGGCAAGCCTTTCCTTAGTTTGGTGTTAAGGACCCCAATTTATCTCTTCTTTTTCTTCTAGCTTTTATTTTGTCTAGTTTGGACCTTTACAAGTTAAAAGGGGTGGACTGGATGAAGTGTTAGCAATTTTAGTGCTTCTGTCTATGGGAGATCCATCTCAAGGAGTTAAGTGGATGTATAGTGTTTCTTGGTAGTCCTACATGAAATGATGGAGGAAATGCCCAAATCACCTTCTCCTTACGATGTCCATGCTTATCCCTCTTTTACTCTCTTGTATTTCTTTGTTTGGGTAATTGTTTTTGGATATAAATCATCATCAAACCAACGATATGTTTTATAGGGTTGGGGGAAACTATTTCTCTCCTACTTAATAGAAAAAAAAATCCCCAACCTTCCTCTTACCATTTCTCCTCCATTACCACTTGTCATATACTATTTGATAATGACTTTCTCCTTTTGCTCTTGACTAGTCTAACAAATATATATATATATATATATATATATATATATGCTAGCAACTCTCCCTGCGTAAACCATATACCACAAAATAATATCTCCACGATAGAGGTGTATAATTCTCTAAAGTGTGCAACACCATGATCCACTATAACTATTATTACATAGAATCTTGAAGTTCTTTAAGTCACGCATCTTGTAGAAATATCAGCTTTTGTCAAAAGTTATGGAACTATCTATTCTTTTGTGGACCCTTGGGCATGCAGTCATGGAAACAATGCATTTCCCAATGCAATATTGACAATGTTGATAGATGGTATAGCAGTAGAGGACAATTATAGATGACATGAGAACTTGTGTTTATTTGTTAGTTTTTGTGTAATTTTGTTGGAAGTTGTATTGCTAGGTGAGTAGATGAAGACAACCCTCAATTCGTCTGCAAATATTGTTATATTCATTGAATGATGTTTAGTTTATGAATTGACATTAGAACAACACAAAGTATAAAGGTAGTGGAGACCCAAGATAGATTGGTTATTGAACCATGTATTCGTCTGAGATTGTTGTCTTGGGTATTAGGTAGGCTTACATTGCAAGATATATCTTGAGAAGTTAGTCTATAGGAACTTTCTAGACTAGATCATATCTTGCTCATCAATAACATTGTCATCTTCATTTAGATCCCCTAATCCTATTAAAGTAGCTAGTGTAATGTGAACAAGGAGATTGATGGAATTGGTTTTATTTGTTACAAGGTAGGATAAAATGTTGATCGATCCCCATTGTGTCAATTTTGAAGGGCCTTCCATCAAACTGAAGGTATGGTGCACAACCTTGGTGGTATCAACAGTGGTTGCACATTGGAGTCGACACATTCCTAGCTCTCAAACAGAGGCAAATAAGGCTCTAGTGGATCTTGGGTGCCTTAATAGAGAGAGCCATCATGACCTAAAGAATGGGTTACTTTATAACCAAGACATTTGCTTCTGGATGAGATGAGCATTTGCAAATAAAGCATGAGTTTCCACAAATTTTTAGGGTTTCTTTTGTTTTGGTTGTCCATGGATTCATTGATAGATCACCTAAGGATGACGACTCATGGGGGTTAATACATGACTTTGATGATAAACATATCTTTATGAATATGTGAGGACATGACATTGATTTGAGTGAGAATGTGATGAATACTCAAATCTAGGCTAGCTACATGGGTTTTTTTTCAATTTTGTAGTTGACAACATATGATAGAATGTGAAAGAAGCTTAGCAAAATAATGAGTTGTCTGCTTCAATTTCTCTAAAGTCTAATTGGAAAAACTCATGATCAAAGGTAGATGATTTTTTTTACTTGGATCGTGGCTAAGTTATGTGAACATCATCCCAAGGGAGATCTTGACTCTTAAGACGTGAGCATAAAAGACACAATTCTGATACTTTCAAGCCATCTACTTTAGTTCTAAGAAAGTTTAACAATATTTTGATTATGATCATTAGTCATGTAAATGTCATGCTATTCAAGGATTATGTGGACCTAGAGTGACGAAATCATAGACCCATGTATGAGTAAGATAACGATAAGCATCCACCAAGTACTTCAAGCAAGAATTCATATCATGAACAGAATTTAGGATCATAATGTTGTATAGTGGCCCCCCATTTAGCTCCCACAATGTAAGGGTTTTCTTGACATCCCCTTAAAGGTATTGGCATTGACAAGAAATGGTCCTTATCTTCTCTAGGAGAACTTGATATATCATCGTATATAGGATTTTAGGTTTACCATGATTTAGGTATCAACAAAAACCCATATTTTTTATTTCCAAATCAATTCTAGACATAAGGAAAAGGGTATGTTTGAGTCTATAGATTATCTACTCCTACTAGCACCCTTGCACTCTAATGACTGAAGATCTCTTAAACATGTATGTGTAGATGATATCCTCATGTCATTTGATACATGCCTTGTTCAAGTTAATGAATTTCATTCCATAAGACACACATAAGGTTAAAGTAGATAGAAATTCAACCAATAGCTATGATAGTCATTTTATTCGATCAACATAAACATGGACATAATACAATGCATACATGGATTAAAATATTTGAAACTAATTTATCCACTTGTGGAGTTACCGACGATATGAAGGATAAGAGTCACAAAGCAAGGTTAAGAGCCCTAGATGTGTGTGGTTTCACTATCCAACGCTCACAAAATATGACAAAGGATAACATGTTTCTTCCATTGTCACGGTATCATATCAGGGACAAGAAGTCCAAACACAAAGTTTCCTCGTGCTCACTTAATTGTTCCTTATAAATGTGGGAATATTGCTCAGTCTTAAATATAATTTGACATCTCAAGTCATGTGTGCCAACAACTATTTGGACCACAACTATGGGATTAGAAACGATCATGAGTCAACTTAGTGCTGATTTGAGCGCTCATGAAGTCTCTATAGGGAACTGGATACATCATCTTGATACGTGTGATCAAATCTAATGGGAGAACTATAATGCTCGTTTTGAATGATCAAATCATAGTTCAAATCTCTGATGAACCAATAAGGTCAAACTTGATTGACCGATGAAAATAATTCTTCTTGCAAAGGTAAACATGTCTTGTGAAGTAGAGCAATTCAATAGTAAAAATGCACTCACAGATTTCTCTAATAGCACAAATAACAGTCATGTTATAAGTTTTGATAATTTTATGTGGGGAATATATTATCCAAAGGTCTAAGAGCTCTAGCAATTTTACGGATAATTGCGAATGCTAGTCAAAACTCAAAAACTCACAAAATATTAACGAAAATAATGCTCATACAACCCAACTACATCGCCGTATTATAATTTGATGTGCAAAGGCAACATTATAGTCTCCAAATTGGAATTATCATAGTTGCATATGACTTACTTCTGTACTTTCTAATCATATGTTTCCTGCTTTTTAAATACAGTGGTATTTATGCAGTGTTTATGCTAACATTACCAATAAATTGATATCAAAATTAATAGATACATTCATTAAACTAAATTTTTTTAAGTAAACATCAGCGCCAATTTAACATCATAGAATGGCCCATTATTAGACTCACTCCACTAAACTGACCCAAGAAAAGGTAATGGTAAATACGAGAATATAACAGTTTCAGACGGAACTACAACAAACATGGCACTTGATCTAAAGCCTTACCTACGCCAGTCTTCTCTACAAAAAAACAAAAACAATTTATTAGGATTACTCACTAATTGTAAACCGGGATCGAACCACTCACTCGCAAGCTCACGCAGTGCAAAGCGTATCTGCCTATCTCCCTAAATGGTTAATTTGGGCTACAATAGCTGAGGATGCAAGCGTTACATGAGAAATCATCCATCCCATTGTTTCCACAGTACAGGCAGTAAAGTTTTTGGTAAATTTGATAATTTCCAATGGACAATGAGGAATTCACGCGATGTTTGATAATTTACAATGGACAGTGAGGAATTCACACAACATGTAAATCTTGTGTAAATTTTATTCGACGATGGAGATGAATACAAGAAGTGCATCGTTCCCTCAGTTCTCACGAAATTGCTATATAAGTTGTGGGCACCACCGGGGTGAAGACGTACATTTTGCTGTCATGGGAGGCGACTTGGGCCCCGAAAGAAATTGTAACAACGTCCGGCAGGTTTTCATGCTGCAAATAGACCAAGATATTACAAGGCTGACGTTTGAAATTAATTTCAGGTCTCAGATATAACAATGAAAACAAATAGATTTTCCAAAACCAAGTTCATATCATATGGAAATGTATTAAAAAAATGAAGCCAGAATTACAATATGTTATGACTAAGCTTTTCGTTAAGCCACAATCAGCTATACATTCCAATATCGATTGCTGACATAATCCAACTAACGAAAACCTAGGTCAGAAGGTTACACTGCAAGAGCCTATATCTAAACCTAACCCCAAAATCAAATTCATAATAGATTTAAGCCATATTTAGTACGTGCTTTGTTATGTGCCTTGAAGAAATATGCTGATCCGATTGTAGATTCGGTCTCAAAATTAAATGGATCTTCGTCGACCCCCCGCGGTATGGTACTGTTTATTTTCCGGATCTGAATAGTAATCCGATTAAGGTTCTACATCTATAAATATATACGCCCTGGTTAGGGTTTAGAATCATCATGTATTCTGTTTAGACAGCAGCCGCCGTACTCAGGGTGTACTCTGCCTCTTTCGAGAGCGCTCCTCCTTGTAATCTTTCTCTGATATAGTGAAAATCTCGCCCCCTCCCGTGGAGTAGGTCATCCGATCGAACCACGTAAATTATGTGTTATGGTGCGTGATCGTTCACTTTTCTTCTCGTCTTGTTGTTCCGCCGAACTCGTCATATTCTCTCGTTCGAAATCTTAACATGCTTTTTGGTAAGCAAACAATAAACTAATTCAAAGATCGAACATCATACCTCATGTCTATGGCTGCTAGAAAGCCGATTCTGGCATATCAAGACAATTTAGTACACTCAATACCAGTTCATGAATGGCACTTGGACGTCTAATCAGGTCAACAATATATTACCATTTTTCTCAGGCTTTCAACCTATATTTCAGACTAGCTCACTATGATCCACAAAGTGAGCTTCTTTTTCTACGGTCCTGCATGGGTATCACCAAACTTATGTTCAGTTTACGGACATGTCAACCTACAAACATGAAAGATGCCGCAGCCTACTTTGATAGGGGGCTACGCAGGTCTATTGAGAATATTGTGATATGCGGAGGTCCCTTCTTTAGAGACCTTCAATGGTGGTTGGCTTCCTTACCTATCAAACTTGGTGGTCTGAGTTTGTATTCGGCAACAGAGGCTTCTTCATATGCTTTTGTGGCATCCAGGGTCCAGTCTTGGGTGCTCTAAGATCATATTTTGCGAGACAGTGAGCTATATGGTATGGACTCTGTTTTCGACAATGCTTTCGATTCTCTACGTGTCATGATTCCATCATTTGACCTTAACTGTTTTGCTACTAAGGACATCGTCCCCACTAAAGTTCAAAATGCTTTGACGAGTGTCCTTTTTAGCAAAATTGTTAAGGACATGGATGTTAACTTTGACAAAAAAAACAGTTTTCAGGTGTTTGCAAGCTGAGCACGCTCAAAATTTTCTTCTGGCTATTCCTATTGATAGACTTGGACTGCATATGTCACCAGTAGAGTACTGTACTATCCTCAAGTATAGCCTTATGATCCCTCTTTTTCCGGTTGATGAGACATGTCTTGTTTGTCACAAGGTATGTTTAGATACCTTTGGGGAGCATGTGGTTCATTGCAGGGAGCTCTCAGGCTTTAAGTATAGACATGATCTTGTTAGAGATGTTCTTTATGATGTACTTGGACATGCTGGAGTTGCCGCTAAAAAGGAGGCTATGTGAATTTCTTGACAGATCCACGCGAAGGAAGATCGACACTTAGATCATAGGATGTCCTAATTTTTGGCTGTTCTAGAGGAAAATATGTGTGTGTCTATCTAACAGGAGACTCCCCATTGGTGGGCCTGAAAGATGGAGATTTTTTTTGTGGGTCATGCTACCCTAAAAGCTGTTGCAGCCAAAGTGGTTAAGCACGAGAAAGCGTGCATTGAGAATCAGTATGTTTTTATACCTTCCGGGTTTGATATTTTTGGATTCCTAACATCATGCAGTGGAGCTCCTCAAAAGGGTCCAAAAAGTTACGCACAGTAATGTCATGACCCTTAGGTCTATGGATGTAGTATCTCAGAGGATTGGTTTTGCCATCCAAAAGGAGTTGTGGTGCAACTTGTTGCACGTCTGCCTTCTATTTCATTGTAATTGTCTGCCTTTGACTTTTTACCAAAAGATCTTACCAAATTATGCTAAATAAACTAGAAGAAATATGATAACAAATATTTTGAGGAATAGGGAAGACGTCCACATAGAGCCAGTTGAATTCTAGTTCAAAGATCCTGAAACCCCAAATGGGAAAAATACACCCAAACATATAATTGTCGAAACGGAAAACCAAACATTGAGCTTCGATCAACCAGGGGAGCTGGATTCGCACAAGGTAGCTGGGCTAAATCCAAATGGGCCAGTGAACTTGAAATAGTCACTAGATCACAGAGAACGTGACAACAGAGTAGAAGAAAAGAGGGGAGAAGACCCCAAGATCCACCAAGTACAACCAGCCAGAAGCCAAGTCAGAAGGATGAGCTTGAAGAAGAATATTAGAGGCATTCAAGGGACATATAGAAACCAGAGGTAGAACTCCGTATTCCTTTTTCTTCTTCCTGTCAAACAAAACTCAGGACAGGATTTGGACTGCCTTTGGATTAGATCCTTCCTAACACCCAAGTCCGATCGCGATTGATGCAGAATGACCCCTATTGACCAATATGGTGAAGCCATATCCCACTCCGGAAACCAAACAGTTGGACAGCTCCAAGTTGCAACCAAGCATGTTGTCTCGTTGGAGTTGGAATGAGTCAACCAGATACATCTAGATTGACTAATACGGGAGTTGGAATTAGCTGATCATAGCCGCTTAATTTGGCCAGTAGTATGCCATTAGGCAGATGTTTTTTCCTGCCTAGGCTGCTGAATGGTCCCGCTTTTTGCCGCTTAGGCCACTTTTGGGGATGTTTCTTGCTTTCTTCCCGTTTTGTTGAAAACAACATCCACGTATGCGTAGTTAGTAGTTTCTACTTCATACACATAGTACTTCTCAAAATCTATACAGATAAGAAGTAATGATTCTATAGTCATATATGAATGCTATATTTATATGAGCTGTTTATACTTGTATACTTACATAACTTTTTAGTTAGTATTTATATTGCCAGTTTTCTTACGATGGTGTCTACAATAAATTTATTGTAATGTACAACCTTAGTGTTAAATACTCGTAAGTTAGTACTGTTTCTATAGTGCTTATATTGCAATTTTTCATTTGTATTCAATTATTTAATATATTTTCATAATATATATTACTGTGAGGCATATAATTACTGTTAGATAAATATACTTACTGTTATGTACATTATACTTAATGTTAAATACTTACTATATAGTTGATATCATTAGCCATTAGTTTATATTTAATTATTTAGTATGGTTACAACACATTGTGGTATATTCTATTAATATGAGTAGATTCTTCGATTATGGAGAATGGAGGCGGCATATATTGTATATAGTCCATAGTTAATCAATTTATGTATGCAATTATATATATAGATATATTATAAATTTTATATACAACAAAAATACATTATATATATGCATATGTATGTATATACCCGCTTTTTAGAAGAGTGCCTATTTAAACGTCTGCCTCACGCTTAAGCAGTCACAAGGTCCCGTCAGCACACTTCCCACTTAGCGCTTTCTAAAACATTGTTAACAACTAAGATCACTATTCAAGATGTCATGGATTATGTTTGTTGAGGATCCCTAGCACAAAAAGATTCTCATTTTTTTTGGACTCGACGTTAAACATTTCAACTAAAGTAAACAATGTTGAGTTCCAAGTGTGTGACTTGAATATCTCACCTTCCACAGATCTCTTACAGAAAAATAGGAGGATGATTTGACACCCAGGATATCCCATGTTGCAGTTATGGAGACTGTCTCGGGACATCTATTCCACAATACAACTACCAAGCGATTTCCTGACAATGGACCAGCCCACACCTGCAAACACAGCAAATAAATACATTGATATTAAATGTCAGCTTAAGCCATTAGAAATGAAAATGCCCATCAAACAAAAAAAGTTATAAAAGCCATTGTGGTCTCAGGCTTCATAACAAGTTCGGGAAGATATTGGTAATATGTACTGGTATTAAATAGGCTTTAAACCGCAGGCAAGTTACAAACTAATTGTTAAAGAATCAAGCAATACAGAATACTGGATCCAAGATCACAATGAAGGCAAAGCATTTTAAGAATCCAGAAACCAAACCACCAATACTTGACAAAGAGAAGCAATGAGCCAATGATGCAAGACGAGTCCCACTCTAAAGTCCAAAACCCTTATAAGCTACAGTGCATCTTATTAGGCTTAAGAAGTTCTTTTTACAATTTTGATGTGTCTTAGAACTTATTATCCAACTGTTTTGATGTTAGGACCTGTTAAATTAATAATCCCATGAGTATACTATTAACATATTTCCTTAATATAGGAGTATGTGATTACACAATGTAAGTGCAGGTATGGAGAAATACTCGTCTAAGATGTACACGTATAAGGAAAGTGGAGAAGTTACATGGAAGGAAAAAAGTTATACAAGAGAGAAGTTACACAAAACCTGATTAATATTAACACCTACCTGAAACTCAAGGTGGATCAAAAAAGTGGAGTTTGTGAATAAGCTTGTTGTGATGTGAGGCAGTGTGCGTCTTTGTGAAGAGGTCAGCAACCTGATCTGTCGAGTTTATGACGGGCGACATGATGATGCCTGCTAGATGTTTTCCTCTCAAGAAGTGAAGTCTATGTTTGCATGCTTAATCCTATCATGAAAACTAAACACAGACAATTCTTGTTGCACTGTTGTTGTCATAGAATAGATTTAGCATTAGAAATGATAATTCGTATATCACGTAAAAGCCAATGTACATGTGCTATTTCTTGAATGGTATCACGTATTGTTTTGTACTCTGCTCAGTGGATGAAATAGACAACTTCTTGTTTCTTGCTCCTCCATGAGAGTAAGGAATCAGTACTGAAGCGTCTAGTGGTTGGGCATTCAGCCTAGTCAGCAACAATATATGTGAGCGGGATAAGGTTGCACGATGAGCTCATAAGTAGAGATTGTGAGATTGTTTCATCTGTGTAATGTATGATAAGGAGTACGGAAGCATAGTAAACAAATTGAGGAGCAGATAATAACGGTGACACAAAGCTAACAACACATTGAAGCCCAATGATGCACAAGTATAGTAGTTATCCCACTAGTTGATGATACCTTGTGTGGAATTAGATAGTGGCTCACCATCAGTTGGGTAAAGTTTACATGAAGTTCAAGAGGTGTGTCTAGGTCTTGTAAGTCTATCTTGGTGTGCTCAATAAGATATACAGCATACTTTTGTTGAGAGGTCAAAATTCCTTTCTTCTCGTGGGCAATATCCATGCCTAAAAATTAGTGAAGTTTCCCAAGATCTTTCATCTAAAATTGTTTGGCAAGATCATGGTATAATAAGTTAATTCCTGCTACATCATCTTCTATATTCATATCATCCACATACAGGATCAGAATGACACGTCCTTCTCGTGTATTGCGCACAAACATTGAATACTCATATGAGCTTTGGGTTTAACTTGTACGAGTGATAGCTTGTTTGAAACTTTCAAACCAGGCCATGGGTGCTTGTTTGAGTCCATAACAGGCTTTGCACATAAGACAAACATGAGATCCATGTACTATCAATCCAAGTGGAGCAGCCATGCATAATGTTTCGACAGTTTTCCAAGTAAAAAAAAGCTTTTGAAGGTCCATTTGCTATTTATGGGTTGCTGCAACAGCTAAAAAAAATTTGACAGTGGTCAAGTTAGCAAAATGAGCACATGTCTTTTTTCTAGTCTAAGCATAATCACGAGTGAAGCTCTTAGCAACTAGGCATGTTTTGTATCTTTCAGTCGTGTCATTAGCCTTGTACTCGATCTTGTAAAGCCACTTGCAACTTACAAATGAAGTATATGACGGTAGAGGAACTAGATCCAAAGTGTGGGTGCGCTCAAAGGCCTAGAATCCTTTATGCATAGCCTTCTTCTAGTGCATAGAACCAAAGCTTCCTGATACCAGAAGCTTCTTGACATGAAGATGAAATAGAATTTGTATGAAGAGTGGTGAGGAGACTTACATAATTTAAAGAGTAACAAGTGATCATCGAATGAACATAGTGAGAATTCGGCCGATGTCCACACTAGGGTCTTATTTGACCCACATTGTCAGTAGAAAGGTTTTATACATCGTTGGGACCATAATCATGTGATGTGTCATCTATGATGTATGAGGCTCAACATGGATAGCCTCAGTCCGTATTGGTGATGGTGTGGTAGGAGGCAACATGATAGCCTCAGTCCCTATTGAAGGCTCAACAAGGGTGGCCTCAATCCTAGTGCACAGTTCAACAAGGGTAGTTTCAATCTCAGGATTTGTGGCGATAGTTGTTGTCGTAGTGGATTAATCATGACGGATAGGAACTGTGAAGCAAGGTGTGATTAGTGTTGGTGGAAGTGTAGTAGGAGTATACTCAACAAAGGTTACATGCCTTGCTATGCGCAGACGGTGAGATATAGGGTCAAAACAACGATCCTTTGTGTTCATCACTGTATCGTAGAAGGACACAAAGTGAATGACTGTGCATCAGGTTTGTTTTGCTCGTGTTAAGAAAGAAGGACAAAGCAAGTGCAACAAAAAGTGACCAGCTGGATGTAAGATGGTAGTTGGTTGTAGAGTTTTTCATGTGATGCCCCCCAAAATTTAGATGGGCATGAGATTGATGAGATAAGTGAACGGCTTTGCCCAAAAACTAAGGGAAACATCAGAACTAATGAGCATGACATGAGCTGCTTCAACAACGTGTATATGCTTGCGCTTTGCACCATTCAGTTCATGGGCGTAAAGGCACCACTATTGGAATATGGTGCCTCAGGAATTGAGGATCTCATGCATGGTAGTAGATGTGTACTCCTTGGTGCCTTAGTGCCATCTGCTCGGAACACACAAATGACTTTAGTGTGTTGGGTTTCAATTTTGTTGGTAAGGATTAGTATATGTGTGGAATTTCAGACTTGTTGCACATAAGGTAGACCCATATATATTTTGTGAAATCATCAATAAAAACAACATAATATTAAACTCCACTTCCAGAGGTAATAAGTGTAGGTCCCCAAATATCAGAATGGAAAAAATTTTAAAAAAAAACATTGCTATTTATATTGATTGGGTTTGAAAAAAGAAGAGTTACAACTTTTGCATTGCAAGTCGTGCGCTCTTGTAATTGAGTGTAGGTACAAACTGAACCATGAGCGTCAAACTTAACAAAACGGTTAAAACAACTTAGAGATATATGTCCCAATTTATAATGCCATAAATTAGGTGAGAGCATCACTCTAACAGCGACAGTGTGGGTGGTGTTTGGGATGTAAAGATTGGACACATGTGATAGATCACCGAGTCTAGTTGTAGTCCCAATCTCCTAGCCTAAGTGTGGGTCCTGAATAGAACACCAAGATTTATGAAAAGTGATTTGAATTCTAAAATCCAAAATTTTACCAACAATTTTAACATCAATATTTTGGAATATGCAAAACATTAGACAAAGTGATATTTCCACTAATTAAAGATTGAAGTGTTATGTATCAATAAGAGAGTATGTCTATCCTTTCTATAGGTGTTGCAAAGAGTAGCACTTCCTCAAAATAAAAATAAAAAATGGGTGTCATATGATGTGCATAGTAACAAGTCTCCGAATTTTACGAAAAGTCGGCGATTTTTCACGATGTTATAGGCTCCCGAATATTCATCATTAATACGCCAATCGCCGATTTTTCACGACTTTTCACGATTAATCCCGCTTTTTTGCGATTTATACGATTTTTTCCGATTCTTCATGACTTTTCACGATTTTTCTCTTCTAAGTCGCTTGCTCTTTTTTTACCAAACCATGTACACAAAATTCCTAATACACACTAAACCTCAAACCCCCCATTCCTGCGGACAGTTCATGTTATTACTCAACTATTTTTTACTTCTTTTCCTACTTTTTCACTCACTAAGATTGTATGTCTTGTGGCCGTAACAGTTACATGCATCATATATGTATGTACATACATACATTTATCTATATATATATATACACATACGTACATATATATGTATATACTTATATTGCCGACTTATTCTCGATTATTTCCGAATAGTTGACCGAACTTTGACCGAAATTTATCGATCTTTTCACGACTTCTCTCGATTTTTTCCGAATTCCGATTTTTTCCAGCCAGCCGAAAAGTTGCCGAATCCCGAACTTGTTACTATGATGATGTGTAACACCTAAATTCATGATCCAAGTGTCATAGGATGCACCCATACTTGAGGAAGATAAAGATGAAGCTATGCCTCCAATGCTTGAAGACGTGGAGGTGCCACTTCATGATTTAGCATAGTATGGTTGTGATCTCAGTGGAAAAGGGAGTTGCTTTGTCACTCCCATTAGCTATAGCAATGGTGTTTCTTGTAGTTGGCGCAATAGTTTACTTGATTTTTTCCTTTTATTCTTGATAAAGCGTTGATGAAGCTTGAAACATCTCGTTTTCAAATTGTCTTTTCTAAAAAGGTGTACACATAAGATGGTAATGATATTTTGTCCTTGTAGCAATAGTAGTTACAACTTGCAAGGTCACGTCAACGCTAGATCTAACTCGAGGCGGGTTTTGTATTAGTGGTGCAGCTCGAAAACACAGATACAAGTTCATCTGCTGTGGAATTTTGTCCTTACAGCAATAGCAGTTGCAACTTGCAAGGCCATGTCAGCGCTAGATGTAACTGGAGGTGAATTGTGCATTAGTGGTGCAGCTTGACAACACGGATACGAGTTCATCCGCCACCAGTTCAGGAATCATGGATTTCAGAGAAGGTGTGACTGATTGTTGTGTGATGTTGGTCACACACAATTTAAACTTCCAGGTGAAGTGCCACAAGGAATTGATACATCTAGAATTGCCTCTTGTGTTATACATAGGAAGCATAGATTCTCCAAAATAGGTGTTGTTCATGTACCAGATACGTATTGGATACTAGTATTGCTTTGATACACTTGGATACGTTTTGGATACTTCTTCAAACATATCCAGTTTTCTTTTCATGTTGTAAAGAGTGGATACTTTTTGGATGCATTTTGGATACGTTGTGGATACGGCCCGACCCACTTATATAAATACAGAGTCATACATAAATCTAATTATGTTTCAATATGTGCCTAGTCTTACTTTAACATGGGTGTTTTGGAATACCACAAAAATCAATGTATATGATCATTACAGATCTAGGCAACACTATTCTGTAAACCAAGCTGACATTCTAATAGAACTATTGTTAGTTAGTTTCTAATAGTGACTTATCGTTACTTCTTGTTAGTAACATAATGATAGTAACTGTTAAATAGTGTTTTTATTTAGCTCTTTATATTCACTTGCTATTTCACTATTCTATGTGGACCTATATGTAATTGTTCTTTCTATAAATATACGGGGTACACACATTGCGCACCCTAACCCTTACAGACAAATCAAGATGGTACCAGAGCAAGTTATCTAGCCGCCGCCCACCCGACAGCCGCCGCCCACCCTCTCTCTCTCCGGCACCCCCCCCCCTCATGCGGCCCGCCCGACGGCTACTACTGTCGCGTCTCCAGTCCGTCGCTGTGCGGCCGGCTGCTTCGCCAGCGGTCCACCCCGTGCGGGCCTGGCTTGCTAGTGCCGCTCGCACTGCTCCTTGCCGTCGCCGGCTGTCCGTCTTGAGGGTCTCCGGAGCCTTCCTCCTCTCTGCCCGCATCGGCCCTTGAGCCGTCGGGTTCTTTGCTACGCCTCGGCGTAGTCTTCATGTAAACTGGTCCTTCCAGTTCCTCTTCTTTTCCTGTTGCCGCCTAGCCGGAGGATCTAGGCGGTTCTGACTTAGCTGTTGTTTCTTGCTATTGGACTCGGTCTCGATCATGGCTTCCTCCCATGATGATTTTCGTCGTCAGGTGACCACTGTGAAGTTGGATGGGCGCAACTATCAACACTGGGTCTGCTCCATGGAGATCTTTGCAAAATCCCAAGCACTCCCATCTGACTCGGGATCCGCCTCCTGCTCCGCCCAGTACTGCCGAGTCCAAGGACAAAAAGATCTGCGATGATTGGGTCAAGGATGACTCTACTATGATGACATGGATCCTAAACAACAGTGAAACTCGCATTAGCGTTACTGTACTTTGTCTCCCAACTGCCAAAGAGATGTGGGATCAACTGGCCAGTACCTACTCACACAACAACAGTCCGAAGAAGGTGTTTGACCTGAACAAACAGCTAACCCGCTTCCATTTCACCGGGCTCGATATTGCTGACTATTTTTCAACTTTCAAAGGCGTCTGGGTGGAACTTGAGAATCTTCACCCGCTATCTACCGACTTAGCCACTGTGCAGCGACAACGGCAGGAACTCCAGGTTGTCCAGTTCTTATGTGGACTTCCGGACTCATATGCTGGAGTGATTGACCAGATCCTTGCCAGTGATCTACTACCGACGTTGGAGAGTGCTTTTCGGCGTCTTCAACGATTGTCGTCTTCCTCGTCAGATTTGCCTTCTGATATTGGTGACACTACTGCTCTTGCGTCTATGTCTAGCCGAGGTCGTGCTAGGGGTCGCGGTCGACCTCCGGACAACCGAGGATGCGGGTCCCTTGGTCGTGGATCCCTTGGTCGTGGCTCATATGTTGATGTCTCTGGAGGTGTCGCAACTCAGCGGTATTGTGACTTTTGTGGTCACACTAACCACACTGAAGACAAATACTTGAAGAAACATGGCACACCTACGTAGGCCAATGTTGCGTCTGAGGGTGCTTCTCAGACGCCTCCTGCTACTACCTCTAGTTCCTCCACTGTTGAGTTCATCCGCTCTGAGGTGGAACGTCTCCTGCTAGAAAAGACCGGTGCTTCCTCTTCTTCTGTTGCTGAATCTAGAGCTCACGCTGCAACTTACACTGGTTGTGATTCTGCCTTTCTGAGTGCTCCCTCTTCTAGTACTGGTAATACCAAATGGCTGATTGATTCTGGAGGTTCTTCACATATCTCTGACAATCGTTCTCTTTTTACTAAACTGTCTAAACATTGCCCTAAATTTGTTGTTATGCTTGCTGACAGATCCAAATCTGTTGTGTCTGGAATTGGTGATATCTGTGCTCAATTTTCCGCTAAACTTGTTATCTGTCAGTAAAATTGTACGTAATATGAACTGCAGTCTGACCTTTGTACCGAGTACTTGTGTTTTTCAGGACCTTCGCACGAGGATGAAGATTGGTGGGGGGCATGAAGGACTTGACGAACTCTACTAGGATGATTTGAAACAGATTGGCACTACATCTCTAGCTTCAGCATTATCTTCTTATGTTTCTGCATTACAATGGCATTATAGACTTGGGCATCCATCAATTGATAAATTAAAACATGTTATTTCTGGTATAGGAACACACAATTTTCAGTGCGAGTCATGCCAAGTAGGCAAACAGTCCAAAACTGTATTTCCTAAAAAATCTCATATTTGTAGAAAAAGTATTTTTGATTTAGTTCATGCTGATGTATGGGGTCATTGCCATGTTCCAAGTTTGTCGAGCAACAAATACTTTATTTTATTCATTGATGATTACTCCCGTGCTACCTGGTTGCTTTTTTATGGAAGATAGATTACAAGTCTTGCCTACTATTAAGTTCTTCTTTGCTAAAATTAAAACCCAATTTTCTATGCCTATTAAAATCATGCGTACTGATAATGCCTTGGAGTTTGTTCAAGAAAATGTTAAATTATTTTGTCTTTCTGTGGGTACCATTCATCAGACATCCTGTGTTTACACACCCCAACATAACAGTGTTGCTGAAAGAAAAAATAGGCATTTACTTGAAGTTACTAGAACACTCATGTTGTATTCTAATGTTCCAAGGCATTTTTGGCCAGAAGCGATTCTCACTGCCTGTTTTCTGATAAATCGCATGCCTTCGTCTTTTATTGGGAATAAAATTCTTGTACAAGTGCTACAACCTCATCTTCCTCTTTTCTCTGTCCCTCCAAGGATTTTTGGGTCAACTTGTTTTGTTCGTTTGTTTGGGCCGACTCTGGACAAATTGTCACCTTGAGCTGAAAAATGTATTTTTCTGGGATATTCACGGACTCAGAAAGGATATTGTTGCTATAGTCCTGTTACTAAGAAGTGGTTCACGAGCAATGATGTGGTTTTCTTTGAGGACACTCCGTACTACTCTACTAGGGGAACACGTTGAGTTCAGATCTCATTTCAGTGCTTCTGCCCATTATTAGTGATTCCCCATCTGCTTTGCAGCCTTCTGAGACTACGTCTCCTCTTATTGTTTACCAACGCAGGAATCGGCCGCCGGAGTCTACTCCTGCTCAAGACCCCCCCATAAAAAACCAATCTTCTCCTTCAGAAGGTCCTGCACCTGCCGAGGTAACTTCTGATCTAGATTTACCTATTGCCATAGTTTTAAAAAGCGGTATGTGTTATGCGTGCAAAGAGGTTACCTTATAGGGTATATGCAGTATGCGGGATTATATGCGGAAGTATATGCATTTATATTTTTTAATAATTAATTAGTATATATAAAGAATCACACAATTGCATATTTAATTTGTACATTACATATTTAGACCCTAAAATTTGAGATAGATTCAAATATAAAGTTTCAATGAAAAGTAAATCCCCACTTAGAATGCATTCTACAATCATTAAAATATAACCTCCAATGATGCACACACAAAAACAGAAGTACATAACAATCAACACTAACCAAATCGTATAAAAAATGCCTGCATGTCCTAGAGGTCCAAAATAATAAACATTAAATAAGCATGTGTCTCATGTGCAAAATACAACAAAATAGTACATGAAGAGAATATTATTAATAATAATATAATCTAATTTGGACCGAGATAACAAATGTCAATCTAAAAATTGCCGACTAATCGGCCTTTTAAGCGGCTAAGTATATGTGGGCCGCTTATGCGGCCCGTGCGGCCTTTTTTTGAAATACTGCCTATTGCTCTCAGGAAAGGCACTCAATCATGTACCTCTCATAATATTGCTAACTATGCTTCTACTGCACACCTGAGTGTCCATGTTAGTAATTTTGTTGTTGCTCTTTCTGTTGTTTTTGTCCCTAAAAATGTTCATGATGCGTTACAAAGTACCGCTTGGACACATGCCATGACTGAGGAGATGACTGCTCTGACTGACAAAGGTACCTGGGATTTGGTTGATCCTCTGTATGATTGCAAGCCTGTTGGATGTCGTTGGGTGTACACTGTCAAGTATCATCCTGATGGAACTGTTGAACGTTTGAAGGTCCGCCTCGTGGCAAAAGGGTACACTCAGACTTATGGTATTGATTACTTTGAAACTTTTTCTCCTGTTGCCAGGCTAAATTCTGTGTGGGTTCTACTCTCTGTGGCAATCAATCTGGATTGGCCCCTTATCCAGCTGGATGTCAAGAATGCCTTTCTTTATGGTGATCTCCACGAGGAAGTCTATATGGAGGTTTGTTACTCAGGGGGGTCACACAAAGTTTGTCGCCTCAAAAAGTCTATTTATGGACTCAAGTAGAGTCGACATGCCTGGTTTGATAAACTGAGCAAGATTCTGTCTACCAATGGCTTCCTCATGTTGATCACTTTGTTTTTATGAAGAAGACCTCTAGTATTGTGGTTCTAATTGTGTATGTTGATGATATTATTTTATCTGGCAGTGATCTCTCTGAAATTCATGCTACTTATGCAAGCACTTTGTCACTAAAAATCTGGGAAAGTTGAGATACTTTCTGGGGATTGAAGTTTCCAGGACTGTTAATGCTCTTGTATCTCAAAGAAAATATGTTCTTGATCTTCTACAGGAGACTGGAATGATTGGAGCTCAAACCACTGATATACCCCTAGATCCTAATGTAAATTGGGATGATGATGATGAATCTCCCTTGTATCCTGACATTAAAAGATACAGGAGACTGGTTGGAAAACTAATCTATTTGACTGTCACTAGAGCTGATATTTCTACCGATGTTGGTCTTGTTAGCAGGTATCTTGACAAGCCTAGACAGTGTCACTGGGAAGCACTATGTCATATCCTGAGATATCTGAAGAAATCTCCTGGTAAAGGCCTTTTCTATAAGAAACATGGTCATTGCTCTCTTAAAGGCTACTATGATTCTGACTATGCTGGAAGTAAGATAGATAGGAAATCTACTTCCAGTTACTGTACTTTTGTGGGTGGAAATCTTATTACCTAGAGGAGCAAGAAGAAGAATGTTGTTGCTCGATCTAGTGCTGAGGCTGAGCACCGGGCTATGGCTCATACAATGTGTGAACTTTTGTGGGTATAGTCTCTTCTAAAAGAACTTGATGTGGGATATTCTACTCCTATTCCCATGCATTGTGATAATAAAGCAGCTATTTTTATTGCAAATAATCTTGTGTTTCGTGAGCGGACCAAGCACATTGAAGTTGACTGCCACTTTATCAGAGTAGCTATTCTGACTGGTCGTATTTGCTCTCCTTTTACCCGCTCAGAAGATCAATTTGTTGATATCTTCACAAAGCTGCTAGCCAAGAAACATTCCAGTTCTCTTATGGACAAGTTGGGCATGATTGATATCTATGCTCCAACTCGAGGGGGAGTGTTAAATAATGTTTTTATTTAGCTCTTTATATTCACTTGTTATTTCACTATTCTATGTGGACCTATATGTAATTGTTCTTTCTATAAATATATGGGGTACACACATTGTGCACCCTAACCCTTACAGACAAATCAAGAGTAACTTACTGTTACTAAATCTTTACACTGTCCTGGTAACTCAATGTCAGTTCTAATTTTTCTAGAACTCTGTTTCAGAAATTAAAATTCAAACGTGGAACTACAATGAAGTAATGTTGAATGTTAATTATACATCATAGATGCACTACATTTTTAAACTTAGTCATTCAAACAAATCTCTTGTACACTATGAATCGAATGTATGGCAGTGGCCATATTAAGTTGACGTCATCAATTCATTAGAGTGGTAGTTGTTAAAATTTTGATCCATTATAATGCTAATTCAATATCTTGTATTATGTTGCTAAGAATAACTCTTATAGTCTCACTCTTGTCAAAATTATCAAATCTTTATGTCGTCTGGTTCTTGGGTTTTTTTGCTTATGAATCATATAATCCATTTCCTTGAACTATATCTTTGTTTCTGCCTTGTGGTATCCAATCAACACTAATCATTCTATCTCTATTTATCTCTTTTATTAGTGGACACATGTTTCACAACTGAGTGTGATGGATCATACAACTTTACAGATATATATGATTAAATTATCAAAAGCATGAAAGGGTGGCAATAGTGAATACTATGTTAACAAAGAGCGTAAGGGATCATATTCTAGGGCAAAAACATACTTGCTAAAGACTCAATGCAATGGGATCAAAATTTTCCAAAAGTCATTATAGAACATGTAATGGAAATGAAACATGTTGTTCACAAGGTCGAACAAAGATTGAAAAATGTCATGTCCAAGACGAACCCTTTTCATGTATATGAAATTAGATTGTCTTCACTCGTATTTTTATGAATTAAACATTTATATATAGGTTAATATATATATATATATATATATGTGTGTGTGTGCGTGCGTGTGTGTGTGCGTGAGTGCGTGTGTCAGTTGTCATACTCGTATCCTAAATTTTCAAAAATCATTGCATCTTGTACCCGTGCATGTACCTGTATTTGTATCCTTATCACCATTAGTGTTTGTATCCATGCGTCATAAAGTGACACACAAGTAGAATAGACGGTATGTTTATGTTGCCTAGAAGCCAAAGGGCACACATATGGTCATAGAATTCAGAGATAGAGATATCAGCTTGTGTTGCATGTGCTTCCTCCATCGCAGGTTGAACTTTTTGATCATCGTTTGATTGGGTAAACTGACTCTCAAGGTTGGCTCATGCGGAAGCAACAATGGTGTGTTCTTCAATGACTATGTCACAGAGGTCAATGTCAACAAAGTTGATGAGGTAGACCATGATTTGTACATCACAAATCCGCCACTTTGTGAATTAAAGTTTGTTGACAGCACCCTCCTTTTTCTCACCCTTTTTATCTGATAGAATTTGTTGTGAATGAGTACAAGATGGATCCATGTAAGAGAGAACGTGGTGCATGAGGAGATCACCACAATCAATTACCCGCCATAGCTGCAAGTCTTTGACAGTGTGAAGAAGAATTCCCAATGCATGGTGTTAGAGGAAGTTGGTATTGGTATTGGTATTGTTGGTTTCCATTGTGAAACAGTAGTAGAGGGAAGATGCGTGGGGGCTACTGTGGGAACAGACATGCTGCGGATGGCGACAACAGCAGAAAAGACGAGAGGCCTGGCATTGAGTGCAGATTTTGGTAGAAGAGTATTGCTATTAGAGACGGTGTAGGACGACAAGGTTAAAGACCAAGCATCGTCAATCCAGCCTTTGCAATGACGGCTAGTTTTTCCAAACTGCTAGGTTTTGACGGGAGAAAGGGAAGGGATCTTAACCCTAACTTGGTTTTGGTTCCATGTTAAATTAATAATACCATGAGTAATCTATTAACATATCTCCCTTGAATAGAAGTATGTGACTACATGGTGTAAGCAGGTATAAGGAAATACACGACTAAGATGTACATGTATAAGGAAGGTAGAGAAGTTACAAGAAAGAAGAGAAGATATGAAGCAGAGACGTTATAGCAAAGGAGAGAAATTATACGGGAAGGGCAGAAATAATAGGGAAACGAGTTACTATTAACATGACCTAAGTGTAATTTCAAAAACTTATTTGTATCTTCCAAGTTTTATAAATTTACCTAGTTGTTAATCAGGTGCCTGGACACGATGGTTGTGACTGTGATGACTCCAGTTTTTTGGTATAAACTCAGGTTGTCCGGGCAGAAAGGTGCGGTTATTATTGATTATTTTTACCATCACCCTACCTGAATACAAGTTGACCAATAGCCCTCTATTGGATGATTGGAGATAGTACTCTTACAATGCAGCTACTTGTGCCCAACACATGGACAATTCAAATGCTTCAAATGAGTTCAGAGAGACCATACATGACACCACATTATTACATTAACCTATAAATAACCATGTGAGGGAGTATCCTTGTTATATTAAGAAAAAAAAAAGATGAGTGTGATCACAAGAAAATGACCGATGAAGAAAGACAAACTTACAAATAACCTATCTAGAAATGAAACTAATAAGCAGAGAACTATATGAATACTTCTAAAATTCTCATTCAAGCTGCAACATATTAAAATATGACTTAGCTCATTATAATTGGTAACTAAAGTGAAAGGAAACAAATACAAATCCTTGAGAATAGTATTAGTGCACTCATGACAAGATCGTAGGTAGAATTCATTTGCATCTTGTCTCTAGATGAAATTGGCACTTTCATTGCCAACTGGACAAGAGATGGTTGAATTACTCTTGTCATCTTCACCGAGACAAATAGGATTGTACCTTTTCTTCCTTCTTAGAAAGAGGTTATTGATATGGTCAATGTCATAATAGATTCATAAGCTACCAAAAAATGTATACTTTGCACAAAAAATGCTTGAGTTGAGGCTGCGAGAGATTGAAAATAAATAAAAGTTTAAAAACAGCCACATAGGAAAGGTGGCTTCTCAGGCACAATCCTTCAAATATGGAAGTGTTGCTGACTATGATCACGGATACAGATTCGTGTGCGGGTGCGGGGATACGACAATTTTTTAAAATAGTAGGATATGGGTACAACGTAGATACGGAAATTTTATTTATGTTTATAAATACTAATTATTTTTACAAAAATAGATTAAGACAATCCAATTTCATTCTCAAATCACAATATATCAGGGGGAGTCTAGAGCATGGTGTAGGACTTCGACTTCGTGTCGACTTCGCTAGGTATGGAAGTGGAAGTTTGTGGAAACGTCGAGGAAGTTTCGAGGAAGTTCAGACAAACTTCGATAAACATTGGTAATACATTGATGCCATTTTGAAAGAGAATGAAACAATTTCAAAGAGAACATCGAAGGAAAACTTATAATCGTTGTTAGGACTTGGAATTCTACCTTAAACATGCCAATAATAACATAAAATCACGAGTTCACAACGCCAAAACAAGATTCACAAGTCACAAAGTAGATTATAGAAATGTCGACAGTAAATTAAGTACCAAATAGTAAGGCTAACAGCTTTCTTCTTAAATTCCAAGCACAAAGGGTGCCTTATCCAAGCTCCAACACTCAAAAGAGTCAAGACACCAAGTTCCTAGCACATACCACTCTTCAATTCACTAAGGAGTGAAGTAAGAGATCAATTCAGGCACTCCTACTTAAATAAAACTCAAAGAGGACACTTGAGTGGACTAACTATGGACATCTAAATGTTGGCTTGCTGTCGCCAACATCGGGGATTTATCAACAACATCGACAACATTTTAACAGAAATGAACCGGAAAAACCAACATCGCCAATGTTGGGAAAAAATTGGGTCGACATTGTGACCAAGTTGACTTATCAAGTTTGACTTCGCCACCCGTCGATGTTGACAACATCAGTGAAATGTTGTCGATATTTGGATCCATGATCTATAACAGAAAGAAGATCCTGAAAAACACAACTGGAAGGGTTAATGTAATGGAGCACTTAAGGCTCTTCACAGTTTTACTAACAGAAAGAAGATTAACAGAAAATCTCAGAACATATAAGACAGACAGACAGATTGCAGATGCATATTTCAAAATAAAGGAATTGTCCTAATGCCATCGACAGCCGTTTGAGAGCCATCGACTACCGTCACTGAAGGAAGACAGGTGGATCTTGTTAGAGCAGAAAATATATTAGAGTTACCAGCCATATGGATTGAAGCACCAGAGTCAATGCACCATTTATTTTTACCAGTAGATGGAGCAACAAGCAAGGCAGACAAACCGGCCTCTGAAGTTGAGGGTAGGTTGGACATGCGCTCTTGGAAGAGCTTCTCGAACTCGGACTAGAGCCAGGCAGCAGAGGGTTGAGCGGGTGGGTGGCCAGTAGCAGCAAAATCCTCACTCATATCAAAGGTGACTTGATTAGCCCAAGCAGGCTTTCCATGTTTGATCCAGCACCGGTCTTCATTATGGTTATCACAGCCACAGAAATTGCATAAGCGAGGGCGAACGGGCTGATTGTAACCTTAGGTAGTTGAAGAGGTACGGTCCGAGGTAGGAGGGTGACGTCCACCACGGCCACGTCCGTGACTAGAATCAACAGTACGTATAGCAAGAGCAGGGTGTTCAAAAGCAGGAATAGAAGTCACGGATGGTAAACGTTGAACACGTTCAAGCACATCTCTAAGTGTAGGCAGGGGGTCACTAGAGAGGATTTGATCAAGAACTCCAGAAAACAAGGGATCCCGGCGAGAAACTAGAAGAGTTGAAGTTCATTGCGTTGTCTTTGAGCTTCCTTGATATCAACAACAAAAGATGGTAGATCTTGTATTCATTCCAGAGAGCAGAGCACTGATTGTAGTAATCTTCAATTGACGCATCAATCGAGAATTCCTTCTTTGCCAGGTTCTTGAAAAACTCAAACACCTTCTTGGCATTTTGCTAATGGGAGTAGACATGGGAAAGTTGATCCCACATGGCCTTGGCATCATGGAGGCAGAGTAGAAACTGACTAATCCGCGACTTGGTGCTATTAACAATCCAAGACATAACACCCGAGTCATCTTTACTCCATTGTGCATAAGCTTCCTTGGTTTTTTCATCTGTCGAGGCTTCAGGAGTAGGCAGAGAGTCGGTTGTGATATGTGAGTAGCGACCTTGCGTTTTCACATATAGAATAAAAGGAGAAGACCAGAGGTGATAATTGGAGCCATCAAGTTTCATCGTGGTGACACACAGAGAACGAGGAGGCTCAGTAGATGCCATAATGGACATATCAGTAGGCGGAGTAGACAGAAACAACCGATATCAGAAGACAGCAGAAGCCGGAAGGTAGGAGAGAGCCAGAGAGCCTTTGTGCACAGGTAGAGGTCAGCCAAAATCAATAGATCTGATAAAACCCGCAACGGGACAGAATTGGAGAGCAGTAGATCTGACGCATCAGATTGCAGAAACCCACAAACAAGGGGCAGTATAGATTGTAGATAGACCTAAGCCATCATAGGGAGAGATCTACTCCACCATGAGGTGCATGGAAGAAAGAGGCGTAGCCCGTTTAGTCCATCAACATGCAATACTGGAAAAGACACCGGAAGACGTAGGATGGAGGAGATGGAAGAGATTAGTGATATGATGGAGACAAGGGGGAAAGATGGTGGGGGAGGTGGGGAGGAGGAGATGAGGGGATGTTGGGGGGAGATGAGGCGGTGGTCTGTGGTTGTGGAGAGGAGAGGCAGCGGCTGAAAGGGGGGGTGGTGGCGACAGCTTGGGTAGGGGAAGGGGGTGGCAGCGGGTTGTTGGGGAGGAGGCGGCGGGAGGGTCGGATGGTGGAGGTGGGGTGGAGGGGAGAGGAAGGGCGGTGGGAAGGGTAGGGAAGGAGGGGCGTGAGGCGGCGGGAAACAGGGTTGAGAGGGGGAAGTTGGCGATGGATAGGGGGCGGCTAGGTTTAGGTTGGGAGGGGAAGCATTAGGGTGGAGAGGTCTAGGAGGGATCGTAGCCGCCTGATACCATATAGAGAATAGAGTCTTTTCTAGTGAGTAAAAAGGAGTACAATGCCTTCTCTTTTATAGGACAAGAGAATAAAACAATACCACAGCTAGGCAATATGGGATAAATAACACAAGTAACAAGTAACACAAATAGCACAAGAAATTAGTAAATATAACATATCTCTTTAGTCTAGAGTTGGGGAGACACATGGTTTTAGGATTTTGAGGGATCATGTGAGTGGGGTGCTCCCTTGGCTGCTAAATGAGTTGACCGTATTCGAATTGTATTGAGATCGTATCCTACCAATAAAAAAAATTGAATATGGCTTAAGAAGTATCTAGTATGTATTCTAGAGTACCTACTGAGTATCGGTATTAGATATGTACATGGTATTGGTAGGACACCTATTTTGGAGTACCGGTTCTTCATAGGGAAAGACAAAGCATGGCGATGCAATGTTTACCTTTAAAGGAGATGAAATAGATATTGTCTAAATAAAATTCTAGAATAACAGATCTAGTCGTCAAAATAAAAAGCACGTTAACCAACAATACTAAACTGAAGTCTTTCAAAGAATGTGGAGGACATCAATGTGCATAAAACTTGCAACTCGCCAAGAAAAAGCATTCACAAGTACCATGTAAAGGTGAATGACCTTGTTTGCAACAAAGAACAAGTAAAAATGCAAGATTAAACATGGAAATTCATTTAAAAAGAGAAATTCCAAGAATGGAGGTAGAAACAATAAAGAGAAGAAGGAAGATGGCATTTAGAAAAGGAAATGGTGACTAACCTCAAACTGACTTCAAGGGAGCAACTGTCACAGCATCGCTACCAGCTTCTACTTAGCAGAGAGGGTTGAGATAGGAGTTGGTGTCTAGCTTCTGATTGAGTCAGGCCATACCTAGTTTTATTTATATTTTCACCAGCTGGATACGGATTAAGAGTATCCGGTACGTATCCTGGAGTATTCACAAAGTATTGGTATCCAACACGGGTACGACGCCTGTTTTGGAGTATCTGTGCTTCATAGGTTGTTGAGCATCATCCACTAGAGTAGAGTAAGCAGTCAGCTTCAGTTTGCAACTTGGAGACAAAGATGTGATTGGAGCACGGTGCAGGAACTGTTAAGGAGAACAATAACATAGAGATAGTAGATGATTGCACCCAACAAGGTTTCTAGGTTCGAGATGTCTACTTAGCTATTACGCCTCATTAGGGAGATTCTAGAGTAGCAACAACATAAGCTAGATCAACCATTTTGCACAAGGTGGAAGTTGATACACATAAAATGTTTTTTTTGTTCAGTATAGTGTCATTGAATAGAAAAATGATCATTACTGCATATCTCTTCATTCATATATCACTAAACAAAAAAAAAATACTTGCTTATACATCAATTTCATCACCTTTTAGAAGTAACTTTGTAATAATTGGATTGTATATATTTGTTATACTTATAGTCACATGATTATTGCAAGAATTGCAGATTTTACTGATAAATAGTCGATGCATCCACCTTATGGTCCATGCTATCAACTTCATTGCCCTCGAGACACATCCATGAAGTCCCCAGGGTCGATGCATCGACCCCAAGGTCGATAGCACCGACCTAGATAGAAGAAATCAGATCTCTCCATCCATGAAGGTCGATGCATCAAACTGGAAGTCCATAGCATCGACCCTGAACAGAAAATTTGCAAAAATCGACTTGACATTATCCTATAACGCAATCAAAAGTGGGAAAAGACCCTGCTTAGTACCTAATGATGATCTTGGAGTGGCATGACGCATTATCCACATTGCTTGACTACCAGAAGCGAAGGAGATGGAGAGAAGAGCCCCCTAACGCCCACGTAGCAACCATAGGTGGATTCTGCTGGTTTAAGCAAATCAAAGACACACAAACGTTGTTGCTTTGGGTTCTACACCATGATTCTTCTCTTTTCTCATTCTTTCACCATATATGTCATTCTCTCTTGTCCTGAGATGCATAATGCATAATAAATTCATGAGGAACAAGCCCCTCTTTCTCTATGATCCGAGAGTACCTTGGCATGAAACTACTGTCATGGTGAATGTTCTAAATTTTATTTATGTATTGATATGCTTTGAATTTTATGAATGGAAGGTTTCTTCGTTGAATATGGTTGGCCATCTTATTTGATGTGTTAGATAGGACTCATTGTTGTAAGATGTATTTTATCAAATTTTCTTCATGAACACACATTCACATGAAAGTAGCCCTATGTGTGTGAAGCTTTTGTCATTGTTGAATATTTCTTAATGGATTTACTTGTGTATGAATGCCATAGAAGTAGGGTTCATTGTTTCTAGATACTGTATTACAACCTGGAAGGGTTTAGTACTGTCATGCAACACCTATCTAAACAAGCAATATCAATATGGAATGAGTCGATTAAATATTACAATAGTGGGCTGCTGTAGTGAATATGGTATTCTAAAGATTTCCTAGCCTTGTTATTCAATCCAACCTAAAATTCTTAGTTTTCTAAGGCAGTTAAGAATCAACTCTTTTCAGTGGCCTAGCTGATCAGTGATAATAGAGCAGTCTCTCGTGACTCCAATTTCTCATGAGATAAAAAACGGGGGCCTCAAAAGGCCATATATTACTTGACTGTGTTCTTACATTTGCGCATACAGTTTAAGCATGCCGGAATCTAAAAGCTAGCAGGTGCTTGGTGTCATTGTGAAAAAGGAAGAGAAGTCCAACATTAGAATGGGCCATGGGAAGCAAAACCTACAGTGACAGTTAAATGCAATTTCTTCAATGGCACATGTTAGAGAGTTTGTTTTATTATGCTATTAGTAGCTTTGTTATATGGGCCTAAGTGTCTTGGCCCATTAGGGTTTAATTGTGTCTTGTACGCTTCCATGTTCTCCTATATATAGGAGCAGGGTTTCTCCTATCTAATACAACGAACAACCGTGTTTTACTTTTTTTAGATGGTATCAGAGCAGCGATCTTGAGCCGCCGCTCTACGTGAGAGAGAGAAAGCAAAGTAGGAGTGTCCCCTTGCGGGCGGCCGCCGCCCTTGGCGGAGCTTGGCTGCCCGCAGGGAATTCTTTTCCTTGTTCTCTGCCACTTTGGTCTTCACATCCCGCTGCTACCTTGCCACTCTCGCTCGCCCACTACTACCTTGCCGCTCCTGCTGGCCTACCGCCGATAACCGGCTACAGCCGCTGCTAGCCACTGCAAACATGTACACTGGGAGCTTCATATTCCAATGACGCCAGCACAAGTGAAGGGCCTGCCGCGTTGCTGCTACTGCTGGGTTTCCGCCTGCTGGACATCCGCCAATTGATCATGTTCCTGTTTCCACCACTAATCTATTCACTGCTGCCAATCCACTTCCCAATCTCCACACCCAACGCCGTCGGCCCCCACTGTCTCCTCTCTGCCTGCGCCCGCCACTACATGTCCATGTGCCGCCTCCAAGCAGGTCGCCGCCCAACTGCCCATCCTAGAACACTTGTCGTTGTCAAGTTGCTACTACAAGCTCTGCCTACCGCCTATTGCCCAGCCGTCGGGCCTGTTATTTTTTGCAGCAGCCATATGCCCGCAACCCATCTACTTCCTGCTACCCGACGCTGCCCACTGCTTCCTACCCAACCGCGGCCACCTACCACTACTCTATCGCACTACCAAACAACCCAATTTTTTTATATCCCTCAATATTTTCTACTGCCCCCCTCCCATATACACTCAAATATTTGTGCTAATCGGATCAATTTTTTAGGCTTATCGGGCCAAACAAATCCCCTTTTCGGGTCGGAGAAAGATCCATTTATTTTTCTATCCGGATCTGCCTATTCGGGTCATTTTGCACCTTGACTCGCATTATTGGTTATTGCCTCCACATATTTGCCTACGCTAAACCTTGCCTCTACCATTGTTTTTGACTCTCCACGCCAACCACTCCTTTACTCTTTCCGTGCTTGGCGTGAGGGGGAGAATAGAGGAGAAAGAGTAGAGGGAAGAGACGAGATGGAGGAGAGATGAAGAAAAAAAGAAAAGAATTATGTTATGCTGCTTCATGCCACATTTACTACTGATATATGGATCTTCTGCTGCTATTTAGTGCTTTTTGTTGCTATTATTGTTTATTCATCATCTACCTCGACTGCTGCTGTGAAGTTGCATACTTGGACGTCATCTTTGCTACTTGTGCTATGATTAGCACACTTTACCTGCTGCTTTGTGCTTTTGCACTTTCTGCTGTCCGGGCTTTATTTGTACGTTGACTTTCTACTCTGTGTACCAACACTCTCTGGACTTTGACGTCTGCTACTGTGATGGATACAGTATGAAGAGGGAAGATGATGAAGACCTTTTTGTTGCTGACTTTACATGGAGGTTCGTCTACTGGAGTTATTTATTTGCTTGCTACTGTGCACATTGGTCTTCTATCTGCCTACGTCGTCGACTCTCTACTGCTGTGCGCCAGCACTCTCTGGCATGTCCGTGTTTTGGAACGTCGACTTTCTGCTACTGTGATCCAGCACTCTCTGGGCTCTGCTACTGTGATCCAGCACTCTCTGGCTACTACGATGACGACTTTGATGAAGACCTTGGTGCCTATTAGCTATTCCATCTTTTGCTCCAGATGATTGTGATGTTGCTTATTTCTGCTCCAGATGATCGAGAAGCTTCTGCAACCTACCTGCTTGCTTGGAGTATCTACTTGAGGGGGAGTTTCTGAGTGTTTGAGTGCTTTAATGTAGTATTGAGGGGGAGAAAAATTTTGTATGGGCTTGGTTTATGTTTTTTTGTTTTGTTTCTTTGTTTTCTAGTTTGACTCTCTGTTTACAAGCTGATTTGGGATTCTCCTAACTTCAGCTTGAGGGGGAGTGTTAGAGAGTCTGTTTTATTATGCTATTAGTAGCTTTGCTATATGGACCTAAGTGTCTTGGCACATTAGGGTTTAATTGTGTCTTGTACGCTTCCCTGTTCTCCTATATATAGGAGCAGGGTTTCTCGTATCTAATACAACGAACAACCGTGTTTTACTTTTTTAAGAGCACATAAGATAAAAGTCTCGGAATAGCACCTGCTCTGATACAATGTTCACAGTTATAAAGAGGTTTAGAATTATCTTAGCAGCAATCATATTCTCATTATAGTACATTTACTAAGAGCTACAACCAGTTCATAAGTAGAATGATGGCTACAAGAAAACAAGTTATAAGGTTAAAGCCTTAAATAAACAACTTAATAAAAGTAAAAGTAATTCGTATCGACTAATTAGAATACAACCATGTTAATGATGATACTGATAAGCTGCTAAATTCTGATATAAACTATGAAATGATTAAATAAACCATTGAGATATCATATCTATATTCTTATTTACCTCAACACTTATACTTATCCAAAAAGAGAGAGGGCCATTATTAGTATATAGACTTTCCTGCGTTTTTACTTAGTCTATTTTTCTCTTTTACTTGTTATTTCTATGTCTTGTTTTATCCCACATTGGTTATATCTAAACCATGTGTCTTTCTTTTGTCTTATAAAAGAGAACTCTTGTACTCTGTTTTAGATCATCTCAATAATAAGACAATTAGTCTCATATTCTAGATGGTATCAGAGCGGGCCGACCCACCCTAGTCTTTTTCCCTTCCCTAACCCTAGCCGCCACCCACCTTCTCCCCTACCCCAGCCGCCGCCCACCTTCTTCCCTTCACACAGCCGCCGCCTGCCTTCTCCAGGCCTGCTGCCGCCGCCCACCTTCTCCCCTTCCTCCCTTTCTTTTTTTCCTTCTTTCTCCTTCACCCCCTAACCCTTCCTCATCCTATCCCTCCCCTAGCCTCCGCCACAGCCCCTTCTTTTCCCTGATCTGCCGCCGGCAGACCCTGCTGCCGCCGCCACCTCTTCATCACTCCACCACCAAAAAAACCACCACCACCCTCTAATCACTAGCCCCTCCATCACCTTTACCCCTCTCCCATACATCCGTGCCCTACGCATATCTATTCTTGTGGCCTAGACAACCACAAGTCCTCTCTTCGGTCTCCGTTCATTTTCCAGAAATTTTACGTACAGCCCGAGCACTTTCCAGATCTGGAACGTTGAAGGCGTAAAAACCAGTTTTCGGTTCTGACTGCCTGCGCCTCATGGTGGAGTAATCTCTTCTCCATGTTGGCGTAGGTTCTGTTTCCTCCTTTCTGCCCTGTGAGGGTTTTCTGAGGTCCATGCCCGGATCTCCTGCCTACTGTTTCTAGTCCATGTGTTGGACTTCTACTGCTGTTTACTACTGCTGCTGACTTCTGCCTGGATCTGTGCCCGTGTTCTTCTCTTCTACTGCTACTGCTTCTATGGCGACTCCAGATTTTCCGCGTACTCTCTGTGTCACTACGGTGAAGTTGGATCATTCCAACTATCATCTATGGGCTGCATCCTTTGAGCTATATGTCAAATCCCAAGGTCGCTACTCTCATCTGACTACCAAGGGCCCTGCTCTACCTGCTGCAGACGCTGACGAGAAAACAAAGCAAGCCTATGATCTCTGGTCCAAAGAGGACTATGGGGTCATGACATGGATGGTCAATAGTGTTGAAGCCAAGATCAGCCAGTCCTTGCTTCGTCTTCAGACTGCCAAAGCAATGTGGGACCAACTTTCCCATGTTTACTCTCACCAGCAAAATCCGAAGAAGGTCTTCGAGATATTCAAACAACTTGCCAAACAAGAGTATTCGGCTACTGTCTCCATTGAAGACTACTACAACTCTTGCTGTGCTCTCTGGGATGAGTTCCAGGTGTATCATCCCCTGACTGCTGATATTGAAGACGTGAACCGACAGCGGAATGAACTTATGTTAGTTCAATTCCTCGCCGGCCTACCTGTGTCTTTCGCTGGTGTTGTGGATCAGTTTCTCTCCAGCGATCCTCTACCTACCCTTCGAGATGTGCTCAAAAGGGTCCAGCGTCTACCTTCTGTAACCCAGTCTGCGCCTGATTCTTCTGATGGAGCAGCTCTCGCTATTCGTTCTGGTGATTCCTTTCGCGGCCGTGGTCGTGGCCGCGGAGGCCGTAGTACTGCACCTGGTCGTGGATCTGGAGCTGAGCCCACTGAGTCTCGTTACTGTACTCATTGCAAGCGCACCAACCATACTGAAGATCATTGTTGGATCAAATATGGCAAAACTGACTGGGCCAATAAAGTGACGTCTGATCAGACTGAACCTGCTCCGCCGACGGCTGACTGGATCCGCTCCGAATTTGAAAAGCTGCTACAAGCTCGTCTGGCGAATTCTACTGAGGATTCCAATACTGGTAGTGCCGCCCTTTTGACTACGACTGGTAAAAACTCCTGGGTGATTGACTCTGGTGCGACTTCTCATATATCTGGCAATCCTGATTTATTCTCTAAACTGCACAAGACTTCTTTTATACCTCCTGTTACTTTAGCTGATGGTTCTAAATCACCTGTTACTGGCATTGGTGATATTTGCTCTATTGGTCGTCTGCCTCTACGTTCCACTCTTTATGTCCCGAAATTTCCTATTAATTTACTCTCTGTCAGTAAAACTGTGAAGAGCCTTCAGTGCTCAATTAAGTTTGATCCGGATGGTGTTTTGTTTCAGGATCTGTGCACGAGGATGACGATTGGTTCAGGCCATGAGGGACCGGATGGACTCTACTACTTGGACGAGCCAAAGACAGCTGCATATTTGACATCATCTGTAGCAGATATCCAGTGGCATTATAGATTGGGACACCCTTCTGTTGCTAAACTAAAAGTCATGTTACCTAATATAGTTAGTTCTGATTTTCATTGTGAGACATGTCAGCTTGGCAAGCAGACTCGTGCTACCTTTTCCAAAAAAATTTGTATCAGTTCTAAAGCACCTTTTGATATTATACATGCTGATGTTTGGGGTCCATGTTCTGTGGCGAGCACTTCTGGTTTTAAATATTTTCTGAGCTTCATTGATGATTTTTCTAGAACAACATGGCTATTTTTGCTTAAAGATAGATCTACTATTCTTGAAAAAATCACTGACTTTTTTGCTGAGATCCGCACTCAATTTGCTAAGCCTATAAAAAAATTTCGCACTGATAATGCGCTGGAATTCATGCAAGCCTCTGTTAGCTCCTTTTGTCGACGTCAGGGCACCATCCACCAAACTTCATGTGCTTATACCCCACAACAAAACGGTGTCGCTGAACGCAAGAATCGTCATCTTCTCGAAGTTGCTCGTACCCTTCTTTTTCACTACCATGTTCCCCAATCTTTTTGGCCCGAGGCGATAGCCACTGCCTGTTATCTTATTAACCGCATGCCATCCTCTGTGCTCGGAAATCAGATTCCTTTTCAGGTTCTGTTTCCCGATGCATCTCTTTTTTCTGTCCCGCCTCGCATATTTGGGAGCACATGTTTTGTTAAGAACCTTCGGCCAGGCCTTACTAAATTGGATCCTAGAGCAACTAAGTGTGTTTTCCTAGGGTACTCTCGCACTCAAAAGGGGTACCGATGCTATGACCCTATTTCTAAAAAGTGGTTTGTATCTGCGGATGTGGTATTTTTTGAGCATATGCCTTTCTATTCTTCGGCTGGTTCTGCGCTCACTTCGGATTTACTAGTGGACACGCCTTTACCTGTGGTGGATGATTTGCCTGATAATTCTGATGCTCCGACTGAAAAGCCACCTCTGAAAGTTTATCACAGAAGACCGAAGCCGACAGCTCCCTCTATGGCCTCTCCATCGTCCTCATCCTCCGTGCCAGATCAAACACCTCCGCAGGTATTTTCTGATCTTGATATTCCTATTAGTCTGAGAAAAGGGACAAGAACGTGCACTATGCATCCGATTGGGAATTTTTGTTCTACTGCTCATCTGGGTGCTAATTTTGCTAACTTCACTGCGGCTCTTTCTGCTATATCTGTTCCTAAAAATGCTGCTCAGGCTCTTAGACATCCTGCATGGCGTCAGGCTATGGAAGAAGAAATGAAGGCCCTTACAGAACGTAATACATGGGCCCTTGTTGATCCACCTGCTGCTTGCTCTCCAATTGGTTGCCGATGGGTCTTCACAGTCAAATACCAGCCCGACGGTACTGTTGAACGGCTGAAGGAGAGACTTGTGGCAAAGGGGTATACACAGACCTATGGGGTCGACTACTTCGAGACTTTCTCTCCAGTGGCACGCCTGAACTCTGTGAGAATTCTTATTTCTGTTGCTATAAATTCTGACTGGCCTCTGTATTAGCTTGATGTCAAGAATGCTTTCCTGTATGGTGACCTTCATGAAGAAGTATACATGTCACAACCCCCCGATTTTGTGTGTCAGGGGGAGTCCTCTAAAGTCTGCAGGCTGAAAAAGGCTATTTATGGCTTGAAACAGAGCCCCAGAGCTTGGTTTGACAAGCTCAGCACTATTCTTCAGAAATTCTCTTTTCGGCGCTCCAAGTCTGATCATTCTGTTTTTGTGAAAAATACTACTGCGGGTATTGTTGTCCTTATTGTTTATGTCGACGACATTATTCTTTCCGGAAGTGATCTTGCTGGTATTCAGTCAACAAAGTGCTATCTGGAGAAACACTTTGTCACCAAGGATCTCGGCTCGCTACGGTATTTTCTTGGGATAGAGGTGTCCAGGTCTTCTTCTGGTCTCTGCTTATCTCAGCGGAAGTATGTTCTGGATCTCCTATCTGAAACTGGTCTTCTAGGTGTTAAACCTGCTAGCACACCTCTGGATCCGAACACCGACTGGGATGATGAGGATTCTCCTGCTTATCCTGACAATCAGCAGTATCGAAGAATGGTTGGTAAACTCATCTATCTTACTGTTACACGGGCTGATATTACTGTTGCGGTTGGACTGGTTAGTCGATACTTGGATAAACCTCGGCAATGCCATTGGGATACTGTCTGCCATATTTTGAAATATCTGAAAAGTTCTCCTGGAAAAGGTCTGCTTTACAAGAAACATGGGCATTGCAAACTCCTTGGCTATTCTGACTCTGATTATGCTGGCAGCAAGGTTGACCGTCGGTCTACTTCTGGCTACTGTACCTTTGTGGGAGGTAACCTTGTCACTTGGCGAAGCAAGAAGCAGTCTGTAGTTGCTCGCTCTAGTGCTGAAGCTGAGTATCGTGCCATGGCACATACTACTTGTGAACTGTTCTAGATTAGGAGCTTGCTGAAGGACTTTGGCATTTCTGATTCGTCTCTTATTCCAATGTATTGTGACAACAAAGCAGCTACCTTCATTGCTAGTAATCCTACTTTCCATGAGCGGACCAAGCACATTGAGGTGGATTGTCATTTCGTTCGCGAAGCTGTTCTATCGGGCCAAATCTCTACTCCCTATATTCATACATCTGATCATGTGGCTGACATCTTCACAAAGATTCTACCAAGGACGAGGTTCACTGCTATGACATCCAATCTGGGCATGCTAGACATCTACGCTCCAGCTTGAGGGGGAGTATTAGTATATAGACTTTCCTGCGTTTTTACTTAGTCTATTTTTCTCTTTTACTTGTTATTTCTATGTCTTGTTTTATCCCACATTGGTTATATCTAAACCATGTGTCTTTCTCTTGTCTTATAAAAGAGAACTCCTGTACTCTGTTTTAGATCATCTCAATAATAAGACAATTAGTCTCATATTCTAGAGCCATCATTTGATATTTGTTGAGAACTTATTTCACACACCTAATTCTGAAAGGGACAAAAGGCGAGGAGCCCCATGTTCACAAATATAGAGATTCATGGTTCAGCAGCCTCGTTGCCCGATATCCATCTAATCCTCTTGCAAACTTCTAGTATGCAACAAGTGAGGAAAAAAAACCTAGGGCCTTCCACCTTCCGGATATTGTCCCTACTCCCTACACTAAAAGATTATAGAAGAAGCCATGTAATTAAGAGGGCAAACCCATACAGGATGTTGTAACCCCCAGAGCCTGTACATTCAGGGTGGCATGCTTGTCCCTCGTACCGGGTGAAGCCTAGACCCGATAAGAGCCAAAGAAATAAAATCTCGGTATCCACATTTCTTCATTAGGTTAACCGCCTCAATCATGAGAGATAGACATGATCCGAAATTTAACCTTATTATAACACAAGTTCCGTCAACAAAAGAACTGAGTACCTGGCTACAACCATTTTCTCCTGCAGCCGACACCTTTCTTCCTTGTACACCAAGTAGATCTACACAATATTTAGAGAAAAAATGGTAAGCAGATAATGTCAAGGTGATTTGTCAATAGTTGTTCTTGTAATTGGGCATTAGACATTTGTGTCGATGCATTACCCTGCTCATAGAATTTTTATTATATGCACTTTCTTGACATCCATTGGCTATAAGAAACAGTCACCATTACAAAAATATTGTTACAAAACATGAGGCAATAACAAAACCCATGCTCGATAGCAACCAATAAATCATAAATGTTGGTTGTTGAATATATGATTAGTATTTCTTGCAAGGAAACCTAGAATACATCAGGTATTCTGAAACAAAACAACCAGATATTCATCCAGGCAACCTTCTGAGTTGCAACTCAGTAGTTCAAAATTCAAATGAGAACCACAACGCTGACCTTGCTTTAGGGCGGATGATGTCATTAATAAACATTTGAGAATAATATAAAATTCAAAAAAAAAGGGTAAGACAGCCAGGAATTCAGGATAAGAAATTAAGAAGATTGTGGAATTCAGTTTGATGATATTTGTACGTTTTTGTTCTCATTTCATTTTTTAGTAATGTAGCAGATTTGGGTTACATTGGTTCACATTCTAACCAGGTCAGGTTCGTCGGTCTAAAAAAGATTTCAGATCCTGCACAACTCGCTATTTTCAGATAAACCAGCACTTTTGCTACTTAAAAGATTGTAAAACCTGCTCAAAATGATGTTCCATTCATATATAACAGATTACTGCAATATAAATGTACAGTAGAGCCTTTAAAGTTAGCGTAGAAATTTTTTTAAATACCAAATGTATCAATACAAGCATGTGAAAGGGCATGCTAAGATGTGGGCTAAACTTATTAGGAGTAAATCTCATATATCCCGTAAGAAGAAACAAGGCAAGAAAGATAACCTTGATTCACTGCAATGACCTCATTATTGCTCAAAAGTTCTAGTGTGTCAGCAGTCATATTTCGAACATCGCAGCCAATCAATAGTGGTGCCTACAGATGTAGACAAGTTTAATTTTGTAAGCATGTTGAGAAGACAATAGGAGCATTAGAACAAATGCAAAAACTTGCAGCAAGTAATTTTGATATAAGAATCAAATTAAAATAGATGGGCCGAGCTCTTAAACAAAAAACAAAAAAAAGAGACGGGTCAAAATGCCCATTTGAAGCGAGGGGCTTAGGAGGGGAATATACTCGTAGTGGTTTGTTTATTATAATCAATGACAAAGACTGGGCAGCCTGGGACGGATTGTGCTATGGTTAAGGCTGTGCATCGAGGCAATGTATATCTCCTGATCCTTCCTAGCGGAAAGGATGGACACGGAACCTGCACTCAAAGAGGTAAAATCCCTAAGAGAGAGAATAGCACAGCATAGAATTCCTTAAGTCACTGGCATGGAGGAGACGGCTCCATGTGAACAGGTTCATTTCTTCTCCTTAAGGTGATGTCGAACCAAATCAACCCCCTGAAATAACGATAAATGACCCAAGCCTACAAATTATTTTTTCTAACCATCATGACATATTTCAGGTAATCACCAGCGTGAAAATCCGTGAAAAACGTTTTGGACATAAACCCCACAGACGGATGTCAATGGGCACCAGAGGTGACCAAAGAGACAGTCACAAAGAGCCTACAGAGTGTCTAACCAAAGGGACAGTCCCTAAGAGCCCACAGAGTTTCTGAGTGCAAGAATGGGATTATACGGATACAGTTACTTCTATTAAAAAAGCACAATGATGAAGAAACAAAAATATTCAATATGATACAGGCACGGTAAAGAAAATTGGAACACAGAAGTAACGAATTTAAGAGTCAGTAACTCTCCAGATAAGAGACCGTGAGCAGTTAGCTTTCATTCCTGTGTGCCTCTGGTTATTTTTTTTCCTTCCATTTTGCAGTATACTTCAATTATACTGCAACAGCCGGTGACTGAGTTTCTTCAGTTAATTGTCAGTATACCACCAGTGATCAATGCATAATTGAATAAACATGAAAAATAAGGGCTTCTTCAGTTAATCGTCACGACTTCAATGTCAGGATACCATCAGTAGCATTGCACAATTGGATAAACATGAAAAATAAGGAATCAGTTTAATGCAACGGTTCTTTGGTACCCAATTGGATAAATACGTTTGTTGGTGCCACGCTAAATAAGGAATTGTTACATAAGTGTTAAGGTTTGGCTCTGTGTACTCATCAGTCCAACTAGTGTATGCTTCCAACAATTTGGTTGTGTGCTCATCATTCCATTTAGTATGTTTGTTTTCAAACAGTCTATTTGCATACTAAGTACAGTCTGCCTATATATTCAGCAGTGTCTATTAATCATTAGCCCAATGAAAAATCAGTGTACTCACACTTTTTAGCTCAGTTTAATTTCTTTTTTGCTTGCTCGCCAGCTTGCCGGAAAGAAGGATCCATGTAGCCGACCCCAACATGGTTGGGATTGAGGCTTAGATGATGATGATGTTGCGAGTGCTATAAAACCACATATTTTGGGTCAATATGCTCATAGGTCCAGCCCCTACGTGTATTCCAGCATTTTGGCATTGCACCCATTGGTCCACTCATTTTCTTTAACAATATATCTGTGTGCTAATTAGCAGCTTGTATGTGGGTTCATCAGTCTAGGGACTTCAGACAGTATGTATTTCAGCAGCCTCCCTGTGTTCTAATCAATTCAATGTGTTCTAACCAATTCAATCTGTCAGTGTGCAATTCAGTCCAGTCTAACTGTATGCTAACAAGTTGGAAGGAGTGAGCTCACTCCCTCTTATTTATAGATAAATTACAAAAGCGTTAATCAACGTCGTTCAAGAAGTGTGCTTCAGTCAAAATTCTTCTTTACCATTTACAATAGCAGTGACTGAGTTTGCTAGCAGACGTTAATTTAACTGCTTGCTTCACATGGCACGTAATTTTTTACTGTAGCAGCCCTAGACATAACGACAGGTATAAGTAAAAGCATGTAAATAATTATATTCATCCAATAAAGTATTCCCTAGAGCAGGCATATGGTAGCAGCTCATCATATCTCAAAGTTCACAACTGTATTGGTGCAGTTTGTTTGTATGATTTCTTTTACTTTTTCTACAAAATCAGTGACAACTGGCAACAACTATTCGAGCAACTGGTTTTATTTTTTCTCCCAGTTGTCATTCGAGCAACTTACTTCCATTGCTTTTAACCGTGTGTTGCGCATCATATAAATGTTATTTGTAGCGTGAAATTTTTCCTGTCACTAACAAAAGACAGCTTTTATAGGTGACAGAAAAAGCTTCTGAATTATTAACATATATTGTCATCTTTTTTTTATTTGAAATACCTCTATTAGAAAATGTCATATTAGACCCACCCTAGCAGGATAATTCTAGGAGTACAGTTTTCTTTTATTTTTTCCTATAAAAGTGGTGATATATGCTATTAAAGCCACTATTTTTTTTATTTGTTATGCTAAAGAGATGACTGGTTTTAGTTTAGATACAACTATTAAAAAAAAATCACTCAATCTGAATGCTAATTCAAACGGAATTCTAAGTGCACGTGTTTCTTACTAGTCATCATCATCATCAGTAGCGGAGCCAGAGATTATAGTCAAGGGGGGCACCAGTAATGAAGGGCCTTTGATACGGATTTTGGGTAGGGCACTATTCATAATTTTTCAATAGAGTGCAGCCTTCTTTGCATTTAGCCAATACGTCAATCCAAAATCTGGGTCGGGCCTGTGCCCTCCCAGGTCAATACGTGGCTACGCCACTGATCATCATCATCTAAGCCTCAGTCCCAAGTATGTTGGGGTTGACTACATGGATCCTTCGTTTCCATTCAATTCTATCATGGGTCATATTCTGGTCGAGATGTAGAGATTCAAAATCTCTCTTTATAAGCTCTTCTCATGTTAATTTAGGCCTTCCTTTTGCGTTGCACATGTCCAAACCATCTGAGTCGGCCCTCGCGTAACTTATCCTCAATGCTCGCCACCCTCACTTTATTCCTGATATAGACATTTCTCAAGCGATCTTTTCTTGTCTTCCCACACATCCATCTCAGCATACACATTTAAGCCACGTTCATCTTGTTGAGACCTTGTTTCTTCACCGCCCAACATTCACTCCCATAGAGCATGGTTGGCCATATAGTTGTTCTATAAAACTTGTTTTTTTAATCTGAGAGGGATCTTCATCATCATCATCATCATCAACTAAGCCTCAATCCCAACTATGTTGGGGTCGGCTACATGGATCCTTCTTTTCCATTCAGCTCTTGATGGGTCATATTCTGGTTGAGATGTAGAGATTCAAAATCTCTCTTTATAAGCTCTTCCCATGTTAATTTAGGCCTTCCTCTTCTTCTATTAATTGTGTTTGCCTCGATAGTATTGCTTCGTATAGGCGCATTAGTCGGTCTGCGTTGCACATGTCCATACCATTTTAGTCGGCCCTCGCGCAACTTGTCCCCAATGCTTGTCACCCCCTCTTTATTCCGGATATAGTCATTTCTCAAGCAAACTTTTCTTGTCTTCCCACACATCCATCTCAACATACGCATTCCAGTCGCGTTCATCTTGTTGAGTCCTTGTTTCTTCACCGCCCAACATTCACTCCCATAGAGCATGGTTGTCCGTATAGCAGTTTTATAAAACTTACTTTTTAGTCTAAGAGGGATCTTCCGATCACATAATACTCCAGTTACACTCCTCCATTTCAACCATCCTACAGTGATCCTATGAGAAATGTCATTTTGGACATCCCCATCTGTTTGAATGATAGAGCCCAAGTAACGAAATTTATCACATTTTGACATATCTACTCCGTCCAACTTGGCTCCACCATTCACACTGCGAGATTGGTTGAAATTGCAATGCATATACTCAGTTTTTCTCCTACTAATCATCAATCCATTTGATTCCAGTGCCTTTCTCCAAAGTTCAACTTTATCATTCAAACCATCTTTAGTTTCATCAAACAATACAGTATTATCAGCAAATAACATACACCAAGGAACATCGTCATGAACATTCTTTGTCAACTCATCCATAATAAGAACGAATAGATATGGGCTGAGTGTGGATCCTTGGTGTACCCCAACTGTGATGGGAAAAGTTGGTGTCTCTCCTCCAGAATTCTTCACACTTGCTGTAGAGCTACCATACATGTCTTTAATCAAGTCTCTAGAAGTCGGCAACGTTGCTTATTATTGGATGATTAAAAGAATACATTGGGCTCTCTTTTATAAGACAAGAGAGTGTACAGGATTTAGAGATAACCAATATGGGATAAAGAGTAAAAGAGAAAAGACGATAAGCAAAATACACTAAGTAAAGAAAAGCAGTAAAGTGTATATACTAATACTCCCCCTCAAGCTGGAGCGTAGATGTCAATCATGCCCAGCTTGGATGTCGTAGTAGCAAATCTCGTCTTAGGAAAAATCTTTGTGAAGATGCCAGCCACCTGATTAGAAGTAGGGATGTAGGGAGTGGATATCTGGCCAGATAAGACAGCTTCGCGAACAAAATGGCAGTCCACCTCAATGTGTTTAGTTCGCTCATGAAAAGTGGGATTACTGGCAATAAACGTAGCAGTTTTGTTATCACAATACATCGGAATAGGAGAGGAGTCAGAAACACCAAAATTCTTCAGTAGGCTCTGAATCCATAATAGCTCACAAGTAGTATGCGGCACGATATTCAGCTTCAGCACTTGAGCGAGCAACCACAGTCTGTTTCTTGCTTTGCCAAGTAACAAGGTTTCCTCCCACAAATGTACAGTAGCCAGAAGTGGAGCGTCGGTCAAGCTTGCTCCCAGCATAGTCAGAATCAGAATAACCAAGGAGTTTACAGTGACCATGTTTCTTATATAGCAGGCCTTTCCCAGGAGAGCTCTTCAAATATTTAAGAATGTGGAAAACAGCGTCCCAGTGACATTGTCGGGGTTTATCCAGATATCTACTAACAAGCCTGACAGCAGAAGTAATATCAGCTCGTGTAACAGTCAGATAAATAAGCTTACCAACAATGTGTCGATACTGATGATGGTCAGGATAGGCAGGAGAGTTCTCATCATCCCAGTCAGTATTTGGATCCATAGGTGTGCTAGCAGGCTTAGCACCTAGAAGTCCAGTTTCAGAAAGCAGATCTAGAACATATTTGCGTTGAGACAGACAAAGACCAGAAGAGGACCAAGAAACTTCAATGCCAAGAAAATACCGCAGAGAGCCAAGGTCTTTGGTAACAAAGTGTTTCTCCAGATAGCACTTGGTAGTCTGAATGCCTGCAGGATCACTCCCTGAGAGAGTGATGTTATCAGCATATACAATAAGGATAACAATGCCAGCGGTAGTATTTTTGACAAAAACAGAGTGATCTGACTGGGAGCGTTTAAAAGAAAATTTCTGAAGAATAGTACTCAGTTTATCAAACCAAGCACGTAGACTCTGTTTCAAACCATAATGGCCTTCCTCATCCTGCAGACCTTAGAGGACTCCCCCTGAAGCACAAATCTCGGGGGTTGTTCCACGTAGACCTCCTCATGTAGGTCCCCATACAGAAAAGTATTCTTTACATCAAGTTGATACAAGGGCCAATCAGAATTAATAGCAATAGAAATAAGAATCCGTACAGAGTTCAATCGAGCCACAGGAGAAAAAGTCTCAAAGTAATTGACCCCATAAGTTTGTGTATAGCCTTTCGCAACAAGTCTTGCCTTCAGTCATTCAACCGTGCCATCCGGTTGATATTTGACAGTAAATACCCAGCGACAGCCAAGTGGAGAATAATCTACAGGAGGATCAACCAGCTGCCAGGTGTTGCGTTCAGTAAGAGCCTGCATTTCAGCTTTCATAGCTTGTTACCAAGCAAGATGTTTAAGAGCCTGAGAAGCATTTTTAGGAATAGATATAGCAGAAAGAGCAGCAGTAAAATTTGCAAAATTAGTGCCCAGATTATCAGTAGTACAAAAATTTCCAATAGGATGTTTAGTGCAAGTTCTAGTTCCTTTCCTCAAGCTAATAGGAACATCAAGATCACAGAATACATGTGGTGGTGTTTGATCTGGCACGGAGGATGAAGACGTTAGAGGGGCCATAGAGGGAGTTGTTGTCTTCTGTCTTCTTTGATATACTTTTAGAGGCGGCTTTTCAGTAGGAGAAGCATTTTATGCCGTCAACGTGCCAGAACTGGAAAACGCCAGGGCTGTCCGGAGAGTTTCGGAAAGCGAAACGGAGTACGAAAGAGAGACATGTGGTAGATTAGGCCACAAGGATGGGAGTAGCTAGGAGATAGGAGGTTGGTGGAGAGATTGGAGCAGTGGTACTGTAGCAGCAGTACTATAGCAGCATAATGTAGCAGCAGTACTGTAGCAGCGATATTGTAGCGGCGGCGATACTGTAGCAATGTACTATAGCGGCGGCGGTACTGTAGCGGCGGCAGAAAAAAAAGAGTGGGGTGGTGGCGGCTAGGGGTTGGTGGAGAAGATGGCGGCTAGAGTTGGGGTGAGAGAGGGAATAGGTTTAAGGTGGATCGGCCCGCTCTGATACCAGTTTTACAGTGAAAAACAGTATCAGAAATAGCAAAAATTAAATGCTTTAATTTTGCAGCAAAAGGATGGCCCAGTCTATAATGCCATTGGAGCCTAGTAACAAAAACAGTCAGTAGAATAGTCGGCTTTGGGAAATCGAAATAACACAGTCCGTCTAGTCCCTCATGGCCCGAACCAATCCTCATTCTCGTACGTAGATCCTGAAAAACAACACCATTTGGATCAAAAGTGATAGAGCAATGGAGGCTCTTCCCAGTTCTACTAACGGACAATAAATTCAAAGGGAACTTTGGAACATAAAGAGTTGAATGTAATAGTAATTTTCCAAGAGTGCAGATATTTCCAATGCCAACAATAGGTGTTTGGGAACCATCAATAAGGGTAATAAGTAAAATAGAAGAAGTTTTACGTAGATCAGAAAGCAAAGCAGAGTTTCCAGATATATGAGAGGTGGCGCCATGATCAATCACCCATGTGTTCTTACCAAAAGGTGCAGAAGATGCAAGAAGAGCAGAACCTCCATCAAAAGAGACATCAGCAATGTAGGAAGCAAGGCAGGCCTAGAGTAGTTTCTCGAACTCGGCACAAATCCAATCCGCAGAGGGCTGAGACGAAGAGAATGGTGTAGAATCAGGCTGATCGGTAGTGACCTGATTCGCCCAGCAGGCTTACCATGTTTTATCCAACAGCTATCCTCAGTATGATTGGTCCTTTTTACAGAAGTTATAATAGCGTGGTTCAGAGTCGGGGCCAAAAGAAGATGAACCACGACTAGGTCCAGTAGTAGAACGACCACAACAACGGCTACGACCCCGGCCACAAAAGGAATCTCCTGAGTGAGCAGCAAAAGCAGAATTAGAGTGGTTAGGTGGTAACAGGGAGACAGATGGGATTCGTTGAACCCGCTTGAGGACGTCTTGCAAAGTCGGTAAAGGATCGTTGGATAATATCTGATCGACAAATCCAGAAAAGGAGTGAGGTAAGCCGACAACAAATTACACCAATTGTAATTCATTGTGATCTCGTTGTACCTCGATAACATCAATAAAGAGAGGATGATAGACCTCAAACTCATCCTAGAGAGCGAACAATGATTGTAATAATCCTCTACAGAATTAGTCAAGAGAACTCCTTCTTGGCCAGTTATTTGAAAATCTCAAACACATTTGGATTTTGTTGATGAGAGTAAGCATGTGAGAGTTGGTCCCACATTTCTTTGGCAGTTTTTAGGTGCAAAAGAGATTGACAAATTTTAGGTTCAGAACTGTTGACCAGCCAAGTCATGACACCGGAATCATCCTTTCACCAAAGATCATAGGTCTGCTTGGCTTTAACGCCAACTCCTTCAGAAGGTATGGTCGGGCCTTCAGAGATGAGATGTGAGTAACGCCCTTAAGCCTTGGCATAGAGCTTGAAGGCCACAAACCATGTGTGAAAGTTGGAGCCATCCAACTTGACAGTGGTGACACACAGTGTCTGAAGCGGATCGGCTGACGCCATCAGAAGAATATGTCAAAAGGTATCAAGAAGCAGAATCGGGCAGGAGGAACCCGACATAGAGGCAGTAACAGCAGGCATCAGGCACTAGCAACAGTCAACAGTCAATAGAAGAAGCAAGAACTCAACACAAGAGCAGCAAAAAACTTGGATTAGCAGATCCGGCAAAATCCACAATGGGGCAATATGCAGAAGAAGCAAATCGAACGCATCAGATCACAGAGACCCTCACAGGGGCAGAAGAAGAGATAAAGACCTACGCAAACATGGGGAGGGAGTTACTCCATCATGAGGCGCAGGCAAGCAACGAACGAAATCCGATTAGGACTTCAACGTGCAATTGTTAGAAAGTTACCAGAGACGGAGATGGAGAAGAAAGAAGAAAAGACGGTGAATGGGGCAGCTAGATGGTGGGGAGGGCATAATGGTGGATTGGTTGGATGAGAGGGAAGAAGTGGGAGGGGCGATAGGAGGGGTTGTGGTGACGGTGAGAAGGATGGCGGCGGCGAGCAGGTTGCGGATGGGAGCGGCGGGCGGCGGGAAAGGGGCAGCAACGAGATGGAGGGAGGGGTGGAGAGGGAAAGGGAGGAAAGGAGAGGGCGGCGGGGCGGAGGAGAGGAGGGGTAGGGCAGGGCGGATAGAGGAGGGAGGAGGAAGGGTGGCGACAAGGGAGGGAGGGGTTGGAAGCAGCTAGAAGAGGGGGGGTTGGGTGGCGGTGTCTAGGAGAGAGGGAATGAGTGGCGACTAGGGTTGAGAAGGAAATGGGTGGCGTCTAGGGTTGGAGACAGGATTAGGGGGGATCATAGTGCTCTGATACCATATAGATTAGAAAAAGAGTTTATTTGATAATCCAAACACAATACAATAGACTCTCTTTTATTGGACAAGAGAGTAAGCCAATAGCCAGAGATAGGCAATATGGGATAAAAGAAAAAGGCTAGAGACAAGACAAGTCTAAAGCCCATAACAAAGAAAAATAATAAAAACATAGAGCAATAAAGCACATATACTAATAAATCCATTAGATTTCAACACATTTTCCTAGAGTTCAAATTTATCATTCAATCTTTCTTTGGGTTCATCAATCAACACAATATCCTCAGCAAATAACATGCACCAAATAAAATCATCCTAAACATGCTTTGCCAACGCATCAATAACAAGAAAGAATAGACAATGGTTGAGTGTCGATCCTTGATGTCTCTCCTCCAGGAGTCCAAATACTTGCAGTTGAGCTATCATACACGTCTTTGATTAAGTCGGTGTATTGGATTGGCCAATCTTTCTCTAAAACTCTCCACTACACTTCCATGGGTACTCGGTTGTAAGCCTTTTCTAAATCAATAAAAACCATATAAAGATCTCTATATTTGTCTCTGAACTTCTTCATAAACCTCCTTACTAGAAAAATAAATAACATCTGTTATTGATATTCTAAGGATGAAACTAAACTGGTTGATAGATATTTGCATTATAGATCTTAGCCATCGCTCAATAATCCTCTTCAAATCTTCATATTATGACTCATCAACAAATATAGATTGATTTTCCATAGGGAATCAATGTAATCATTTGTCACCATTTTAGATGCCATCTTTATTCTTAATGAACTTTATTTAGAATACTAACCAAAATATGTTTGTTATTTTCCCATGTATCCAAATTCTTAAGCCTATCGACATAAGACACTATCAGAACCCCTTGCCATCCTTTTAAGCTTCATTCCATGCTACTTAACTCACACAACCTTCCTTATGAACATTTTGGTAATTTCCTATAGATCTCCCTTTTCAATTAGATAGTTGGTTCTCATTCTAAGCATAACCTAGGCTCTAGGAACCCTAGAGGGGTGTGGGTCACCTTGCTATGAACTTGAACTCTTAATGCTCACCGTTTGTGGGCCACAAAACCTATGTTTGGATCTTAAATAAAAATACTTAGGATCCTTCATCCTCATGTTAACACAAATTTTGTTATCCTAAAGTTATTAAATCCCCTTATCAAAAGCTTTGTTGCCTAGGTTATGACACCAATGGCCAAGGTAAGTACTTTAGCTTCTATGATGGGGACTATGTTACGCTAATTGCAATTTTGATGAATCATAATAAGGATATGAGAACCCCTTTCCTATTATGGAAATTCCAATTCCCATATTACCCATAAGATACTTGTACCTAAGGGAAAAGTAAGTTTATGATTGAAAAGGTTGTGATGTCTACGCAAAGGCTAGCCACTTAGTCCTGGGAAATGAGGCACTTAAGATGCATTGAGATTTCAAACAGTTACCACTAATATTGACACATGCCAATATATTAATACATATAAATGAGATGAATTTTTTGGCGTGACTAGTTGAATAATATTAATCCACATGCTTCATTTATTCTTCTCATTTAGTGCTTTTTGTGATAACTATAAGCATAAAAATATCGATTATATGCAAAGTAATTCTATTCTAGTTGCATTCTCTCTCTCCCTCTCTCTCTATATATATACATATATAGACAGAGAGAGAGAGTCAGATTAGGCTAGATTTAGTTCTATTAGTGCACAAATAGAACTCAATAGTTTACCATCTTGGATCGACTTTATATAAAATCCATAAACTAATTTTCAACTCATTTGGATATTTTTAAGTCGTCCATCTAATGCATTTAAAAATCAGCATTTTAATTAGTTTCAGGCCTTCAATTTTTTCTATGTTTAGATGCAAGGGCTATGCTTATCCAAATGAGGTCAAAGTTTTGGAGAGTCTATTTCATCAGCACAGATCAACACTATAAAATCAATTCTCTCAATAAAAAATTATATTGATAATTATAGGCATTAAAGAAAATTGATTCTATGTAGAATCGATTATATTCTAGTTTTGCTATATATTACATATATGGATTAAAAAAATTGAACCTAGGTTTTTTATCATCTTCATGGATACCCTATGTTTGGTAAAAAGAGGAATCTTCTACCTTAATCATAACAAAAATGGAAAGTGTTGAATGCTTACTAATGCTTGAAATTTTGAGACTTTTGATTTTGGGATAGGTGGTATGCCAAATGGGTGGTTTAACGCTAGATCAGGATTTCAACAAAGTTTCAACCATTTTGATGGCATTTCGACAATTTTAGTACACATCACACGGGCATTCTAAAACTTTCGACAACGTTCGTACACGACACGTCGGTATGTCAATCTACTTGCAGAAATTTTCCTGAGATAGTCGATAGAGGATCGACAAAGTTGTCTACAAAACATGGATATGGAGAAGGTATGCAATATACAATTTTGTTCTATTCTAAAATATAGAACACAAAATCTAACCTTCCTAAGTCATCTTAAAAACCAACATACAAAATCAAAACAAGACAGATGTACATCTAAGTTTAATCAACCCAACATTCATTATTTTGACAAAGGATTGAATAATTTTAGGGTTTTATGACAAGCAAGCATGTCTCGGTAACATGTAATACTGTATAGATCTACACTTGTCTCTTTGGAGACATCTGGTAGAATCAGAACGATACAGAGAAGATTAGTATGGCCCTACGCAAGGATGACACACACTAATTGAAAAATGGTCCAAATTCTTAAAAAAATGTAGAACTATACCTAATGAGCTCATTATGTGCAAGACGGATTTCCCACCTATTTTTTTAGATTCATTAAGTCATTTAATATAACAATTTTGTTATGATAATAATATTAGAAAATCAACTATGTTTCATATATAGTACTGCCTATATTCTACCCAGATCTATGGTATTTATCTCAATTATGATCTTGAAAATTAAATTAATTTTTAAGAGTGTTGCCGAGATTAATTTCATTTCAACCATGCTTTATGTATAGTTACTCCCAAATTTACTTAGACCCATGTACATCTATAATAGGGGTGGGCATAGTTTGGTTTGGTTTGGTTTACCCCTAAATCTACAAACCGAACCATACATATCAATTTGTGAAATTTTCAAACAGAACCAAACTGTTGGCTAGTCCAAAACCAAACCAAACTGAACTGTGGATTTGTGGTTTGGTTCGGTTTAGTTCGATTTCAAACTATTATATGAGGAACCATAAAGCTTTATATTATCTTTTTTATGAACAAATAACCGTATTTTTATCATCTCAATCAAGGCATTTGGTATGATACATCGTATAAAAATCATTGTTTAAAGATGGGTAATATTAGAATACATATATAAATATGTAGATAGTGTCCAACGAAGTTAAAATAAGTATGCTTTATATCAGAATCTAAAACATTGTAAGATTTATTTTCGTTTATTTAGCATTTTAACGCATTTACGTACACAAATTTACTGATTATCATTAAGTTTAGTTTAGATAATTATTTTTTATGATACAAGTATACATATAAATAATATATATGTACATATTCAATTGGGTTGGTCTGGTTGAACTGCACCCTCAAACTAAACCGAACCATGGTTTAATGGTTTGAATTTTTCTAGAACCAAACCAAACCATTCGCTCATGTAAAAACTAAACTGGTCTGTTCGGTTTGGTTCAGTTTAGTTGAGTTTAATGGTTTGGTTTTGTGCCCAGCCATAATCTATACATGCTTTGCTTATTTATGAGCAAAGTAGATTTCCTCAGTTTTGTGATTCTCTGTAATGCAAACATATTATGGATGATATAAATTCATGTCGAAGTACTAAGTAGGCACAACCTATAAAAGGAATTGGCTTCCCTGATAGACCTTTAGCTCGTACAACATATGATTTTGAATTAATGACACGAGCTTTGACTTCTTTTTCAAACCGCAGTAGGTGGCGTAGTATTTCAGTAGTCAAATGTCATCAAATTGTGTTAAAGCTTAAGCAACGACTTAGATTATTACAATTATTGTTTTGTATGGCCACTTCTAAATATTATTGAGTGTGGATGTGTTTATGTGTGAATAAAAATGCCTTGAAAATTCAAGTTGAGTTTACATGTTTTTGTTACATTCCCACAAATTTTGTGTCCTTATAGAGATTTCCATCAAAATTTCTATCCAGTCATCGGAATTTTCTTACAATTTTCATCAGAATTCCCATAATATCCTTTTCTATGCAAGTCAAAATGGTGTTGAAATCAACACGTCAAATCCTTGATGAGTACCATTTATATGGTCCAATAGTAATGAGGTGATGTGTATCAACAAGTTAGTTTTGTTTTTTTTATAAATCATTGAAATCCAAGATATCAAACATGTGCATTGTTGCCCCATGTGTATAGGCAAACCAATTCTAGTAGGAAATCCAATTGCCATCAAGATATATGACTATTCTGCCAAAACATAACCAGACAAAAATTCATGATATTTAGCTGAATCTAACATAAACCATGTCTTCTCATCCATACAGTTGGAACACGTTCTAGTTGAAATGAAGCCAACAAGAAATATTTTTGTACTCTTAGAAACCCTCTCTCTTCACACAGCCACACACACAAATGTTGGAAATTCCAACATATATATAACAACATGTATTGTTAATTCTAGTCCCACAAATTCCCTTATCCGTTTGTATATCTATCACCCTTTTGTAAAGTTTCATTTAGCAAGATGACTAGAATATCGATACAACCTGGAAATGTAGACTACTTTACATGAGAAGTAATTCTTTCTTTTAGCAATGCCAATTATTAACTATCTATTATCTAGAATTCAGAAACGTATTTTCTCATTAACGTAGAAATAGATATTTAGCAACAAAATGGAATTATTGGCATTATTCATTTTTAAAACTACACGTTAGACAAAAAGATTCATTATCGATTAAGAATTTTTGAGGATCAAAAGTTCATCACGGCATGCATACAATTATGAAGACTACAGAGACGAAAACAGTGGCAAGAAGATTGCCTTGATAAATTATAATGCATAAGGTATCATAACTTTCTCTGATACTCGGTAGAAGAAAATCAAACTGTTTTGTAATCATAAAAATAATGAAGTTTAAGCTTCTATTTGAGGGTTCTTGCTATATTTATAAAATAGAAACTGACACAGACCAAATGACTAGGGATTTTCAAGCTGATTGAAAATGTAAAGGAAAAAGTAACAGATCAGACAATAGAATGAATCTTTTATAGAAACTGGACCTCACTTTCAGCAGTTTTTGAAATGCAACATGCCGGGAAAGATTCTAGGTTACTGAGTGCTTTATGCAGGCAACTGTCTCCCAACATTTCATCTATCTAATAGTAAAGAGCTTATGACATAGCAGTGATGAACTTTTGGAAGATGAAAGAAGATAAGTCTGCTTGTGATTGTACCAAAATTTATCGTACCTACTAGCAGAAATATGGAGCCAATACATTTGTATCAACCTATATATATGAATGTCAAGTTCCACAATCAATTCTTACTAGGATAAAGATCATTGAATAAAAGGTTTCAATAGAAAAGGTGCATGCAGATTACAGCACTGGTTGTATATACCAGCATAAAGATCATTGGATAAACTATATCCCAAGATTCTCTGATACGACTGAATGGCAAAAGTTGCATGGCAGATCATAGATTTGGTTTCTAGAAACTTGGGAAATCTATGTAAAAGACGAGCTTTGCCATCATTGATATACTCAGCGCATACAGTCTGAGCTTTAGAACTTCTTGAGGCAAATGTATGTACTATGTACAGAAATATAATACAGTTAATTACTGATCAAGTGCCATGAGACTACATTTGTTGAAAGGACCAACACTATCAACCCCAGAGAATATCTATTTTTTATTCAAAGTAATAGAAAATACCTTCATTAATGCCCAGAGGCTAAAATGTGCTCTGTATTCCTCATAGGACATTCCTCCATTCCCAACCTCTAGCATATCAGGGTCTATAAAAAGGATGGCATACATTAGCACCAAGAAAAAGGCACCACCATTCATGACCAAGTGGGTGTGGGAAAAGAATATGGATAATACCATTCCATCCACCAGGTCCAGCATATGACGCCCACTTGTTATTAATATCAGCTATTGTTGTCATACTAGAAATTGAAGGACCGTCAATACAACAAGGAGTTAGAAGTATGAACTTAGAAGTAGCCTATGAAGCCGTGCAGAATAAATAGCACCTTGCCCAAGAATCATTTATGTCATCAGTTGTTCTCCAACTATTTCCAACATTTCGAGCCCACAAGGCAGGATCTTCGACACCCCTGAAATATACAAAAGTGCAAGGAGTACACTTCTAAGAGTATTTCCCTCACTAAAGAGTCACAGGCTAAGAACATTTTGATACGATATGACTTGCCTAAAAATCTTTTTAGTCATAGCTTACCTAAATGTTTCTTAAGAATTGACTATTCATTTTGTTTTTGCGACATGACATCAATTTATGACCCATATATATGAAATTGGTTTTCATATGAACTGCATGAACGTTTTCTTTGACAAATCATGGTAAAATTTCCGTTTGACAATATCTTGCTTTCTAGTTTTGTATATTATTCAGGGACAAATAAGTTGTGTTCTTAATAAGGAGAGCCAAACTTCATACATAAGGTAAGTACAAGAATAACCTATAAGATAAGTCAACTAGAACATAACTCACAAAAGAGGAGAGAATTTTAAAGATCATTGCTGATGACTAATGGATTTAATTCTGAACCTATAGAAGTTTGGCATATACAAGGAAATCTACAGTGTGATTATGTTCAAATGGTTGCATAACTACAGTATCTAGAATTATAGTTTACAAACAGTGCATTATTAAGTTGAATGGTACAACACATGCCCAAAAGTAGATCTTACATGTAAATCTTTTGTTTTCCCTTTATTTCTCTTTAATCATGTACCTGGTTGAGATTTACCTAAATGTAGTAGAAGTGAACTAATAGTTGACCCATCAGAATGTTGCAAATACCTCATATTCAAAACAGGGTATTGAAGTCACAAACTGTTTGTTCACTAGAGTGGCATTAGCTTCTCCTATGCACTTGAAGGGTTTGTTGCTTAATGTTACAGCTTAATTTACTTAATTTACTTAATGTTACATCTTAATATATCATAGTCAATAATACTTGGACCATATAATTTACTTAATGTTACAGCTTACAGCAGTATTTTAGAAAAGAAGCAGGTCTAAGCAGGTAAGAGGCGGGTGAAGCAGGCAAAAAGCAGCCGGCTTTTTTTGTCCGTCTAATTGGCGTTCAGGGGCTACTATAAATAGCTGGTGGGCTGGGCACGCTCAGGCTGTTTTTCATTTCACATATGTGGATATTTTGTAACTAAGGTAACCAAGTCTCACAAAATATGAGCCCACAGAGGTGCTTTTCTGAGGAAAGCTAGAAGGGATACCAAATTTTAAAGCTCAAAGAAACCAAGGAGTTTCGGATATATTTTTACCGTGACATATAAAATATCTAATAGCTCTAACAGAGATAATGGAACCTCCAATAAGATTTAATTTTAGAAGTAGAGTGTTAAACAAATATCCGCCAACTACTATCCCTCTATAGGCAAGAATAATTACCATTCACAGAGAGAGTAGAAGATCAGCCGGCCAGTTGCATTGAGTGCGTCTCTCATTGGAGGATATCTGTCAGAATATGAATGTGGGATCATTTGAGTGCTTAGCAAATAGGTAAGCTGAATCCATATGTTAATTACTATCCCTGCCTCCAGTTGAACAAAAAGAAAATAATATGTACCGTTTCTGGGGAGGAATTCCCAAATTGAAGCAGTTATCATACTTGAGGTAGTCAACACCCTGATCCAAAAAGTTAGACAATCAAAATACAATCATAAATGAGTCACAAACAACGGATACTATTTTAAAGAAAAGGATAACAAAAATTAGATCCTTTCTTAATCCAGTTAAGATTACCACGTTGATCTGGAATTACTGACTGCTTCTGAAGTTTGTCTCGAGATAACTTCATGGTTAAAATTTAAAAGGAAAAGAGAAAACAGCATTCTTTCTTAATCGTTTAAAGATTGTTGGGTTGATCCAGGACAGCTGGCAGGGTTCTCTTTGGATAACTTTTCGCTTAAAAGAAAAGAAAAAAAGACAACAAAAAAAAAAGCTGAGTCACACAAAGTTGCTTACCCAAGATGCAAAGAGCTCTGCATCATCATCTTCATGGAAAATGGATCCAGGCCTTACTTGGCACGTGAAAGCCCTGCAGACCGTTAAATTTGAGCAAACATGGAGCAGAAATTTTATTGTATGAGCGAAAATAAAGAGACCAGTAATACCCTTGACCACTTAGACCCTTGCTTACCCAGCATCTGAGTAGATGCCCAGTTTTAGTCCCTTGCTGTGTACATAATCCGCAAGAGCTTTTATTCCAGAAGGGAAAGTTTTCGGGTCAGGCACTAATTGACCCTGCAAAATCAACGATCAAGGCACAATTAGTTGCAGCAATCGTCGGTTTTGCAGACAAAAGTATATTAAGTCACCCAGCCAGTTGAGAATGAGATATAGTCCGCAGTGTGTAGCCCGACCATCCCACAAGCAGTGGCAGATCCCGGAGTGAGTTCAACTACATACTTATAACACAATTGATGGACAAAACTATCGGTAAGTAAGTCAATATCCTAATTTCCCCCTACTGTTCATATCAACCATGTCGTGTTTTGACAGAGAATTGTGGGTTTGAGTGGGTTCAATCGGTGCCACACCAAAAATGCCCGTGCCCAGAAGGTCTTTGAAGCCCAATGCAGGTCAATACAGTCAGACTGTTAGCAACGAAGAGGTGTTCCAGATTATTAATAATCGAGTGATATCCACAATTTGAATGAAGAGACCAAAAAGCTCAGGCTATTCTCCCACCAAAGCTCTGCCTTTTTCTTTTTCTCCTTAGAACAGTACACCCTATTACTTCGCCACAGAGTTTGGCCAGCATATCAACGGGTATAAGAATTTGTGTTTAGAAAACTTAGTTACAAGATTGCAGACAAGGACAAAAGTATGCGACATTCAGCATTGAACAATCCGAATTAGCGGTTACTTACATTTATATCCCGCACCACCGCAGACCAGCAATCATCTGCCGCGAGATAAACAAGTCAGTATAGTGAATTAAAGAGGGACGCGGGCAATGGTGTATATGGGTTACCTATATTGACGTAGGTGTAACCCAAATCAGCGAGCCCAGATGACACGAGTGCATCAGCTGAAAGATAGAAGAAATGAAGGAAGGATGAGGTCCGGGTTCTGCAGTGAATGATGGGACACGAAGGGAATGAGCTCTGGAGGTTGAGGGCATGAGGTACCAGTCTCCTTGATGAGTGTTTCATTGATGTCGCAGGCGAAGAAGTTCCAACTGTTCCACCTGCAGCAAGGCAGCACCGCCGCAAGCAAGCAAGTGAGAAGGAGCGGGAGAAGGTGTGTGTATCTTTCATCAGAGAGTTGCAAAGAAGCAAGAGGGATATCGGTGGTTACCCCATCTGAGGAGTGCGGGCGAGGCCGTTCTGGAGCTGGTAGCGACCGTAGTTTGAGGTGTCATAGGGATGATGCTCCACCAGGAAGCTACCATGGCTGCTGCTATCACCTACCTCGAGCAGAGGGGCGATTCTCGCGGCAATTGCCACTTCCGCCGCCGCAGCGAGGAGCAACAGGACCGATAGCCGCGCAGCTACCGCCATACTCGGTGTTGCCTCGGGCTGCCTCTGGAATCAGCTTTCGGATGGTGGGGAACGGGGAGCCAAATGGCGAAACCAAAGAGATGGGGAGCAGGAGGATTAATGCTGGCGTGCCAATGGTGAGATGGGCGTATTGCAGCTTTACCGGTGAAAGCTAATGAATGCTAAAAATAATATAAATTCAAAGCGGTAGGTGATTGTGTTTGGTAATAGTTACCAGCGATTGACCTTGTCCCATCGCCCGGGTCGATATCTGGACTCCTCTTCTAGGAGGGAGAGTGAGCTGTGGGCTTAGACAACTGGACTGGAAGTACTGGATGGCGGGTAAAACCGGCCCCAACTGCAATACGCCCCCCCATCGGCGTGCGCCACGTTATCTTCGAATTTGCAGGTGCGTGATGTGAGCGAATCTTTTGTGTTTGATAATCTATACTATTATAAAAAAAAAGCGAGTTTGATGCGACTCTCTTGATTTACTTTCTTCTCTTCTTTTTTTAAAGAATTTTGCTCCTACAAATATTTATTCTCACACTCTCCTATTAATTTTTATTATCTTTGATTCTGTATTTCTCTCTCCATCCCACAGAAACGGTTCCTTAATTCTCTCATTTCAAACAAGCAACACAAATATTTTTTATCGTAGAGACCATTTCACGGATGAATCTTCTTCTCGTACATTTCTAACAAATTTTATATGTCACGTGCATGTGCATGTGTGCGTTCACTAGTTGTTATTACTTGTGAAAGAGCAATCTAGTCTAGCTAATCCCTAACCCTCCCACTCTGTGTCATTTGTATAATGGTTAATGAGCACGTGGCCATAAATGATTTTGGATGCGGTTCCTACGTGCCTACGTCTTTATCTGAAAAGTATACAAGTCAAACTAATAGGTGTTCAGCTACAGTCATTAGATCACCAACTAATTTCAGTTTCGCCACGCAACTATTATGGATTTTGGTTGGGTGATATAAATTTACTATTTTTATTTTCTGGTCCATATTAAGATGGCTGGCCTCTCAAGTCTGGCAGATGAAGACCGCACGATACACATTACTGTTTTCTTATAAATATTAGAGTCATTAGACTGTGGACCTCCGGAATTCGATCCACGGACACGTAACTAGTAAACACCTAGCTGTAGCAATAGCGATTATTATTCCTTGGGGCGTGATTAGAGTTATCTTTATTAAGTATGTAGTTATTTATTCCACCATCCAACGAGGATAAACCATGAGTGCAAGCAAGGAAAAGTCCTGACGGAAACTAGCTCAACCTCAGCCAACGTATTATTGTTGGTACTTGTATCGGTTGTATGTTTGTGCAAGAGAGAGTTGGAGCGCGTCTCTTCCCGAACATATCAGGCCCCATTTAGGATAGGTTCGGATATTCTTAGGCTATGCTTGTAGGTGACGTGCATGTGTATTTGTTTTTTATGTGTATGTGTATTTATTTTTTCAGTAACTAGGGTGTCTGTTTGGCACGCGGTTTAGATTTTTTTATTTTTTTAATAAGACAGTTGATATATATATTTACTTATTTTTCTGGGAGTTAGGGTGTCTGCTTGGCACGCAGTTCAGATTTTTTTTTTTACATTTCTAATCTACGTAATAATTGGCACCTGTTTTGTTATTTTTAATTATTTATTAAGAAATAGGAGTCCGAGGTGGCATTATTTGACAGACAATTGTGTGTGACGTCACGTAAAAATGTGTTGTGTCATTCATTATTTTTTAATATTACAAATCGGTCCATATATTTCTACACTACACTTTTATCTTTTTTTTAATTTTATATTATATAATGAGACTCATTAATACTATATAAGAAAGGTCGCGGTGCTGAATGAAATTTTCTTCATTATTTTTTGGAATTAGAAATCGGGTCTATGTATGTGCACTACACTTTCTTCTTTTCTTTTTAAAATTTTATATTGTATAAAGAGGCTCATCTACAGTATATAAGATGCTCACGGAGGAGGCTGAATGTAATTTTCTCTATTGTTTTTTTGAGTTGCAAATAGATCCATGTGTGTAGACTACACTTTTGTCTTTTCTTTTTAAATTTTATATTGTGTAAGAAGACTCATCTATACTATATAAGAAAGCATGTAGAGTGAGTTGAATGTAATTTTCTCCATTATTTTTTATAATCATGTACAAGTTCATGTGTGTGTGCATTACACTTTTGTCTTTTTTTTTTTAAATTATATATTATATAACATGACTCATCTATACTACACAAAAAAGCATAGAGGGGCGGAATGCAATTTTTCCATTATTTTTTAGAATAACAAACCAGTTCTTGTGTGTATACTACGCTTTTGTCTTCTTTTTTTAAGTTTATATTACATAAGGAGACTCATCTATACTATATAAGAAAGTCCATGAAGGGAGTTGAATGTTTTTTTTTAAATTTTAAACAGGTCCCTATGTGTGTACACTATATTTTTGTCTTTTCTTTTTAAAGATTCATCGACACTATATGTAACGTCCCCAGATTTTCACCTTCTCAAAACCCCATGGAGATGAGAAGACAAAATCTAAAAACATTAGACAATCGTTTCAGAGAGCGATGCGGAAGCGACATACTCATATATGAACATTCAAATATAACATACACTATAAAAATTTCTCAACATTCAACATGTATATATTACCAAGTGAGTTATTACAAAACGATTTACAATTACATATTGAATGAAAATTCTACATTATAAGAACATGTATGCTAAACTAGGATCTACACAATAGGTACAAGCTAAACACTGCTCACTTCACATCTTTTATCCCACGCTAGCTCTGAACCTAAAACATACATGAAACAACGAATCAACACAATGTGTTGTGTACATGGGTAGAAAGATACATATATTTATGATTTTCATAATTTGAAAAGACTTGCAGAAAGAAAGGAAGAAAATCATAGAAAACATTTCTTCATCAAGCGAAATACGTCAATTTTTACTCATTTTTCTAGATGATTTGCATTATCAAGGTGGACTAGTACCAAAACTTATATATTGGGCTCATCCTCGTGTACTAAGTACTCTAGGAAAACTCCCCGTACACCGTGTGCTCTAGGGAGGTGTACTAGTCAACATTCATCCATTCCCTCGTAAGAGGGATAATGAACACCTTAATAACTACAAAACATCTACTCATCATTTATATTTTTAAGTGACAAAACATCGAGTACTTATAGTAATACTACATCTAATATTTGTAAATAAAAGAGCATACATAGATAGCATGAGTCAACCAAGAAAACCATATCCATATACTTAAATAAACCCACATATCTGAGTTCAGAGATTTATATTTATATTCTGGATCATCTACATCTATGTCATCACCTGATTAATAGAAATTTTAATTTATATAATGAGACTTTTTAATACTATATAAGAAAGGTCGCGGTGTTGAATGTAATTTTCTTTTTAATACTATATTCTGGATTATCTTTTTTTAATTTTATACTATATAATGAGACTCATTAATACTATATAAGAAAGGTCGCGGTGCTGAATGAAATTTTCTTTATTATTTTTTGGAATTAGAAATCGGGTCTATGTGTGTGCACTACACTTTCATCTTTTCTTTTTAAAATTTTATATTGTATAAAGAGGCTCATCTACAAAATATAAGATACTCACGGAGGAGGTTGAATGTAATTTTCTCTATTATTTTTTTGAGTTGCAAATAAGTCCATGTGTGTAGACTACATTTTTGTCTTTTCTTTTTAAATTTTATATTGTGTAAGAAGACTCATTTATATTATATAAGAAAGCATGTAGAGGGAGCTGAATGTAATTTTCTCCATTATTTTTTATAATCATGTACAAGTTCATGTGTGTGTACATTACACTTTTGTCTTTTCTTTTTTAAATTATATATTGTATAACATGACTCATCTATACTACACAAAAAAGCATAGAGGGGCGGAATGTAATTTCTCCATTATTTTTTGGAATTACAAACCAGTTCTTGTGTGTGTATACTATGCTTTTGTCTTCTTTTTTTAAGTTTATATTGCATAAGGAGACTCATCTATACTATATAAGAAAGTCCATGAAGGGAGTTGAATGTAATTTTTTTATTATTTTTTTTGGAATTATAAATTGGTCTCTATGTGTGTACACTATACTTTTGTCTTTTCTTTTTAAAGATTCATCGACACTATATGAGAAATTTCCTAGAGGGAGTTGAATGCAATTTTCTTCAGTTTTTTCAACTTACAAATCAGTCCCTCTTTTCTACATATTAATCATCAACATACACAAAAATGATAATTCAAACTCACACAAAAAGTTTATTTTACAAATCTATTATAGCAAACAAGAATAGATGTTGACTAACTAGTTATGTCATGATTAACATATGGTCACATATTATATTGACTCAACACGTGTGTAGCATGTATCTTCCGCTCGTCCTAACAAATAGAAATAATCCTATCATAATCATGTTTGAAACAGAGACTTGTATCCTTGATTTAGCCATATTCTTATTTGTGTACATTTTAGACTCAACGTGGGATAGATCATAATTTCAAATAAAATGTGTCTTTATAAAACTGAGATTGTCCTTAGACAAACTTTTTCTTGTTCTCTATTTGTACATAGATTTGAATTGCTATTACAAATTGAAAAAATACAGGGCATTTTGTGGTTCTATGTTAATAATGATAATTTTATATTTTTTCTTGAGAACATAATCTGTAAATATAGAATTTAGTTGTTTGTACTTGTATTATACATTTACGTGAGGGATGATGAAATTTAGGATTAGATTACCAAATGGATGTGTATAATTTCAGATGAAATCACTTGAGGGATTCTACAAGGCGATTGAATCGTGAACCATGGTTAGCGAGACCTCGAGCCCACGGGGAATTCAGTCCTTGCGAATTCGCAATCTAAAAAAGAAGGCAAATTCACTCTGTTTGAGTTTGATTGTTGAGGAGTTTATTGAGTTGTAATGACCAGATGGGTACATATGTGATGATGGTGAAACCCAGACGTCCCAGTGTCCTAATAAAATTGAATTAAACCCTTCGTTTAATCGGTTCTTACATTAAAATCTTTAAGTTAAATCTTTAGTTCATAATCATTCTCAAACAACTGGATTCAAATATTGTTCTCAATAATTGGTTTGAAGCGATTTCTTAAAGATGTTGTCTTTTAGGATTCAACCCTTTACAATACTACAGTTGATCTGTCTGTCTGTGGGTGAATTAGTTACAATCCTATTTAAGTCTTTAAAACCTAGGATAGTCCTTCTAAGGAAATTTTTGTGTGCAAATAATTGGCATCGGGTTTTTAATTTAAGGGTAGATTGCCAATCATCCTGAAATCTTGCCAATTCAACTTGAATCACTACATCAAATGGAATAGCTTTCAAACCCCATTATTTTGAATGATAAAGATTATCTTTTCAATTGTTGATCAATCCAACCTTCTTAAACTATTTTTCCTAGATTTTTTCAATTGTCAACCCTCTTTCCATATTGTAAATTGTATTTGACGGTCACAAAGCATTGACTCCACACCATTTGAATTTGATTCAGAGATGGACATGACCTTTCATTGTATGAACCAAGCATACCATAACAAAATGGATGAGGAAGAGATCAATCATCGGGTGAATCATGCCCTAGCCACATAAAGAGAAGCTCTTGTCTAAGAGACAAGGGCAGCGATGACAGCTAAGTAGAGAGCTTGTGACACTTTAGTACTTGAAGAATAGAGACATGATCAGCTTAAGGACTTCTCAGTCCCTAAGCCCATTGATGCACAACATCTAGTTGTGTCTCCTACCATCAATGCCCCACTGTTTGAGATTCACATGTAGTCAATCGCTTTACTTTAGAGCAGCACTTTCAAGGAAATAAGGGCATTAATTCCCGACACCACTTCCAACATTTCTTCGACCTTTGTGCCTTGCACAAGATACCCCGCGTTTCTGGATATGCCATATTTCTCCAACTAAAAATCATTGAATGGTCAATGTAGCAGTTGGTATAACTCCATGGACCCATTTGGGATGGTTTTTGGTCCTACCCATCCCCCCCACCATCATCAGATTAGGGGATAAATCACATAGTTCATCATGGTCCCCTATGAGACCTTGGATAAAGCTAGGGGCGATTTAAAGAGATCCTAATTTGTTGTCCTTACCATGATAAATCTCACGTGTAGGTGAGATGGACATTCTACTGTGGTGTTGATGACAACACCAAGCAATTTTTTTATTCATCATATGGACAAAGTTTCGTGTTCTTAGAACTTTGACAGTGATTGGGAAGTTGTCAATAGAAGTTGTGAAACCCAATCCTAATCCCGTCAAGGACAAGGAGGCATCCTCGAGGTGGCCAAAGCCAAAGACAATTTTGAGCTCAAGTCTGTAGATGAAACTCTCAAAAGGAATGCCTTAAAGTGAGACAACTTTGAGTCCTCTTTCAATGCATATGAAAGAAGAGGACAGTCACAACAGCCACAATAGCCACATCACCTTCAGTAGCAAGTGAAAGTTCTAGATATTTATTACAAATATTTCCAAGACCATGACCACTCTACTCTTGGTTGTATATTTCTTTACACTGTCATGGTGCAAGGCTAAGCTAAAGATGGGAAGTAGATGGAGGATATCAACTCCATCCATAGAATCCCAGGCCAAGCATATTACAATCCCAACCATGATAGAAACGGTCACAAATTCCAATAGTATAATCCAGCCGGTGCAGAGAATGTGTCACAATAGAGGCCACCTCAGATGAATAACCAAGCTTTTGGTCCTCCTGACTTCCAATATAATCAGCAAAACTTCAGAAACCAAACTAGAAATAAGGGGAGCTTGTAGAATCAAGGTAATACTAAGGACAATACTTTCAAAATCCCATTTAAGTTCCTCAAATTAGTAGTCCAGCAGTCAAGCATCCAATGATGATTAGATCTCTACCATAGAACAGATGATTCTTACTTAGCAAACAATGCTAGTCAACCAGCAAGTCTATCATAAGTTGTCTGATTCTCAGTTGGCCCTCTTGCAGGCACTTGTGTTGGGCAACGTGAGAACAACCCAAAGCATCCTGAGCAGATGAAGGTCATCTCCATGCATTAAGGGAACGTATATGCACCTCCTCCTCTAGTGAAGCCAACCGTCGTTCCTATTGACTTTGATGAAGATGATATCGTGATGGTTGAGAAGGAACATGCCCAAGACATAGTTGTTGATTCTGATGTAGGTACAACCTCAAGTGTTGAATGACCATTGGTTGAGACAGTTAAACTTGATGTGCCAGTCTACAAGCCGCGACATCCCTATTAGGCTCTCCTCAATCATACAATATTTGATGCTCGATTCATGAGATTTAAGGAAGCTATGAAGAAGCTTCACGTGGACATCCCCTTCTTGGATGCCCTTTCTGAAATACCTACTTGATCAAAGTATCCAAAGACTATTTTGACCATGAAGTACGCTATTGAGAAGTACGAGATGTAATATTGTCAAGGACAACATCTGACATGATTCTAAACAAAATTCCAAAGAAGCAAAAGGATCATGGTTCCTTTGGGATTAGTTGCTACCTTAGTGATAATACTTGTAGGAAGGGACTTGATTATTTAGATGCTAGTATCTCCATTATGTTTTATAGCTTGTGGTAGAGATTGGGATTCAGTATGATGCTCCCTACTACCATGAATATTCATCTTGCAGATTCCTCCATGACAAAACTCATGGGTATCATAGAGGATGTTCTAGTGAAGGTGGGCAAGGATGCATATGTCCCTTGCAACTTTGTGATTATGGATGTAAAAGAAGACCTCCACTATCCTCTTATCTTCTAAAATCCATTCCTTGCTACTGCCTGAGCCCTGATTGATGTAGAGGCAAACACCATTCTTTTTAGTCTATGAAGAGAAACACTTGAATTGCAAGTGTTTGAAAGCATGGAGGGCCCAAGCATTCATGAAGAGGCTTCATATTCGATTGCATTGATAAGCTATGTTAGCTTAGGCCAAGACTATGAGGAGACAGGATATCCATTGCATACATCCCTCACCATTCCAGCCAAGTCAGATTTTGATGATGAGTAGGTCTGCCAATTCAATTTCCATCTCAATACCTTTGAAGAATAAATTTGAAGAATTGAAGATGGTTTTCTATTGTTGAAAATAAAGTCAAACCACCAAATGCACTAGAGATGAAGGCCCTACTTGAAGGGCTATAGTATGTTTTTCTCTATGAATATGAAACTTACCTGGTGATCATAAATTCATACCTTAAACATGAGAAAGAGGACAAGATGATGATAGAATTGAGAAAACCAAAGGAAGTCTAAGGTACAAAGTGAATGGTTTGATAGGTGTCAGCCAATCCATATGTATGCACAAAGTTCCTATGGTATAAGACAACAAACCTTCTAGAGACCCATAGTGCAAGCTAAATCCCAACATTAAAGAGGTAGTCTGTCTAAAAGTCATTAAATTACTCACTGTAGGAATCATCTATCCAATTTCATATTCCCCTTGGGTCATCCCTGTACAAGTTGTCCCTAAGAAAGATGGTACTACAATTGTGGATAATGGAAGGAATGAACTCATCCCTATCTGCGCTATTATATGGTGGAAAATGTGCATAGATTACATAAAGCTTAAAAAATCTACAATGAAAGACCATTTTCCTCTCCCCTTCCTTGAGTAAGTCCTTGAGCACTTAGCATGAAAAGACTTTCTCTTCTATCTTGACATATATTTGGGCTTCAATTAGGTTCCTATTCACCTGAATGATCAAGAGAATATCACATTTATTATCCCTTTTTGAACTTACTCCTTCTAGGAGGATGCCCTTCAGTCTATGTAATGTTCCCCTCACTTTCCATCTTTGTCTGGCTGTCATTTTTACAGGCTTGACGGACACTGTTATAGAAGTTTTCATGGATGATTTTTCCATATATGGTGATTCTTTTGATTCATGTATACATCGCCTATCACTCATGTTACAAGAATGTGAAGAAGTATATCTAGTGCTGAATTGGGAGAAATGCCACTTCATGGTGAAGGAGGGCATAGTCATTAGCCACATGGTGAGCAATAGGGGAATTGAAGTTGACAAGATGAATATTGAAGTAGTTTCAAGGCTCGCACCACCTCCAAATGTCAAGGAAGTCCAAGTTTTCTCACGACATGTTGGGTTCTACTGTCGTTTCATCAAGGACTTATTCAAAATTGCTAAGACAATGACCAATCTTCTGTTGAAGGAGGTCACTTTCTCCTTTAATGATGTCTACATGGAAAGCTTCAACACCTTGAAAGCCTCTCTCACCACCACACCTATCATTTGAGCAATAGTATGGTCTCAACCTTTTGAGATCATGTGTGATGTCAGTGATTACACAATGGAGGCAGTCTTGGGCTAGCACATTGACAACAAGCACCATGCCATCTACTATGCCTCCAAGAGTCTTGATGAATCACATTAGAACTATGCATAAGAAGGAGTTTCTTGCTATCATCTATGCCTTCAAAAAATTCAGATCATATGTTGTCGGCTCTAAGGTGATCATCTACACCAAATACACAACCATTCACTATTTGATGACAAAGAAGGATGCCAAGCCTAGGTTGATTTGTTGGGTCCTCTTGCTATAAGAATTTCACCTTGAAATTTGAGAGAAGAAGGGAATCGAGAATGTGGTGGTTGATCACCTCAATGGTATTCATCTCTTTGAAAATGATATTAGCCCCACTGATGAATCCCTCCTCGATGATCATCTCATGAAGGTCTTCTCCAAAATCCCATAGTTTGTAGATTTTGTGAACTACCATGTTGTAGGAGTCCTACATCTCGAGTACACTGGACATTCTAGAAAGAACTTTCTTCATGACATTAAACACTACTATTGGGATGAGCCATATATATTCCACCTTGGTGTTGATGGCCTCTATCATCGCTGTGTGACTAAAGAATAAGTGTACATGATCCTCGAGCAGTGACACTTAGGTCCAATGGGTGGCCACATGAGTGCCAAGAAGACTCCTTTGAAAGTTCTCCAGTGTGGGTCATACTGGCTTACCATCTTCAGAGACACTGATGAGTACATTATTTCTTGTGATCAAAGTCAGAGATCAAGAAACATTTCTAACCATGATGAGATGCATTTGACATCTTGGCAGGAGGTCGAGAAATTTGATGTTTGGGGGTGAACTAAATGGTCTTCTCCCTCCTTCTTGCAACTACTACTACATTTTTTAGCAGTAGACTAAGTATTTAAGTGGGTTGAGGTGATCCATAGTGTCATAATTGATTCCAAATCTATTATGAAACCTCTTAAAGATATAAATCTTTCCAAATTTGGGGTCCCCTACACAGTCATCTTCAATGGAGGGTTACACTTCCTATAAAAGAAGTTCGAATTGCTACTAAAAAAGTATGGTGTACATCACCGGGTAGCCATGTCATACCACCCTCAAACTTGCAACCAAGTTGAAGTGTCTAATCGACAAATCAAAGTCATCCCTTAGAAGACAGTTAGAAGGACAAGGAAAGATTGGGCACTAAAACTTAGTGGTGCCTTGTGGGCATGCCATACCGCATTCAAGACCCCTTTAGGAACAACTCCATTCAGGATGATCTATGACAAGTCTTGCCATATCCTGGTAGAGATGCAACACAAAGCTGGTTGGGCTATCCATTTTTTGAATTTTGATCTTTATCCCACTATAGAGAAGCACTTCCATAAACTACATGATTTACAAGAGCCATGCATGTCCACTTATGAAAATGCACATATTTGCATGGAGTGGATCAAGATGTATCACGTAGGCTACCGCAAGTGGAAAAAATTCAGGTGGGAAATAATGTTCTACTTTACAACTCCTGCTTGAGAATGTTTACCATGAAATTGTGATCCTAATAGCATGAGTTATACCTCATGAAGATCTACCCACACAGTGAATTTGTGTTGTGGGACAAGATCAAGAGCGAATTTGTTGTGAACGACCATCAAATGAAGAGATACATCATCAGTGAAGATCTCATAGCAAAGGAAGCATCTTTACTTACTCTTGCTACTTCGGTTACAATCTAAGGAACGATGGATTATTTTAAACATCAAGAATATTACATTTTTTACATTGTGGGTTTCTAACATGGAAGAAAGTGTGTAAAGCAAAGTCCAGATAGAGATTGTGGGAAGTTTTATTGTGTGATTTTAGGAATATGCGTTGCTTGGCCATGTCTAGTGATAGAAATTTAAACATGATGTGAATATAAGCCATGCACATTGGATGAAAGTATTTATTTAAAGAATATCATAGATTTTGTATTACTCAAGGACAAGCAACATTCTAGCTCAGCATTGTGATGAATGCCTATTCATGATGTTTTTTGTGACAACCTGCCATGCTAAATGAGATTACTCAAAACCAAAATGTTGATCCAACACTCATTACCAAAAAGGTACATAATTAAAACTGAATTAAAATTCCAAACATGTTAAAAGGAAGCATTTGCACATAGGTCCAACTTCACATATATGTATATCATGTACTTTTACATAAGTTCCATGTCCTCAATCATAACCTATTTCCAAATGATGATGTTCACATAAATACATCATTTACATTGCTAAAGATGTACTTAGTAAAGTCTCGAGTCAATATACATGATATAAAAAACTCCCCGCCAAGACCTAAGAGTACAAGGATGACTCTAGAACTCTATACAAGCTAATCAACCTTCTACATCTATTGATCTTCAAATAGCTCCTCTCACTACTCTGTGTCTAACGTTGTTGTCAGTCACCTAAGAATATGTGGTGATCCAAAAGGTGAGACCCATGTCCCAGCGAGAGATATAACTCCAAAGATATCTATTGCCAACTAACCTAACAGATATGTTGCACGGCTGGATTACGTAATTTATAAGCTCTAAGTAGTTTGAGGCTAACAACTCAAATACTAGCTGAACACTACAAAGTCAAAATGAGCTCTGTATAAGATCTATGATGTATGCAATCCTAATATCCCCCTGGCCAATACGAGTAACGACTATAGTGGAACATCAGTCCAACTATTAAAACAACCTAGTTTGTCCTGATTAACATGCCATGACATCAGAAACCAGGGTATACGAACCTCAAATCCAAGTTACGACCATAGTCACTCTCAATTACTTCTACATCCAAGAAACGACCTCGACCGCTCTCAATACCTTGGAATCAAGATGACAGGAATATACCCTCCATGCACATGTATATACTCAACAATATATGGCTTTGAGTTCCTTCCAGAATAATCATTTTACTATCCAGCAAGTTCTGACACTAGAATAGTTCTACAAACTCAGGGCACTACATGATTAAGGTAACAATTGATTACTTAGATCAATTTAAGCAATTTTTACTGCATCAATCAAGTTATGTATAAACACAAAATAGATTCTTTCAAAGATCATTAGGATTTGCAGTCTCAAAAGATATAAAATGTATTAAAATAATTTACAACAATCCTTCACATAGGAAGTAATCATCCTTGGCCATGAAAGATTAACTACTATCTAGACTATGGCAAGTCATAAGTACCACTATGATCGTATAGTATTACTCCATGTAATAACATCATCCACACTCAACATTTAACACAAAGAAGTTGCCTTCTACATTAGGGTTTATTCCAACCACTTTATATGTCACCATAACAATTGTTCAATCACTAATATTTCATATTTCAAACCATTTATACTTAAAGATCAATTCACGGTTCCATAAATGATGTTCATAATATCTAAACTGTATTCGACATGCATGGATCATAATTTAGTCCTATGAAAACAACACTTATAATGGCTATCATTTAGCATTTTAAGATTACTACAGAAAGATTAACAACATGTATGTGGAAGATAGGAAGAAATGCATTCAAAGTTATATAACTCACTTGTAGAGAGAAGAAAAATCAAAATCTAAGGTGGAAACTCCCAAAATTAATACTCAAACTTCAAGCTCAACTCAAGCAAAGCTCCATGAACGTCTCCTCTTTCCACGAATAGTATGTAATTAGAGTAAGGAAAAAGAAAATTGAGTGCTCAAACAAAGAAGCACTAAGAAAATAATAAATCTCAATTGCATGAGGAAGGAGGGTGAAGAACATCAAGGAAATGAGTAGAAGAACAAGAACTTACATGAAAGAAGTAGGGAAAATGATTAACATCTCGAGATCAAGCCAAGGGACCTTGATTCTTGCATCCACAAAAATCTTGAATGTCGTCCCCAGTGAAGCCTTGTCAACCAACACTCTCAAAAAATTCTTATTAAGCACATGTAATCACAACTAAATCTCTGTCAAAATGAGAAGAAAGGAGAGTAGGAGGGGTATATATATGGCTGATATAGAAATCTCATCGAATAGAGTGTTCATTGGCATAGGTCTCGTCAGTCACTGAGACCTCATAGGCCGGAAATTTGTCGACCATCAAAATCTCATCGGTCACAAGAACTCATCGGTCACTAAACCACATCAATGAAATCATTGACTAGACACATTATAAAATATGTCAGGCACTGCCAATCCATCGTGCATTGGAAACTCATCGATCATTGAGATCTCATTGGTTGGTGAACTCCATCACTAGCCATCAACAGGCCCATCGGGCAATAAATAACCATCAGCCACTAGGAAATTCATTGACCACCAATAGACAAGTAGTCATCAACAAGAAATCGATCACCCAAAGGCCATTAATTGTTGAGAAAACAAAAGGGTCATAAGATTTTGTCGGTCAATAAACACACCACCATCATCTCACCAAGCTTATGCAACTTTGTAAAAGCAACTCAAAAGCATCTAAAGGAGAAGTAGAATTATAAAATTCTATATACATCATGAAGCAACTTAAGCAATGCCATTATTATGTCCATATCACCAGAAAAGGGTTATTTACATAAAAGTCCCCAAATAACAAGAATTATATATCTTGAGCAAACAAAATCTATTTTGAATCAAATTATAGTCATAATTTCATCATCTAGAGAGAGGCATCACAACCCAAATGGACTTTCAAGATTTAGCATAAAATTAACCCAATTATGCCAAACAAATTAAGTTTATAGGTTAAGTAGGGTCAGGGGCCTTACAACCATAAACCCCTAAAAAGGACTTCCCCCACCCCAATCCTAAGCAAACAAGGATGGGAACTTCCTATGCATCTCATCCTCTAACTCCCATGTGGTTTCCTTAACATCATGATGATGTCACAACACGTTAACTAAAGCTATGTGCTTCTTCCTCAGCTTCTGCACAAGCTTATCTAAGATCAACATTAGACACTCAACATAGGCAACATCATCATCTAATTGCACCGCCAATGGTTGTAACATCTACTCTGCAGAGCATGACACTTCATTAACATCAAAACATTGAACAAGTTGTTTAGTCGATGCAACTCTAGTGGCAATTCTAGCCTATATGCCACCTTCCCAACTCATGCTATGATAAGGTATGGGGTCCCATAAACCTAGAAGCCAACTTAACTTTCAACCTCAACACACCTTCCAAGGGGAAACCTTTAAGTATACATGGTCTCCAACTTGGAACTCTAATGGTCTATGGTGGTTATCAATATAATACTTCTGCTTATCCTGTGTTGCCTTCAATTATTGTTGGATTACTTTAATTTTAATTGTAGTCTGTTAAACCAATTAGGAACCAAAAATTGGTACTCACCTGCTTCATACCAATAAAGAGGTGACCTGCATCACATTCCATCCAAAGCCTCGTATGGTGCCATGTTTATGCTCCTCTGATAACTATTATTATAGGAGAACTCTATCCGACTTAGGTGAATATCCCAACTTCCAAGAAACTGAATTACACATACCCTTAGAAGATCCTCCGATGTCTATGTGGTCCTCTTTGGTTGGCCATCTATCTAAGGGTGAAAGGACATACTAAACCTCAATTGTGTCCCCAATGTTGAATGTAGATGCTCCTATAACATATTATTAAACTGAGAACCCCTATTAGACATTATGGTAATAAGTATTCCATGTAAAAGGACTATCTCATCAACATAAATTTGTGCAATTTATCTATAGTATAGATGGTCTTGATCGGCAAAAAGTGGGCTGAATTTTCCAAATGATTAATGATCACTGAAATGGAAACATGACCCTTATTTGTCCTAGGCGGAACAACCACAAAGTTCATGGTTATTTGATCTCATTTCTACTACGGAATTGACAAATGTTGTAACATTCCTACAGGCTTCTGATGCTCCACCTTGACCTATTGGCAAACTGGGAACTTGTCCACAAACTCCGCTATGTCACATTTCATACCTGGCCACCAATACAAATCCTTAAGATTATGATACATCTTTGTATAGATTGGATGCATTATGTATATTAAGGACTGAGCCTTCTCAAGCACCATCTCCCTTAGACCACCAACATCAGAACCACTATTCTACTGTGAAAACACATAGTCCCATCATTTGTCTCATGAAATCCATCATTCTTCTTACTACCAAACTTTGATATGATATTTGTATATGTATCATCCTTCTATGTAACTTTAATCTACTGAAACAACATCGACTTTACTTGTAATTGTGCCAAAAAAAACCACTGACATAGATACTTCCAAATTTACTTTCATGTGATGAAGCTACACTAGCATGTCCCACTTGTGACATGTCATGGAGTGTAACTATGCTTTATCTGCAGAAGACGATGAAGATGACTTTTTGCTCAACGCATCAGCCACTACATTTTCCTTTCCTGGATGATACTCCATCGTACAGTTGTAGTCCTGCATTAACTCCATCCATCTCCTTTATCCCATGTTCATCTCCTACTTTGGAAATATTTGTTGTAGGCTCTTATGATCTGTGAAGATTTGTCACTTCTCTCCATAGATATAGTGTCTCCAAATCTTCAAGGTAAGAACTATGATTGATAACTCTAGGTCATGAGTTGGGTAGTTCTCCTTGTGTTTCTTAAGTTGTTGAAAAGCAAAAGAAATCATGTTCTTTTCCTGCATCAACACATATCCCAACCCATTCTTTGAGGCATCACAAAAAATGATATAGCCTTTCTCGGGCTCTGGAAATACCAATAGCGGAGTACTCGTCAACTTCTCTTTCAAGGACTGGAAAGAACATTGACACTTGTCATCTCAAACAAAATGGACACCTTTCTTGGTTAGCTTGGTCAAAGGTAGAGCTACTGCACTAAAGTTCTTGATGAATCTCCTATAGTAACCAGCTAAACCTAGGAAGCTTCAAACCTTCATTTGTGTCTTCGGCTGTTCCCACTTTGAAACTAGTGTTCTAAAAAGCGGTAATCAGTGTACGGGTGGATAGGTGACTGAATAGAGTATATAAAATATGCAGAAGTATAAGCGAGATATTAATTGATTTTAATCGATTTTGATTTTTTTAATATTAATTATAACTTTATATAAATTATATATTGACCATATACAAAATTTTTATTAGTCATATATTTGAATTGTACAACTAAAGTTTGAATAGAATCTTATTTCAATATGAGATTAATCATGTCCTAAAAGTTGGGAGTTGAACTTCATTTGGATTGTAACTAAGCGTAGATACAAATGAAATAAACTATATCTACATAACATAAAGAATATGCATCTAAATAAATATTCAATATGGAGTATCATAATGCTAGGGTTTGGTGGGCTTGGCGGTGCCGGAAGATCCAACCCCTGGCCATCTCCAAGTAGCACCACCATTGTCCATTTGGTTGTTGATGTAAATCAACCCCCACTGCCCATCACCAGTGATGACATTGCCATGGAAACGTCTGGTGTCCCTCCACAACAAAGATTTTAAGTCCTACAAAGATGTGATGGCGGGGTGCTCTACAAAGGCCCCCGCTTCCCTTTCTCCCATTTCCTCAGACCTTCTGACTGCAACAAACATTAGGATTGTGCAAAACGACATCATTGTTGGCTAAATGGACATCTATAAAACCCCTTTGTTTTGATTATGACAAACATTTCATTCTTATTAATCTAACGAGCTACTTGAGTGTGCAGGATGACAAAATAGCAAGGGAAAATCCAAGAGCTTACTTAGTTTTATTTTCATGCAATGTAATCAATGTTGTAAAACTTGTACAAATATATAATGTACAAGTACTTAGATTTGCATGTAAATCAAGCGTTAGATTTTCCCTAGCCAAACACCATAATTAGACATGTCATCCCATTTAATTAGGATCACCTTTGCACACTCACACATATAATTAATGCTTAAATTGAAACCTTGAAACAGGATCATTCTCGGTCGACAAACTCCTCGACCGAGACACTCTCGGTCGACAAACTCCTCGACCGAGAAAGATCCAAAGTAGCCGTTAGACACAACAGACAAAGTAGTTGGCAGTTGCAAATGAACGTTAATCCAGAGAGCCTGTCGGTCGACAAAACTTCGACCGAGTAGGTGTCCCGGTCGACCATTCCTCGACCGAGATGGTCTCTGACAGCAACTGCAGAATAAATTAATTAGCCGTTGTTAAAGCAACAACTTTGTACCTAACGGCTAGTTGAGCACTTAGAAACCCCTAGAAGTTGTCTAGAACGTCCTTAAGCATACTTAGGCCATTCCTATAAATAGGACAAGCCATAGGACACTAGAACTTACTTGTTACACTTGAGAATACACTTGAGCATACTTGAGCAATCTTTTGCAAGCAATTTGAGCACTGTGATCATTGGCCTACATTCTCCTTAGCTCAATCTCGTGTCCTATAGGCTAGATTCTCCTACCCACAGCAATTACAAGATCACATACTTGGCTAGGAGATCTTACGCTTGATCTAGGCATATCAAGCCTCGGGCTTAAAGGATAAGTTGTAATTTCTCTATTTCTTTCTTTTTCCTATTTATTCTTTGTACTCTCCTTGCTACTCCTAGGGTTGGAGGCTGCGGATTGGAGAGGGTTGACTTCTCGGAGGAGAAGGGGACTTCAAGCTACTTCAAGAAGGCTATCGCACGGGAAGCTACTTCAGAAGGCTGGTGCAACGGGAGTTGGTGCATCTACTTCAAGGGAAGGCTGCTTCGAGTTGGGCGATTACTTCTAGGTGAAGGCTGCTTGAAGGGTTTAGGGAAAAGAGATTGTATTTTATGTAATTCCTTGAGAGGTAATAAAATAAATTTCTTTTCAAATCCCGGTTGGGTAAGCAACCGGGTAGTGGACTGACTACCTTAGTATTTGCTAAGGAAGGAACCACTCTAAACCCTTGTGTCTCCTTGTCAAATATTTTTCTTTGTGGTTGCTTGAGTAATTAATTGTTAAAATTATCTATAAAACTCTATTCACCCCCCCTCTAGTAGTTTTCAATCATCCCTTCTATCTCCATCAATCATGCAATGCTTCCCCCTCTGGTCGAGCCTTGGAAATACATCACGGTTATCAAGGTAATCGAAACCAACGTGAGTTTTAACACGATCATGAATTGGATTCCAATCCTATGGCAACTCTCTGAAGAGTTCTATGCGATTGACTTGGACAAAGGATACTATATCATACAACTAGCCAATAATGATGACTACGTCCATGCGCTAACCGGTGGGCCATGGATGATATTCAACCATTACCTGTCCATTCAGTCTTGATCCAAGGAGTTCTGGCCATCTGATCTTATACCCCAAAAACTTGTTGTCTGTGTAAGGATAGCAGACATGCCAATCTACCTATTTCAAATCAACTTCTCTGGAGTATTGGCGACCTGGTTGGGAAGACGATAAAGATTGATACGACCACCCAATCCAGACACCGTGGAAAATTTACTGGCATAGCCATGGAGGTAGATACTTTTACGTCGTTACTCCCTGAAATAATGCTCAACTATGAACATTACAAACTGGAGTGTGAAAACTTACCGACATTCTATATGAGATGTGTCCGCCTAAGGCACGCAAAGGGTGACTGTAAGTTCATCCGTAGTTTTCCTAGCATTGACCCATAAACATCTATTAGTGCATCCATTGCGATCCCCTCCCCATACTCCACGAAGATCCATGCAAAGATGCCTGATAGAAGGAACCAAGTAGGAAAGAAACAAGCTCCACCTACGTTCATCCCTAACGAAAAGGCTATGTCCCAAAAGGATAGTGCTAAAGTTCAAAATGAGGTTCTGCTCGTTCCCCAATATGAAGAGGTAGATTAAGGGAAATTGGAAACAACAAAAAATCACAAATAAAAAAGAAATAAGCCAAGCAAAAGGTCAAGGCTGTTGTACCCAAGGATCTCCTCCTACTCCAATGGTCCTTCCCACTACCACCAACCAGGTCTAAGAAAATATTGTCATGACTCTAGTCGGTGATGAAGTCAGTGATGGTAGGATCACCAATGCTCAACTCGATGTCTTCTGGTTCTAAGAAAATGTCCTTAACATGTCATCCTCTCCCCCCCTCAAGCTTCAGTTTGGGAATGCAAGGATGCGGGAATAGTGTCATACTCAGTATTAGGAGAGTTGTCTATCAAACAGTCAGTCTAGGCCACAAACACAAGAAAGGGCGTCTTTCCCAGTTTTTCAGAGGAGTTGACTTCTCTGAAAAAGCAAAGAAACTCCTGCCATTCGATGATGACGACCCTGGTCCATATGAATCAATGGAGATGGGTGTGGATGCCTCAGGTCCCCTTGCAGCTATCAATTGATAAACGGTGTCATCCTACAACCATGGTGTTATCGATGACAAACATCATATGTTGGAAGCCTGGAATATCCAAGGAGCCCACTCCAAGGATAAGATTAACCTTCTTAAATAATTCAAGCTCAAGTATAGACTCCAGGTCATGGTAATTATTGAGCCACACTGTAGCAGAACTCAAGCTGATAATATCATCAAGAAGCTAGGATGTAGTTCCTCACATAGGGTTGAAGCACTTGGTTTTTCTGGGGGTATAAGGGTCCTCTGGGATAATTATCGGTGCACCCTTGAAATCCTCCAATGCACTGCCAGTTCATTCAATGTAGGATGAATAACTCATGGTTGGTTACTTTTGTTTATAACAGTCCCAACCAACAAAAATGGGACCTGCTCTGGAATCATCTAATGACTTTATCCTCCTCAATCAATGTGGCATGGGCGATTCTCGGGGACTTCAATACCATGCTAGACATTAGCGAGAAGCATGGTGGCACGGGATTCAATATGTGCTCTTATCATAAATTCCACTCCATGATGATCCCAATAGGGTTAGCTGACACCAGGTCGTTGGGCCACTTCTTCACTTTTAAAAGAGGACAACTTCTTAAGAAGCTTGACAGGGTCATTGCAAATCATGGCTGGCTTTCTATTGAAGATGAAATGAACATTAGAGTCCTTCCTAGACTCTACAGCGATCACAATCCTCTCCTACTTACTGGGCATAAGGCCATCAACAACAAAAATACTTTCTTCAAAACTAAAATGAGTTGGTCCCAAATCAACGACTTTCAGAAGGAAATGCTTCCATTCTGGGATAACTCCAAGGCATTCATGGAACTCTCCCCAGCTTCCAAAATGCTACCACAAAATGGGAGGCCAATCAAATGAAGAAGCACCACCAAGAAAAGCTCAAGCATCTTGATAGATGCCAGGTTAATACCTCACCCCATCTAAGCTTGAGTAATGATCTGATTGTTATCTCTTTACAAGAAGAATATGAGAACATGCTACATCATGATGAGGCATACTGGCAGTAGAAGGAGAACATTAATTGGCTTTAGCATGGTGATGGGAATAACACATTCTTCCATGCCTATGTCACGGCCTAGTGCTTCCATAATAGAATCACCAGTCTGCGTGATGACAATGGTGATTAGCTCACATCCTCCACAACTATTAAAGACCATGTTAGATCCTATTTCAATGCCCTCTTTACAGAGCCAGCAGCACCAACAGAGGACCTCTTGAAAATCCCAAGCTATTTCAAAACATTCAGCGACATCACAGACCATCAACATCTAATCTGCATTCTGCCGGCTGAAGAAATTAAGAAATTTATGTTTCTGATGGCACCAGTCAAGGCACCAGGCCCGGAAGACATTCACAATGGTTTTATCCAGGATCATTGGACCCATGTCAGCCTTTCGATCATCCTCCAAGTTTGTCAGGTCTTCTCTAGTGGGTGGATCAACCGCAAGATGGCCATCTCTCTTATGGTTCTCATTCCTAAGACGATGCAAATACATAGATGTAGCAAGCTCAGACCCATATCATTAAACAACTACTGCTTTAAGCTCAAATCAAAGATTATTGTAGAATATATTAAGCCTTATCTTAATGACTGGATCTTTGAAAACCAATCAAGTTTTATTCTGAGAAAACACATTAGTGATGACATACTCCTCATTCAAGAGGTAATTCACTCCATGAAATCAAAGAAAAAAGGCAAGCAATGGGTGACCTTCAAGCTCAATCTATCCAAAGCATTCGACAGAATGCGATGGGCCTTCATCCAAGACACACTATTAAAAACCAACCTCTCTGATAGGTTGGTTTCACTTATCATGCAAATCATCTCATCCGATCAAACATACATCCTATGGGAGGGGACTCTGCTCGAGCCATTCACACCAAGCCAAGGAGTCTGGCAGGGCGACCCTCTTAGACCCTATATCTTCGTTCTCTGTATGGAACGGCTGAGCCAATCTACCCAAAGTGTGGTCAATAATGGGAAATGGAAGCCCATTCTACTATCTAGAGGTGGTGACCCATTATCTCATGTAATGTTTGTCGATAACTTATTGCTTATGGCAGAGCCTCCCCGGCACAAGCCACCTCCATCCTTCAAGTTGTTGAGGAATTCAACTCTGTCTCGGGACAAATTGTATCCAAACAAAAATCATGCTGCTACTTCTCACCTAACACCACCGCCAGTGAATGACGTGCATTTTGTAGGCAAATCGGGATTCAACAAACTAAGGACCTGGGTAATTATCTGGGAGTACCAGCTCTTCATCATAGGTTGAACAAATCAGCACATGTTGGCATTATAGACTCCATTAAGACTCACATGTGTAGTTGGGTAGCTCACAATCTCTCACTTGTAGGACAGGTCACTCTTGTAAGAAGTGTATTGTAATCCATCCCTACGTACACTATGTAATCAGTTAAGCTTTCACCTTCTCTGTGTGATGACAAAGACATACATATTTGGGACTTCATTTGGTCAGGAGGCTGTGACCAGTGTAAAACTTCACTCCTCTCCTAGAACAAGGTCACAATGCCTAAGTATTTGGGAGGTCTGGGACTCAAGAATGCAAGGGAGTAGAATGAATCTTTGATGCTCAAGAACGTCTAACAATTTATGACAAAGCCTTCCACTCTCTAGGTCAGAGTTATGAAGGGGAAATATATGCATAATGGTATTTTTAGAAAGAAGTAATCTTCATGGGTTTGGGCCTTTATAAAGCATAGTCTACCCAAGCTCAGTGAGATCAGCCTCAAGATAATCATCTTGAGTAGGACTAGTAATGTGTGGACCAACTGCTGGTTTCTTGGGAAATCACTACTTGACTATGCGCTTAACCTATCTATCTTGCCTGATCTTGTAGACCTCAATCTACACTCAATGGTGCTCCCAGATAAAATTTGGGACTGGGATTTCATAAACAATTACTTCCCCACCCAAACAAAATGGTTCATTAATTTCATAGCCCCCATTGCAAACTAAAATGGAGGACATTTGGGTCTGACCTTTCTCTAATATGGGTGAATTCACTACTAGCACTGCTTATAACTATATTAGGAGTCAAGACATGAACCCACCGACACTGTAACATCCCTGACCTGGGTTATGAGTCAACCCTAGGTGTTTTGCCTAAATATGTAATTAAATCTTTGTGATTAACTCTGAGCATGTAATTAAGTTTCTCAGAAATGTATATTTCAGTATTTGCTCCTTTTTATTTAAAGTTGTAGCATTGTTTTGATATACATGGACCTATGTGCAATTTACCCAGTTAAAAGGGTTAGCTTGCAATTTGCACATGATGAGATGTTCCTCTGATGTTGAGACATCATGAGAATCTCTTTGGCAAAGTTTGAAGGATTTCCCAAGCTAGAGCACCAAGGTGCAGCTGTGGAAGCAATCCCAGGGCTTGAAACCCTAATTTGGGGTAAAATGCAATTTACCCAAATAAAGGGATGCAATTTGTAAAGAATGTCATCTAAAGTATCTTTTTAGACTCTTGCCATCATTTAGAGAAGAAATGATGAGGAAGTCACCTCAATTGAGTTATCAAGTTATGAAATATACCTTGTGATTGAATAATCAGGGTATATGTGCAATATCCCTTTAAGTATGAACTTTATTATTAGATTGTTCTTCCTTGCCTTATTTTCTATAACTTAAGATAAGGTTTGTCCTTAGAATAAAGAGGAAGGGACGAGCAAGTAATAAAGGAAGGACTTAGTTGGAATTATGGACAACTTATGAACTAATGTTGAAAATCCTACCCCATGTATATAAGCTCTCCTTCCCTTAGTTGCAAGGGAACTTACCCTTCGTTTCCTTACTGTTTCATTTCACCAAAGACGACCAAGGACTGCATTGGAGCTAAGGAGGACGACCAAGGGGTGCAAGGTAGGTTTAAACTCCTCTTCTTGCCTAATTCCATGGTTAAAACTCGAATTCAAGGTCATCTTCATGGCTAATTCTCGAAACCCTACCTTTCTAGCCGTCTCTTTTCATCCTTCCTTGGAGTTTTCACCTTGGCCAACCTGTGGGAACTCAAGGACGCCATTAGAGCTTGGATCTTGAAAGCTTGGAGCTCAAGAATCAAGCTTTAGGCGGGTTTTATAACTCTAAACCCATGCTTTACTATATGCATCTTTATATGCGTTTTAATGATAGCTCTTAGTATTTCCCTACTTTTCCCTGCTATTTTGCAAGCAAACCCGTGGGATATCTGTACTGTTCTTGAGCTAGAAGATGAAGGCGTGGTTTCCAAGAAAAACCCACCGCTTTTCTTTTCCTTAAACGGTCCTAACAGTTTGCTCTCTCGGACTCAAGACCGCGAGGTGAGCAAACGGTCTCGAGACCGCGACAGGGCAAACGGTCTCAAGACCGTTTGGCCCCGTTGACCGAGCGTGGACCGTATAAGAAATCTGTTCCTAATTATATAGGCTAATTACCCTCAAACTTTGGGAGACTAACTCCAAAGGAATCGGGAGATATGACCTTTTTAAGTCACAACTTTAAATGAATTAATTGCTGATTTTCAAACGGTCTGAATTTGCCTTTTTGGGCAAACGGTCTCAAGACCGTGTAAGGTCGTTAACTAAGCGTTGACCGTATGAGATTTCTGTTCAAAATTATGTTAATTAACAACTCACCAAGTTTGATGGTCTAATTCCAAACGGGCTAAGAGTTGAAGGGTGAATACTAGGGCTAACCCTAGATAAAATCAGTACTGAAATTATGGTGACCTAATTAGGGTTTTTAGGGTTGATTGACCTAAACGGTCTCAAGACCGTTTGGGGGTCACCAAACGGTCTCAAGACCGCGAGGGAAATCAACCAAGACCGTTTGGAGGTCTGGGGTCAAGATTTGTTGACCAATTGAAGGTACAATTACACCAAATTATATTGCAATTAAATATTGACATGATCATCAACTCAATGGGTCAGACCTTGATGAATTTGCACTAGAATCCAAAAATTGGATGGGCAAACGGTCTCAAGACCGTTTGGAACTCATCCAAACGGTCTCAAGACCGAGAGGACAATCACCCAAGACCGTTTGAAGGTCTAGGGTTGAGTAATTTGACCAATTGAGGACCCAATTGCAAATAAGTTATTAATTTAATCAAAATTCTGTTTTGTGGTTCAATCATGGTTCAACCCCTATCAAATCACTTTCGACTTTGATGAAATCTTGGACAAACGGTCTTAAGACCATGTGGGGTCCACCTACATGACCTCAAGACCGTTTGGGCCAAGTTTGGGCCCAATTGGAGCTCAATTGAAGGGTTCAACCTTGTGTTGATGCACACTGTTGAGTGTTGATGGGCGAACATTGATAGACCCTAATTGAATCGATTTCAACCATAATTGGTTAACCATTATGGGTCAAATGAATGACCAAGTGATCAAGCATAATCTTAATTGACTAAATCCATAAGTGGTCAAGATATCTTTGACCATTTGAGGGCTTCAACATGGGTTGACATTATCGGTTGCATCTTTGAGCCTTGTTGAAGGACCAAGCGGCTGAGACCATGAGAGCCTCGCGGTCTCAAGACCGTGAGAGGGCTTGCGGTCTCAAGACCGTGAGGGGGCTCACGGTCTCAAGACCGAGAGGAGGCTCGCGGTCTCAAGACCGCGAAGGGCCTCGCGGTCCTGAGGTCAAAGAAGGGCAAACGGTCTTCATGACCCTCGCGGTCTCAACTCAAATTGGTCTTCGCGGTCTCAACTTTAACTTGAACCAATGGGAGGCTTCGCGGTCTTGAACCCTTGAAGAGGCTCGTGGTCTTGAAGCCTAAGGGGGCTCGCGGTCTTGGAGTTAGAAGGAGGCTCGCGGTCTTGGAAAGTCAAAGTGGGCAAACGGTCAACACTTTCAATCGGTCTCAATTCAATTGATGATTAATGATTGAAATCAATCAATGTGATTCAAGGTTGACTTCATTAAATCAAATGATGATATAAATGGTTCAATGTTGCCCTAATCAAACCTTAATGATAATCTAGGATAGTAAGGGGTTATTTGACTAAGGTTTTTGACCATGATGATGATGATCAATGGGGTGAATTACCAAAATACCCCTGAAGGGTCAATTAAGTTATACCTTGCTCAATTCGAACCCTAATTACATGAGAATGATGTTTTTAGTCATAATGACTCTATCCAACTTGATCTAATCTAATGTTACCATCAACCATTAGTATGATGAAAGAGAGAGTACTCTAGAGAGAGAAAGTACTCTAGAGAGAGAAAGTAACTCTAATCACATAATGGTGATATTTTTGGCTATGTTAGCCTATGATGACTCAACCCAACCTGTTTTAGAGTGATGTTGACATCACCTAACCTTATGATGAGAGAGAAAGTACTTCTAGAGAGAGAAAGTACTTCTAAAGAGAGAAAGTACCCTTTTTAAATGGAAACTCAATTGAAGCATCCCCAATACACAGAAATGAGCATAATTAGGGTATGATCCACCTGTGTGAGATCATAGAAAGCCTAATTATGATAAATGATGAACCTTTAACTAATCCAAGAGTATCAATGAAGATGTTACTCATACATGATGATGTTATGAGTTTAATTCACCTTGATGTGAATAGTAAACCCTAATTCAAGGGTAATGGCATGCTTTTGAGTATTAAACTCTATTTGATTTGAATTAGAGATTTAACTCTTATGACAAGAGTAGGAAGTACATTCCTTATTGTTGCATTACCTTTATCAGATGTATTAACCATGCAGGTTCTGATATGAAGGTAATCATATCCAGGTATGGATGTTGATGTTATATTCATTAAAGGCATGTTGTTAGCCTTATGAATAAGTAAAGTAATCTAATGCCTTGCCAGTGGCATCCTATGCTGATAATGGGCTATGAGAGCCATGAATACCATCAAGGTCATGCCTTAGAGATGACTTGTGATGAGGATAAGGAGAAATAATGATTGATATGAGTTAGGCCTGTTACATGTAGTATTCTTCTTTTATAGCTGCTATGCTATTGTTATTGTTTGCAGAACAATGTATGCTGTTAAAGAATACTGAATGTACCTAACTAATCAAGTATAATGTAGAGCCCTGATCATAGATCCATCATTGTCAGAAATTAAATGATGGTGAAACAGGTTTTCCTCAGGGAACTCCTGGAGCACATACTTATGAGTATGTGGGGTACATGGATGTGTAGAACCTTACATCCTAGTGTAGGAAAGTGATGTAGATGTGGAATCCATCCATCCTTCACTATAGTTCCATACCGTATCAGTGGTAGGTAAACATGAAACCTCCTGATGACGAAGAAAGCACAGATATCCGTATCAGTGGTAGGTAAATATGAAACCTCCTGATGACGAAGAGAGTACAGAACGCCACTGTGACTCTAGAATAGCGAAGGACCAGTTTACCCTGGTGAGCTATAGTAGTAGAGACACGAGATGTCCTACAAGTGATCCTCTTACTGACTGAGGAAGGTGAAGGTCATGAGAATCCGGCTCTCTTAATGACCTATGTATGATACTGATGTGACTTCTCAGCGATCAGTTGGAGTATGAGTGGTAAGCCTCATCTCCATAGGGCATAATGTTGTTTGTAAAACATAATCAACCATGTAGTATAACTTGTTAGAGATGACTCCAAGTTAGTTGATTGATGTTACATTGCAATAATGTTGATATTCTCCATATCTCCTAAATTGTAGAGATCTTGTTATACCTGCAACTGTTATAGAATGCTTTGAAGGCTTTACTGTTTAAAATATTCTTTGATGTTATAATAAAGCTTCTGGCGAAGAGTTATAACTCTCGCTGGGACAATTATGTATAATTGTCTCACCCCGTAGGCTTCAACTTTTTAGGTGGACGTCGGAGACGAAGGAACCAGCCTACAGGTGATCAGTCTCAGCAGCAGCATCAGGGGCAGCAGTAATCTCAGGTGGAGATTTGTCCTGCCCTATGGTGTAGTTAGAGTCAGTCTTATGTGTCCTCTGTACTCTCAGGTCTTGGAGTCTTTTTGTATAAGTGATCTTGAGATTTTGTATCTTAATGTATATAATTACTCGAGAAGTAATTATCCTGAGATGTAAACAGTTTATCTCTATTTATGAAAGAAGTTTTTATGGATACAAGCTCTTATCTCGAAAAGTTTTAATTTCCCGTGATTTTTGTCTTCCGCTGATTACCGATTCGCTTCCGCTAAGTGTTAATCGTATTTATGTCATGGTTTGGAGATCAGAGCCCACAGACACCCTGCCAAAAGAAGGTATGGTTTACACCCATTCCACATAAACTTCACACTTTCATGTGGTTGTTGTTCCACGGTGCCCTCCTAACCAACCTTGAATTGGTTAGAATGCATATCTCTATAGACAACTTGTGCCCCACCTGCAACAATGCCCCAGAATCCATTCTACATTACTTAAGGGATTACACCAAGTCCAAAGAAGTCTAGAGCGACCTTCAAATGCCTGAGGCATTCTTTATAAGAGATGAGCATGATTGGGTCCAGGACCTTGTCTCTGCCCAAACTAGGAACCCCTAGGAGACCTATGAGATCATCCCAGTAGCAGGGTTGGTTCGAGCATAGTACGAGGAGTTTGTCTCACTACTTTGGGCCAACTGGCTCGAACTGTAGGGACTATTGCTCATTACATGGACCAACCTGATGCAGATTGGGATCCTCAAAAGTCATTAGAGTCTTTTTTCTTTTGTTGCTTCTTAGGACCTGAATAAGTGGGATGCATGTTGTTCCCGATTGGTCTAAATGAATACATGATGATGGTTCATTGCTCATCACCCGCGTGATCACCTATGTGACAATTCTTTTATGTTTTATAATTATGATTCAAATCCTCATGAGTATCGACATGTTGTAGTGAATTCGCTTAATCTTGCATGGACACTCTTTGATCATACTTTAGCAGGATTGTGCTCGATTGGTGGGGGCTTTCTCTGAAATGACATGGGTCAAGAGAATTGATTTTTTAAATTATTTTTCTTAACCTTATCATTTATCACCAAGTTATTTTGAATGTTATCTTTTTGTTCTTTGAGCACAGTCTTGCTTGAGGACAAGCAAAGGTTTAAGTTTGGGGTGGTTGACAACACCCAAATATAGGCATCTATGCTAAGCATTTATTTATGGTTTTGTGTCATTATAACCTTAGTATGCCCAAAATAACCCTAGATTCTTATCTTTTAGTAATTTATATCTTTTCATAGATAAAGTTGCTCAACTAGCAAATTTTGGGACTTGTAGGCACCAAACTTGAAAAGACATCTATTCTCTAAGATTTCTCCCAGGAACATGATTTTTTGTAGCACCTAGGCTTCCATCCATCGTGACCATGACATCTGACGTGATCGAGATGCTTGGCACAGTCGTGTTGAGGACACGGCTCATCTACACATGGCTCGACTGAGGCACCTACCTCGACTATGACACCTACCTTGACCGCGGCACCGACCGCAACTGCAAAACCAACCTCGACCACAACACATGTTGTGACAATGAATGAATCTCGTTTGTCACGACCGAGACACTCATCATGGCCGTGTCGAGGAAAATGGTCAGTAACACCTTTCTTGACCACAACATCTGCCTCGATCACGATGTTCGTTCGACCGTCACCCTGGACATGGCCATGCTGAGGAAAAGGGTTAGGTGCACATGTTTCACCTGCGACACCTACCTCAACCGTGATGTCCACCTCGATGATGACATTCGTTCGGTTGTGACCCCCAGCACGACCGTGCCAAGACCAAGACCGCGACCGGGACAGGTGCCGCAATCACTCATTACATGCAATCCTCCTTCACTTATAAATACCTACCCCTCACGATCTAGAGAGGGGTTTCGAAATTTTGGGAGGTCCATAGTTCTAAATTTTGGGAGGTTCCACCTTGTGGTTCTATACAGTCTTGGTTCCCAGAGCCCCATGGGCGAGTTCCAAGATCTGAAAAGGCTGAAGTGCTCATCCTACGTCCGTTCCTCCAGTTTGCTTCCATCTACCACCATTTTCCACCACCATTCACCCATATCCTACCATTCTCAGCCATCTTCCACCTCCATACACCCACCAAGCTACTGTTTAGGATGGAATCAAAGAGAAAGGAGTTCAAGGAGTCCAGAAGATCAAGTATGGTGACCCAAAAATGAGATTTGGCCTATACAGAGGCTAAGGAGTGAGAGCCACCTCTCTTCTATGGGCTAAATCTCTTTTTCTTCTCCTTTCTTATACTATTCTCCTTTGTTTCTATACAAATGATGTTCTTTCATCTTTGTTTGGTGTCAACTATGCTTGTCCATGGCTAGTTGAGCTCCTTCTTGGCTATGTAACTTGTTTTGGGCATGTTTATGTACTTTTACCTTAAGCAAGTAGTTTTATTTCAGATCTAGTATGTTTTCTGTTCTATCTTCTCTTTCTGGTTATGATTGCTAGTTTGGTTGATCTCTTTCTTACTTGAACTTCTATTTCTACCTATATCGAGAGATTCGTTGTAGAAATAGATAAGAGAGGCTAGTTTGGATCAGAATCTGAAAGGAGGACGGTTCAAGGTGATTTGTGCATAATCGTAGACATGGGCACGGTCGGGCCCACTACCTGGTTCTGCCTAGATCACACATGTTCTTAGCATCTCATAATATTATGGACATGAGAGGGTATCTAGAATATTCTAGGGTGTTAATTTGTCATCCTCGAGACAGGATTTATGTCATTGATGGGTTTTAGTCACACTGCGCAAAAGCGAGTGGGATGATCCCACAGGAACAGATACCACAGTACGTACTATGATTGGATGTAGGTTGCTTACTAAGGTGTTTAAGGGTTGTCTACACCCAAAAACATGTGCATAGACAACCCAACTTGTAGTTACATAGTGAGAAACTCCTTCTCTTTGATTCGTAGAATCTTACAGACTCTATTTTCTTTTCTTTTCTTTGTTTTATTTTATTTTGTGACAAACTGCTAGACTAGTTCTAGCCCCATACTTTTACTGACTATCAGATTGGCTTATTTGACTTAAGAGTTTGATCTTAAGCGTCCTAAACGTCCCCACATCCATGTGTTTGACCCCATATATCTACTTCAACCCCGTAATAAAGTTGTGGGGGTCCTTGAAGGTTTTGGGTTATAAATTTAATGCCTGACCCTCCTCAGGAGCCGATCAACTTTTAGCGTCATTTCCAGGGATGTGGTTTTCCACATTTACATGCCTAAAAGATTTTATTCTGTCATCCTTAAGCCTGTATATACATATGCATAGTTCTCTTTTTGTTTTACACATACTTGTTCATATATACTGAATAGTTTTTCTTTTTCTTATACATATTTTCTGCCATGGATCTTGCGTCTGCAAGACAAGTTATCCTGTCCACCTGTCCTCTTGAATTTTTCTATAGTTCTGACTGTTGGCAAATAATTGAAGGTCGTGCTCTACAACTAGTCGAGTTATACTCTCCCCCGTCGTCGTCGTACTTAGAATTTTTGGAGATGTCGATCAGCCCTCGAATTTCATGATATCATGGGATCAAGAACTGATTAGAGTAGTGGATTTGGCTGGAGAAAGTATCAATGCACTCACCTCCTCCTTAGCTCATCATCTCCAAGAAAATGTTAATCTGCTCTAGCAGCTACTAGAAAAGTAGGATCATCAACTCCAAGTAGCCACTGAGATCGCAGACCGCAGTAGAAGTATACTTCAAACTGTTGAACAAGGATTCATCCAAGTGCATCAGTTTGATATAGCGGGTTTCCAATAGAAGTGCATGGCGGAATTGACGAACCTTGAAACCATAGTTGCTCAAGTTCAACAACTTCATGATAAGGATGTTGAACTGGGAAAGAGGCTTCAAGAGGTCATCGATTTAGTTACCACGTAATTACAAGTGCCATAGCACAATCATGAAGGCATCAATCATTAATACCATACCATTGGGCCTGATATGGAACATACCTCAACATCCTATCCAGGCTATTAGCTGGATTCATCATGATTTTTTGGGGAAGACTCGCCCATTTAGGGGAATCCTTCATTTTATCCGGATGCTTCAGTTGATCAACCAATGGAATCTACAAGCCACATGAATGAATGGTTTTATGATGATGATGATGATGATGATGATGATGATGATGATGATGACTCCTATCCTCACCCGAGAAGTCAAACAACCTCGCAACAGGGAGGCCAGTTTGAGGAACCTAAATCGGACATTAACCCAGACCAGGGTGATATCTCTCATATTGAGACATGTCACTTCGCTTTGAGTAGTATACCGACCATGGTTTGGAACAATTTGTTCGATGAGGATGATGACGAATATTCCTCATAGTGGAGTGAATATACTGATGACGATGAGTTGGAGCAACATGAGCTGACATTCATCACCAGCCCATTACAAGGTTTGGTGGACATCAGAGGAGCAGGATGGACAATCCATCACAACATGGATACTGAGCATGAAGATACCCCAAACCCCATAGAAGGTAACAAGCTTGGGGTGGTAGAACTGCAAACAGATTCAATTGGGGATAATTCTTCTTCATAAGATGATTAGATGACTCAGACTGTATATAAAAAATTATCTGAGCATCCAACCTCAAGTTCAGAGGTGGAGAGAAAAGAGAGGAGTCCTATAGAAAACTTTCAGCCTCTCCCCTCCATCTCATCTTGTGTCGACATCCTAGGGCCTTTCAATTTAGGTTCATATCTTGGAAGGCACCTTGAAGATGATTTGCTAAAGAATTCATCTCAGTGCAGTTCAAGACAATTTCAGCACAAGGATGAATTCACTAAGTCATCAGATTCTATTCATCTACTTCAGACTCAGAAGGGTCCAGATCTCCACCCCTTGTTCTCCTACATGGCGGAGCACATCGGAAAGACACATGTGACATAGGTCCCAAAACATAGGATTTGGGATCCCAATGTCGGTATTGTGGGGCAGCCACCCCCTTCCTCTTACTCCATTCTTTTCTCTTTTTGTTAAAATAAATTTTGTTTTTTACATTCTTACTTAGATAGTTTCTTTCCTCTAACTTCTTAAATATATCTTTGCATACATGCATCATACCAAGACATCAATAAATTTCTTTCCCGTACATCCAAGCATTCCTTCCCTACTATACTAAGTTTAAGGCTTGCTCGAGGATGAGCAAAGTTTTAAACTTGGGGTGGTAGGGCTATTCACCCTTCTATCTCTTCATTTTTCATGCATGCAACTTTACTTCTTGCATTTAGGCATAAATTTAAATTTAGCCTTATTGTTTTCTAGGACTTTGTTTCGTAATTTGTAGCTTTGCAATTAAGGCTATGTGATACAAATCTTAGAGCTAAATGCTTATCTTTATGCCTAAATGCACAATTTTCATCTTAAACTACTTGAATGCGGGTATGTCGTGCCTAGTAGTGCTATCCTAAAGCTCATTAGAGAGTCACTAGGAACCCCTAGGAGATCTATGAGATCATCCCAGTTGAAGGGTTGGTTTGAGCGCAATACGAGGAGTTTGTCTCACTACTTTGGGCCAACTGGTTCAGACTGTAGGGACTATTGCTTGTTACATGGACCAACGTGACGCAGATCGGGATCAGAAGTCATTAGAGTCTTTTTGCTTTTGTTTCTTCTTAGGACATGAATAAGTGGAAGGCATATTGTTCCCGATTGGTCTACATGAATACATGATGATGGCTCATTTCTCATCACCTGTGTGATCACCTATTTGACAATTCTTTTATGTTTTTTAATTATGATTCAAACCCTCATGAGTATTGATAGGTTGTAGTGAATTCGCTTAATCTTGCCTGGACACTCTTTGATCATACTTTAGCAGGATTGTGCTCTATTGGTGCGGGTTCGCTCTAAAATGACATGGGTCAAGAGAATTGATGTTTTAAATTATTTTTCTTAACATTAGCATTTATCGCCAAGTTTAATTTGGATGTTATTTTTTTTTGTTCTTTGAGCACAGTCTTGCTTGAGGACAAGCAAAGGTTTAAGCTTGGAGTGGTTGATAACACCCAAATTCAGGCATCTATGCTAAACATTTATTAATGGTTTTGTGTCATTATAGCCTTAATATGCCTAAAATAACCCTAGATTCTTATCTTTTAGTAATTTATATATTTTCATAGATAAAGTTGCTCAACTAACAAATTTTGAGACTTGCAGGTACCGAACCTGAAAAGACATCTATTCTCTAAGATTGCTCCCCAACACATGGTTTTTTGCAGCAGCTAGTCTTCCATCTGTCGCGATCATGAAATCTGACGCGAATGAGATGTTCGACATGACTGTGCTGAGGAAAAGGGTCATATGAATGTGTCTCGACTGAGGCACCTGCCTCGATTGTGACACCTACCTTGACCGCGGCACCTGCCACGACCGTGACACCTACCTCGACCGCAACACCTGCCTTGACCGTGAATAAATTTTGTCTGAAGGGTCAACTGCACCTATCTTGACTGCGATGCCTGCTTCGACCGCGACGTCTGCCTCGACCGCAACATCTGCCTCAACCACAACTTCTGCCTCAACTACAACATTCATCTGGCCGTGTTGAGGAAAAGGGTCAGCTGCACCTGTCTCGCCCGTGACACTTGCCTCGGCCCCAATGTCCACCTCGACTACAACATTTGTTCGACTGTGACCCCTGGTATGGCCATGTTGAGACCAAGGCCGTGACTAGGACAAGTGCCCTGACCACTCATTACATACACTCCACCTTCACCTATAAATACCCACCCTCGCGACCTGGAGAGGGGTTCTAGAATTTTGGGAGGTCTGCGGTTCCAAATTTCGGGAGGTTCCACCTTGTGGTTCTACACATTCTTGGTTCCCAGAGCCCCGTGGGAGATTTCTAAGGTCCAAAAAGACTGAAATGCTCATCCTACGTCCGTTCCTCCAGTTTGCTTCCATCTACCACCATTTTTCACCACCATTCCCCCATATCCTACCATTCCCAACTATCTTCCACCTCCATACACCCACCAAGCTATTGTTTAGGGCAGAATCAAAGAGAAAGGAGGCCAAGGAGTCTAGAAGATCAAGGATGGTGACCCAAAGACGAGATCCGGCCTATACGGAGGCTAAGGAGCGAGAGCCACCTCTCTTCTATGGGCTAAATCTCTTCTTCTTCTCCTTTCTTCTACTGTTCACTACTACATTTTTGGCCAGTAACGTCGCTACCCATAATGTTATTTTTATTAGAATAACCGACCTAATAGACTATTGCATCGATTTTATCATAAAAACTGACCTTATAGGTTTCCTGTGGCAAACATTCGTGCGATTTTGGCTTCACGCCTCGATCTATAGCGTCATTTTTTCCAAATAATCGATAGTATAGGGTAAAAAAATGCAAGCACCGCTTTGGAACTCTAGGGTCAGTTTTTTTGGATAACCAACCTTATAGATACTGACCTCTAGAGTCGGTTTTTTTCAAATACCCGACCTTATAGATGGTCTACGAAATTTCTGGCACCACTTAGTCTCTAGCGTCGGTTTTCTCAAATACCCGACCCTATAGACCCGACTTGTAGCGTCGGTTTTGTCTGTTAACCGACCCTATAGGTCGGGCTGATATTAGACCAAAACGATAGACCTGACTTGTGTTTCAGTTCATTTTTCTCAAAAGCACGATGCTAGAGACCCCCTCCTTCTCTGTCGTTGTGTCTAAGGAGTCCATTGTCGTGTCCTTCTGACGCCACCGTCATGTCCAACGAGTCAAGTCGTGTTGTGGCCACCATATCCAAGGAGTCGAGCCGTGTTGTGCCGTCGCCGAGCCGTACGTGTTGTGCCACTGCCGCCAACTAAAGTTCGTAAGGTACATTTTATTTACCCGAAAATTGGCCGCAAGCTTCTGAAACCCTGCCCTCCGTCGAAGAGCCCTTCTCGGTTGGAAAGGAGAGGCAAGGCAGGTGGGGGCTGTGGTGGACGGGCTGCTGTGGTCAGGGCTGGGGTCCGGCGGTGGGTGGTGATGGGTGTTGTAGTCGGGGCTGGGGTCAGCGGTGGGTAGCGATGGGTGTTGGTAGTAGTAGCACGATCGTTCCATAACCACGGCTATTTTTCTTCTTATTGTCATGTCGCAATTGAGGAGAGGTTCGGAGTGAATATATTTGTTAGGTAGCACGGTCGTGCTGGGTAGCACGACCGTGGTGGCTGTGGCTGTGTGAATATATTTTTTAGGTAGCATGGTCGTGTTGGGTAGCACGGGCGTGGTGGTTATGGCTGAGTGAATATATTTGTTAGATAGCACGGTCGCGGTGGCTGAGTTGCTGAACTGCATTTGTTAAAATCTTCCTACTCCTCTAATATTGATGTATATTGAACCTAATGCCTTACATTATAAAAGAATTGAATCGTGCATTTGTGTTTTTGTAGGTGTTGTTGACTTGCATATATTTCTTCTTCAGCCTTCAAGTGAGGTATAATATTCTCACTCTCCCAATGTGCCATTAGGCTTCATTTTGATTCAAATATTTAATACATACGGTAGCGCTTGGTAGACATTCCCAAAATATGAGGGTAGACATTGTGTAGTCTCAGATTGACACTTTAGAGTTTATATATGAGATCATCGATGCATGATGTTTAACTTAATATATAAATATGACAATAATACATTTATGTATGTATCAACTTAGAAACCCGTTCAAAATTTACTCATAGGAGTAAATTTTAGATAGTCCCCAGTTTGGTACTATTTTTGGATATTTAATCTCACTTAGGATGTAACTGTATAATGTATGTTTAGTTTTGAAGAAAATTTTAGTAGTATTTCCTCATTTGTTCTCTGGGTACATATGTGAGTGGTTATTTACCATTTACATCAGTGTACTTGGAGAACTTAGGGGAAATGCTACATAAATTTTCTTCAATACTAAACATACATTATACAGTTACTAGTGAGATTTAATATTCAAAAATGGGATAGGTGGTACACTTTAGTATAAAAGTAATTAACTTCCTATCAATAAAAACTTACAGCTTATAGTATCAATATTAAATGCTTAGTTTTATAATTAATTTTTAATGTGATATAGAAAATGGATCAAAGTTGGATGTCTATCAAGAACCATTGTAGTCCAGAGTTTGCCAAAGGTCTTGATGAATTTATCAGCTTTGCTGAGGAACATAGGAAACTACCTATAGATAGGTTCTATTGTCCATGTAGAAATTGTGGTAACAATTTGAAAGTTGATACTACTGAGGAAATTACAGATCATGTCATATGCAATGGGACCATACAAGGTTATAATGAATGGTATTGGCATGGAGAGAAAATTAATAATGGATCAGAAAATGTCGATACTAATAGTTGTGTCATAGAAGATATAGATAATGATGATAATTTCAATGATGAACCGATTCATGATGACCCGATTCAGGATGATATGGTTGATGAGATGCTACGTAGTTGTCGGGACAATGTCATTGATCCACCTTTATTTGCAAACATTGTCCATGATGCTGAAAAACCTTTATATAAGGGTTGTACTAAGTTCACGAGGTTGAGTGTTATGATGCGATTATATACTCTTAAAGCTCAAAACTGGTGGAGCGATAAGAGTTTCACTTCACTGTTGTCTTTGTTAAAGGAAATTCTTCCTGAAGGCAACAAGCTTCCAATTTCAACATATCAAGCAAAGAAAATAATGTGCCCAATGGGAATGGAGGCTAATAAGATTCATGCATGTCCAAATGATTGTGTTATTTCATAAGGACTATAGTAATTTAATAAATTGTCCAAAATGTGGTGCGTCAAGGTATAAGACCACAAATTCAACTAAGGCTAAAAATGGCTCTCCTGTCAAGGTGATGTGGTATCTACCAATAATACCACAATTTCAACACTTATTTGCTAATACATAAGATGCACAAATTTTGTCTTGGCATGGGGAGTTAAAGGCCAATGATGATGGCATCCTACGACATGCATCTGATTCACCACAATGGAAGAAAATTGATTTATTATACCCTCAATTTGGTAAAGAACCAAGAAACTTAAGACTTGGACTCTGTATAGATGGAATGAATCCCTATGGTACATTAAGCAGCCAACATAGCACGTGGCCTATTATGATTGTTATATACAATCTTCCTCCTTGGTTGTGTATGAAAAATAAGTATGTCATGTTGTCAATATTGATATCAGGGCCCAAGCAACCTGGAAATGATATTCATGTTTACCTTCAACGTCTAATAGATGACCTAATGAAACTATGGGAAGAAGGTATTATGACATATGATGCTTCACGTAAAGAGATCTTCAGTTTGTATGCTATGTTGTTTTTCACGATTAATGACTTTCCAACTTATGGAAATTTGTCTGGATATAGCATAAAAGGATACAAAGCATGTCCTGTTTGTGAGGAAAATATTGATTCAATCAGACTGAAACATGGTGGTAAATTCGTATATCTTGGTCATCGGAGATTTCTCCCACTAGTGCATCCTTATAGAAGGCAACGCAAAACCTTTAATGGGTCAACTGAGGAACGAAGTGCTCCTAAATCTATATCAGGAAATGTTGTATATGATAGGGTGAAACATATTGTTAATGAATTTGGAAAGAGTTCAAGTAGTCGTACACTCGCATGTGACAAATCTCTATACAAGAAGAGGTCAATATTCTGGGATCTTCCTTATTGGAGATCTTTGGCAATTAGACACTGCATTGACGTCATGTTGAAAAAAATATTTGTGATAGCATACGCTATTGAACATACCAGGAAAGACTAAAGATGGCATCAAATCTAGAAAAGATTTGAAATTAATGGGTATAAGAAAAGAATTATCAGTGGAGATCAGGGGTCGCCACACATATTTACCACCAGCTTGTTACACTTTGTCAAAGAAGGAGAAAAAGACTTTCTGTGAGTGCTTGTATAATATTAAGGTTCCACAAAGATACTCTTCTAATATTTGTAGATTGGTATCAATGAAGGATCTGAAGTTGATAGGTCTCAAATCTCACAATTGTCACACCTTAATGCAACAAATTTTACCTGTGGCTATTCGATCTATATTGCCGAAGCATGTGAGGTTTGCAATCATAAGACTCTGTTTCTTCTTCAATGAAATATGCAACAAAGTTATACATCCTGATACTCTCGATAAATTACAGAAAGATGTAATTGTTACCATGTGTCAGCTTGAAATGTACTTTCCTCCTTCATTTTCTGATATCATGGTTCATCTTGTAGTACATATTACAAGGGAGGTGAAGATGTTGGGTCCAATTTTCTTACACTGGATGTATCCATTTGAACGCTACATGAGTGTTTTTAAAGGCGATGTTCGGAATCATTATCGTCCTGAAGGGAGTATTGTTGAGGGTTACGTGGCTAGGGAGGTGATGGACTTTTGCAATGATTTTTTGAATTACAATGAAACTTCTAGCGATCTAAAAAATTCCCATCACACTGAATCTTATTGTGGCAAAGGAACTCTGGGAGGACGAGTGAAAGGAATCAGTCATGAGTTGTGGGAACAAGCACATTTGTATATTTTACACAACATCGATGAAGTTAGTAGCTACATCACAAAACACAATGATCTTATCAAGAGAAATCGTCCGCGATCCAGTTTAATGTGGCTTGCAAGTGAGCATAATCGAACATTTATTAGGTGGTTTGAAGAGAAAGTATTTAATCAACTATCTGAATCACCGAATAATGTTGCTGAGAACATAAAATGGCTTGCCTTTAAGCCAAAAATGGATGTCATGTCATATGAAGGTTATGACATAAACGGATTTTCATACTACACAAAGTGTCAAGATGAAAGTAGTGTATTTCAAAATAGTGGGGTCACTGTTCAAGTTTGTTCATTGTATTTTGCTAGTGCTAAAGATAAAAGACCACATGAAGCTGAGATGTCATATTACGACGTCATCGTAGACATATGGGAATTGGACTATACAAATTTTAGAGTTCCTATCTTTAGGTGTAATTGGGTTGACAACAACAAAGGAGTTTTAGTGGATGAGTTGGGTTTCAAATTGGTGAATTTTGAAAAGATTAGTGAGAAAGATGAGCCATTCATCATGGCAGACCAAGAAAAACAAGTATTCTATATTGATGACTCGGAAAATAAAAATTGGTCTGTCGTTCTTCATGGAAAAAGACAGTTTACTGTAGATCCTATAAATGAAGAAGAATACTACAAAAAGTATGATGATTCCAGTCCATTCTCAGTTGGTTTGCCAAGTGTAAATGTTGAAGATAACACCGATGAATATTATAAATGTCAAGACCATGCTGAAGGAATTTTCCTTGACTAACAACTCAACCAATACTAGAGGCATGTATTCTTTGAATTATTTATTTTATTATCATTCAAGCAAGTAATCTTTTAAATATACATCATATATCATGTATAACTTATCACTTGTGCTTTTATTATCACTTATTTTTTTTATCATGTATACTTGCAGGTTCTAAAATGGAGAGTGAAGATGAACATTCTGAGCATGAGCATGAGCACCATGAGGATGGTAGTGGTGATGCTAAGAAAAGTAGAGGTCCCACACTGATGCGTAGGCTGCAGGAGCTCAGGGCTAAAGGGGACAAATTGCAAGTCCAGTTTGATATCACAAGAGCACCTGTTGGGGAACATGCTAGTGCTTTCAAGCATTACGTAGGGGCGACCGCACGTAGTAAGGTGCCAATAGATATAGAAAATTGGCATGATGTTCCTAATGCCAAAAAATACGTCATATGGAAAGATATATCTGTGAGTGGAAGTGATATTATTTTAATATGTTTTTTATCTATTGATTCTAATTTAGTTTTCTTGGAATTAATTCCTTTTCAAAACAACATTATTAATTGCTTCTTGTATGTATAGGGTGTTTTTCATCTAAATGAAAAAGATCACAAGAAAAGAGTGCTACAATGTTGTAGTGTACGATGGAGGGGTTTTAAGACACATCTCGTAAGGGAATTTATAGATAATCCTACACAAAAGAAGAAAGCAACAGATGTACATATTTTTATAGATCCTAAGGTGTGGGAAAGATTTGTTGCAGCTAGGAGATCGGAAGAGTTTCAGGTAATAAAGATTGTGATGTATTGTATGAATATTTTTATACATGTTTGCCAAGTCTAAATTGTAATACCTAATTTTAAATGATCAGGCTATCCACCAGGCTCAAAAGGAAAGACGGGCCAAAATGTGCATGACCATCGCTTGGGGCCCGGTGGATATGCCTTCCGCCGCCAACTACAAGAGAAGCAATCCTCTTATGGAGAAGAATCTAGTACAACTCAAGTTGAGCGTCCACCCCGACACTTGACATGGATTGATGCTAGAAAGAATTGAGTAGGTGAAATTGTCAACCCTGCAACTAAAGAGGTGGCACAAAAGATGGTAGGTTTATCCCAACTAAGTAAAGAGTAACTCCCACAAACTTAGATTTATTTATATCTAATTGATATTGTGATTTAATATTTTTATTAACTATGAATAGATTGATCTCCATGAGCAAAGGAAGGAAGGAAAGTTCATCCCAACTGGACACATGGATGAAATATCAGTTGCTCTTGGTACGAAGGAGCATCCTGGCCGTGTTAGGGGATTAGGAGCTGACATAGGATTCAAGTCTTATTTTGGCCCTTCACAATCTAAAAGAGGTCGTGCAGGAGGTCTTACACAAGAGGAGGTTGAAGCATTAGTAGTGCAGAAAGTAAAAGAAATAATGTCTTCATTTCAGCCTATACCTTCTCAACTTATTCATACTGTGCGTCTCTCAAGTGATGAGGTACAAGCCCATGCTACAGTTGTAGAAGGTCATGGGAGCACTCCCAATGACCCACCACAACAATCTGCAGTAAGTTTTTGTTCTATATGTTGTGTTATTAGTATGATATATATATATATATATGATAATATATATAGTTGTAATAGTTATTTGTTCTACTGCTTCTTATATACCATATTATTTCAATCTAGGTTGGTATGAACTGTAAACTTGTAGTAGAGGTTCGAGAATATAATGTTGTGGCAGCGACCAAGGTGTACAACCTTGGTGGTATATTGCATTGCCGACAAATTACTGATGACATTTTCCGTGTGTCCATCCATCTTGTGTATGACGGAATGGGGGACAAACCACTACCCATACCTAATCCTGAATATAGTATAGTTGAAGAAGCAGAGGGTGCTATGGTGGGTTGGCCTAGACACTTGGTTATCAATGACAAGGTATACTTGAATTCTACCATGTTTTTCATATTTGACTGTATATATGAATTTTTGTAATAGAAGTATGTAATTTAATTAACAAGTTTGCAAACCAAAAAGTAAAAATTCTACTAGTCGTCCTCCTATGCCCAAGCCATCTATTATTCCAGAATCCACATTTAACAAGTTGGGAAGTAAATGTAAATGTTTGTGTCGATACTTAGCCAACCAAAGCTCTGGACTACAAATGTTGATCAATTTAATAGAAGATGCAACTGGGAGGGACTTTGACAATTATATTTTTCTTTAGGATATTATAGAGTTGTTGTAGTATGATTGGTTGAATACTTTGATATTAGAAGTATGCATAAGGTAAGGATCTATCAATATAGAAAATTCCAATACACATTTTTAACTTATTTCTACATATGAAAATAATTACACATGCTTAACAACCATTTATATATCGAGGCCACAAACTTTGCTATAAAGAATGTTGGATTTTTAGTTCCTTTGGTCACTAGTCGGACACATATTGAGGAAGTGAGTGAGTACTTCTCTGATGCATTCAAATATTTTGCTAGTGTGGGAAAGGAAATTATCTTAATTTCTTTTAACGTCCAGTGAGTATTATTATTCAATATAATTTTAATAATGAACAAATGTATTTATTTTAATGTTTGTTTTATTCTTACTCAGATCTAGACATTGGGAATTAGTGGTGATTGTCCCAAAATTGATGACTCTTTATTATCTTGACCCAATGGGAAAAACAACAAGGGGTCACAAACTGAAATTGCCAGCTATGGCATAAACATAAATATAGTCAATGCTTCAACATGATATTTCTGTTTAGAATTTCTATTTTACCAACTATCATTTAATTGATAGGGGTATAAAAGCTTTTCGTGAAGGCGGAGGACAAATACCCACAAAATTAAAGACATTGACTTTGAAAAATGTCAAGGTAGCTACTTTGACAACTGCTTAGTCTTATATGTATTAATTTTGAACTCTTATATGTCAACTCTTATAGTCTTCTATTTATAGTAGTTTACTAACATTAAGTATAATTCATTTATTTGTAGTGTCCTATACAAAATAATGGTTGGGTTTGTGGCTACTATGTAATGAAATATATGCAAGCTATTGTCAAACAAGCATCAAATGACATTTAGACTATAGATCAGGTAATAAAGAATAACATCATAAATTTACAAGTGAGTTGTAGTCATTTTATAAAATATTAGCATGTGCATTTTCTGTTACAGATCTTTACAACTCAGCCTTACACACGTGAGGACTTAAATAAATTCTGAGAAGAGTGGTCAGATGCTTTTCTAAATGAAGTCAATATAGCATTGGAATAAATATGTCAGTTATTTTCTATTTATGTATGTGGTTTCAGTACTCTTTCATATTTACTTTTATATCTGACATTTAATATCATCTCAGACTTGCAATCTATCATTTTGTAAATTATGATGTGACTATGTGTACTCAACTCAATATATGAATCATTTTTATTATGAATGTGTGGTTTGGAATGGTGATGGCTGAGCATCAATGCTCCCCTCTCCCATATCTTATTATTGTTCTTATGTTTTGTTCTGTTCAGTTTCTACAGAAATTAAAAAAAATTGTACCCTATAGCGTCAGTTTTCTTAAAAAAAAAGACCTTATAGGTGTCTTGGCCATGCCGCGTAGAACGGCCGTGTTGCATAGAACGGTCGTATTGGGATGAGGTAGAATGGTCGTGCCGCATAAAACGGTCGTGTTGAGATATAGTAGAACGGTCGTGTCGTGTAGCACGACCGTGCTAATATAGACCAAGGTTCTATCATATTCCAAGACTCTATTGAGACAGTTTTCCTCATATAACCGTCCTTAGAAAGAATCTTTAGAGTCAGTTATTTAGTAAAAACCCAAAATTATAGGGTTTAGGTACAGCTTCATTTCTCATTTGGGTTTAGTTTTTGAGAGCCTATAGGGTCGGTTTTTACTATACAAGGTCGGCTTTTTTTGGTTAAAAAACCGACCCTATAGAGCAATTTCTGTAGCGACAACCACTTAGGTGTCGGCTGAAAAGTGATGCTATAGGCTTAAAAAAACTTACGCTATAGACCATTTTTGTACTAGTAGTTCTCTATTGTTTCTATAAAAATGATGTTCTTCCATCTTTGTTCGGTGCCAACTATGCTTGTCCATGGCTAGTTGAGATCCTTCTTGTTTATGTAGCCCATTTTGGGCATGTTTATGTATTTTTACCTTAAGCAAGTAGTTTTATTTCAGATCTAGTATGTTTTCTGTTCTATATTCTCTTTCTGGTTATAATTGCTAGTTTGGTTGATCTATTTCTTGCTTGGACTTTTATTTCTACCTATATCAAGAGATTCATTATAGAAATAGATAAGAGAGGGTAGATTGGATCGAAATTTTAAAGGAGGACAGTTCAAGGTGATCTATACAGAACCGTAGACATGGGCACGGTCGGTCCCACTATCTAGTTTTGCCCAGATCACACCTGTTCCTAGCATCTCATAATATTCTAGACCTGAGAGGGTATCTAGAATATTATAGGGTGTTGATTTGTCATCCTCGAGAGAGGTCTCATGTCATTGAGGGTTTTAGTCACGCTGTGCGAAATTGAGTGGGATGACCCTATAGGAACAGATACTACAATACATACTATGATTGGATGTAGGTTGCTTGTTGAGGTATTTGAGAGTTGTCTATGCCCGAGAATGGGTGCATAGACTGCCCAACTTGTGGTTACATAGCCAGGAACTCCTCTCTTATTAGTAGAATCCTACGGGCTATGTTTTGTTTTACTTCATGACAACTTGCTAGACTAGTTCTAGCCCCATAATTTTACTAACTATCAGATTGGCTTATCTAACTTAAGAGTGAGATCTTAAGCATCCTAAACATCCCCACATCCCTATGTTTGACCCCGTATATCTACTTCAATCCCGTAATAAAGTAATGGGGGTCCTTGAATGTTTCATGTTATGAATTTAAAGTCTGACCCTCCTCAGAAGCAGATCAACTTTTGGCGTCGTTGCCAGGGATGTGGTTTTCCATGTTTATATGCCTAAAAGATTTTATTCTTTCATCCTTAAGCTTGTACATACATATGCATAGTTCTCTTTATGTTTTACACATACTTGTTCTTATATACTGAATAGTTTTTCTTTTTCTTATATATCTTTTCAGCCATGGATCTTGTATCTCCAAGACTAGTTATCCTGTCCACCTGTCCTCCTGAATTTTTCTACAGTTCCGACTGTTGGAAAATAATTGAAGGTCGTGCTCTATAGCTAGTCAAGTTATACTCGCCCCTACCGTCATCGTACTTAGAAGTTTTAGCAATGGAGATTTTCGATCAACCCTCGACTTCTATGCTATCATGGGATCAAGAACTGATTAGAGCAGTGGAGCTATCCAGAGAAAGTATCAATGCACTCACCTCCTCCTTAGCTCCTCATCTCCAAGAAAATGTTAAATTTCTCCAAAAGCTACTAGAAAAGTAGGATCATCAGCTCCAAGTATCCACTGAGATCGCAGACTGCAGTAGAAGTATACTTCAAACTGTTGAACAAGGATTCTTCCAAGTGCATCTATTTGATACAGCAGGTTTCCAATAGAAGTGCATGGCGGAATTGACGAACCTTGAAACCATAGCTACTCAAGTCAAACAACTTCATGATAAGGATGTTGAACATGGCAAGGGGCTTCAAGAGCTCATCGATTTAGTTACCATGTGATTACAAGTTCCAGAGCATAATCATGAAGGCATCAATCTCAATACCATACCATTGGGCATGATATGGAACATACCTCAACATCCTATCTAGGCTATCAACTAGATTCACCATGATTTTTTGGTGAAGACTCGCCCACCCAGGGGAATCCTTCATTTTATCCAAATGCTTCAGTTGATCAACCAATGGAATCTACAAACCCCATGCATGAATGGTTTTATGATGATGATGATGATGATGATGACTCGTATCCTCACTAGGGAAGTCAAACAACCTCACAATAGGGAGGTCAGTTTGAGGAACCTAAATCAGACATTGACCCAGACCAGGGTGATATCTCTCATATTGAGACATGTCACTTCACTTTGAGCAGTACACCAACCATGATTTGGAACAATTTGTTCGATGAGGATGAAGATGACTATTCCTCATAGTGGAGTGAATATACTGATGATGACGAGTTGGATCAGCATGAGCTGACATACACCGCCATCCCATTACAAGGCTTGGTTGACATCGGAGGAGCAGGATGGACAATCCATCACAACATGGCTGCTGAGAATGAAGATAACCCAGACCCCATAAAAGGTGACAAGCTTGGGGTGGTATAACTGCAAATAGATTAAATTGGGGATAATTCTTGTTCAGAAGATGATTGAATGAATCAGACTTTATATAAAAATTTACTGAGCATCCAACCTCAAGTTCAGAGGTGGAGAGAGAGGAGTCCTCTAGAAAACTTTTAGCCTCTCCCCTATCTCATCCTATGTCAACATCTTAGGGCCTTTCAATTTAGATTCATATCTTGGAAGGCACCTTGAAGATGATTTGCCGAAGAATTCATCTCACTACAGTTCAAGACAATTCTAGCACAAGGATGAATTCACTGAGACATCTGATTCTATTCCTCTACTTCAGACTCAGAAGGGTCTAGATCTTTGCCCCTTGTTCTCCTACATAGAGGACCACATCGGCAAGACACATGTGACACTGGTATGAAAAGTTAGGATTTGGGATCCCAGTTTCAGTATTGTGGGGCAGCCACCTCCTTCCTCTTACTCGTTTCTTTTCTCTTTTTATTAAAATAAATTTTGTTTTTCACATTCTTGCTTAGATAGTTTCTTTAATCTAACTAATTAAATATATCCTTGCATACATGCATCATACTAGGACATTAATAAAATTATTTCCCGTACATTCATTCATTCTTTCCCTACTATACTAAATTTAAGGCTTGCTCGAGGATGAGCAAAGTTTTAAGCTTGGGGTGGTAGGGTTATTCACCCTTCTATCTCTTTATTTTTCATGCATGCATTGTAACATCCCTGACCTGGGTTATGCTTTAACCCTAGATGTTTTGTTTAAGAAAGATAATTATATGCTTGATTTTATCTTTTGAAAAGTAATTAAGGCTCAAGAGGAACTTATGTTTCAATTTTAGTCCTTTTTGAATAATGTTGAAAACAATGTTTTGTCTATTTTGGACTAAAGTGCAAATTACCCAATTTGAGGGGTTAACTTGAAAATGTTACATGGTAAAATGTTACTCAAGTTTTATAGAATCATAAGAATGAGAATGATGCATAGGTATGGCTTGTGGTAGCCTGAGCACCATGAAAGAGCTTATTAAGCAATGTTTGTGCATTAAAACCTAGTTTTGGTGTAATGTGCAATTTACCCAACACCTAGGGTTCAATATACAAAATACCACTTCTTGAGAGTCCCTAATGTTTCTTGGTATCATTTAGAGACAATAAAATCAGAGGTGCATCTCATTTGAATCTCTTTGGAGGAGAGAGAATCTTGATATTAAAATAATCAAGATTTAAGCACAATTGAAACCCTAATTCAATTTAATGCAAACATAAATATATTAATGGAAGTGCCCTTCAACCAAAAGTGTGATGGTTGAATTTGTATAAGTATGGACGTCCTTGTTCCTTTAAATGGCACCAAAATATCTAAAGTGAGTGGAGATCCCACTCACATTAGTTAAAGAAAAAGTAATATCCACTAATTTTTTGATATTATTATTATACTGATTAAGGTGCTTAATTTGTTTTCTTTTAATTCAAGGATAAAGAAGAGTATTTTGAAGGGGATGATGATGTCTTCGTATTCAAGGAAGTGAGGGGGATAATTGGCACCAATTTAAGGAATTGAAGGATTTTTATAACACCTTCTCTCTCTTGAAATTCCCTTACATATATCCCATTTTTCACCCACATGAAAGACTCTTTTTCGACTCTTCTTTCTTTCCTTTCTTTGTCCATACACAAGGGATCTTAGTAGAAATAGGAGGACGTACCACAACCTGTAGGTGAGCTCCTTAATCATCTTCAACCTTGATTTCATGGTAGAAATCGAAATTCAATGCTTATTTTCTTATTTTCTCCATTCAATTTTCAACTTTAGCCAATCTTTTCACTCAAAGACTTGAGCACGGACCCTGGGGAGTTGAGAAAGCTTCATTCACCATTAAATACGTGAAGCTTGAAGCTTGGATTCAACTTTGAAGGCGGGTTATATAACTTGAACCCTTAAACATCATTATTGATTTCATTTCTTCATCATATGTTGATTCCCTTTTCTTTCTCGAATTTCTTTGTGATTAATTGATGAAATCACCATAAAGATCACAGTAAATTTTCATAGGTTTGTAGCTATAATATGATGTCATATTATCACACACCTCAATTAATATCATGATCAAACAGTTTTCACTTTGATGACCAAACGGTCTCAAGACCGTTTGGTGATCAAACGGTCTCAAGACCGTTTGAGGTTAAACAGTCTCAAGGCCGTTTGGGGTTAATTACTGATGTTGTTGAATGAAGAAGTAATGGTTCAAATTGATTTAATTATAACGGTTTCAAGAAGGGATGATCCATTGATTACAAACCCTAATTGGATTGATTGGATGAAACTTTAAATTGATTGAATCAATTTCATGTTGATTGGCCCAATCGATCTCAAGACCGTTTGAGGACAAACGGTCTCAAGACCGTTTGAGAACAAATGGTCTCAAGACCATTTGAAGGTCAAGGGTTGTGATGGATGGTTGGAGATCCAGGGGTTATAATTTGATGTATTTTCAATGGTCCAATTGATGAATGATTCAATGAAGCAAACCCTAAATCGATTGATTGTAGAAACCCTAATTTAGGGTTAACCGGTTTCAAGCTGATTGAGACCGAATTCTCTTAGACTGTTTCAGGACCATTCGGTCTCAGACCGTTTGAGGGCCATTCAGTTTCAAACCGTTTGGGGTTAATTAATATTTAATTCAAATAGTCTCAAGCCGTTTAGGGTTTTTGAGATCAAGACCGGTTGATGGTCTAACGGTCTTAAGACCGATTGAAGGTTTTGGGACCAAGACCGTTTAAGGTCTAAAGGTCTATATACCATTTGGAGGTTTGGTCCAAGACTGTTTGAAGGTCTAAATGGTCTCAGACCGATTGGAGTTTGGACCAAGACCGTTTGAAGGTCAAAGTACTTCAAGACCATTTGAGGGTCTAATACCTCAAGACCGTTTGAAGGTCTAATTGATTCAAACCATGTAAGTAAAATTAACCCCATGATTGTTAATAATGTATATCAAAAATAATTACAATGGTTGTACCTTTAAGGTACTTAAGTGATTAGTACCTTTTGAGTGGTTAACCTTTGATGCTTATGAAAGAAGTAATTCAATACACTATGATAATCATAGATGTATGTACTTGAATGAAGGTTTGACCTAATCTTCTTAAGCTTGAAGTAATCAACATCCTAGAGAGGATGAGAGAGAGAGAGAGGAATTCATACATGTGTAATAATCATGTAATGGTTAAGCCTCAACACTCTCGTATGAATAAAATATGTAATTAGGGTATGATCCTAGACAAAGAGATCATGAAACCCTAATTGAGAAGGTTGATGAAACCCTAACCCTAATTTAGGGTAATGCTAGGTGAAACCCTAATCTAGGGTGTTGGTGTAACCCTAATCTAGGATGATGATATGAGAAATCTTAATTTAGGGTAATATAATAAAAAACCCTAATTTAAGAGGGTGCTTCATGAAATCCTAATTTTGGGTAATGTTACATAAAACCCTAATTTGGGGAAAAGTTATAAGGAACCTTAATTCAAGATAATGATGTATGAAACCCTAAGATAGGGTGATATCATGTGAAACCCTAATCAAGGGTGATGTCATGTGAAACCCTAATGCAGTAATGTGATGTGAAACTCTAATCCAGGGTGATGCTATGTATTGCTATATGAAACCCTAACCCTAATATAGGGTGAAGGTATGTGAAATCCTAATATTGGGTTATAGTGCATGAAACCCTAATCTTGGGCAACATAATGATAAATCATAACTCTAATTTTGGATAATGGGATGAGTATCCCTAATTGACATGATTTGGGAAACCCTAACCCTAATGAGGGATTAGTGATGCTACCATTACATTGCATGGTGCTGATATGTAATTGATATGACTGTTATCATGTGTACTAATCATGCAGGTATCATGAGATGTTGGACATAGCCAGGTATGAGCTATGATGTTTTATTATTGAAATTGTTTTATGGGCCTTGTGAGCCATAATATGCTTTGTTTCCAGTGAGAGGTAACAAGAAATTAAATGGGCTTTGAGAGCCATGTGAGACGACGCTTGTGTAGCAAGTATCATGATTACCTTGGTCAAATGACCTGAAGGTATTAGTTACCTGATAAGTGGTAACAAGTGTTCTTTAATGAACTGAGGGTTCGAATACCCATATTTCATAATCACGATGATGATATGTTAAGTGATGAGAATGCCCATGATAAGGTAAGGGATTGAGATCCCAATGTTTTGAAAAGTACTTGATAGAAGTATTACACATTCTTTGTAGCTTTTGTCATAATAGTTGATGTTTGGAAACTTGTCTGATGCTAAAAGAATATGTAATACACTTAATTAATCAAGTGAAATCTTATCATGTAGAGCCCTGATCATAGATCCATCATTGTCAGTAGTTGGTGATGGAGAAATAGGTTTTCCTATGGGAATTCCTGGAATGCATATTTTTAAATATGTGGGGGTAATGGGCGAATATATCCTTATGCCTCACAAGAATGACTGCGGGCCATATCATATGCACAAGAATGGTTATGGACCATATCCCAATAAGAGTATGTCTATGGGCCATAACTCCACAATACCAGGCATTGGCTAAGGGCCATATCTTGAAGAGAGTATATGCTACAGGCTATAACTCTATAGAGAAGTTACCAGTATACCATGGAAAGTTATTTAGCAGAGACACAAGATGTCTTGCATAAGATCTAGTACTGATTGAGATAAGGGAGGTTATGGAAATCCGGCTCTTCCTTAACCTATGTATGGTACCGATTTTGATTTCACGATGGTCGGTTGGAGTATGAGCGGTATACCTCATCTCCTCAGGGCTTAAGTATGATTGTAAAATGTAATCAGCCGTGTAGTGTATTTGCTTAAGGTTGAAACACGAGAATCAATGGTTGATGTTACCTTGTTTATCATATCCTAGATGGATAAATGTTATACATGTTCTTCAATTCCTTATTGGATAAGTGACATGTTGCTTTATCAAGTTATAGCTGGAATGCTTTGAATAAGAATATTTCTCTAATCTAATTACACAATGATTTATATGATGTTGAATATATATGATTCCTCTACTCAATTTTATTCTATTAAACTGCAATAATAATGTTTCTGGGGGAGAGTTATATCTCTTACTGGGACAATTTCAATTGTCTCACCCCCGTGGGATCCAACCTTTTTAGGTGGATGAGGAAGAAGAGGCAGAAACCCTACAACAGGGGAAGAGTAGCAGCAACAACAATAGGGACAACAGTGATATTCCAGGTGGAGGCACTGGCTGTCATATTCTATATAGAGAGTCCTATGTGTCGTCTTTGTACTCTCAGGTCCTCGGAGTTAGTAGTTAGTACTTTTAATGAATCGATCTAAGATTTTGACTTGATGCCTCGAGGTTTTTATGTTGTCTATGTACAGTTTTAACAAGGCAGTTGATGCTTGTAATCCTCGAGAAGAGATAGTACATGATATGTACTTATGAACCAGGATGTAAATAAAATACATTGGTTCTTGATAAAAGAGTTTTCCTATGTTTGGATCTCTTTGAAAATGGTTTTAATTTTTAGTGATTTTCAGTAATCTGCTGTTAATGATCGCTTCTGCTTAGTTAATAACGTTTTGTTCAGACAGTGTGTCACATGCATGTTTACTTCTTGCATTTAGGCGTAAATTTATATTTAGCCTTATTGTTTTCTAGGACTTTGTTTCGTAATTTGTAGCTTTGAAATTAAGGCTATGTGATGCAAATCTTAGAGCTAAAAGCTTATCTTTATGCCTAAATGCACAATTTTCATCTTAAACTACTTGAACGTAGGTATGTTGTGCCTGGTAGTGCTATCCTAAATCTCATTAGAGAGTCACTAGGGACCCCTAGGAGACCTATGAGATCATCCCAGTAGCAGGGTTGGTTTGAGCACAGTACGAGGAGTTTGTCTCACTTCTTTGGGGCAACTGGCTCGGACTGCATGGACTATTACTCGTTACATGGACCAACCTGACGCAGATCGAGATTAGAAGTCATTAGAGTCTTTTTGCCTTTGTTGCTTCATAAGACCTAAATAAGTGTAAGTCGTGTTGTTCCCGATTGGTCTACATGAATACATGATGATGGCTTATTTCTCATCACCCACGTGATCACCTATGTGACAATTCTTTTATGTTTTTTTAATTATGATTCAAACCCTCATGAGTATCAACAAGTTGCAGTGAATTCACTTAATCTTTCCTGGACACTCTTTGATCATAATTTAGTAGGATTGTGCTCGATTGGTGGGGGTTTGCTCTGAAACGACATGGGTCAAGAGAATTGATGTTTTAAATTATTTTTCTTAACATTAGCATTTATCGCCAAGTTTAATTTGGATGTTATCTTTTTGTTCTTTGAGCACAGTCTTGCTTGTGGACAAGTAAAGGTTTAAGCTTGGAGTGGTTGATAACACCCAAATTCAGGCATCTATGCTAAACATTTATTTATGATTTTATGTCATTATAGCCTTAATATGCCCAAAATAACCCTTGATTCTTATCTTTTAGTAATTTATATCTTTTCATAGATAAAGTTGCTCAACTAGCCAATTTTTCTTACAGGCATTGAACCTAAAAACACATCTATTCTCTAAGATTTCTCCCCAACACATGGTTTTTTTCGCAGCAGTTAGTCTTCCATCCGTCGTGATTGTGACATATGACGCGATTGAGATGCTCGGCACGGCTGTACCGAGGACAAGGGTGATCTACACGTGTCTCGACTAAGGCACCTATCTCGATCGAGGAACCTGTCTCGACTATGACACCTATCTCGACAAGGGTGATCTGCACGTGTCTTGATTGAGGCACCTATCTAGACTGAGGCAACTGCAAACAGATTCAACTGGGGATAATTCTTGTTCAGAAGATGATTGAATGACTCAGACTGTATATAAAAATTTATTTGAGCATCCAACCTCAAGTTCAGAGGTGGAGAGAGAAGAGAAGAGTCCTCTAGAAAACTTTTAGCCTCTCCCCTCCATCTCATCATGTGTCGACATATTAGAGCCTTTCAATTTAGATTCATATCTTGGAAGGCACCTTGAAGATGATTTGCCGAAGAATTCATCTCAGTGCAGTTCAAGACAATTCCAACACAAGGATGAATTCACTAAGTCATTAGATTCTATTCCTCTACTTCAGACTCAAAAGGGTCAAGATATCTACCCGTTGTTCTCCTACATGGCGGACCACATCAGCAAGACACATGTGACACTGGTCCCAAAAGTTAGGATTGGGATCCTAGTGTCGGTAGTGGGGCAGCCACCCCCTTCCTCTTACTCATTTCTTTTCTCTTTTTGTTAAAATAAATTTTGTTTTTCACATTCTTGCTTAGATAGTTTCTTTAACCTAAATACTTAAATATATCCTTGCATATATGCATCATACTAGGACATTAATAAAATTCTTTCCCATACATACATGCATTCCTTCCCTACTATACTAAATTTAAGGCTTGCTTGAGGATGAGAAAAGTTTTAAGCTTGGGGTGGTAGGGCTATTTGCCCTTCTATCTCTTCATTTTTCATGCATGCATGTTTATTTCTTACATTTAGGCGTAAATTTAAATTTAGCCTTATTATTTTGTAGCGTAAATTTGAATTTAGCCTTATTGTTTTGTAGGACTTTGTTTCATAATTTGTAGCTTTGCAATTAAGGCTATGTGATGCAAATCTTAGAGTTAAATGCTTATGTCTATGCCTAAATGCACAATTTTCATCTTAAACTACTTGATCTTTTTCCTGTCTAGCTCATTGACTCTTTCCTTAAGTTTGGTGATAAAATCTAAGGTTATGAACCTTCTTCATAGCTTAAAACATTATTCTCTTGATCAATGTTGTGAATGACAAATCCAGGATATAGGACCGTTGGAAAGAGCTATAGTTTAATCAAAACTCCAAGTTGCATTTTTCACAAACTTACCTCTACTCTAAGGATCCTTGAATCATAATTACTATCTTTTCATACAGGTATCAAGAGGATAATGATGAGTTTTGAGCTATAATCAAGTTCAAGTGTTTTTCCTTGATGGTCTGCGCGCCCTCTCACCTTATATTGAGTCAAACATATGAAAATTAAAAATTTACAAAAGAGGCTCGGCCGCCCACAAAATCCCAAAAATATCAAAATAGTTCTCACCCAGGCCTATAAAATTGAATGTAGAGAATAAAAGCCCGAGTGTGAATATATGAGCATTATTTTCTCTTTTAGGAGAGTTGAGGATGGTGCCCAGTCGGTGTATGATTGCGCTCATGAACGCGGGTATGTCATGCCTGGTAGTGCTATCCTAAAGCTCATTAGAGAGCCACTAGGAACCCCTACGAGATCTATGAGATTATCCCAGTAGCAGGGTTGGTTCAAGCATAGTATGAGGAGTTTTTCTCACTACTTTGGGCCAACTGGATCAGACTGCAGGGATTGTTGCTCATTACATGGACCAACTTGACACAGACCGGGGTCAGAAGTCATTAGAGTCTTTTTGCTTTTGTTGCTTCGTAGGACCTGAATAAGTGGATGGCATGTTGTTCCCAATTGGTCTACATGAATACATGATGATGGCTCATTTCTCATCACCCGCGTGATCACCTATGTGACAATTCTTTTATGTTTTTTAATTATGATTCAAACCCTCATGAGTATCGACATGTTGTAGTGAATTCGCTTAATCTTGCCTGGACACTCTTTGATCATACTTTAGCAGGATTGTGCTCGATTGGTGGGGGTTTGCTCTGAAACGACATGGGTCAAGAGAATTGATGTTTTAAATTATTTTTCTTAACCTTAGCATTTATCACCAAGTTTAATTTGGATGTTATCTTTTTATTCTTTGAGCACTTGAGGACAAGCGAAGGTTTAAGCTGGGAGTGGTTGATAACACCCAAATTCAGGCATCTATGCTAAACATTTATTTATGATTTTGTGTCATTATAGCCTTAATATGCCCAAAAATAACCCTATATTCTTATCTTTTAGTAATTTATATCTTTTCATAGATTTCTTTTATCCCTCAAAGTTTGTTTCCTTTTTTTGTATACATCAAAAGTGGGGTATTTACAATGTAGGGAAGGGAAAGAAAAACAAGCAAAGAAACTATACAAAAAAGAGCTCAAAGTAAGATATCTACATCTAACTTAATAAGTCTCCATACAGACTCACAACTTCTATTTTTCCCTCAAAAATACGATAATTCCTTTCTTTCCAAGTGTAGTAGCATATCATTTTGGCTGTCAATGCTTCTTTTGTTCTAAATCTCAACATCTCTGCTAAACTAGTAGGAAGATTAAGAACATATCCATCATTACTAGAAATTCTCCAAACTTCCTTAACCCAGACACACCCCCAAAACAAGTGTGTATGATTCTCCTCACTAGAGCAGTAGAGAATACACATGGATGGGAAGGAAATCTCCATCTTTTTCAGATTATCATGGGTAAGAAGTTTATACATAACCAACTTCCAAGTGAACATATTGCAGCGAACATGTGCTTTAGATTTCCAGACCCAGGAGTTCCAAACAACCTTGGTAATCTTTACTTTGTAGATTTCCCAGAAATCTTTCATTCTTTTGGGTTTAATATTATCCACCAGCAGCTCATCTTCACAAGATGTAAGCAAGAACATCTTTTTAATTTCCTTTAGGATATGACTGCAGTGCCTTGATTCAGTATACCACCACTGGTGATTATCATCCACTAAGCTTCCAAGACTGACAAAATTACCTTTCCCAAAATTAGAAATATCTTTGGTCGATAAAATATCATCCATGAACTTACCCTTAGCAACCCAAGGGTCTCTCCACAAGAGAATGCTTTTACCATTACCAAGTTTAAAGAAAATCTTATCCACAATCGAATTTCTAATCTTAATAATTTGTTTCCATAGCCAGGTAGCTGAAGAGCTTCCTTTTATCCTCCAGATAGAATCACCTTTCAAGTACCTCTCATTCACCCATTTTACCCACAAGCTATCTTTTTTAGTTTCTATGTTCCAAATGTTTTTCATGAGACTTGCTTTAACAACATCTCTAGTATTTCTAACTCCCAGACCCCCTTCCGCTTTTGGCCTACAAACATAATCCCAGCTACCAGTATGAAAATTCTTCTTAAGATCAGTTCCTCCCCAAATGAATTTATGACAAATCTGATCAATATCTTCAATAACACTACAGGGAATGGGAAACGAGGCAACCCAGTACAAGTGAAAAGAGGCCAGAGTGGATATGACCAATTCACACCTTCCAGCCATGGACAGATTGTGAGCTTTCCAGCCCTCTAACTCATTCTTATCTTGTCAATAATAGGAGTACAAAGGCTTTTAGTCAATCTCCCTTTGAACAAAGGAAGCCCCAGGTATTTCATAGGGAGCAAGCCAACTTGCATATTCAAAGTACCAGGGACATCCAAATTTTTAGCAGCACTATTGCAGAACACATGACTTTTCAAGTAACTCATCTTCATACCAGAGACAACCCCAAAATTACAGAGAACTTCTTTAACCCCCTGTACAGTAGTATCATTGACTTCAGAGAAAATAACCGAGTCATCTACAAACATAATATGTGAGACAGAGATTCCTTGAGGCTTTGATAAGAGCAATACTTCCATAAGACACTACATGGTTAATCATACCAGTGAGCCCCTCCACGGCTATAACAAAGAGGTAGGGAGCTATGGGATCCCCCTGCCTAATACCTCTTTTAGGGAAAAAAGATTTAGATGGCTCCCCATTTATTAAGACTTGAAATCTAATTGTATTGGAAAAAGTATTGATCTGATGGATAAAGCAAAAAGGGAATCACATACGATGCATGATCACATTGAGATACTTCCAATCAACAGAGTCATAAGCCTTCATCAAGTCCACTTTAACACACATTTTAGGTCTCTTACTTTTCATCATATCATTAATGACTTCATTGACCAAGAGAGTTGCATTTGAAATAGATATTCCTTGTAAGAAAGCACATTGCATAGGGCTGATGATATTGGGAAGGATAACTTTTAATCTATTTGCAATTAGCTTGGAAATGATTTTGTGGACTACATTGCATAGGGCAATTGGTCTTCGGTCTTTAATATCATAAGAGTTCCTCACTTTAGGGATAAGAGATATATGAGTTTGATTTACCTCTCGAATTAGGCATCCACTGTCAAAGAAATTGTGAATGATTTTCTTTACATCAGGACCTATGATCTTCCAACAACTCTTCAAGAAGTAATAGTTAAAGCCATATGGTCTCAAGGCTTTGTCCCCATTTGAGTGAGAAACAACATCATCAATCTCTTCATCAGTGAATTTCTTACACAACAAATTGAAATGCTCATCACTAATTTTAGGAATGTTCCATTCATCCTTCCACACAACTTCAACATCATTATCCTTTTTGAACAACATGAATAAAAATCAACAATATGATTCTTAATGGACATCTCATCATAGTAGTTCATTCCATTAATATTCAAACTATTGATAGTGTCCCTCACTCTTCTTGTTTTAAGGGAAGAATAAAAAAAAATTGTATTTTTATCACCAGCTTTCAACCATTGGATTCTTGATTTTTATAGATAAAGTTGCTCAACTAGAAAATTTTGGGACTTGTAGGAACTGAACCTAAAAAGACATCTATTATCTAAGATTTCTTCCCAACACATGGTTTTTTGCAGCAGCTAGTCTTCCATCCATTGCGATCATGACATCTGATACGATTGAGATGCTCGACACGACTGTGCTGAGGACAAGGGTCATCTGCACGTGTCTCGACCGAGGCACCTACCTCGACTGCGACACCTACCTTGACCGTAGCACCTGCCGTGACCGTGACACCTACCTTGACCGTACCACCTACCTTGACTGCGAACAAATCTTGTCTCCCACGACTGTGACATCTGACGTGATCGAGATTCTTGGCATGGCCATGTCGAGGACAAGGGTCATCTATACGTGTCTTGACCGAGGCACTTGCCTCGATTGCGACACCTACCTCGACCGCGGCACCTACCTCGACCATGACACCTATCGTGACCGTGCACGAATCTTATCTGTCATGCCCGAGACGCTCGGCATGGCTGTGCCAAGCCCGGTACGGCCATGTCGAGGAAAAGGGTCAGTTGTACCTGTCTCGACCGCGACATATGCCTCGACTGTGATGTCTGCCTCGACCGTGACCCCTGGCACGGTCGTGCTAAGGAAAAGGGTCATTTGCACTTGTCTCGCCCCTAACACCTGCCTCGAACACGACGTCTCCCTCGACCATGACATCCACCTCGACCACGACGTCCACCTCAACTGTGACATTCGTTCGGCTGTGGCCCTCGACATGACTGTTCTGAGCCCAACACAGCCATGTTGAGAGCAAGTCCGCGACTGGGATAGGTGCCACAACCACTCATTACATACACTCTGCCTTCACCTATAAATACCCACCCCTCGCAACCTGGAGATGGGTTCTGAAATTTTGGGAGGTATGTGGTTTTAAATTTTGGGAGGTTCCACCTTGTGGTTATGTACATTCTTGGTTCCCAAAGCCCCGTGGGAGAGTTCTAAGGTCTGAAAAGGCTGAAGTGTTCATCCTATGTTCGTTCCTCCAGTTTGCTTCCATCTACCACCATTTTTCACCACCATTCACCCATATCCTACCATTCCCAGCCATCTTCCACCTCCTTACACCCACCAAGATGTTGTTTAGGGTGGAATCAAAGAGAAAGGAGGCCAAGGAGTCCATAATATCAAGGAGGGTGACCCAAAGATGAGATCCAGCCTATACGGAGGCTAAGGAGCAAGAGCCACCTCTCTTCTACAAGCTAAATCTCTTCTTCTTATCCTTTCTTCTATTGTTCTCCTTTGTTTCTGTACAAATGATGTTCTTTCATCTTTGTTTGGTGTCAACTATGCTTGTCCATGGCTAGTTGAACCCCTTCTTGGCTATGTAGCCCATTTTGGGCATGTTTATGTACTTTTACCTTAAGCAAGTAGTTTTATTTCAGATCTAGTACGTTTTTTGTTCTATATTCTCTTTCTTGTTATGATTGCTAGTTTGATTGATCTCTTTCTTACTTGAACTTCTATTTCTACCTATATTGAGAGATTCGTTGTAGAAATAGATAAGAGAATGTAGTTTGGATCGGAATATGAAAGGAGGATGGTTCAAGGTGACCTGTGTAGAACCGTAGACCTAGGCATGGATGGGCCCAGTTCGGCATGGTCGGGCCCACTTCCTGGTTCTGCCTAAATCACACATGTTCCTAGCATCTCAGAATATTCTAGACTTGAGAGGGTATCTAGAATATTTTAGGGTGTTGATTTGTCATCCTTGAGAGAGGTTTCATGTCATAGATGGGTTTTAGTCACATTGTGCGAAAGTGAGTGGGATGACCCTATAGGAACAGATACCACAGTACGTACTATGATTGGATGCAGGTTGCTTGCTGAGGTGTTTGAGGGTTGTCTACACCCGAGAACGGGTGCATAGACTGCCCAACTTTTGGTTACATAGCTAGGAACTCCTTCTCTCTTATTAGTAGAATCCTACAGACTCTGTTTTGTTTTGTTTTCTTTGTTTTGTTATACTTCATGACAACTTGCTAGACTAGTTCTTGCCCCATACTTTTACCGACTATCAGATTGTCTTATTAAACTTAAGAGTGAGAGCTTAAGCATGCTAAATGTCCCTACGCCCCTGTATTCAACCTCATATATCTACTTTGACCCCGTAATAAAGTTGTGGGGCCTTTGAAGGTTTTGACTTATACATTTAAAGTATGGCCCTCCTCAGGAGCTGATCACGTAGCTGTGGTGATCAATATCTAACAGAATAAAGATATACCTGCTAATAAGCTCGAACCCCATCATAGAAGCTTTTATGCTCTTTTGCTGGCCTACCCCAACATGAAAATATCATATATCCCTTGGAGATTTAACTTCGTTGTCGATAGCATTGCACAACACATCTTATATTCCTTTACCTCACATAGTTTGTTACTATTAAACCTCCTTGGCTCACCGAGGAGGTAAAATTTTGAATTCCCTATGTTTGGCCCGTAATAGAGAAGGGGAGAAATAAAATCTGATCTCTATGGTTTTCAAAAAAATATATTCAATATCGAGTAGCTAATAATAACAATTAGTCATAGACTAATATTGTAGTAAATAAGTAATTAGAAAGATTGATGATATTAGAGAAGAAAACACCAACAATAAGAATCAATTCTATAAACATTGAGTACAAATTTACTGAGAAAATATGGGAATAAGACCAAATATGTGAAGAGGGGGAAGAGAATGTAATTGTAATGACCAATCATAGGTTTAGAAAAAGTTACTGTAAAAAAATTACTACCATTAGATTTTAAAAATCATCAATTAATCAACCGATTTACCCCCGAGCGGAGATTAGTCAGTTGTGGACGATTATAGGCTTGATTATGCATATGCGGAGCGGTAGACCTACAAAACTGATTATTCTGGTGACCATTCGTCTGATCAGACCATTTTTTTGAACACTATCCTAAATTGGCTCCACCTTCTTAGGATCCACACAAATGCCTCTTGCAGAGATGACATGACCCAGAAAAGACACCTGAGTCAGCCAAAACTCGCACTTACAAAACTTAGCATACAACCTATGTTGTTTCAATAACTTCAAAGCTTGACAAAGATGTTCCTCATACTACTAATTGTCCCTGGAGTATATCAAGATATCATCTAAACACCACCACAAACTAATCAAGATACAATCTGAACACTCTGCTCATCAGGTCCATAAATGTTGTCAGCACATTGGTTAGCCCAAATGGCATAATCACAAACTCATAATAACCATACCTAGTCCTAAAAGAAATCCTATGTATGTCATATACCTTGAACCTCAATTGGTTATATTCTGACCTTAGGTCTATCTTAGAAAACTCTGTAGCACTTCTCAACTAGTCAAATAAATTATTTATCATCAGCAACGAGTACTTGTTCTTCATTGTAACCTTGTTCAACTATTGATAGTCTATGAAAAGCCTCATGGAACCATCTCTCTTCTTCATCACAAACAACACTGCAACACCCCAATGTGAACTGCTTAGTCATATGGAACCCTTATCCAATAATTCCTACAACTACTTCTTCAACTCCATCTCAACTGGATCCATCCTATAGGGTGCTTATGTAATGGCTTGTGTATCAAGAACTAGATTAATTTTTAAATCAATCTCTCTCAGGGGTGGAACACTTGAAAACGCATTAGGGAAAGTGTCTTCAAACTCCCTCACTACACGTACATCTTGGATACTAGAACTCCTCACCTTAGTATCCACCACACGTGTCAGAAAAGCTTCACACCCTTGTCTCAATAACTTCTTTGCTATCAGAGCCAACACTGGACATGTGGGTAGAATCTTCCTATCTTCTTAGAAAGTCTAGGAGTCATCACCCTCATAGAACATCTTAACTTTGAAACCATAGTCCAAAACAATTTTATACTTCATCAAATTATCCATCCCTAGGATCATATCGAACATATGCATTCAAGTGACATAAGATCCACTTGAATGTTGCATCTTGAGAAAGAAAGAATACAAGATGGACATACCTCTTACAACACTACATAACTAAATAAAGGAGTTTCTAACAAGAGGTTATCATTTTTACTACATACAAGCAAGTTATAACTAATTATCGCCTCTCTAGTGATAAACAAGTGTGTCACACCCAGGTCAACCAAACAAGATATAAAGGTAGAAGCAGATAAGTCATAATGAAAAAGTTCCATCTGACCTATCATGACCTACAGGTTGACCACTCCCTCTGGATGCTCATAGTGTAGAATCTAGTCTTTGCCTGATGTCTCCCTCTTCCTATGGTAGTGAAGACCCTACATGCAATGTCTATCCACAACCTCTACTACCACCACCACTATACTGCTACAACGATGACCCCTATTAGCTCTGCCTCAGTTGTTGTGTAACCTCCTGGTTCTTCATAGGGCAAGACCATCTCACTACCCAACTTGACCACACTTGTAACACATCATTGCATCATACGGTGGCCTAGACGACCCTATTACAGATGTTGAACCTAAATTGTTCACCCCAGTTGGAAGAAACTACGTCCTCTCCCTTTTCTAGGGGAACAATACAACTATACTTGTGTCCTCAACTCAAAAAATGTCGACCTTAGTTGAGACCAATGGTACAGTAGCTAGGAAAACCTTGGCTTCTTGAAACTGCCAGATGGTGAACCATGGAATTGGGCATACCTCTTTCTGGCATTGGCTTCTCTCTAATCTACAATTGTCCTTTATATCCTCCTCACAGACTCACAAGGGTGGAAAACTTCTCTAGGATCTCCAAAGTAGATGTCATCCATGCCAACTCAACATTCAAGCCCTTCTCGAACCTTTTGATTCTCTCCTTTTTCATGATCGCAATGTCAGGAAAGAAACTCAACAACTCCATGAACTTCACCTTATTGTCATTGATAGACAATGATCGCTGTTGTAATCATTCAAACTGAGCCATCTTCTCCTCCTGATATGTATCTAGCAAGTAACGACTGACAAACTCCCTCTAAAACTCCTTCCAACTGATCATGTCTCCCGATCTCTTCTCCTCCTCTATGACCCACGAATGGCTAGAACTACCCTTAAGGAGGTAGATCACATGCTTCATCTTATTCTCCTTAGATATGTTCAGAATCATAAAAACCTTCTCTAGCTCCATCAACAACATATCTAAATCAGTTAGGCTTGTTATGCCATCATACTTCATGGATCCTACTTGCTTCAGCCGCTTAAAGGTCTTCCTTGGACCCTAAGATTCTACATTGGAAACATATGCCCTCGGTTGAGAAGCACACGCTTTGTCCGTTGGATGTGTGATCTTCTCCATAAGCTTCCTAAACACAGACTTAAAGCTGGATCAACTGTGGTTGAATGATAAAACAGAGGTGGAACGGGCTGTTTTGGCCCAATCTCAGGTAATCCTCCATTTGGTACCAGTCACCTACGGTCGCCTCTAAGCACCAAGAAACTACTCTTTGCATTCTCTTCATGTTCTCCAGACATATTTGCATCACCATAAACCATGGTCAGATATGTTGGATTATATAAGAGAAGACACAACAATCTAAGTCTTATGTCCTTATTGACTCAGTGAACCCAAAGCTCTAATACCATTAAATGTGCCAACCCACCATGATAAATGAGATTACACAAAGCTAAAACACCGTCCAACACTTATTACACTCATCTTCAAAAAGCTACACAATTAAAACTGAATTAAAAGTCCAAACATACTAAAGGAAGCATTTGCATCAAACTTCACATAAATGTATACTAGGTACCTTTACACAAGTTCCATGGCCACAACTATTATCTATTTATAAAATATATTGTCCATATAAATACATCATTTACATTGCTAAAAACATACTTAGTAAAATCTCTAGTCAATATACATGGTATAAAACACTCCCCGACCGGGCATGAGAGTACAAGGATGACTCTAGAACTCTATACAACCTAACCAACCTTCTGCTTCTACTGATCTTCAAATAGATCCTCCTCGCTACTTTGTGTCTGAAGGCTCTAACAGTCACCTAAAAAGATGTGGTAACCCACAAGGTGAGACCCATGTCCCAACGAGAGATATAAATGTAGAGACATCTTACACTTACCAGAATTATATATTTGAGTAGATTAAGCAGATAGAATTACGAAGTTGAAAGACTATAAAACTTACATAAAGATCAAGCATAGCTACAGTCATTAGTATAATTGATTTCTCTTACCATGTTATAAACCATCAACAAATTAAAAGAAACAAGACAGGGGTCATAATCCAATAAGAGTTAAGTAATCTAATAGATATGTTATATGAATGGGTTATATATTTTATTAAGCCTTGGGTAGCTTGAGTCATACCACTCAAACTACTATATAACCACTACAAAGTCAAAATTATCTCCACATAATGTCTAGGATTTTTGGATTCCTAAGATCTCTTCCCCTCAGTCAATACAAGTAACAACTGTAGTGGAATATCACTCTAACTACTAAAACAACGTAGTTCGTCTTGGGTACACAGGCCACAACACTAGAAACCATAGGAATATGACCCTAAAATCTGAGTTACAACCACAGTCACTCTCATTTACTTCCACACTTGAGGAACATACTCGATCACTCTCTAATACCTCAAAATCAAGATGAAAGGGATATACCCTCCCTACACACATATACTCAATAATATACGTCTCTGAGTTCCTTTCAAATTACTCACTTCACTATCCAGTAAGTTCTGACACTATAATAGTTCTACGGACTCAAGTCACTACACGATTAAGGTTACACTTTATTACTTACATAAGTTTAAGCATTTTTGAATCCATCAATCAAGTTACATATAAAAACAAAAAAGATTCTTACGAAGATCATTGGGATTTTTAACCTCAAAAGATATAAAACGTATTAAAATAATTTTGTAACACTCCTTCACAGAGGAAGTAATCATCCTTGGCCATGAAAGATTAACTACCATCTAGAATATAGCAAGCCATAAGTACCACTATGATCGTACAATATTACTCCATGTAATAGAATCATCGACACTCAACATTTAACATGAAGAATTTACTCTCTGCATTGGGATTTCGTCCAACCACTTTATACATCATCATAACAATAGTTCAATCACTAATATTTCATATTTTAGACCATTTATACTTAAAGATCAACTCATTGTTCCATAAATGATGTTCATAACATCTAAACTATAGTCAACATGCATGGATCACCATTTAGTCTTACAAAAGCATCACTTAAAAAGGTTATCATTTAGTAATTTAAGTGTTCTACAACAAGATTAGCAACATGCATGTGGAAGGTAGGCAAGAAATGTGTGAAATGTGGTGTAGCGTTGAGAGAGGCCATAGGCCTTCTCCCTTTTTATTAATAAGAGAAACTAGATAATTTACATAGAGGTCCAACAGGATATAGAAATTACAAAATAGAATAAATATGAAATATATTAACACTCCCCCTCAAGCTGGAGTGTACACATTGTGTAGAACCAGCTTGTTGCAAAAACTCTGGAAAGCTACTGAACCCAATGTCTTTGTAAGAACATCTACAAGTTGATCTTCAGACTTTGACATGTGGAGTCCCAACAGTTCCATTCTTGATTTGGTCTCTGATAAAGTGGCAGTCAACTTCAATGTTCTTAGTACGTTCATGGAAGACTGGATTCTTAGCAATGTAGATGGCCGCTTGATTATCACATCTGAGTTTTATAGGAGACAAAACATGAATATTTAATTCAGAAAGCACAGATTGAACCCACTACAACTCACAACATACATGTGTCATTTCTCTATACTCAGCTTCCGTGCTAGATCTTGCCACAACATTTTGCTTTTTGCTTTTCCAGGTAATAAGATGATTCCCTAGAAATGTGCAATATCCAGACGTAGACCTCCTATTATTCAGATTACCCTCCCAATCTGCATCTTCATAACTAGTAAGAGACAATGTGGATATAGGAGTCTTCGGCCTATAATAGGTGATTCCCTTACCAGGTGCACCTTTTAGATATATCACAATACGACAGACAGATGTCTAATGAGACTATTTTGGAGAGCTCATATGCTGACTCACCACTCCTACAACAAAACAAATGTCAAGACATGTGATTATCAAATATATCAATTTTCCCACAATTTTCCTGTAATATCCTGGATCTGGAGAATCAATATCATCAGTCATCTCCTTCACATGATAGTCCATAGGAGTAGACACAAGCTTGGACTCGCTCATACCAATTTCTTGTAGTAAATCCAGCATATATTTTCTCTGAGACAAATTGGTATCTGCATGAGATCTAAGTACTTCAATGCCTAGAAAATATCTCAGTTTTCCCATATCCTTTGTGTGAAAGTGCTCTTGCAAGCCCGCTTTAACATGAGATATGCTTGTAGAATCACTATCAGCGATAACAATATCATCAACATAAAAAGCAATAATAATAGATCCACCATAAGAAGTAGAATAAAATAAAGAGTGATCAGTAAAAGAATGAGAAAAACCCATCTTTAGCACAACATCATTGAACTTGTCAAACCAATCTCTAGGAGATTGTTTCAATCCATAGATGGATTTCTTCAGTCTACACACCTTCTGACAATTCCCCTGAGAAACAAAACTAGGTGGTTGCTCCATGTACACCTCCTCTTGTAGATCACCATGAAGAAAGGAATTCTTGACATCGATCTAAAATAGAGGCTAGTCAAATGTAGTAGCCAGAGAAATAAGAATACACATAGAATTCACACGAGCCACTGGTGAAAAGGTCTCAAAGAAATCAACCCCATATGTGTGAGTGTACCCCTTTGCCACCAGTCTAGCTTTCAATCTCTCCACAGAACCATCTAGATTATGTTTTACTATAAATACCCATCTGCATCCCACAACATTTTTATCTGGAGGTAAGTCAACAAGTTCCCAGGTGTTGTTCTGTAACAGAGCAGCCATTTCAACATGCATAGCCTATTTCCAACCAATATCCTTCATAGCATCACGATGATTTCTTGGAATGAACATAGAACCAATCCCAAGAGCAAATGAGCGAGCCTGCTAAGATAACTTGGACAAACAACACACATTTGTAATGGGATGTTGAATAGTACAGGAATAGGTACCTTTACAAACAACAATGGGAACTTCAAGGTCAGATGGTTCTTTAGGAATCCCTTGAGTAGAGGAAGATGGGAAAGGCTCAGAGATTAGAGTCACTACATCCTCTAGATCTTGTCTACCTTGCCTGCTATAAACATGTGAATATTTCTAAATTGGTGGACCATCTGCTGGATGCTCTTCCTGTATTATAGTATAGTCAGGACTGATAGGTGGCACTCTCTCACTCTGATGTGGTGGTGGCACTCTCTCACTAGCATATGATGGTGGCACTCTCTCACATAATTGCTCCCCCTACTAGAAACACTAGATAAATATGGAGTGGATTCATGAAAAGTCACATCTCTAGACACAAACATGCAACAAAGACTTGGACAATAACACATGTACCCTTTGTTAGTGTTGGAGTACCCAAGAAAGAGAGTCCTAATTGACCTAGTAGATAACTTATCAGCCTTAGGATCAAAATTGTGGACAAAAGAAGTACAACCAAACACTCTAAGAGGAACCAGGACAGGTTGATCCTTGGGACGTAGGACAGAGAAAGGAGTATGTCCTTGAAGCACAAAAGAAGGTTGCTTGTTGATAAGAAAACAAGCAGTAAGAAGAACGTCAGACCAAAAACAGTTAGGAACATTAAATTGAAACATGAGTGTCCTGCTAATATCAAGGAGATGACGATTTTTCCTCTCTGCTACCCCATTCTACTGAGGGGTGCGAGGATAGGATGTACAATGTATCATCCCAACTGAACTACAAAAATTAGTCATAGCATTTTGAACATACTCCAAGGCATTATCAGATTGAAGAACTTTAATATTGCAATCAAATTGAACTTTTATTTCTTGATGAAAATGTTTGACAATAGATAGTACAGACTCTCAACTTTTCAACAAATAAATCCAAGTCATACGCGAGAAGTCATCCAAAAAAGAGATAAAATAATGAAAACCATTATAACTATGGTCTTTTACAGGACCTCAAACATCGCTATGGACCAACTCAAAAGGACATGCTGCCTGTTTATTGACATGACTGGGATAAGACATTCTATGATGTTTCCCAAGTTGATAGGACTGACACTCTAAAGATGATACTTGAAACAATTGTAGTTCTAACTTTCTCAAGCTCTCTAATGAAGTATGTCCATATCTTTAGTGCCACAGTAAGGGAGAGCCACTCAACAGAACAGCTAGAGCAGGAGCAGACACTTGGCAAGGTAGACTGTCACCGTGGAAGAGGTAGAGATCACCTTTTCTAGGCCCCCCCACCAATTGTCCTCATGCTCTTGAGATCGTGTAATACAAAATAAGAAGGTCCAAAAGTTGTTGTACATTTCACAGTATCAATCAAATTAGCAACAGACAAAAGATTAAAAGGAAAAACAGGCACATAATGTACAAATTTAAGATCAATTCTAGGAGTCTGAGAAACATATCCATTGGCTAATACTCTCCTCACTGAACCATCTACTATTGTTACAGATTTGTGAAGAATATGTGAGTTAATGGAATGAAGAAGTCTCCTCATACCAGTCATATGATGTGACTCTCTAGAGTCAATGACCCATGATGAAGTAGAACCAGAAGGCAATAAAGAGGTATCCTGATTACCAGTGGTGGATGCCAAGTTGGCTAAGGATAATGATCCCAAGCTTAGATGTTGAGTAGCCTAGAATAAATCTATTATCCTTGGTGAGTATAATGCCAGAAGGACCAGAACTCAAAGCAGGAGGCTCAGTAGACTCAGTAGTGGTAGCATAGTTTGTTGCTTCCACAGGTGGTGCAACAGGTCAACCATGCTTCTTCCAACATTTCTCAACTGTGTGTCTAGGTTTGTCACAGAAAGTGCACTTAGGGTGAGTTCCACGTCTTGGACCCATACATGTCCGTCCTCCTCTCACTGCAACATCTATAGAAACATGAGAATCTCCCTGAGATGAGACTACGGTAGGATCAATAGGTTCAAATTTTCCTGTAAAATCCTTGAATAGGCCTCTTCCAAGCTGGGAAGTTTATTAGAAGCTAAGATAACACTGCATGCTAAACTACACAAAGAACTCAGACCAGACAAGAATTTTGTTGTAATCAAGTCATCTTTGTCTTTGACTTACTCCTGGATAGTTATTAGATGGTAGAAACTCAGCTCTTGTGCAATACCTTAAATCACTCCAAAGTATTCTTCTAAAGGTCTATATCCTTGTCATTCTACAAACAGGCGATCATATATCTTGAACTGACAAAGAACATTCTTCTCTTGAGAATAATGTTTCTTCACTGCATCCCAGATCTCTTTGGCAGTAGTGTATAACATGAACCTTGAGGCAATCCTAGGTTCCATACTCCCCCACAACCAGGTCTTCATCATACTGTAATGACACTTCCATTCAGCATAGCCTTTGTCATTAAGTGCAAGAGGATCAGAATCAATGTGTCTCGCCTTATCACGTGACTCCAATACAATATGGACAACATTCATCCATAAGAGATAATTCTTCCCATTCAGCTTGATGGAGGGGATAGGAGACATCTCACTATATATAGTAGATGCCTTGGTGTCCTCCATGATTTGACGAGAAGAAGAGTAACAGATTGATACATGTCACATGAAGATATGGGTGATGGGGAGATACACGTCACTTCACAAGATAATATGCATATATGATGCATCCACAACCCCCAATTGAAATTCCCTAATCACACGTGGAGGAAATGTGATTAGAAATTTCTTACATACCGACAGACCCTCCAATTTGGGATTTAGAAATCTGTTGGATCAACCAAAGGACCCGACGATCTGGAGATAGAAGAGATGGGGGGACGGAGGCTATGGCGCCTGGTCGAGGATACAGATGCTATGCCCTATTTGGACCGATGGCACGACGGTCGGGGAAGGATGACGACGTGCTATGTTCATGTAGGAATTACTATTCACTATGTCGTACTGTTCACACTAGAGTTTCTGTTCACTGTCGGAGTTACTATTCAAGCTGGCAGCCGATTGATCGGCGGTGGCGCTGGGTTGTGACGGATGGGTAGGGTTAGGTTAGGAACCTTACTCTAATACCATGTGAAATGTGATGCCACAATGCAATGTGCAATGCAGCGTTGAGAGAGGCCATAGGCCTTCTCCTTTTTTATTAATAAGAGAAACTGGATAATTTACAAAGAGGTCTAGTAGGATATAGAAATTACAAGTAGAATAAATATGAAATATATTAACAAAATGCATTCAAAATATATAACTCGTCTAGTAGAGAGAATAAAACCCAAAATCTAAGGTGGAAACTCCCAAAATCAGCACTCAAACTTCAATCTCAACTTAACAAAGCTCCAAGACTGTCTCCTTTTTCGATGAACGGTGTGGAACTATAGTAAGGAAGAAGAAAAGAGAGCGCTCAACCCACATGCACAAGGTTTTAGCAAATAAAACACTAAGAAAACAATAAACCTTGGTCGCATGATGAATGAGGGTGAAGAACAACAAGAAAATGATTAGAAGAGCAATAAATTTACATGAAAGAAGTAGGGAAAATGACCAATGACTATAGATCAGACCAAAGAACCTTAATTCTCACACATGCATCCAGGAAAAATCTAAAAAAGTTGTTCTCAATGAAGCCTCATCGACCACCACTCTCCAAAATTCTCATCAGGCACCTCTAATCATAACTAAAGATTTACAAAAAGAGAAGAAAGTCAGAGGGGGTATATAGGGATGATACAAAAATCTCAACGAGAAGAGCATTTGTCGACCTAGGTCTCATAGGGCACTGAGACCTCATCGGCTAGGAAATTCATCGACTACTAAAATCTCATCAATCACACGAACTCATCAAATATCAGATCTCTTAGGCCAAAACCTCATTGGTCACATGCATCAGAAAAATGGTCGAGCACTACCAAGCCTTCGGGCACCTAAAGCTCATCGATTAGTGTGATCTCGTCGACTGATGAACTCCATCACTAGCCATCAATAGGCCCATGGGGCACTAAAAAAACCATCGAACACTAAGAAACTCATCGACCACCAAGAGACAAGCGGTCATTAAAAAGCAACCGATCACTAAAAGGCCATAGACCCTTGAGAAAATAGAATGATCATACGATTTTTCCGGTCAATGAAACACATTACGATCATCTCACCAAGCCTATGCAACTTCCTCAAAGCAACTCAAAAGAATCTAAAGGATAAGTATAATTATCAATTCCATATACACCATGAAGAAACTCAAGAAAATGCCATTATTATGTTCAGATCACCAGAATATGGTTATTTACACAAATGTCCCCAAATTACTAGAATTGTGTATCTTGAGAAAATAAAGTTTACTTTAAATCAAATTTTAGTTATAGTTTCATCATCCAGAGAGAGACATCAGAAAACAGAGTTAATTTTCAAGACTAAGCATCAAATTAATCCAATCATGCCAAACAAATCATGTTTATAGGGTTAAGCGGGGTAGGGGGCTTACATTTTTAGTTGCATTTTAGATCTAGTTTTACATATTTTGTCTGCACTCTACTAAAGCTTTCACTTGTTTTGAGTTTTGAGTAGTTTATGCAATTTGTGTAAAATTTAATGTAATTTTGGTATTTTATTTGTAGGCAGATGCAACAAGAAGAGAGTATAAAATATATCTCCACAAAAATCCCAAGAGGATGAACAAAAATTGCATATACTCACTCCCTAAATTTGATAATCGGAGTGAGGAATGTTAAAGTATAGATGGCCATTGAAATGATCATAACCTTCATATAAAACTAGGTTTGGATTATTTAAAAGTCATTAGATTAAAAATTGATTTACCTTAAAAAAATTATACGTGTAACATAGTATAACTGGAAGATCTATACTTGAATTACCTTATCGATTCGGTGATTTGCATGTAGGCAGAAAAATGGGAAGAAAAGTTGATTGGCTGGTCAGTGTTTCTGATCAGCTGCACTTAATTCATTCTAAGTTGGTTAGTAACCACATGACTTATTACACACTTGTGATCATCTGCTCACCTTTATGGATTGACTGATCTGCTTGAAGGGGAGAATCCTTATCATTTTTGGGGGTGCCCGGCCACAAAGTGGGTCACCTAATAAACAAGTATACCCTAGCACTAAAACAGCTCTAGATTCCACATCCAATATCAGACATGAGTGATTCAAGTTGGGTAGGAAATATAGTTGAACTATATACACAATAGAAATATTTACTAATCACTTTAGATCAAAAGACCGATGCATGAGTCACTCGAAACTTAAGTGATGGGAATATGTAGTTGATAGACATTGGCATAATTTAGATGGATCTGATATTTTACAGGCAGACACAAAAATACTTGAGGAACATCCAGAGCAAGAGTTTAGACATATTTTCTCCCATCCACAATCTTAGATGTCAGCAAAGAAGGTCATATGAAAGTTATTAGTTCAACATAGAGATGTGTTTCATCTTAGATCTGGACCAAAGACTGAAGCTATCGTTCAGGAGTTGTGACAAGACAATTGATCTTCTCCTCTATGTTACTTCTTTCTCCGTGAGATGTTTTTTTATTTCACTCAATTTGTTTATCATGAACAAGATTAAGCAGTAGATCTTTTACTAGGGTGTGGGGACTATCCCTGCTCCTGAATCTTGTATTGTATGTTATAAATTGTTATTCATGTAGATTTTCATAATGATTATTGATTGATTGATTGCATTCTCTACAAATTAGCTATATATTTTTCACTATTGTTAGAATCCTAGACATAGAGACATTGAAATGTATGATTGCAATACTAATCAGTGTTGTTGAATCAAAATGAGACCACATAAGGGTGTTATCTGGGATGATGGATTAAGGATTTTTAGGTAATAAAACCTGGAGCTAATCAGAAATTTGTCCTTGTGAATTTTATATTCTGAATGGATATGACATTCCTTGGCCTCAAACTAAATATATGTATGAATGAGTGATATAATATGAAAGAGTAGATATGTAGGTAGTGGCGGTGAAACCTATCATCATGTTAATTTTATCATAGCATACAAATCATTTCTTCTTAGTTTGATTTCATTTCGTGTATTATTAATTTAGTTCATCAATAAACCATCAACTTGAATTCATTCTCATTTCATTACTTTTTCTTAGTCAGATTAATATCCAATTAGTTCTTAACAATGTGGTCTTTTGGTTTCAATCATTAGCTATATTGTGCTAAGACCCATCTTCTTGCGGGTGGCAATTATTGTATGTAGCTAGTGTAAAAATCTGTGGACTTTTTCCTAAGTCAATCTCTTGTGTTGTAAATTACCAAATTAATTCCCTTACCACATATGATATTAGGGACTGGACTTTATTCCCCTACCAGGCACTGAGATTTTAGTCCTCCTACAAAATTGTATATTTATTTGAAATTGAGTTTTTAGTCCTCATGTCCTTTAGTATAAAATATATGGGTTCCTCCACTACTTTTTAGTTTATTGTAGTTTTCTTATACTCACCATGAAATTCTTTATGTTTTGTGATATAATTAGTGTGACATTGTTGAAGGCAAGAAATTCTCTTATTATTATCTTCTTTGAAAGAATCATCTACTTAGTAATCATTATTTTTTATCATCTAGTTGGATGTTTTACTATATCTCTCTTGATTTGGGAAGCCTTAATAATTATATTGTTGTCCTTTTCTTCTATTATTGCTTGATTTATATTTATATGCATATAACAACGTTTATGCTGAAAGCTTCTATTTTGTCTTCTCTTGTGGGGTATGCTTCCAACCCCTTAGACGAAGAACATGGAGGACTTGACATGATGGCCTGGACTCGACCTAGTAGATATGATTCTTTGGATATAAACTTGAGATAGCTTAGACACCCCCTGCTTCATGAATAAGTTATTTTTTTTGTGAAAATCCTGAGTGAGAGATTATTATGTGGTCATGAAAATTGAAATAGTGATCATTTTTATTCCATTATTGTTCTTATATACTATTCTTTCGTGAAATGAAAAAAATATACCAATTTAATCATACTTGCTATTCTATTTGGATTAGATGGGTTTATTCCTCAAATTGAGTAAGAGTGGATCCCCACTAGGGTCCCACTCCTTACAAGATGGTATCAGATCCTTAGCAGTTGGATTTTGAATATTTCAATTTTATCTTCCTATATAAAAACCTTACCCTATGTGAAAACTGTAGATGAGATGTTTACCCTGGAATTGAACAAAGTTGTTCATCAGATGCTGAAAGGAAGATTTAGAATCATATATAATACACATAAGAATCCCAATCAGTAAACCCTAATGTGATGGAGATTTAGATGCCCTTACCCTATAATCTTGGTTAGTTGAGATATATCACTTTGTAAGATTGCTTTTTTTGCCTTAGGATGGAGTGGGTAGTGAGGATTCTAAAGTAATATAGTTAGGAGATCCTGATATGAAAAAGTTGTTACTCAGCTCTTGCAATTTATGATCGATTCATCTTTTACTTTATGTCAAATATATTTCATTGCCAAAAACTATTTACATTATATTACTATACAAAAAAAATTATGAATTTTATTTATGGTTTCTCAAACCGAGACACAAGGAAGAGATGTATGATATTTTGGTATACATACACTAGAATTAGTTAGAATAAAAATCTCAAACCCTAGTTTTGAGTATGGAGAGTTGACCAGGAACATGTGGCTTGTATTAAAGGTTTAGTGGACCTATCCTATGTTACTCCATTAAGTTGTGGATTTTTGTCCCTTGGTACTTATTGGATGCTTGTAGGATTGTTAGGTAGAAACACAAGGACCTAAACATCAACCCAAGGTGGATAAGATCATCTAGTTGGAGCATGACCTATGTATATCGTAAGCACACCCCATGTTTGATATATAACCCTAATATCTTTGGAGTTATTTAGTTTGACTTATCAGGTTAAACCTTCTTAAGGGGTGGAGGGTAGTTAGTAGGTAATGTAAGGATAGTTAGGTTTTTAGGACAACATTATCTTAATGTGTAGAGTGTTGTAACATACCAAAGCCTAGCATCTTGACTCTAGAAATCCTAGTATCTTCGGTTTGATTCTTGTATGATCAAACCCTTAATTTTGGTCAAACAAGGGTACAAATAAGCCTTAACACACTTGTGTATACCCTAACACACATTAATTGCATATATAATGAGTAACTCAAGTATAACACCTCTATGATGATGAAATGGAGTTGTTGAACATAATCTTAGACTTTTAACATAGTGATGATGTGTAAAGTGATCATGTTTACCTAAACCCTAGTTCGGTGGTGTCTAACCTAACCTACCTTTGTTTGGCACCACAAATGATGCATAAGCGTCATTAAGTGTTAAATGATATAAGATATATTAATAATGGACCTAGTAACATGAAAAATGCTTCATATATAAGTGAACTCATTAATTATGTCAAAAGTGATTTGTCATTCACTAATACATGCTTAATGACTAAAATTACTAATTATTATTTGAATGAGAGTGAATCCACATAATGACTAATGGGTGGTATAATTTGCTTAATATGAGGTATAAAATGATAGTTAAAGCTTTCATGTTCATACATATGAGTAAGGTGCCATTGTCTAAGTCAATATTGAATTAATAGACTTAATAGATCAAATAAATAAAATATGGAAATTTATGTAGTATAATACACCATAACTGTGTTTATAGTGATATGAGGATAATAGTGCCCTAAATAATAAATATTGATGATAATGATGTATTTTAAAATAGATATAAAGATAGTGGGCCTAAACCCTCATTTTATCAGAACACATAAAAGGAAGTCTTAAAAGTCAAAATAACTTCATAATCAGATTCCTCATGTTTTATTTTTCTTATGGGTCAAGTTTCACCTTATTTGGATTATATTATTTGCCTTAATTTCATTATATACAAAAATTACAAGATTATTCTAAGAGATCCTACTTTAAAAAATGATATCAATGGGAAAATCAGGATGTACACACTTTAATTGGTATATGTGTGATCATCCCTTTTAAATATAGTAACTTGCTCAATTCTACTAAAGAATGAAAGAAAGAGAGAACACAAATACATTTATAATAAATGATTTTAGTTGTTGGCTTTCCCTAAGTTTACATTTGTCACATGCCTTTTGGGTGATTTTCGATTTCCTTTTGAGAGTGGGTCCTTTGGTGGCTGTAGGATACTGATCTAATAAATATGATATTTCATCACCAGTTTAGAGTAGGAAGGTCAGGTTAGTTTCTACAGGTTCTTGACTTCCTTTCATTTGTGATTTCTCCTTCATTTCTTGATGAATATCCATGATCTCTTCTCCCACACTTTCCTCATATGCATCCTCAAAAACCCAATTTTCCCTAGAATTCATTTCCTCCAACTTATCATAAGAAAGCAATTTCTTAACATCCCTATTCCTGCACTATTTCTACTTTCATTTCTTCTCCTTGCATATATATGACTTCAAAGTCCTATAAAAATTGACCCTCTACCATTGTGAGATCCCTAGTAATGTTACTCAACCCTTCATTCACCCCCAAACATCCTTGTATACCTTCCCCAATCTCCATATTCCTATGGTATACTATGGTCTCATGGTGATATCTCTAGCCTTTTCATTAAATAGAGAAGGAAAAAACCTCTTATTTATCCTTCACGTAGATTTTGGCCCTATCAATTGGTCTCAAGATAAGTAACTTACTTCCCCCTCTTTCCATCCATTTTTATATCAATTCTCAAGTCCATGTGCAATTTGGTGTTTTCGACCTCTTTTCAATGCATGGCATACATGTTTGTCTCCAATAAGTGGTATTGAGTCACTATGTGGTCTCAGTTTACATCATCTATATCGCTTGTGTGCTCCCTAAAAAGTTTCAGCTTTGCCTTTAATGGGATTGATCCTTGAGGATGTTCATGTTCCTCTTCTACCTGAGTTTTAGCTCTTTGGTTTTGATTTGAACTTAAGGATCTATTATGACAATTCTTTGGAGATGCAAAACTATAGTTTTGGGGATCCAATTGGTATATTGATCCTCATGGATTCTACTCACAAGATGTTCTTCACTGAGAACAAAGAGTGGTGCCAAATTACTAGTTCACCCCCTGGATTGTTTCTGGTATGGTTCGCGAAGCGTGGTATTTTGGTAATTTCATCGATTCCATGTTGTTATGGTCACATTTATTTTGGGGAACCTGATCCATGTGAATAATCTTTATTCTGCCAATTTGTTTGGGCCCCTCCTCTATAAAAGGAAATAGAATAATACATGGGGCCTTTCTAATATTTCCTATTGGTTGGATTTTATAAAATTTCACTATAAATCAACCCTAAGTCCTAAAGTAATAAAAAAGTATGTTTTAGAATCATAATGTTTTTCTCTGCATGATGGTATGTTTTTCATGACCTAATTTTAATATAATATATGCGTGATTTTTCTGAGGATATTCCTAATTATTTGAATCCTACAAATGTACACCCAATAATATATAAGTCTGAAAAATAAAGTAAAATATGCTTAGGATTTGGAAAAATATAATCTACAACATGATATGTTTTCATAAATTTAACCATTATTAATAAAAAGATGTTTTTTAGGGTTTTGTATCTAATGTGAACTTAACCCTAATTTCATAGATGTGTTTAATAGGTGGGTTGGAACCCTAATGTGAATCTAGGGTTTAGAATGGAAATTGGTAGATTGTATATGAGGTATGTTGCATCTCTACTTAATAATATTAAGCAATCATCTATATTTTTCTCTATGTTGGTCCTATAGGACATGTTACCCTATACACTTCTCTCTCTTCTGAGAGGTTGACTCTTGTGAGTAGCTATACTAACCATAGTTCTTGTGATCTTCGTATTTTGTTGGATATGCTTATTGGATTCCAAGTTGTATCTTGTTCATACTACTCCATGTGGAAACCCTACTTAGAGAGATGGAACTAAATGATACCCTAACTTTCAAGTGGTGGATTTTTGTGGTTTTATGACAAATCTTAATTTTGATTATGGTTGAACAATTGTTTAATGGTCCTCCGACCCCGATTCATATCAATTCTCATCCCTTATTTGAGATCGACTATACTTTATCTTGCATGCCTATTTGCATGCCTGAACGACTAGTGAATTAGCTTATTTTAGGCATTGAGTTTAATTCCCCTACCATGTTTGATATTTAGGAACATGGTTTCATTCCCCTAACAGGCAATGGGTTTTATTTCCCTGCCACCTATGATATTGACATTAGGTTTTATTCCCCTGCCATGCACTGAGGTTTTAGTTCTCCAACAAAATTTTATATCTATTTAACACTGAGGTTTTAGTACTTATGCCCTTTAGTATGGAACATATGGGCTCCTATCCTACTTTTTAGTATATGCTAGTCTTCTTATTATTACCACACAATTGTTTATGTTTTGTAACATAATTGATGTGACATTATTTAAGGCAAGAACCCCTCTTATTGATTATCTTTTTTGAAAGAATAATATTTAGCAATCATTATCCTTTTAATCATCCACTCGGATGTTTTGATATCTCTCTATGGATTTGGGAAGCTTAATAATTATATTGTTGTCTTTTTCTCCTATTACTGCTCATTTCATATTTATATGCACATATTGGTTTTTATGTTGACAACTTCCATTTTCTCCTCTTGTGGGGTAGTCTTCCAACCCCTAAGGTGTATAACATGAAGGAGTTGACATTATGATCTGGATTTAGCCTAGTGGACCTGACTATTGCGATATAGACTTGGCATAACTTGGAGATCCATATGCTTATTGAAGAAGTTTCTTCTTTCATGAAAACCTCGAGTTTGATATTATTATGTAATCTTATAAATAGAAAATAGTCATGGTATTTTATTCCGTTGTTATTCTTATATACCATTATTTTAAGAAAGTGTGTTTGGATTAGATGGTTTCATTCCTCAAATAGAGTAAGGAGTGTATCCCATCTTGAGTGTCACTCCTTAAAATCTAGGTCGCATGTAAGAAATGTCTAAGCAAGGTATGATGTGAGATATGCATGATTTTGAAGTAGACACAATAAGAGAAAGCTAGGGTTAAAGACAAAGGAGGTGAGGGAAACAGTAGGAAAGGGAAAAATATAGCTAGGTCACGATAGCATGATACGACACAACCTAGCACAACAATCAACGATAGAATGAAATAGAAAACTTGGTCAAAATCCTATTTCTCATTGTAGAGTGGAATATTTTTTCCGAAATAATGAAGCAGACCAGGGGCATATATGTTACCTGGGAATTTCATGGGGTCACAAGTGGTAATAACTTTAGTTGGTAGTACAACCATACCAACTACATTTGATTCCTTCTAAAGATGATGACCATAAGTGTTGGTGGAGAGCTCGGTGCCAGAAAATGGGGTGAAAAAGCATGAGGTAGTGCATGAGAGGGAGAGGGACATATTATGGAGGTTTATCTCCTTTTGTCACTAAGGTGGTCACTACGCTCACACAAAAGACAAAGCTCGATCCTAGTTATAATCATAATCTAGGGTACAAGGGTATAAACATCCAAATATTGGGATTAAAATAAGGGTGACATGGTTTGTTATATGATTCAAACCTCTTTTCACCAGTCTACCTAGGTAGACTGTGTTGATTGGCATAATAAGATAGACTAGAATTTGGGTTCAACCTAGTTTCAACCCTTTACAATTAAGGTCATAATAGATGAAGAGGCGATTGAATATCAACTTTCTCAATTTGTTTCACCCATAAGAGTTTTGATCTGGGTCAGTTCATTTTGAAATCCATGATACCATTGAAATCAAAATAAAACTTCTACTTATTAAATATATGACTTATTTTCTATTGTTAATCATTTTATCATATGATAATAATATAGAAGACTTGGTGAAATTTAAAAGTTGTTATATACAAATACAAATATTACAAATTTAGTTGATCTATATTAGGACCACATTGGATAAGGAAAAATCATGAACCAAATTGATTCTTGATCAAAATCTGGATGAAGTTATTTACAATAAGGGAGTCAAACAAATAGGATTTTTCAACCAAAATACATTATGATCAATTCATTTTTCCATGTTGAATATTTGGATATGATTCGGATAGGTTAACAAGTTTTGGTGGTGTGTTAATAGCACTACCTATATCCTTTTGTCTGTACTCCCCACATATACGAACTACAAATAGTGGTTGCTAGGCTTTCTCATTTCCTTTCTTTTTCCTAGGGAGGAGTGCTAGTTTTCTAACCCTAAAGATATCTCTCATATTCCTTTTCTTGTTTCCTCATTTGGCTAACTTTAACTCTCATGTTCTTTCTGATCTTGCAGGATCGATTCATGCTTCAAATGGAGGATTTTTCCTTTCCTAATTGGTTATTCATGTGTTATTGCTTCTTGTTCTTTCCCCTAAATTTTGGCTAGTTTGTGATTTGATAACTAGTGTTTTTTTCATCTTCTTCATGCTCCCATTCCACCACTTCTTTATCTCTCCCTGAATTAGTGTTTGAAAATCTATGTTGCCTTCTCTTCTCTCAGATATTGAGAACCTACTTTGTTATAAGGCATCCTTAGTGTGGGATGAGCTTCAGTTGGTCCATACATTTTTTTTGCATGTATTTTCGACCTCTTTCTTTTTAACTCAATTCAGCTTAAATGATAAACTCGAGGTTAAAGAATACTCTTATTTCACTTTACAACTTCACAAGTGCCATGCAAAGATTTTCTAGGTAATGAATGTTTGATATAGTTTGAAATTTTCATATGGAAAAATATGTTTTGTGAATATATTGAAGTTTAAGCCTAAAAGGAGGCAAAGATTATATAGAAAAAGTTGGCACATTCATGTGGAAAATGCCTTCCATTCTTAAAGAGGACAACTCATTTAATAATTTAGAAGTTGTTTTTGAGAAAATGTCATATAAGAGAGAGATTACTCAAAACAAAACCATGATAACATGAATCAACCACATCAATGAACATATTACAAAAAACATAGAATCAAAAAATTTGAGTTGTAGATATACTGACTAAATCCACAAAGGCTCAACTTTCATTCAATATTAACAAGTAACTTTACAAGAATATTGTTTTATGGCAATTGTCACCACTTATATATAGAAGATATATGATGATCATAGTTACAATATATGCATATGCACAAGGCATGCAAACCAAAATATGAGTTGTAGATATATTGACTAAATCCACTATGTATAGACTTGAGAGTACAAGGATGAATCTAAGACACACCACAAACCTCCAAGCTCTAGTATCCACCAGGGAAAGACTCCCCTCAACCAAATCTAGGGTTACATTGTTGGTCACCTATAACTTGTGGATAACAACAAGGTGAGACCCATGTTCCAGTGACATGATATCACGACTGATAACATTTCAAGCTTACAAGACAACAATATAATAGTATAAGCAAGAGGTAAATATAAAATACCATAATAATCGCTACAAAGTATGAAATGGCATTAGGTGCAGAACAAGAGATGACAAGTAAATACATTACATGTATAACAGAAAAATACATAATTAAAAAGTGAGTTCACCAAGAACCCTAAATAGATATGCTACATCTTTGATATTTTAATATGAAGACCTAGGTGGTTTGATAAGTACCAATTCAACCTACAAATTAGTGTCAAGAAAACCCCTAGCCACATTTTTAGTTATTTAGGAATACCAGACTCCATAAGACCCTGTCATGCCTTGGTCGGGTTGAGTATAAATAGAGTAGGGTACTCAAAGGCAGGACTACCCGTGAAATGATCAATGACCAATCCACCTAACATTAGGTCCACATGGGTACTCATCTATTGGCATATATGTTAGGATATAAAACCCTTTCTATACATCTATATATATATATATATATATATATATATATATATATATATATGGCTCATCTTTAGTACCCGCACCCAATTTTCGTTACTTTTTTTTTTCAAATTTCTTACTTTCAACATGTGGAGGGTTACTTTACCTTGCAAACTGTTACTTTTCATGCATAGATAGTTCCATTTGCAACAATAGATTTCAAAATACAATTACATATATATTTTATGTGTATTCTGCCCGGTTTTACTTTTTTAGTCATATAGTTACTTTGTTATCACCATAGTTACTTTTTGGTCCTTCCAGTTACTTTTTTTCATATAATTACATTCGTGACTGACGGGTAGCAAAAATCCAGGCTACCTGCATGGGTATTGAATGAAAAGCTATATATATATATATATGTGTGTGTGTGTGTGTGTCTGTGTGTGTGTGTGTGTGTGTGTGTGTGTGTGTATGTTCATTCAATGCCCATACGGCTACCCGCTCCTAATTTGGTTACTTTTGTAGAGGTTTCTTACTGTTGACATGTAGAGTGTTACTTTTCCTTACAAACGATTACTTTTCATGCATAGATCGTTACATTTGTACCAGCTATAACAAATATGCAATTACATATTTATTCCAGAAATTTTTTTTGTGTATTTATATAGTTTTACTTTTTGAATCGAATAGTTACTTTTTGGTCAATATAGTTACTTTTTTGTCGAGTGAGTTACTTTTTTGATCGAATAGTTACTTTTTGGGATGCACATGTAGCAGATTGCAGGCTACCCACGTGGGATTAAAGATAGACCCTCTAATAATGAAGATAAAAATAGATTAAGAAAATTCTTACCATGGAATGTTGCTAATAGTGTTTTAAGGTAGAATTAGTCTTTCTTGGCCCCTATCTACTCTAGGTCCTTTAGTGACAGAATGTAAGAATTTGTAAAGGTCAAGTGTGAAAGCATTGTAGTTTTTTCTCTTGTACTATGATTTGTAAATATATGCTTAGTGTATCAAGACCTAATAAAACTATCAAGTTGTGAACATACATTTCTTGTGGTTTGGCTATAAGTTGAATGTATATGTTAAAATATTCTCATATTTGTGTTCTAGCCACCTACGTGTAATATCTCTCTCAGGGTGTAACATACCAACTCTAACATCTTGTCTCTAGAAGTCCTAATCCCTTGGATATGATGCTTGTATGTTTGGATCTTTAGTTTTGGCCAAAGTAAGTTTCATATAAGCTCTAATAAATGTGCTTTACCCTAATTAACATCAATGCACATATAATAACTTAGGTATAAATCCTAGAAAGGTTACATGTAACCCAAAACCATACACGGATCTATAAACACTTATATGGAACCTAACCCTAGAATTCAAGCATGTGATGATGTGTTAGTATAATTTGGTGTTTGAATGATACAATATATCTTAATAAACATAAAATAGGCCTAATAAACTAAATGATGCTTAATATGTTAGTAATTCCTTATAATAAGTTATATATGCTTCATTGTTCACTAATGCATACATAATGACTAAAATATGTCTAATGAGAGGTATATTGTTCCCAATATAAGAAATGATATAACAATTGGAGCTTTTATACAAACAGATAGGAATAAATGCCATCATATAAGTTAATATCGATATTAAAGGACTTTATGAGTAAATGAACAAAATAATCTAATTTGTGCATAGAAATATACGATAACCATGTGGATGCCAGTTTGAAGTTAATAGGACTCTAAGTAAAGAGTGATATATGATAATAATGTAATATTATAATAAATATAAAGATAATGTGCCTAATTCCAAATTTTACTAGAATTCATAAAATGAAGCTTCAAAAGTGAAACCTAATCTCAAAATTAGGATCCTTGGGTCTCAATTAACTAGGATACCAAATTTAAACCCTATTGGATAATCCTAGTTGTCCCAATTTGATGGAGGAAGATAAAACTAATATATATTTATTCCTATTATGAATCAAAAATATAGTTTTTGCTTTATTAAGTCGTGATTTAAATTTAACGCTTCTTATTTATGCCTTTCCTATTGTTTTTCTATCATGATGGCTTGCCTATTTAGGGTTCTTTAACAATCACTTGATCTTAATCATGCAGTTTTACCTTACGAAATTTGGCCACTCACCTATGTGAATAGAGCTCAAATTCTCTCGCTTCTATTTAATCCCTTCTTGATCCATCTTTCCTCAAGATTCTTCTATAGTTAGCTTTGTGTCGTTCTCCCAAAGGGATCAAGCCCGAATTTCTTAGTGTTTCATAGATTATAAATCCCTGACTAGTTCCACCTTCCTCTCTCGCCTCCTATGTTATTCCTCTCTCTTCTTTCACCCTTTGTATCTCTATGATCTTTGGGTCATCAGACTCCTATAAAAGCACTACTACACCATTGTGAGACCCCCATAAATATTTCTCATCTATTCATTCCACCCCAAGACACCCTACATACATCCTCCACAACTCATGTACCTATATAAAAGCACTACTACACCATTGTGAGACCCCCATAAATATTTCTCATCTCTTCATTCCACCCCAAGACACCCTGCCTACATCCTCTACAACTCATGTACCTCCACTGCCTACAAGGATCTCTAACCAACATCATGTACATTGACGATCCCCAGAAACAATGTGAAATCATTCCCCTTGCCCCTGTGGTGCTTTCCCTCATGACATTTCAACCCAATTCAAGGTAATTAAGATTTTCCCCTTTTTCTCCTTAGTTCTCTCATTTTTTCTATACTTCTTGAATGGTTTTGCTGATCTAATTCATCTCGCCATGGTTTCAGTTGATGTTTGTTTCAATGACTCCACATGTTGGTCCTGGAACATGTGTGTCCCACAAGATGTGGCGAGTCTTCCTGAGTTTTCTACCACATGACCCTTCCCTTGTTCACTCGAAGAAGTCAGTAGCGTGTTGTTACTTCTAGTTTTTGTTGTGTTACAGTGAGGGTGATTGCATGGACTTTCAAATTCTAGGGGTATCCTTACGATCATTCTGATATTTGTCATGCTAGAATGGAGTTTTATGTCTTTTCCTTAATCCTCTCTTATTTGGTCATGTAGTGGTTATTCAAGGTGATGTATTGATATGCCTTTGTCACACCATATGATCCTGGGCGAGGACATATAAATAATTCTCAATATGATTTTGCTTAATAAACCAATAAAAGTATTTATCTTAGATCATTCATAACTAAAGATTCGTAAATCAGAAAAATAAAATAAAATGTGTTTTAGAATCATGACATTTTTCTCCATCCAATGATACTGATTTCATCACTTAATTTTAAATACTATAAATATGTCATTTTATGGCTTTTTCTAATTGGTTAGGATGTCTAAAATCCTTAACTAGTAATTGATAAGTTAGAAAAATAAAGTAGAATATGCTATCAACTCAGAAAAATATAACCTACAAGACGATGTGGTTTTGATAACTTAAAATTATGAATAATAAAAATATTATTTTTAGGGTTTGTGTAATTGGTGTGAATTTAACCCTAATTTTATATATGCTTCTAGTAGGTGGCTTATGGCCCTGATGTGGATCTAGGGTTTGAACCTAACTATTTGACATTTGGATGAGGTGTGTTTCATCCCTTATTAATCATATTGAGAAACCACCTAGATTTATCACTCTCTCTTGGTCCTTTGGACACATTACCCTGTACACTTTTCTCTCTTTTGATATGATGACTCATATGAGTGATTATATGTTTGTGTTGATCTTATGATCTTCTTATTTTGTTGGATATGCTTTTTGGATCCTAAGTTGTATCTTTTCCATGTGGAAACCCTAATTTGAGATAATGAAGTAAATGATACATAACTTCCATGTGGAATAATTTTATGATCTTATGATGCATCTTACTTGTAGATCTTTGGATATTTGTTTATGGGTCCTATGACCCCACATGATAATTGTTGGATGTTCTCGTCCTCTTATTTAATCTTAACAAAACTTACTTCTTTCATCCACATTTGTGTATGTCTTAGACCTATTCTATTTCTACATAGTGGTACATGAGTACAACCATATATAGGACACACTTCTTCCACCCCAAGTGTGCTTTTCCACTTGAAATATATATAGGGCACACTTATTCCACCCATGATGTGCTTTTTCCACCCATTTTTTGGCTGAAATCTTATGGTGTCCCAACCTTACTTTGAATATTCTTGATATAATGTTATCTGCATGCATTGATGATATTTCTGATGTTATTGATGGAAAATTAGTATGGAAAGAAATTTCTTATTGTTTATATTCTTATAAAATGTTCTTTTTCATATCCATATGATGTTCTTTTACCCTCTTGATGCAGGAAGCCTTGGTAATTTTATTGATATCCTTTTCTACTGATATTTCTCAATTCATACTTATAAGCACATATTGACTTTTATGCTAACAACTTCCATAATGTCTTCTCTTACATGGTATACAACCAACCCTTTAGGTGAAGAACGTGGAAGATTTGATATGATGATTTGAACTTGGATAAGGGGATTCGACTATTGGGAGATAGATTTGAGATAGCTTGGACATCCCTCTGCCTAGTGAAGAAGTTGTTTATTTATGTAAATCCCAAGTTGGAGATTATCATGTAATCTTGCAAATTGAACATAGTCATAATATTTTATTCCATTGCTATTCTTGTATACCATTCTTTTGATAAATGAAAAAATATACCTATTACAACATACTTTTTTGTGTGTTTGGATTAGATCAATTTAATTCCACTCCTTACAAGATGATATCAAAACTAAGGCATTCAGATTCTAGCTATTTCAATTTTATCTCCCTTTGGTTTCCTATCTTCTCCCATGAGTCCCTAAGTAGAACCCTTACCATACATTCTTACCCTCCAATAGAGATGTTCACCCTATAACTTACCTAAGTTATTCATGAGATGATGAAAGGAAGATATAGAATCATATGAGGTACACAAGAATCATGAATAGTAAACCCTAATGTGATGAGTATATAGGTGCTTTTACCCTATAACCTTGGTTAGCTATGATATATCTTTTTAGAAGTTATGATTTGGTCTTAGGATGGAGTTGGGTAATTAGGATGTTAGAGAAGAATGATAAGGAGATGCTAACATGGAAATTATTTTAGTCAACCCTTGCAATTTATTTTGGATCCACCTTTTTTTCTATGACAAATAAGGTTTCATTGCCAAAAAACATTTTCCATTATACTATTATATCTATTAAAGAAAATTCTATGGATTTTAATGATGGTAAATTGAGTCACAACAAAGATATCTATGGAGTTCTGGTAGAGAACCCCTATAATTATTTAGAATATAAATATAAAACTCTAGTTTTGAGTATGGAATGATGACTAGGAAAATGTGGTTTGTACTAAAGTTTTAGTTAACCTACCCTTTTGTATCCCTTAAGGTGTTGGGACTTGTACCCAAATGACCTTTTGGATGCTCATGTGAATCTTAGGATTGTTAGTTTAGAGCTACAAGTACCTAAAAGTCAACCTTAGGAGTATGACCTTATAGTTGGATGCACAACCTATGAGAAACAAAAACCCCCCAAGTTTTCACAACTAAAATATGTATATGCATCCCTAGTACCTTAAGAGTGGTTTAGTTTGACTTATAAGGTTAAAAATTTTAAGGGTTAAAGAGTGGATATTTGGTAGTGCAAGGATTGTTGGAATTTGAAAATGAAATCCTCATTAAGGGTAGGAGTGTTGTAACATAACAAAACCTTACATCTTGACTCCAAAAATCCCCAATCCCTTTGATGTGATGCTTATATGCTTTGATATTTAGTTTTTCCAAATAAGGTTTCATATAAAACCTAATAAACTTGATTGTAGCCTAATTAACATTAATGCACATATAATAAGTTGTTTGGGCACAACGATTTCAAGGAGAAACCAAGAATTAGTACATGACAAGTCTAGATTGAGAAAAAACTTATGGAGATTCTACTGAAACAAATGCTTGGAAAAAATGATTCGACCTCTCAAGAAAATCGACAATCTTATGGGGTTCCTAAAGAGAAAACGTGTGATTCTGAAAAAGAGGAGTTTCATGGAGTGACTGAGAAATTTCAAGGGGATGGAAATGTTGTTGGTGGTGAGCCCATTATTCCTATGGTGGTTATGATCACCCCACCCAATTCCTCTAAATTTAATAGAACCATGAAGAGCAAGCAACATTATAATTGTTAGAAAATTCAAAATCCTAGAAGAACTAAGAAATCTAAGAATAGGAGCATCTCAAACTGTAAATCAACTGATAACTCTTTAGTCACAACCACTCTTGATAATAGGTTCTAAAATCTAGTAATTGATGAGGTTGTGGACGATCTTTCTGAAACCGGCGAAGCACTAGTTATTTCTACCTCTAATGGATAGTTCATCCTTCAATATTGTGTCCTAGAATGTTAGAGGTCTTAATATAAAGTCCTTTGAAGTCCAGGAAGATATAATAAGGTTTATGCCTCAGCTTATCATCTTAAACAAAACTAAAGTGAGGGAAGAGAATATGGAAAAGTTTGTTAATTGTTTCTTTGATGGTTATCAGTGGATTTTTTATCATGGCTCTAACAAACTGGGCAGAGTGGTCATTTTGTGGAAGTCAAGTGATTGCTTAGTCACTAAGATACTAAATCTGATCAGTTGGACAATGTGAGAGTGCAAATTGTTGATCACTATTTCTTACTTTCTGTTGTCTATGGGCATAACTGTGATCCTGATAGAGCATGGTTGTGGCACGATTAGACCTATCAAATTGGGTCAAAATCTATGGGCACCCATGGGTCGATCCATTTAAGTCGGTTTTGGGTGATGAAATTTGCCACCTACTAGAAATTACTAAAGCCCATACCCACCCTTTTATTTAGTGAGTTCTTTGGGTGGACCGCGGGCGACCCATTTAACTGAATTACTTATGTAAGAATAAAGACAATGATGCACTAGTACTTAGAATAAATAAGATGATCTACTACTAACCATTAATTATTAAGGAGTTCCATTTCAAACTTTAACTTGCCCAACAATATTTAATATGATAGAGATATTGGGAAAATAAATCCAACTCTACTACATTGTCTAATTTTTATACCAAAATTAATCTACTAGAGTCATAGTACAAGTTACTAACTCTAGTTTATTGATCATAATCATACATTAAGGATTTTAACTATACATTAGATATTTTACCTAATATTAAGTTTGTGTATGAATAGTTGTAAAAATATAGCATACCTTTTTATTTGATAGTGATAATGTTTAGTACTTGGTTGTTCTTGTGTTATATTTCATGTAAGCACTAGTAAATGGCCTTCCTTTACCATTACAGTAGCAACTTACAAAATAATTGTTTATTGAACATATATTTTATGGGCACCCGTGGGTGACTCACAACCCACTGGGTCTAGTTTGGATTTGTCTTTCTTCGACTCATTAGAATTTCATCTTTTTGACCCGCACCCACAAGACCCAAACTCATAACGAACCAGCCCAAACCCAACCTACCCACCTATTTGATAGGCCTAGGCACGATTAAAAGATATTTGTGCTGGAAGTAATGAACATTGGACAATTATGGGTGATTTCAATGCAGTTAGAAAAGAAAATGAAAAGTTGGGCAAAGAACCTCCTTTCAAAAGATCTATGGATGATTTTGGTAACCATATACCCAACTGTGGTATTTTTTAACTTAATCTGAATAGATATCTTTTCTCCTAGGATAATCATCAAAGAGATAATTTTATTATCTCATGTATTTATAGAATTCCATACAATAACAATTTCTTGAACTACTTCCATGCATTCAAAGGCATCTTGTACCCTAACATGGTCAACAATCATAGAGTCCTTATTCTGACTATTAGTGAGAGAAAGAAACTAGAAATCCCTTTCAAATTTATCAATGCATGGGTTTAGAAAGATGGGTTTATGAAAACTGAAAGAAAATATTGGAATTCCCCTTGTGAAGGAGTTCCTATGTTCAAAATTTACTCTAAGTTGTTGGATCTTCCCTTTATTTTTGGAACAAGAAAAGGGTTGGTAAATTATCACAAAATGTAAAAGTCCTTAAACAACTTGTTCTTAATACTCAAATTGTTGTAGACAAGGAACCTAGCAAGCAGAGCTTCTAGGATACCGCCATTGATTGTAGGAAAAAAGATCATTCTGTTGTGCTAGTTGAAGAATATTTTTCAAAACAAAACTTAGAGTTCAATGGCTAGAGAATGGGAATCTAATACTAAATTCTTTTATAACTTCATAAAGGTCAAAAGAGATATAAGTCATATAAAATCTATCATCATTGATGGTATTCTTTGCACAGACAACACTTCCATTAAAAGCTACATTGTTGACTACTTCACCAACATTTTCAATAACAGACATTCTTCTCATTACTTGAAACTCATTGAACTAAATTATCCTACTCTTGATGATGTCCACAAACTAGGTTTGGATAACTTTGTCTTTGTTGAGGAGATCAATGAAGTTATAAAACATATCAATTGTGATAAGTGTCCTGGTCCATATGCCTTTAATGGAAAGTTTTTTCAAAGTTGATGGGGTATCATCAGAAAATATATTGTGGAAGGTATCCTCAATTTCTTTATAAATGTAAAGTTTCACAAGGAGGTGAATAGAACCTTTATCACTCTCATTACCAAAAACAAAGACACTCATGATTTGAAGAATTGGTTTCCTATTGCCCTGTGCAATGTCAGCTTCAAAATCATATCAAAGATTATGAGCAATAGAGTACAAGATGTTCTTTATTCCTTGATTAGTAAGAGTCAATGTACCTTCATTAAGGGGTGTAACATTCAGGATGATATGCTTCTTTCCAATGAACTAATTCATGACTTCAAAAAAAAGGAACTAAACCTAAAGTTTCCCTCAAGATAAATTTATCTAAGGCTTATGATTTTATCTCGTGGGATGCCCTTTTTAAAAAATATAGATCTTATGGACTTCCCTAAATATTGGTTAGTCTGGGTCACGGGAATCTTTTATTATACATATTATGAAATTTTAGTGAATGTTGAACTGAGTAGTGCTTTAAACTAAGTAATGGTGTTTGTTGGGGGGACCCCCTTGCTCCTTATTTATTTTTTCTTGTTATGGAAACGTTCTCTCAGTTGATAAGCAAAGCAGTAAAAGAAGGTGGTATTGAACATTTCAGGGCATCTCATGCTTTTGATGTATCACACTTCATCTTTGCTGACGATGTAATGATCTTTGTAGAAATTGATTTGAAGGATTTGTTTGTGTTAAAAATATTCTCCATGACCTCCATTATATTACAGGTTTAAAGGTTAATTTTGAGAAAAGCTATGACATCTTTAGCTCTAGTGATTACGAAGACAATTTCTCTAGTATTCTTGTTATTGGTGAAGGAATCTCACCCCAAAGATACATGGGCATTCTTTTGTTCATAGGAAAATTGATGAAGAATCATTGCACTGCTTTAATTTATAGACTAAAAAGTAAACTTGATAGTTTGAAAGAAAGATGCTTATCAATGGCAAGACATGTTGAACTTGTACATTCCACTCTCTCCTCCATTTATCAGTATTGGTCCTAGTCTTTTGTGTGATGACATTGAAAAATTGTGCACAGACTTCATCTAGGGTCAAACTAAAAATAAATTGTCTCTTCACCTCATCAAATTTGCTAATGTCACTAAACCAAAATGTGAAGGCGGCTTAGGAATTAAGACTGTAAGGGAAATGAATGTTGTTTCACTTATATACCATGGTTGGAACATTGCTACTAAGAAAGACAGTCTATGGATTAGGTGGATGACAAATATCTCACTACAGCTTCATTCTGAACAATTGGTGACAATGCCAATTTTTCTTGACTTTTAGATCAAATCATCACCAAGAATCTTCTTAAAGATCATGTTTGCTTCATTGTGGGAAATGGTGAGAGCATCTCAGTCTGGAAAGACCCTTGGGCTCCTAATATCATGTTATTGGTAGATTATTTTGGAAGATACAATACCATCAAACTAGAAATTGATGTTAATGCCAAAGTAAGCATCCTTATCTCAGGAGATTCCTGGCACTTTAAAAAAACTAGACTTCATGAAGGATTGAACAATCTTATTGATAGTTTCCCTAGTCTGAGCAACTTGTGTGATGAAATTACTTTTAACAATAAATGCATGTTAATATCAAAGACAATGATGTAGGCTCTTCTAATCCCTTTTTCAAATGGCTTTGGAATTTTAAGACTTCAAAGAGATTTCAAATCCAATGCTAGAAGGTTGGCCATGGAAGGATACCTAAGTCTAGTTATAAATAGAATCTAGGTATTCAATTAGCTTCAATGTGTTTTCTCTACAGACAGGAAGATAAGAAAACATGGCACATCTATTTTTGATGTGCTTATGCTATTGAAATAAGGAGTAAAGCAAGAGAGTTCTCTCTTCATCATGCTCCCAACTCCAAAGATGATCTTATTAGATTATCCTCTAAGAACTAATATCTTCTTTGTGTCATTATAATCTATTGGCTATGGAAAGAAAGAAACAAAAAAGTTCATGATGATAAAGATACACATGCTATGGCACTCTCAAACATTATACAATTTGACTTCAATGATCTCCATGTGTAGTATATTTCTATGCCCATCTAGCTGCTTTGAATTTTCTTTGTTTTCTTCTCCATCTTCACTTCTTTATCTTCTTCTAAAGGTGTGTCTTATCCTTTATAAATATATGTTTTCTCCTATTTTCTTTGGACAAACAATTTTGTCTAAAACTCTCTCAAACTACCTTGTAATCATTGCAAAAATAAAAAAAGGAAGAAGAGCTTTTCAGGACCAAACAAAAAACCTAAACCATACCCTGGATATATAAACACTTATGTGGAACCTAACTCTGGATTGGAGCATGGTGATGATGTGTTAGTGTCATTAAGTGTCAAAATAATATAATATATCTTAATAAACATAAAATATACCTATTAAACTAAATGATACTTATTATGTAAGTAATTCCTTTTCGTAAGTCATATATGCTTCGTAGTTCACTAATGCATACATAATGACTAAAATATATCTAATGATAGGTACAATGTGCCCAATATATGAAATGGAATAATTTTTGGGAGCTTTCATATAAAGGTATGGGAATGATATTCCATCATATAAGTTAATATTGATATTATAGAACTTAATGAGTAATCGAGTAGAATAACCTAATTTGTGCATAATATTATATGATAACCCTGTGGATGTCAATGTATAATTAATAGGACTCTAGTTAAAGAATCATTGATGATAACAATGTAGTGTTATAATAAATATAAAGATAATGAGCCTAAATCTAAATTGTATTAGAACTCATAAAATGAGGGTTTAGAAGTGAAATATATGCTTAAAATCAGGTTCTTGGTACAAAATTAGCTAAGAAACCAAGTTTGAACCCTATTGGATAATTCTAACTATCCCAATTTAATGGTGAAGGATAAACCTAATATATATTCATAATGTCAATTGAACAATGGTTTTTGCTTTATTGAATTGTGATTTAAATGTCACACACTTCACATTTCCAACTTTCCTATTGTTTTTTTATCATAATGGCTTTCCTATTTTGGGTTCTTTAGCAATCACCCAATCTTCATCTTGTGGCATGGCCTTTGTCTTCTACCTTTTGGATTTGGCTACTCACTTGTGTGAATAGAGAACCAATTCTCTTGCTTCTATTTACTCCCTTCTTGTCCCACATTTCCCTAAGACTCTTCCATAGTTAGCTTTGTCTCTCTCTCAAAGGGATCCAACCCTATTTTCCCATTGTTACACGAATAATAAATCCCTAACCAGTTCCTCCTTCCTCTCTCACCTTCCATGATCCTCCTTTGTCTTCTTTTCCATTTATATCTCTTTGGGTCTCTAGGTCATCAGACCCCTATAAAAGCATTGCTACATCATTGTGAGACCCCCAAAAATGTTTCTCATCTCTTTCTGCTACCCCAAGTAACCTTGCCTACCTCCTCCACAACCCATGTACCTCTGCCAAGTACATGGACCTCTAATTAGTGTCCTATACATCGGCGATCATAGGAAACAATATGAAATCACTCCCCCACCACTATGGTGCTTTCTCTCCTATCGTTCCAACCAAGTTCTAGGTAATCGAGTTTTCCCCTTTCTGGCCTTGTTCCTCTAATTTTTGCTTTACTACTTGAATGTTTTTTCTGATCCGACTCTTCTCGCCATGGTTACGGTTAACATTTAAATCACAGACTTTGCATGTTGTTCCTAGAACCTATGTGTCCCACAGGCTGTGACGAGTCTTTCTGGGTTATGTATCGCATAACCCTTCCCCCGTTCACATAAAGAAGTCAGCAACTTGTTGTTTCTGGTTTTTGCTATGTTACAGTGAGGGTGATCATGACGCAACCAGAATCCACTTATCTAGGGTTAGGGTCCGCCAAGATGATTAGCATATCCATCAAATTTTAATCACATAAGGGAAATAACCTGTAACTTTTTCTTTTCTAAGGTATATAGTAACATCACTTACTAAAAAATAAAATCTCATTCAAACTTAACATTAAGGATACAACAACATTCGACTATCACATATAAGAAAGAGTTTTACACTTAATATACACCATGTACATTTCTTTACAAATTTCTTTCTTTTCTCACTCTCTCATTCCCAAGAGGAAGGATAAGAGTCTGTCTATCTATTCTAATTACTTCTTCATTGGGACCTTTGTTCTACTCTTGATAAAAATTGGCTTCTTTCTCCTCAGGAAGTGCTAGTCCTTTATCTGAAAAATTGTTTAGTAAGTTGATGAGCTACTGTCTCAGTGAGTACAAAATCACTAGGTAACCAAGATATTTATAATATTTAGAATTCATAGAACTTAAATACAGAAGTATGTAAGCACTGGTAGCTTAAAACTATAAACCAATCATCATGGAAGTTGGTCTGATATTGAATGTAGTAAAGAACATACAAAATCCATACACATGATTTTTGGTCTATTTATTATCCCACTGGACCCACATGATGTGTACCACAACATGTGAAAGCATCGCATCAAACTAGGATCTCACCGTACAAGATTTATAAGTATGTCCGGGATCCTAAGTTTGTAGTCTCAATACCACATATGTTGTTGGAATGGTCACGTCTAGATCTCAGTGGCTAACATGAGTGGCCAGATATTTGGACTCATCCTCTAAACATGGGTACTCAGAAGAAGATTCAAAGAACTCTACCTATTGTGCATCAATAGACATACTGACCACTACAACTTGTAATACAGGTACCACCGACATCTCCGATTGGTGTTGGGAACTAGACAATTTATAAGGAGTCTTCCCTACTAGTTAAGACCCCCGTACCCTACTATTACGTTCCAGCTTACCTCAATCTAAACTACCTCCAGTTGGGAAGTTGTATTACACCCCGATCTCACAATTACCATTAATCATGAGATTAGGGCATAAATTGAGGATTTAACGTAATACAAAGATCACCCTTAACTTTTTCTTCTTTTTCAAACTCTTTGTTTTCTCACATTGAATCACATAAACAAACTTTACAAGAGAATCTAAGCATTGATTTCTCTAATCTGATTTCAACTGTAAAAATGGATGTATGAACATTCATTATGTTTCTCATACTTTTAAGCACATAAGACTTGCTGATTTTCATATATTGCTAAAACAGGAATAATGTTATACAACATCATTTACAACTCTCTCTTATTTCTTTACAAGGACCTAGAGTGACAAGGACCGGCTAAACTTAACTATACTCAGACTTAACTCTTGTGGCAGGTCTACTCTAATTCAATGATATCTTCAATACCCACGGTTTCCCTAAAATTTTTGAGTAGAGGGGTGAGCCTACTCACTCAGTGAATGAGTAAAACAATAATGCAGTCTAAAGTACTGAATCAGACATTTATCATTCTTGGATAATTGAAATAAACAAGATAGTAATTTCAAAATAAAAGACTAGATATTCAAAAACTTATTAATACCATTGAAGCCTACATCATTAGAAATAAATAAGTATGGAAATATAATCATCACTATTTTCAATATTACATTTAAAGAACAACTATTGTGAAACTCTACTCGAATCTTTCTTAACCTTTCTTACTTATAAGAAACTCTTTAAACCTATATGAACATATTTTATCTTAGCCCTTGATCATATGCAGTGTACTCTACATATGAAGACTTGTAGCGAACTATGATCTCACTGTACAAGACTTAGCGGACACACCCGAGAATGCTAAGTCTGACTACTATATGGTCTGCAATAGGAAAATGGCTCTCTGGCCTCGACACATCTATTATGCCATAAAAAAATTGGACTCCTCCTCTAACCTGGGCACACAGGTAGAGAGGCAAGCCACCTATTAGTTTTTTCTATACTCTAGTGCCACCAGGATCTCTGATTGATGTTGGACACTACATTCTATAATTTAAGGAGACTTTCACTAGGGCTTCGTCCCTCATACCACCTATTGGTACGTTCTGGCCCCCGTATACTGGACGCACCGCTCGGGGTTAGGTCATTTTATCCCTAAGGCGCAGATCTCTTGTAGGGATTCTATGGTGTTCAGGGCTCTTAAGTCTATTATTTTATTATTACCAGAAAGCTCTTTCTACATTGTACCTTTCTCTTACTTATACTTGACTCTGGTATCTCTATGGTGTCACATCTACTTATTTGAAGTTTATAATACAACATGCATATCATTCTAAACTTGGCAGAGCATTATATTCAAAATACTATGATATTCTGAGTAATCATCATACTTTACATACAGGCAGACTACAATTCTTAAATAAATAGAATACATGTCAACTTGGCACTTTATGTACTAGAATCATGCAATTGAACTTCTTAATACACTAATAATACTGAACTGAATGCTTAACATATTGTTTACCCCTTTCTTAGGGTTTCTCCTTACTCATGCACATATAGCACTTCTCATGTATTCAAACATATATCATGTCTACTAATATAAATATTCTCATTCAACATTTCTCACATTTATGCATGGAATCGATAACATACCTATCTAGGGTATGTCATATCTCCACTTGCAATGGCATAACAACATATTCATTTCATGACAAGTATTTGAGTTAGAAAATCTGAATCTCATAAACAAAGCATATATGCATATAAGATAATATTCAGATAAAATCCCATAATATCACATGAATCATTTCAATCAGCCATTTACTACTAAATTAGATATGTATACTTGTAAAAGCATACTAGATTGGGTTTCCATCCTTGATTACTTTCTATTCATAGGATATGTATTGTGAAAATAAGAAACTCTATTTGTCCATATATCAAATCAAAGAGATCAAACATGTAGAATTATATGCACTAGGAACATAAGTAAGATCATATAAACATAAATCCGAATTTCAACTATAATGTTGTTCAAGTACCCGAATAACTTGAAAATTCAGATCTTCAGAAGATTCTAAATAAACTTCTTCATTCTGTAGTATTCAAGATACATAGATGTATATATCCATGTCACCATATAAACATTTTCATATCATAGTTGGAACATGAATTGAAGTATTCTATAAACTGAATTCAAGAACAGTTCTTTCCATTTATTGTCATCTAGGGAGAAATAGAGAATATAAATTAAAACCATCTAATTGAGTACAATTGATTGAAATATTCTTTTACCCACTCACCCTAAGCTGTAAAACAACTTAAAAATGTATCCCATATCTGAAATTCTCGAATCCATATCCAAACCCTAGTAATCGCCACTTTCTTCTTCCTTTTAACTCAGAAACCCTAGAATTGAAGATTAGGAGAGAAAGAGTGAGAAAAGGACTTGATTTGATATGATTTCAAATCCAAATAGGGGAGGGACGAAATCTTGACATCTGAGAGAAGATTCATCCTGAAACTATATCCAAAGAAGCTAAACTTACATGATTTCATCATTTCTCAGACCGCAAAAACCTAGGTCACCATCTCCATCACTTTCTCCTCTCAACCCTAACTCTCCCTCTCTCTCTAGGATTTTGTTTCTCTAGATTGAATCACGAATTATGAGATCTCCTTGTGTATTAGGTTGACCATATAGAGCAATTGAGCTGCTTGGGTCAATTGCACATTGACCCCTCACTATACTTTCTCTTATTTCAGCTGAATTTTCTGTCATAAAAATATTTCTATAATTCATCTACTGATAAGGTCTAAACACATCCAAAAATTATGAAAATTTTACATATTATTTATGATTGATTTTCATATCTTCACTTAAAATTTAAGATCATTTGGAGTTACCAATAAATAAAAAATAAATAAAACACTGCACTACTAAAAAGCACTTTGTCAACATTTTGGTTGAAGTATAGTTCGACCGAGAACCACATTCAAAGAACACTCAAATATTCTAGAAATTTTTCTCCAATATGCATGATTGAGTTATGCATATCATATCCAAAATTCAATTAAACGCAAAATTTGTAGAAAATATGAAAAATCATTTACCACACTGCTATCCTGATCAAATTCCATATTCATGTACTATCAAAACCCTAATTTTTGCCGATTAGGGTTTACATTTTTCAAACCCTAATTCTTCAAACTAAAATCATAGTTAGAGTTTCTTCTTAGGTTTGAAACATCACAATTGATCTACTATCATCAATCAAGTCTAAACAATGTTCAATCTAATCAAGCATGTAATCATTCAGGTAAACCCTAGAATACCAATTAAGCACAAATGTGGTCATTACAATTTTCACCCCCTTAAAAAGGTTTCACCCTCGAAACATAAATATGCAAGCAAGGTACTTTTAAGGTTTATTTTAAGCTTCTGATATCTTACATGTCATTATATTCTTATATTTCATACTTGAATGTAGTTTTCAACATTAAGTCCTTCATTTGTTTTCTAATCACAACATGTTTGAAATAGTTCTCAATGATAACAAACAAATTCTCTATGCCACAATCAATCATAGGATAGAGAGAGAAACAACCATTTCAATATTTTTATACTCTTGAGGTGTTACCTCAACATTGATAATCTGATCCAACTATCTCAATTCATACGGCTCAATATGTACTATTGTTATGTATTACCTCTAAGTCACAACAGAGAGTTCACCGTGTTGTTTTGAATTTTTACTATTGTGCTACTCAAATAGCAAAACAGCCTTGAGTTGGAAGACTAGATTCAACAACAATTGTACAATACTATTCACGACATCCTCATTGCATCATGGATGCATAAGGTGAAGCATTACCATCACATTCTATATTATTCTCAAGTATGAACCCACACATAATTCAAGGTGTAACCATCGGGTTATAGCATATTAGGGTTTCAACAACAGTAACAAAGTACTCCATGATTGTATTAATCATTCAAGGACTATTCATACCCAATTACCATCACTTAGTTATATTAAAGCTAGGTATAAAAATCTATACCTCATTAGGGTTACATATCAATACAATATGGTTATCATCCCTTCTATTCATATAAGTGAATAGGTAAGACTACCTTATTCAGGGTAACCCTTCATTTGTTCCATCATCATTCAACCCATATCACCATACCACAATTGTACAATACTAAAATGGATTACTGGTATGAATGACTACAACTATCAGACACCTGAAATTAACATATTTCTTGCACATGTACACTGAAATCATACAAAGAACCAATTTACATCCCTTAATATACCTTCAATAAATTATACTTCTAAAAATAAATTCATATATTACTAAAAGCCATTGTTTTCTCTTATCTCTCTCCTCATTCATTACTACTTACTTTTTCTACTTATCCTTCTCATTTTAATCATGTAGATTAAACATTCCTAAAATTCAAACATACAAGGTACAAATAGATTATTCATCATTCTTGCTATCACTGCAAGAATTTATCTCATATCACATTTCACTCATATTGTATTTCTCCTTTTTTTCAAAACATACTTGTTACATTTCAAATTTATATCTTACTCTTTACTTTGAATCATTTCCATATTGTTTATATACCTTTCAGATTAGCTATCTTTAAACCCTGGATTACTATCAGTGCTAGTTTACTTCTCATAGTGCAAATCTCATGATCTTATTTTATAGAGATGCTAGTATTCAAGGTCAAATCACTAGTGGCATCCCTTGAACTACTGCAACTCTAAACATTCTAGGGCTTGGTCCTTATCAGTAGCATGACGTTATTGCAGTGTGACTTTGCTCCCTTAATTTGAAAGTCAAACTTTGGATCTCACAAGTTTTACTAAAGTCTTCTTTATCTTATCGATTGAATTTCCTTTCTCTTACTTGGCCATTTAGATAGATTACATTCTCAATTATCCTGCTAGGGTTTCATCATCATATTGTGTGTCATTATTACATTCACTAGATGTCTCTACCACAATGGTTATGCATCATATATGATTCATTTTCTTATCACTTCATTCCCACATTGCTCTCATTAAGGAAGATATGAAAGAGATGATAATTCTAAGACTTAGAATTCTTATCTTCAAACATTCCCTTAATGCATTTGACATATGTAGGTTTAATTAGTTATCAACAAGGTAACTTGACTAATTAGCACTTGGTTGAATCTCCTAGACTCTTCCTTTTATAATATATATTATATATTACTCCATTATGTTTCAAACCCTTCCTTACTTTCCATAATTCTCTTACCATATACTACTCTTCCACGTATCATATTTATCTTCAAATTTTCTCTTATGATCATGTTACTTATTCATGAGTATGATCGTGTATACCATGTTGCACATATTTCTTTTTATCCTTCTACTAATGTGAAGTTGAAATTCTAAATCAATAATCCCTCTACTAATTTCAACTCATGTTTAATACATTACATATCCTTCATTTTAAATCAAACGGCTCATGCATGGGTGAAACATAGTTTCTCTTTCAATCAAGTTTATCCTTCCTGAATATAGTCTGCCTTTGTATGGCTTATTCATTTATTTAGCTACACTTTTGTTCTTCTTTTAGAAACTAGTTAGTTGTTCTATAGAGACTTAGAATCCAAAGGCAGTAAGGATGAATGTATTAAACTTATTAATAAAGGTATACATTCCATGCTCTCAATTATATCATAACCCTCATTCCTTAATCAAGCTCATTATTTCCAACATTTCTCTTTATTTCAACTAAGTTTCTTATCCTAGTTTTATGATTTACATGCTCATCTAGTTCCCTTCACTTTAACTCTTCTGAAGACTCTTCACTTCTATGTACTTATCATATACTTAATTCTTTTCTTCTATTTTCCCTTTGTTTTGGAGTACATAACAACATTGTACTCGGTTATATAATCCATTCCTCATGATTGAATCTTACTATCTTGACCCTTACATACTTTTCTCATATCTTTTCCATATTTCATATTTAAAGTTCATATAATACTAATCATTAAACTTAATCTGAACCTTATGTCATGTTCCTTTATTTCCAATTAAGGGTTTCTCATATGAGGCCCCAAAGTTGGATCTCAGATATCAGTTCCAACTGATTCTTAGCTATTCTAATCTTTCCCATATGTTTCAACATCTTAGTGTATGTACATTCTCACTATTATGTGGGTCTAATTTATCCAGAGTCTACTCTTATCATATTGTTAATAGGAGACATTAGATCCCAGTAGTGCATCCTGCCATCCAGACCAGGCCGAACCTATAGTCCTAAAGCCAAGAGATACTCAAGATTAACCAACTCCTATTAATCTCAAACATGTGGAAAGAATATCCGCCTAGGGAAAACTCATTTAAACATAAATTATGGTCTACTTGATACAAAGAATATAAACAATAACTGAATCACTTCATGATACACAACAATATAAAAGAACCATATATATTCTACAAACTGATAATCTGAATTCATACATATAAGAGCATTTATATTGATCTCCAATCAAAAAAGCAGTATAAAGCAAGAGTTGTATCACATTCTATGTTTAATCTCTTACTCCTTCATTACTTTTTGGTCTCCTAAACCTAAGATTTCTAGGGTTTCTCTCTATTCCATCCTTCCTCTGCATACCTGGCTAGGGCATCTAGAGAAGAATAGATAGAGTAGCTTGATATTGGTCAATCTAAGTATTCAGATACCGGGCTAGGGTATCGAAACACCCAGACTTCCCAGAGCTAAAGACACATCACCTACTATCCGCCACACTTATAACTATGATTTTCTATCCTAATGGTCCCTGCCAACTCAACATAAGCTCTGATACCAAAGCTGTTACACCCCAATCTCACAATTACCATTAATCATGAGAATAGGGCATAAATTGAGGATTTAACGTAATACAAAGATCACCCTTAACTTTTTCTTCTTTTTCAAACTCTTTGTTTTCTTGCATTGAATCACATAAACAAACTTTACAAGAGAATCTAAGCATTGATTTCTCTAATCTGAATTCAACAGTAAAAATGCATGTATGAACATTCATTATATTTCTCATACTTTTAAGCACATGAGACTTGTTGATTCACGTATATTGCTAAAAAAGGAATAATGTTATACATCATCATTTACAACTCTCTCTTATTTCTTTACAAGGACCTAGAGTGACAAGGACCGACTGAACTTAACTATACTCATACTTAACTCTTGTGGCAGATCTACTCTAATGCAATAATATCTTCAATCCCCACAGTTTCCCTAAAATTTTTGAGTAGAGGGTGAGCCTACTCGCTTAGTGAATGAGTAAAACAATAACGTAGTCTAAAGTACTGAATCAGACATTTTTCATTCTTGTATAATTGAAATAAAACAAGATAGTAATTTCAAATTAAAAGACTAGATATTCAAAAACTTACTAATAACATTGAAGCCTACATCATTAAAAATAAACAAGTATGGAAATATAATCCTCACTATTTTCAATATTACATTTAAATAACAACTGCTGTGAAACTGTACTCGAATCTTTCTTAGCCTTTCTTACTTATAAGAAACTCTTTAAACCTATATGAACATATTTTTTCTTATGCCCTGATCTTATGTAGTGTACTCTACAAATGAAGACCCGTAGAGAACAACGATCTCACCATACAAGACCTAGTGGACACACCCGAGAATGCTAAGTCTGACTACTCTCTGGTCTGTAATAGGAAAATGGCTCTCTGGCCTCAGCACATCTATTTTGCCATAAAAAGACTGGGATCCTCCACTAACTTGAGCACACAGGCAGAGAGTCAAGCCACCTATTGGATTTTTTTGTACTCTAGTGCTACCAAGATCTCTTGTTGATGTTGGACACGACATTTTGTAATTTAAGGAGACTTCCACTAGGGCTTCGTCCCCTGTACCACCTGTTGGTACGTTTCGACCCTCGTATACTGGACACACCACTAGGGTTAGGTCATTTCATCCCTAAGGCACAAACCTCTCATAGGGATTCTACGGTGTTCAGGGCTCTTAAGTCTATTATTTTATTATTCCTAGAAGGCACTTTCTACATTGTACCTTTCTCTTACTTATACTTGACTCTAGTATCTCTATGGCATCACGTCTACTAATTTGAAGTTTATAATACAACATGTATATCATTCTAAACTTGGCAGAGTAGTATATTCAATATACTGTGATATTCTGAGTAATCATCATACTTTACATACAGGCATACTACAATTCTTAAATAAATAGAATACATGTCAACTCGACACTTTATGCACTAGAATAATGTAATTGAACTTCTTAATACACTGATAATACTGAACTGAATGCTTAACAAATTGTTCACCCCTTTCTTAGGGTTTCTCCTTACTCATGCACATATAGCACCTCTCATGTATTCAAACATATATCATGTCTACTAATATAAATATTCTCATTCAACATTTCTCACATTTATGCATGGCATCGATAACATACCTATCTAGGGTATGTCATATCTTCACTTGCAATAGCATAACAACATATGCATTTCATGACAAGTATTTGAGTTAGAAAATTTGAATCTCATAAACAAAGCATATATGCATATAAGATAATATTCAGATAAAATCCCATAATATCACATGAATCATTTCAATCAGCCATTTACTACTAAATTAGATATGTATACTTGTAAAAGCATACTAGATTGGGTTTCCATCCTTGATTACTTGCTATTCACAGGATATGTATTATGAAAATCAAAAACTCTATTTGTCCATATATCAAATCAAAGAGATCAAACATGTAGAATTATGTTCACTAGGAACATAAGTAAGATCATATAAACATAAATCCGAATTTCAGCTATAATGTTGTTCAAGCACCTGAATAACTTGAAATTTCAGATCTTCAGACGATTCTCAATAAACTTCTTAATTTTATAATATTCAATATACATGGATTTCTATATCCATGTCACCATATAAACATTTTCAGATCATAGTTGGAACATGAATTGAAGTATTCTATAAACTAATTCAAGAACAGTTCTTTCCATTTATTGTCATCTACGGAGAAATTGAGAATATAAATTAAAACCATCTAATTGAGTACAATTGACTAAAATATTCTTTTACCCACTCACCCTAAGCTGTAAAATAGCTTAAAAATGTATCCCATATCTGAAAGTCTCAAATCCATATCAAAACCCTAGCAATCGCCACTTTCTTCTTCCTTTCAACTTAGAAACCCTAGAATTGAAGATTAGGAGAGAAAGAGTGAGAAAAGGACTTGATTTGATATGATTTCGAATCCAAATAGGGGAGGGACAGAATCTTGACATCTGAGAGAAGATTCACCATGAAAATATATCCAAAGAAGCTAAACTTACATGATTTCATCATTCCTCAGACCGCAAAACCCTAGGTCAGCATCTCCATCACTTTCTCCTCTCAAACCCTAACTCTCTCACTCTAGGATTTCATTTCTCTGGATTGAATCACGAATTATGAGAGCTCCTTGTGTGTTAGGTTGACCATATAGAGCAATTGAGCTGATTGGGTCAATTGCACATTGACCCCTCACTATACTTTCTCTTATTTTAGTTGAATTTTCTGTCATAAAAATATTACTGTAATTTGTCTACTGATAAGGTCTAAACACATCCAAAAATTATGAAAATTTTACATATTGTTTATGATTGAGTTTTATATCACTTTTAGATCATTTGGAGTACTAATAAATAATTAAAAATAAAACACTACACTGCTGAAAAGCACTCTGTTAGCATTTTGGTTGAAGTATAGTTTGACTGAGAACCACATTCAAAGAACACTCAAATATTCTAAAATTTTTCTCCAATATGCATGATTGAGTTATCCATATCATATCCAAAATTCAATTAAATACAAAATTTGTATAAAAATGAAAAATCATTTACCACATTGCTATCCTGATCAAATTCCATATTCATGTACTATCAAAACCCTAATTTTTGCTGATTAGGGTTTACATTTCTCAAACCCTAATTCTTCAAACTAAAATCATAGTTAGAGTTTCCTCTTAGGTTAGAAACATCACAATTGATCTACTATCATTAATCAAGTGTAAAGGATGTTCAATCTAATCAAGCATGTAATCATTCAGGTAAACCCTAGTTTACCAATTAAGCACAAATGTGGTCATTACAAGTTGTTTCCTCCTCAGAGCATAGGCCTCATCCTGTGAGGATTGTACAGTGTCCAGGGCATCTATCATCTAATGATATTTAAGTGATTTAATAATATTCATCTTATTAACTAATGGTTACCCTATATTCATCAATTAAGCATCTCATGTTAAGCACATAAATCATCTGACATCATTCACAATTCTCAGAAACCATAGTTTGACTATTTCATTCTAAATTAGGACAATATGGCTTCCCCGTTATTCATAACAACTCACATAGAAACTTTTGATATGACATTAGATCACTAAAATATGATTAATAAAGTATTTCTACTACTAAAAATCACTACATAGATTTATTAAATCCATCACATTGATCATAGAGCTATGGTCTAGAACTACATAGATAAGGGATCTATGGTCTAGAACTACCCACCACAAAGGATTCATGGCTAGTTCGTCGATGCACAATTGTTCTTCACATTTTCCCCAAAACACACCCTCCAAAATGCCTTCTAGGTCATCTTATCATTTGTCTAAGAGTCTTAGAGTGTATAAGGTCAAATTATGGTTATAATGCACTTCGTTTTGTTAATAACATATATGTATAGCAACAATTATGACCGTTTTACGGTTGGCTATCTTGGGCGGCAGTTCTCGGAAGACGATGGGCTTAATGGGCCTTCTCGGCAGTCACTGGGTGCTTGACGGTCGCTAAAGGCCCATCTCTGCGGCCACTAGGTTTCTGTACATGTTACTAAAAGGTCATAACTCTCTCATTTTAACTCCAATTTGATTCATTCTTTTGCATTGGATTCATAACCAAATTCACTACAACACTATAATAATAGTTTGCGAAGATTCTCAAATAAAACTTATTTATTAATTATTTCCTCAAATATCATTAATTCTCTTCCTGCATACATGTATGGGATAATTCTATGTCAACTAAAACACCAGATTATGATATTCTTAAGTCATGATTATGAGTTATCTATACAAGTATTTGAGATAACAAGGTTAATATAAAACACAAGGTGAATATATTACTAAAAAAAAGCACAACAAACATTAAGGTTATCATAAATCTCTAGGATTACCAACAAATCTAGAAGATGGTTGTAACGATTCTCACCCTCTATGTTGTCTCAAAATTCCTAGAAGAGGAAAGGACACTTGTTACACATCTCTGACTCTATTTTCCAAGTTGCTTCTTCTATACCATGATTTCTCTAAAGAACTTTCACTAAGTGTATCTCCCTCTTTTAAAGCTTTTGAATTCTATGATCTACAATTTTGATTGGTCTTTCAACATGGGATACATCCTCTCTTAACTGTACACAATCTAGGCCTATAATCTTGTACCAGGATGAAACTTCTTTGACATCGAGACATGAAACACATCATGTAAATTGGTCAACTCTGAAGACAACACAAGTTTATATTCAACTGGCCTAATTCTCTAAATGACTAGATAGGGAGCCATGCATTTAGGAGTTAGTTTGTCTCACTTCTCAAACCTCAGTACACCTTTCCACAGTGAGACTTCTAAATAAACCTCATCTCCAACCTCAAACTAAAGTGGTTTATGCCTTTTCTCCGCATAGCTATTTTGTCTGTCTTGTGCAACCTTCAATTGTTGTTTGATCACAAATATATTTTTTGTTGTTTCTTCCACCAACTCTGGATCTAGAAGTTATCTTTCTCCAATTTCATTCCGACAAATAGGATATTTACACTTTCTCCCATATAGAGCTTCATAAGGGGTCATGCCTAAATTGGAATGGTAACTGTTGTTATAGGAAAACTCTATAAGACTGAGATGATCATCCCAACTGCAACTAAATTGTAAAACACATCCTCTCAGCATATCCTCTAGGGTCTGAATTGTCCTCTGTGACTGTCCATCTGTCTAAGGATGAAATGATGTGATGAATTTCAACTTTGTTTCCATGAAACGTTGCAACTAATTCCAGAACCTAGATGTGAATTTGGGATCTCTATCGGATATTATTGAAACGGGTATGTCATGAAGTATGACTATCTCATCTATATAGACTTTGGCTAACTTTGGTGTATCCCATGTTGTCTTAACTAGTAGAAAGTTAGAAGACTTTGTTAGCCTATCTCCTATTATCGATGCATAGTAAAAACCACATGGTGACCTAGGTAATCCAACCACAAAATCCATAGTAATATGCTCCCACTTCCATTCAGGTATAGGAAGTGGTTGTAAAGTACCTTTCGGCTCTGATTTTCAACCTTGACTTGATGACATATACCACACCTGGCTACATACTCAACCACATCATTCTGCATACCTAACTACTAATACAACTCCTTAATGTTTTTAGACATCTTCGTGTTGCTCGGATGCATTGTGTACTAGAAGAGTGAGCTTCTTCAAGAATCTATTTCTTTAATTCAATGTCATCTAGAATAGACATTCTATCATGTTGATATAGAAACCCATAATTTGAATATCTAAACTCTGTCATCTTTACTTCTATCATATTGTGCATAATCACTCTACTAAAGCTCCTAAATCTGATCATAGAATGTAGGTCTAACTTGCATCTGTGCAATCAGTCTACCTTGATCAGACACATTCTGATCCAAATTCATATGTCTCATCTTAACTAACAAGTCTCCTTTTATGCATGCCATTGAAAACATTTTTGCAGACAATGTTGACTTTTTACTCAGAGCATTTGCTGCTACATTGGCCTTTCCAGGGTGGTAATCAATGGTGACATCATAATCCTTTCTAAGATCCAACCATCTATGTTATCTTAGGTTGAGATCCCTTTGTGTAAAAATGTACTTCAGACTCTTATGATCATTAAAGACCTGACATGATTCACCATAGAGATAATGACGCCGTCTATTTAAGGCATGCACTACTTCTACCAACTCAAGATCATGTGTGGAATAGTTCTCTTCATTCTTCTTAAGTTGTCTAGAAGCATAGGCTACCACCTTTCCTTCTTGCATAAGAACACATTTCAAACCTCTCCTAGATGCACCACAAAAAACCACATAACCTTTATTTGCCTCCGGTAATATCAAGACCGATGATGTGGTTAACTTCTTCTTTCATGTTTGAAAACTTTTCTTGCAAGTTTCAAACCAAAAAAAAGGCAGTCCTTCCTTGTTAAGCACGTAAGAGACACTGCTATTACACTAAAGTTTTTTATAAACCTCCTAAAATATCCAGCTAACCCCACAAAACTTCTAGTCTCAGTAGGGTTCGTAGGTTTCTCCCATTGAAGAATAGACTCCACCTTCTAAGGGTCAACACTGACTCATTTTCTTGATATGACATGTCTAAGAAAAGATACTTCAGCCAACCAAAACTCACATTTGTTAAACTTAGCATAAAGCTGATGTTGACTTAACAACTATAGGGCTACTCTTAGATGTTTCTCATCTTATTCTGTGTCTCTAGAATATATAAGAATGTCATCTATCGATACTACAATTAACTAATCTATATATTGTTTGACAACCATGTTCATCATGTCCACAAAAGTTGTAGGAGCATTCTTCAGTCCATAATACATAACTACAAACTCATAATGTCCATATCTTTTCTGAATGTTTACTTTGGTACATTAGATTTCTTTATTCTTAACTAATGATATCTTGATATGAGGTCTATATTTAAAAAGATCGGTGCTTCACATATTTTATTGAACATGTCATCAATTCTAGGTAGAGGATATTTATTCTTAATGGTTATCTTATTCAATTGTCTATAGTCTATGCATAACTGCATGGTTCCTTCCTTCTTCTTCACAAATAGTACCGGAGCTTCCCAAGGTGATGTACTAGGTTGAATAAATCTCTTATCTAGTAAATCCTATAACTGAGTTTTTAATTCCTTTAACTTTGCAGGTGTCATTCTATAGGCATGTAATGATATTGGGTGGCTACAAGGTAAAATGTGTATCTTAAAGTCAATATCTCTTTCAGGTGGTAAACCTAGTAACTCATCAGGAAAGACATCTGGAAACTCACATACTACTGGGACATCAACTATATGGACTATTCTTTTCTCTACCCTAGAATCTACCACATGCACTAGAAAGGCCTCACACCCCTTTCTCATCATCTTATCAGTTATAAAAGTTGATACTATACACATGTGGGTAAGACTTTCCTGTGTCTGGTAAAGACATACAAAAAGCCACCTTGTTCAAAGGTAGCTCTTTCTTCCTACAATCTAATTGAACATGATATGTCTCAAGGCAATCCATACCCAAAATAATTTGAAAAGAATTATTATCTAAGGCTATGAGATTAACAACTATTATATACCCACTAAAGATCAACAGACATCTAGGACACACTTCTATCAATACTGAGGATTCACCTAATGGGACTCTTAACAACAATTCATAAGATAAATCCTAGGTTAAAATATCTAATCCACTAACTATCGATCTTTGAATGAAATAATGTGTCGCACCAGGATCTATCAATATTGTAATAGAAATGTTTTAAATAGAAGCATCTCACCTGTCACAACTCTGGATGAGACTACACCTTCAGATGATGTCATTGAGAAGAAGCTCCTATAGCTCTCCCTCTACCATTTTGTCCTCATTCTCCATTACTAGTACTAGGTGCTCCCCCTCTAGAACCTGAACCCATAGAAGAACTCGCCCCTCTAACCAGAGTCTGTCTCTGCGAAGGCTGAAATTGTAATTGTGAACCTTGTTCTGAAATATACTGAAGTTTTGGGTAGTCCCTTTTGATGTGGCCATCTGTCCAGAGCAAAAATATATTGGAGCATTAGCTCCCCAACACTAAATAGAATTTTTCCTGCCACAATTTTCACATGTGAGTAGTCCCTTTTGATGTGTCCATTTGTCCAGAGTGAAAATATATTGGAGCGTTAGCTCCCCAACACTACATCGAATTTGTCCTGCCACAATTTTCACACGTGACTGCATCATGTCTCTATGGGTCTGTCAGTACACTAATGATCATGAAGACCTAGTTGGAGGTTTCCACTTGGGTGGTGTATTCCATCTACTAGAATGGGTCATCTACTATGTGAAGAACTAGATCCCTATCTTCCAAAACAATCAATTCCTCATCCTGTCTTAGAAAAGAAATCACCACTCTTCTTCAGGACCTCTATTTTACTCTTACATTTTGTACATTTCTCACTTAATAAACATCATGTACATTTCACTACAAACTTCTCTCTTTTCTCACTCTCTCATGCCAAAGATGCAGAGGAAGGATAAGACATGTCTACCTATTCTAACTACTTCTTCTTCAGGACCTCTGTTCTACTCTTGATAAAAATTGGCTTCTATCTCCTTAGAAAGAGATAGTCCTTTACTTGAAAATTATTCAGTAGGTTGATGAGCTACTGGCTTAGTGATTAGAAAATCAGTAGGCAACCAAGATATTTATAATGTTTACAATTGGTAGAAATTAAATGCAGAAGTATGAAAGCATTAGTAGTTTAAAATTATAAATCAATCATCATGGCAGTTGGTCTGATATTAAGTGTAGTAAAGGAGACACTAAAACTATACACATGTTTTTATTCCATTTATTATGCCACTTGACCCACATGAGATGTACCACAACATGTAAAAACATCATAGCAAACTATGATCTCACTGTAAAAGACTTAGAAGCATGACCATGATCCTAAGTTTGTAGTCTCAATACCACATTTGCAGATAGAATCACCACATCTGGCTCTTGGTGGTTAATGAGAGTGGCCAAATATCTAGATTCCTCCTCTATACCTGGGTACTCAGGCAGAGAGTCAAAGCACTATGGCTTTAATGGACCTACTGATCACTTATGGCTACAACTTATAACATAGGTACCACCGAAATCCTCAGTTGGTGTTGGGTACCACATAATTCATAATGAGTCTACCCTATCAGTCAAGACCCCCACACCCTACTTGTACAATCAAGCTTACCTTGATCTGGACAACCTCCAGTCAAGGAACCGTTTCCTCTTCACAACACAAGCCTCATCCTGTGAGGATTCTAGAGTGTATAAGGCATCTATCGCCTAATGATATTTAATTAATTTAATAAGATTCATTATTGTAACTAATGGTTATCATATATTTGTAGGGAAGTATGGCATCAGATAGGCAATGGAAATAAAAAAATACTGACATATTTCCCATCAACCAGTAGTTTGCGCCAATAACTATGACATGGAAAGGATCGTTTCATGAAGATATACACGGTCCTAGAGCAAGTCCAATGACAATCCTTGTCGATGTAGATGTGCACTCTATCTTGGAGGGTGTATGTGCAACTCCTAGTTGCATTGGGACTTGTCTGACTGTTCCTCCAGGGATAGTATTGGGACTCATCTGACTGCTCCTCTAGGGATAGCAGACTCGAACGTTGTCATATGCAACAACTCCTCTTGTCACAGACTGCTAGCTGATGTCATCCTCCTTAGTGACGGGGAAAGGCCACCTCACCTCTAGAAAAGTCCACACAGAATAACTAGAACTCATGCCGTCCTGCTAGAACATACAGGAAGGAGTTGTCCCTCTTGTTGGTGTACTAGTCACCAACCTAATCTCCCACAACAATGATCCTTAGTTATTTCTCTGTTGTAGATATCTCTCCCTAGTCGAGTAGGACTTGCTTGGGCTCTCTCAGTTACCACAACCAGAGAGGACAATAATTGTTAGAGAAATTGATTCTCAATTGTCTATGTTGTGTTTTGAGAAGCCCACAGTACCCCTTTATTTGTAGTAGAGGCTAGGGTCAGGGTTACCAATCTATGCGGGAGTGGAAAGGACTGGAAGATCTCAAATTTTCACAAAATTATGGATACTTCACAGCCTGGACAGCCAAAATGGCCATCTGTAAAACCTATACGGTCATCTCCCACTGCGATACGGTCATTTTTTAGTTTTCCAACTATGTACACATGTCGGCAATTCAATTCCAATTAGTGCATGCCATGATGTCAACATCAATCCTTGATGCAATCGAATTGCATCCCCAAAATAACCGTTTGTTGCATCTGAGATGGGTGTTTCAAACCACCTGAGATGGTCATCTCACACAAGTGAGACAGGCGTCTTGCAACCTGGTTCAGGCTAAATTCCAGCCAATGCATAATACAATCAACTTGACACTCCAAACGAGTGTCACAACGCTTGAACTAATTGTTTGGTAGTCCATTCAGCTGATTTGTTGGTGAATTGAATACCTAAACACTTTAGTAATCAATCCAATCATCATGTAAGATCAAACTCCTCTTCTAGATGTGTTCCTATGTGAGTGACCCTATAGGTCCCATATTACATTGGTAGTGAATGCCCATAACAACTTATGACATCACAAGCAATGAGCGGTGTGTAGTCACACATCATTGCTACCCAAGTAAATGGAAAGTCGGAGAACAACTTCAACCTACACTATGTGCATGGCATTATAATGTTCGTATAGTTCTTTTGTCACTGATATCCAGATTGAACTAGAAGCATGGAACATTCATCCTCATTATTATTCAATCTTGTTTCTTGAACCAGAGCATACTTTTTGAGATATATGTAAGCTCAATATCACATACTGACTCACATGTGCGTGGCCACATATTTCTCAGTCTTGCTAATCAAGATGCCTTGGATATCATACTCTGTTTGGAGGGACAAATCCCATATCTATCACTCACAGTCAGTCCACATGTGTCACAGTCACCCAATCATCACCTTTATAACAACCCATGTTGTAGGATTGTGTTTGATGATGTCAAAGCATATTGAACGACATGTGATGAGTACGATCATTTCAGGTCTAAGAACTACAAACACCACCATCACTATAATATGTGATTCTGACTTACCTAATTAAGGTTTCCATGTATCACTTTTATGGGTGGTTCTGTCTGAAACACTATTCTCTAACATGTATATATGTACTTACTTTGATATTGCCCTAACATGGCTAATGAGATTTTGTCATCAACCAACTCACGCTCTGATCTTATGTGTTATTGTTTTCTATTTACCTTCCATAATAACAACTAATCAGGGACATAACAATCATGTATATACTCTTAACATCCATATGATCTCATTGTTCAGGTCCTCAACCTAAAGACATACATCATTGAGTAATATCATTATCTAAACATTTACTATGTTGATTCATTATTTCACAACTGAACAAATAGAATAAATTAGAAGGTTGCCTTTATTATCAAATCATTTACAAGGTATGCCATTACAATCATCATATGATTGGATCTTTGGGCATACATACCAACAGACTCCCACTTGCACTTAGAGCCAATCATCACCCACAAATCTTATTCCGAGTGACCTAACACGACCGTCATGCTTATACTGCAAAAATTCCTTTGTCGAGGGGTCAGCACCATTGTTCTTAGTTGGTACTCTGCAAATCTTTACATATCCTCATTGTACGATCTCTTATATGAGATGATACCACCTTTGTATATGCTTTAAGCACTGGTGCAATCTGGGTTCCTTAGCTTGTGAAATAGCTCCATTGTTGTCACAATATAGCTCGATTGTGTCGCTTATGGTTGGAATGACTCCAAGTTCAGAAATGAACTTCTTGATCCATACAACCTCCTTTGTTGCATTTGATGCAACAATACACTCTACCTCTGTTGTAGAATCAGTAATTGTCTCTTTCCAGGAACTCTTCTAGATTACAACTCGATTGTTTAGGAAAAACACAAATCCTAGTTGCAATTTGTAATCATCTTTGTCAGTCTGGAAGCTTGCATCTGTGTAACCTCTTACCACCAACTCTTCCTCTCTGTCGTAGATAGTTAGTCCTTCTCAAGTACTTGAGGATGTTCTTCACAGCTGTCCAGGGAGCATCGCATGGATCTGATTTATATCATCTTGTCATGCTCAGGGCATACGAGACATCTAGATGGGTGCACACCATCACATACACGATGGATCCAATTGCCGAAGCATATGGAATCATACTCATGTGCTCACAAGAATGGGGACATTGAACTTTAGAGATGGTAAATCCATGTAGCATGGGCAGGTTTCCTCTCTTTGAGTTCTCCATGTTGAACTGCTTCAACATTTTGTTAATGTATGTGCTTTGACTTAGTCCAAGAAGCCTTCTTGATCTATCTCTATAGATATTTATCCCCAAGATGTAGGATGCTTCTCCCAAGTCTTTCATAGAGAATGGAATTTCCAAGCCATGTCTTTACCTTTTGTAAGGTAGGGACGTCATTCCCCATAAATAGTATGTTATCTACCTATAATATGAGGAATACTATCATGGTCCCACTAGCCTTCTTGTACACACAAGGTTCATCTTCATTTTGAGCAAAGCCAAACTCTTTGACTGCCTCATCAAAATGAAGATTCCAGCTCTGAGATGTTTGCTTCAATCCATAGATTGACCTTTGTAGCTTACAGACTTTATTTGTAAACTTTGGATTTATAGAACCCCCAGGTTGTGTCATATACACATCCTCAACAAGATTTCCATTAAGGAATGCGGTTTTAACATCCATTTGACAAATCTCATAGTCATGATAAGCTACAATAGCAAATATGATCCTGATGGACTTAACCATGGCTACTGGAGAAAAGATTTTGTCATAGTCAACACCTTGAACTTGTCTGAAACCCTTTTATACCAGTCTACCCTTATAGGTTTGTACTTTGCCATCCATGTCGGTCTTCTTCTAAAAGACCCACTTGCACCCTATGGGTTTTACCCCTTCAGGTGGATCCACTAAGGTCCATACCTTGTTGGTATGCATGGATTCCATCTCAGATCTCATGGTCTCAAGCCATTTCTTAGACTCTGGTCCCTCAATAACATCTTGATAGGTAATTGGCTCATCATCTATGACCAATTCACGGCCTTCCTGAGTCACAAAATATCCATATCTCTCAGGTTCAAGGTGTGTCTTATTAGATCAATGAGGTTCATGTGTTTCTTGAGGAATTTGAGATTACACAACAACTTATGAATCTCTATGTTCCTCTTGTACATCTATTGGTTCAATGATATCTTGTTTGTCTTGAACCTCTTTGAGTTCCACTTTCCTCCCACTGATTCCTTTGGAAATAAATTCCTTTTTTAGAAATACAACATTTTTGGCAATAATTATCTTGTTGTTAGTTGGGTGGTATAAGTAGTATCCCCTTGTCTCTTTGGGATATCCAATAAAATAACATTGATCAGACTTAGGGACAAGCTTTTCAGGATACATTTTCTAACATAAGCTTCACATCCCCAAATTTTCATAAAAGACACATCGTGATGTTTGTCATGCCATATCTCATATGATGTTTTTTGAACTGACTTAGATGGAACATAGTTAAGTGTAAACATGGCGATTTCAAGAGAATACCCCCAGAAGGAAGTTAGAAGATCAACAAAACTCATCATTGATCGCACCATATCTAGTAATGTAACATTCCTTCTTTCTGATGCACCATTATGATGTGGTGTTCTAGGTGGAGTCCATTGTGATACAATACCACTAGCTCTCAAAAGGTCATCAAACTCTTGGCTTAAGTATTCTCCACCTCAATCATATCTAAGTGCCTTAATACTTTTTCTAAGATGGTTCTGTACTTCATTCATAAACTCTCTAAACTTTTTAAGAGTTTTTGACTTATGTTTCATCAAGTAATCATAACCATACCTACTAAATCATCAGTAAAGGTAATGAAGTACTGATGACTACCTCTAGCATTTGTTCTAAAAGGGCCACATACATCAGTATGTATGAGTCCTAAAAGATCACTAGCCCTCTCATTGTTTCTAGTGAAGGGAGTCTTGGTCATCTTGCCCAACAAATAAGATTCACATGTCTCTATTGATTCAAAATCAAAAGAGTCCACATAACCATCATTATGGAGTATGGATATACATTTTACATTTATGTGCCCTAGACGGCAATGCCAAAGGTATGTTTGGTTTGAGTCATTTAGTTTTTGTCTTTTGGAATTTATGTTATATACTCTTGTCTCTAGATCTATCAAGTATACACCATAAGACATTAGGGCACTGCCATAAAAGATCTCATCTTTACTAATAGAACATCTTCCATTCTTTATAAGGAATTTGAATCCGTTCTTGTCCAAACAAGATACATATATGATGTTCCTATTATTGACAAGTACGTGATAGAAGTTCTCTAACTCTATTACAAGCCCACTTGTTAGAGTTAACTCATAGGTTCCAACTACATTGGTCACAACTCTTGTGCTATTTGCAACTCACAGTTCTACCTCACCTTTCTCTTTTCTTCTTTCTCTTCTTCTTTCTTTTCCTATGCTTTATTTTTCTTATTGATTTTTGGATCTCAAGCTTTAAGAATAGTTAATCAGGAACGGAGAGTGATTTATGATATACAATTTATCCTTCACATTTGAGAAGATGTGTGATCCATGATAGGTATCTAGTACCCATGATGAGGAAGTAGTAAAGTTAACCTCAATAACATATATACCATAAGTAGAGATCTCAATCCCTTTCTTCATCTTCCTTGGTTCCCTTATCCTTGTACTTATTTTGAGTGCAGAAGATTTGGACTTCAACCTAGCCACTGAACACTTCTTAGCCTTGCCTTTGTCCTTGGACTCAACTTCGTCGATCATCATCATAGATTTGTCCATCTTCATTTATTCTTCGTCATTTATCAAAATGTCAAGTAACTCTGACAACAGTCCAATCATGTTACTCAATTGATAACACTTGATAAACTAGCTATACGATTTAGGCGATGATTGCAAAATCATATTCATGACCAACTCTTGACCTAAAGGAAATCCCAATCTTTCAAGATGCTTGATATGCCCAATCATATTCATCACATGAGGCTCTACTGAATGTCCCTGAGTCAGTTTGCACTTAAATATCACCTTAGAGACATTATACCTTTCATGCTTAACATGTTGTTTATGCAACTCGTAGTTCATACAGCCCAACATAAGGTTCTTTATGTTCACAACATCATTGCCATGCTTCAAAGGAGCGTTCATTTCACTCTTAGGCAAATTTGGAGCAGATACTAGCACTGGTGTTTTAGAAACATGCATGACACTTCTCAAGGTCCTACACCAGTTATGGAAATAAATCTCTTTTATTCACCTGATTGTGATGATGGAATGTTTTCCATTTGATTCTACAAGAGAAAATTTGCATTTTGTCAAAAGCCATTTTTTATTTGATTTGATTTGATTTTAAAAAGTAGATATTAATTAGGTCTTTAATTAACTATTAATCCTACTATTTTATTCAAATCGATAGCCCTCAATATCAATTCTTACTATTACAACATACAATATTCTAGTGGGACAAGATCCTAATTTCATAAAAATCATGAGCCAGCTAGGGATGTCACCCACAACTTGATTCTATCAGGTAGGCAACTTTTGCCAATTACATCACATGCAACTCTTGGATAGATGAAATGTGCAACTCCTTGTCATAATCATCTACATGCTTCTAGGTGCTTAATCTAATTAATATCACCTAGTTAAACTTGACCCATAAGCCAACACAATAGACTATGCACCATGCTAGGGCAGACCCACATATCTACCATCACACTTCCACAAGATAGACAACACACCACACTAGGGCATGTCCACACTTAGTCGATCAAGCTTTTCATGTGTGATGCTTATGGAAAACATCTAAGACTTATTATTTAATTGAGGGAGTTTGTATAATACATATACAATAACCAATCACCACATATATAGTATGTATCTTATACATGCTTTAACCCACAACCAAAACATGCAAAAAACAAAAGCGATGGTTATGGATAGCCTAATGTAATTCTATGGAGCCACAAGGAATTACCACAACCTAGGTACACATCACATGCGGAAACCTATTGTTGATGAATATTTGTACTTGTCAATCTAGGTTGTTTGGTTCAACCTTTGAACCGGTCAGCTCGCCTCCTGGCTGGTCGATTGGTGTCTTTCTTCTTTGTCAAAACAAGAAAGTAAACTATCCTACTTTTACATAATTATTGAGAAACCTCGACTTACATTCGAGGGGAGCAAAGGTAGAAGAGAATAATACTTTTACATTGGGAAGATAAGAGATCGCAAATCGAGATGAACATGATTAACCAACCACACAATCATGCATAGAAAATAGGGGTTATTTTCCATAACCATGCTACACATCCACCATCAAAACTTGCTTTTAGGGCGACGCGTGTAAATTTCATATTATATATATATATATATATATATATATATATATATATATATATATATATATATATATATATATATATATATATTATGTGGTGATTAGTTAGATGTGCACATCAACCAGTTTAAATATTCGCACTGCAGTAAATAAACTTGATAAAACCAAAAATTTGATCATGTCGATTATCCCAAAGCATATATAATTGACATGGCTCCAATACCCTTGTAGGAAAATATGACATTACATAGGCAGTGGAAACAAACATTTTACTAAAATATTTCCCATTAATAGTAGATTGCAACACTATGCAATGGAAAGGATGGTTTCACAAAAATATATCTGGTCGTGGAACAAATCCGATGACAATCCTCGTTGATGTAGATGTGCACTCTATCTTGGACAGTGTCTGTGCAACTCCTAGTTGCACTGGGACTCGTCTGAAAACTCCTCCAGGGATAGTATTGGAACTCATCTGATTGCTCCTCCAGGGACAGTAGACTTGAACATCATCGTCTGTAGCAACTCCTCTCTTCACAGACTGTTGGCTGACGTTGTCCTCCTTAGCAATGGGAAAAGGCCACCTTGCCTCTAGAAAAATTCACATAGAACAACTAAAACTCTTGTCATCCTGCTAGAATGGAAAAGAAGGAGTTGTCCCTCCTGTTGGTGTACTAGTCACCAACCTGCTCTCCCACAATAATGATCCTCAGTTGTTTCTCTCCAGTAACTATCCCTCTCTATTCGGGAAAGACTTGCTTGGGCTCTCTCGGTTACCATAACCAAAGAGGACAACAATTGTCAGAGCAAGTGATTCTCAATTGTCTGTGTTGTGTTTAGGGAAGCCCCCAGTACCCCTCTATTTATAGTAGAGGCCAGGATCAGGGTTCCTAGTTTGTGTGAGAGTGGAAAGAACTGGAAGATCTTAAATTTTGGCAACAATTCTAGAAACTTCACAGCCTGCGATGGCCAAAGTGACTGTCTGTAAAACCCAAAAGATCATCCAGTAATGAGATAGTCGTCTCGCACTGCAAGATGTTCATTTTGTAGTTTTCCAATTTTGTACATATGTTGGCAATTCAATTCCAATTGGTGTACATCATGATGTCAACACTAATCCTTGATGTAATCGAATTGCATCCCTGAAACAACCATTTGGTGCATGTGAGATGGGTGTCTCACACCACCTGAGATGGTCATCTTACAGCTCGGGTTTAAGATAAATTCCAACCAATGCACAATATAATTAGCCCGACACTCCAAACGACTATCTTAATACTTGAACTAATTGTTTGATAGTCCAGTCAGCTGATTTTTTGCGTGAATTGAATACCTAAATACTTTAGTAATCAATCCAATCATCATTCAAGATCAAACTCCTATTCTAGATGAGTTCCTATGTGTGTGACCCTATAGGTCCCATATTATGTTGCTAGTGAATGTCTATAACAACTTATGACATCACAAGCAATGAGTGGTGTCTAGTCACACATCATTTCTACCCAAGTAAATGTAAGTTGGAGAATAACTTCAACCTACAATATGTGCATGGTGTTACAATGTTTGTATAGTTCCTTTGTCACTAACATTCAGATTGAACTAGAGGCATGGAATAGTCATCCTCATTATTATTCGATCTTGTTTCTTGAACCAGAGCAGACTGTTTGAGATATATGTAAGCTTAATATCACATAATGACTCACATGTGTGTGGCCATGAGTTTTTGGTCTAATCAAGAGGCCTTGGAAATCATATTCCCTTAGGAGGGACAAATCTCATATCTATCACTCACAGTCAGGCCCCATGTGTCACAATCATTCAATCATCACCTTTATAACAACCCATGTTTCAAAATTGCATTTGGTTACGTCAAAGTATACCAAATGACATGTTATGAGTACAGGGATTTCAGGTCTAAGAACTACAAATACCATCGTCACTATAAGATTTGATTCTAACTTACCTAATTAAGGTTTCCATGTATCACTTTTATGGTGGGTCTGTCTAATATATTGTTCTCTAACATGTATTTGTATGCTTGGTTTGATATCCCATATCATGACTAATGAGATTTTGTCATCAACCAGTTCACACTTATAATCTTATGTGTTATTTCTGTCTATTTACCTTCCACAATAACAACCGATCAGGGACATAACAAGAATGTATATACTCTTAACATTTGTATGATCTCATTGTTCAAGTCCTCAACCTAAAGACATATGTCATCTAGTAATATCATTCTCTAGACATTTATTATGTTATTTCATTATCTCAAAACTGAACAAATAGAATAAATTGGAAGTTTGCCTTTATTATTAATCAAATCAATTACAAGATATGTCATTACAATCATCCTATGATTGGCTCTCTGGGCATACATATCAACAATATCTATCAATTGAACATCTTGTATTAAGCACATGAATCATCTGGCAACTGTCATAGTTCTTATAAACCACAATTCGACTATTTAGTTCTAAATTAGGGCAACCCGTCATCCCTAGTTCCTCTATTTACAATGTTTCATCACCTTTTATTTATAACAACTCACACGGAAACTTTCAATATGATATTACATCACAAAATATGATTAATAATGCATTTCTACTACTAAAATTCAATGCACAGATTAATCAAATCCATCATAATTATCATAGAGCGAGATTTAAATATTGAAAAACCATTATTTGAATTTGTATACTGTAAACTTGGTTTAGAAGATGATTTTCGCTCACATATCATGTCAAGATTACTAGCACACAGATTTATATCTACTGAGCTCGTATTCCAGCTTTGGTGCAGGTCTACATGCTTTAAGCCTTTAGTTTGCACCTAAAAATAGGTGTTACAGGTAATAGACCTTGAATCCATCTGTTTGGAGGTAGAAGATGAAGAAGGAAAGAGGAACAAAACCTCTAGACTCAAATAAAATATCCTCAATGGAACAAAGAGGCAAAAGAGAAGGGATCTATAGTCTAGAACTACTCACCACGAAGGATACATGACTAGTTTGTCAATCTGTAGTTGTTCTTCACATTTTCCCCAAAAACCACCCTCCAAATTGCCTTCCAAGTCATCTTCTCATCAGTCTAAGGGTCTGAGGTAGAGGGTCGAATTACGATCATAACACACTTTGTTTTGTTGAAAATGAACATGTATAGCAAAAGTTATGATCGTTTTACTATTGAATATCATGTCAAAAGTTCTCGACACATGATGGGCTTAATGTCTCGACAGTCATTGGGCTTGCTTCAGCGGTCTTTGGGTGCTCAACGTTCACCAAAGGACCAACTCGATGGTCACTGAGTTTTTGTACATGTTACTAAAAAAGTCATAACTTTGTCATTTTAAATCCAATTTGGTTCATTCTTTTTGCATTAGATTTGTAATTAAACTATCTAAAATATTCCATTATTATTTTGATAATATTATCATATAAAAATTTATTTACTAATGATATAATTAAGTATCATTAATTTTCCTCCAACATACATGTAATTCTATATCAACTAAAATATCAGATCTTGTGATATTCTTAAGTCATGATTATGAGTTATCCATACAAGTATTTAAGATAACCAAGGTTAAAATAAAGAATGAGGTAAATATATTACTAATAAAAGCACAAAAAGCATTAAGGTTATCTTAAATTCCTAGAATTACCAACAAATCTAGAAGAGGGTTGTAACATATCACATTGACTCAAATGCCAGGGTTACCCCTACAATCATTCTGATAATTATCATGTGACAATGGGCTTTTATGTCTTTTCCTTAATCCATTTTGATTTGGTCACACAGACGTTATTCGAGGTAATGTATTGAGATGCCTTTGTCATGTCGTATGATCCTAAATCATGGGTGAGCCATATAAGTAGTTTCTCAATATGATTTTGTTTAACAAACCAATAAATTATTTATATTAGCTTATTCATAACTAAATATTAGTAACGTAAAATGAAAAAAAAATGTTTTTAATCATGACATTTTTCTCTATCCAATGGTATTGGTTTCATCACCTAATTGCAATACAATAAATACGTGATTACTATGGACTTTCCTAATTGGTCGAGATGTTTAAAATTTGTAACTAATTATTTATAAGTCATAAAAGTAGAGTAAACATGTATGAACTCAGGAAAATATAATCTACAACATGCTTTGGTTTTGATAACTTAATTCATAAAAAATAAAAATACGGTTTTTAGGGTTTGTGTAATTAGTGTAAATTGAACCCTAATTTCATATATGCTTCTGTAGCTGTCTTATGGCCCTAAAGTGTATCCATGGTTTGTCCCTAACTGTTTGATGTTGACTCAAGGTCAATTAGGTCAATGTTGACTCACGTCTAAATTGACTAAACTTGTGTTTTGATGATGACTAACCATTCCACATATTGGTATCTAATGTCTCTACTTGAGTGATTTCAGATTAGGTATAGACACACTCCAAATGCCCTAACTTGTGCATATCAAATTGGAGAAAAGACAAGTCAAAGTCAATACAAGTGCACATTTTTGTAATATGATGTAAATCCATTATAATCATGTTGTAAATCACTTGTAATGATTGTATGACTTGTAATTAAGCTTAGAAAAAATTAGGAGCACTTAGATCAAATATTTAAGCACTCAAAAGCAATTTTCCAAAATTCACATCAGGTTGTTCATTGGTCGAGTTGCAAACTCGACCGATCCTGATTGGATCTTGAAAATGACTTTTGATCGGTCGAGTTTACACTTCACAGAACTCGACCGATGGAGTACCTGACCAATTCGATTTTCATTGGTCGTTCGAGTTTCCCTAAGAAAAACTTGACCGATGGTCTGAATATCGACTTTGTCTTTTACTCTATCGGTCGAGTTACCTTTATAGAAACTCGACCGATTGCACTATACAGAAAAGTGTAGAAAAGTGCTTCTAGCCATTGTGGAGTTGCAACAAGTGAAAAGATATCCATTGCAAGCCACAAAATGGCTAGTTTTTGTTCTTAAGTGTTCCCAAAGGCTAAGAGGCATCCTCATCTATAAATAGGACCCCTTGGGCTTCATCCCATGGTTAGCCAAGTACTATGAAGGTCCCTATTCTACATTTGAGTGATCCTACAGCCTCCTCTCTCTCTCTAAGCTTGATCACTTGCTACATCCACTAGAGTGAGTAGGAGATTTGTAAGAGATCTAATCCTACATGTATATCTTGTGAGGCTCTCACTTCCACCACCTCCCTATCTCTCATTTCAACCATGAAGATGAAGATTCTCTCTCTTGGATAAGAGAGGTGAAGAAGAACAAGGGAAGGCGTCCCTTGGTGAAGATCAAGGCTGAAGACTTGGAGCAAGAGTGCATAAGCCCTTGGTGAAGGCAGAAGACTCCTTGCTCAAGTGGGTAAGTCCTAGGTGGAAGCTTCTCCGAGTGAAGGTGAAGTCAAAGGAGAAAGATCCAAGAAGAGTGGGTAATTCCTTGAAGGCCAAAGACTTGTGCAAGAGTAGGTAAGTCCTTAGAAGAAGGCGGAAGGCTCCTTGCAAAGTGGGTATGTCCTTGGTAAGGTTGAAGATTCTTTGTATTGGATAGGTAAGTCCTTTGGTTGGTCATGTATTGTAAGTCTTATCAATGAATATAAGAGTGTAATGGTTAGGAAATCCTAGAGGTTGACCTCTCTAGGTAAGTGGACTAACTCACTTCTAATTTGAAGTGTGGAACCACTCTAAATAGCTTGTCTACTTGTGTATGTTCAAGCTCTCTCTCCCTTGTTATGCATGTTTTAGTTGCACTCAAATTTCCTATTTAGCAACCTTATCTTGTAATAAATCTTGAAGGTCTAATGAATTTTGTTTAAGTACATTCGGCTCTATTCACCCCCCCTCTAGAGCATCTAATCACCCATCTAGGATCCAACAATTGGTATTAGAGCAGGCTTCTCCAAGCATACTTTAACAAGTATGAGAAGATGGGTGACTACCAAGGAGGGAGATACTTGATCAGCCTTCAAATCTTTGATGGGAGTAATTTCCTCTATTGGAAAAGAAGGCTTCAATTCTACATCTAAGGATCAAGTCTTGAGATGTGGCAAATGGTGAACAGCCCATATAAGCTACCAACGACAAAGATTGAAGAATGGGATGATGCTACCTTGAATAAAGCAACCTTGAATTCGAGAGCCATGCACATCCTATATGCCTCCATGACCTCCACCAAGTTCAACCAGATTTCTTCTTATGAGACGGCCTATGAGGTATAAAGAAAGCTATGCATCACCTATGAGGGGATAGATCAAGTGAAGGAAACAAAGTCTACATGGTCAAAGGGCTACTTGAGAACTTTAAGATGGGAAAGGAGTAGAAGATATCCAACATGTACTCAAGGCTCAACACCATTGTGAATGGTCTTGTTGTTCTAGGTCATCCTATGTCTAGAGGAGAGATCAGCTCAAAGATCCTTAGAACTCTCCCAAATAGGTGGGAACCCAAGGTGACTTCCATTGAAGAAGCAAGGGCTCTTAAGGATATTCATATTGAAGAGCTCATTGGAAATCTACAAGCACATGAAGCCACACTTGATGAGAGGGAGGAAGTAGAAAGACAAGAAGAGAAAGAACTCAAGAGAATGAAGAAGGCTGAAATCAAATCTCAAATCACAGCCATTGTTGGTCAAGCTTCTCCATCCTCTCAAGTTGAAGAAAATGCCATGCACTCCAAGGGTAAATTCTACAAAGACAAGAATTCCTCTTCCATCTGGTGCCTCACATGTGGAAAGAAGGGTCACTACAAGATAGATTGTCCACAAGTTATAAAGACCCATCATCACAAGAAAAGAGAAGATAAGTGGCACTCAATCTCAAGCTCTAGTGATGAAGGAGAATGCCATTTTTCTCTCATGGCATCTTCAAGTAAAGACTCAAGTGCGGTAAATCTAAACTCTTTAGATAAAGAATCTTTGATTGCTATTATTCATGATACTTGTGCCTCTCTTAAGTCTTATAAAAGGAAAAAGAAAAAGCTTGCTAGAATTGTTGATAATTTGCATGTAGAACGAGATGATCTTGAACATGCTAATTCTTGCTTGCTTGATGACAAAAATGCTTGTCTTAGCCAAGTAGACTTTCTTAAACTTGAAAATACTAGTTTACTTGATAAGGTTAGATTTCTAGAAACTCAACCTCTTATGCCTAGTTCTAATGAAGAGCATACTCTAATTGTTGATTCTCTCATGCATGATATTGATGTTCTTAAATCTGAAAACAAGGACAAAGATTTTGTTTTGCAAGGATTATAATCTGAAAATGGTGTTTGTCTTTCTAAGATTGCTTTGCTTGAAACAGAAAATGTCTCCTTTCTTTCTAAAATCAATGTAATTGAATCATGTTCTAGTTCTACTAGTAGAACGAATAATGTAGTTGTTCTTCATATTGCTAGAGATTCTTATTTAACTAAAGCTCTTTGCTTAGAAAATGATCTTTTGCATGCTAGAGATAATATCAATCATTTGTCTTCTACTATTACTTCTCTTAAGCATGATAATGACAGTTTGAGATCTTCTTTGCAAAGATTCTTAGTTTGTAAGAAGAGCCTTAATGATATCCTACACCATACTACCAAAAAAATTGGTAGACATGGTTTGGGGTATGATGGTAGTCAAAGGAACAACAAAGGTAAAGGACCTCCAATATTCCATGGAGAATCCTCTAGTTCCAAGACTATGGGCACATGCAACTATTGCAATGAAATTGATCATTATTCTACTTGTTGTCCTTTAGGAAAGAACCCAAGAGCAATAGGACTTGGGGTGCTAAGCTAACCCCTCCGGACACAAAAATATGATTGCGGACCATTTCATCTTTCTTCTTGTAGGTACTTGCAAATGGATTGACTTGAACCATTGAATTGCAAATTGACTTCTCAATCCACATAAAAGAAGAAAGGTGAGATGTGTATGAGGTGAAAACAAGTGGAAAAGAAATGGTAAGCACAAAGGTAATGTTTCTCTTGCTTATAACCAATCCTAACTTGTTTTTGTAAAGATAGTGTGCACTATACTCGTGGTTTTTGAGTCAAAAGTGGTATTTTGTGTTTCTCTTCACACTCTTGCTCAAAAATTGTTTCTAATGCTTTTATAGTGCATCACTAACTTGCTTACACATGTTTGGATATGGTTTGTATATTTAGCATGAATCTGAAAATGTTTTGATGAAATATATGTGCCTTTTGATAGCAGCTCTATCGGTCGAGTTTGTCCTGTTTGAAACTCAACCGATAGGCAGCTATGGGTGTTGCCAACACATGTCATCGGTCGAGTTGTCAATACATAGAACTCAACCGATAACACTATGCACAGAATATACATTTGACTTATTGAATGAGAATTTCCCTCTCAACTAAATTTTCTCAACCAATAGCCTTATTCTTTGGCACTCTCATTTGATACCTTTATATATGCATATTGCCATGTTCTGAGTTGCCTATATTGCTTACAACTCTATCTCTCTAATTGCTCTAAATTGGTATATCTATATCTTGCAATTACTTGCTTTGAGTGGTTTTGTAGGTTTGGATGATGATCTCTTTGGATCTCTTGGTTGTGTCTTAAATTGCTTCCGTTGTACTCTAACTTGCTACATCTATCTAGGTGTATATCTTGTTTTGATACGACCTTGAGGTTCTTAGTGGTGATCACCTTTTGGTAATTATGCATACTTGTTAGTGAGTTATATCCTTTCATGCTTCTAAAATTGCATATCTTTTTGTTTGGATATATCTCTACATCTACTCATAGCTTGCTTTATATTGTGTATCTTTTGGTATCTCTTGCTATGACCTAGATCCTAATAGTAGTCCTAACTTGTGATAACATCTACTAGTAGTTGACATACATGTAGTTCTAACCTTGTTTATAATTGGCATCTTCGCTCATCTAGTGGTATTTCACTATATGTTATGCTTGTATCTTGTCTCATACTTACTCAAGCTTATTCCTTGAATTGCATATCTACTATCTTGAGTTGCTTGAATAACTTTGTGATACAGGGTACATTGATCTACATTATGTGTAGAAATTGGAGTATTTTTGGATTTTATGTAGATTTTGCTCCAGTTTTAGTTTTTGGTGCAAGACTAGTGTTTTTTATGCAAAAATGACCTTCTGAGCAAGGCTCATCGCTTTGCCATGAGCCCTAACACTTTTTTGGCAAATTATGTCATCTTGAGGGTCAAAATTGTAATTTATAGTTTTTTGTAGCACTTTATCTTGTATTTTTGGGTTGTGTAAGTGCATGTTTTAACTTGCTTTTGTTTCCATGCTTGGACAAGACCATGTCTGTGCTCTTCTATTCTCCTTATATAACTTTTTGTTATCTCCTTTCCTTTATCAAGTGGTGTTTCTTATTTCTTCATACCCTCACTTTTTGAAATGACAAAGGGGGAGAAAGTTATGTCTTCTTTTGACAAAATAGGGAGAAGGCATGTCTTACATGAAGAAGAGAAGAATGTTCGTGTAAAGGAAGTAGGTAAAGGGGAGAAGACATATATGAGTAGAAAACATAGTTTCTATAAATGTTATGAAAGCTAACCATGCAGGAGAAATAGCATCAATTGAGGGGGAGTATGAGAACTCCATGTGCATCAATTAAGGGGGAGCATATTAGCTCAATCCTATTGAAACCCCTAGGTTTTTCCGAAGGTATGATTTTTCTTAAAAGTTTTTAATACATTTATGGAATGGTTTGTCATCTTTAAAAAGGAGGAGAATGTTGACTCAAGGTCAATTAGGTCAATGTTGACTCACGTCTAAATTGACTAAACCTATGTTTTGATGATGACTAACCATTCCACATATTGGTGTCTAATGTCTCTACTTGAGTGATTTCAGATTAGGTATAGACACACTCCAAATGTCCTAACTTGCGCATATCAAATTCGAGAAAAGACAAGTCAAAGTCAATACAAGTGTACATTTTTATAATATGATGTAAATCCATTAGAATCATGTTGTAAATCACTTGTAATGATTGTATGACTTGTAATTAAGCTTAGAAAAAATCTGGAGCACTTAGATCGAATATTTAAGCACTCAAAAGCCATTTTCCAAAATTCACAACAGGTTGTTCATCGGTCAAGTTACAAACTCGACCGATCCTGATTGGATCTTGAAAATGACTTTTGATCGGTCGAGTTTACTATTTACAGAACTCGACTGATGGAGTACATGACCAATTTGATTTTCATTGGTCGGTCGAGTTTCCCCAGGACAAACTCGACTGATGGTCTGAATATCGGCTTTGTCTTTTACTCTATCGGTCGAGTTACCTTTATAGAAACTCGACTGATTGCACTATATGAAAAAGTACAAAAAAGTGATTCTAGTGGTTGTGGAGTTGCAACAAGTGAAAATATATATATGTTTCCAGCCACAAAATGGCTAGTTTTCATTCTTAAGTGTTCCCAAAGGCTAAGAGGCATCCTCAGTTATAAATAGGACCCCTTGGGCTTCATTCCATGGTTATCCAAGCACTATGAAGGTCCCTATTCTATAGTTGAGTGATCCTACAAACTCTTCTCTCTCTCTAAGCGTGATCACTTACTACATCCATTAGAGTGAGTAGGAGATTTGTAAGAGAGCTAGTCCTACATGTATATCTTGTGAGGCTCTCACTTCCACCACCTCCCTATCTCTCATTTCAACCATGAATATGAAGGTTCTCTCTCTTGGCTAAGAGAGGTGAAGAAGAACAAGGAAGGCATCCCTTGGTGAAGATCAAGGCTAAAGACTTGGAGCAAGAGTGGGTAAGCCCTTGGTGAAGGCAGAAGACTCCTTGATCAAGTGGGTAAATCCTTGGTGGAAGCTTATCCGAGTGAAGGTGAAGTCATAGGCAGAAGATCCAAGAAGAGTGGGTAATTACTTGAAGGCTGAAGACTTGTGCAAGAGTAGGTGAGTCCTTGGAAAAAGGTGGAAGACTCCTTGCAAAGTGGATAAGTCCTTGGTAAGGTTGAAGACTCTTTGTATTGGATAGGTAAGTCCTTTGGTTGATCATGTATTGTAAGTCTTATGAATGAATATAAGAGTGCAATGGTTAGGAAATCCCAGAGGTTGACCTGTCTAGGTAAGTGGACTGACTCACTTCTAATTTGAAGTGTGGAACCGCTCTGAATAGCTTGTCTACTTGTGTGTGTTCAATTTCTCTCTCCCTTGCTATGCATGTTTTAGTTGCACTCAAATTTCCTATTTGGCAACCTTATCTTGTAATATATCTTGAAGGTCTAATGAATTTTGTTTAAGTGCATTCAGCTCTATTCACCCCCCTCTAGGGCATCTAATCACCCATCTAGGATCCAACAATTTGTATCAGAGCGGGCTTCTCCAAGCATACTTCAACAAGTAGGAGAAGATGGGTGACTACCAAAGAGGGATATACTTTATCAGCCTTCCAATCTTTGATGGGAGTAATTTCCTCTATTGGAGAAGAAGTCTTCAATTCTACATCCAAGGATCAAGTCTTGAGATGTGGCAAATGGTGAACAGCCCATATAAGCTACCAAAGACAAAGATTGAATAATGGGATGATGCTACCTTAAATAAAGCAACCTTGAATGCTAGAGCCATGCATATCCTCTATGCCTCCATGACCTCCACCGAGTTCAATCGGATTTCTTCTTATGAGACGGCCTATGAGGTATGGAGAAAGCTATGCATCACCTATGAGGGGACAGATCAAGTGAAGGAAAGCAAAGTCTACATGGTCAAAGGGCTACTTGAGAACTTCAAGATGAGAAAGGAAGAGAAGATATCCAACATGTACTCAAGGCTCAACACCATTGTGAATGGTCTTACTGTTCTAAGTCATCCTATGTCTAGAGGAGAGATCAAGTCAAAGATCCTTAGAACTCTCCCAAAGAGGTGGGAACCCAAGGTGACTTCCATTGAAGAAACAAGGTCTCTTAAGGATATTCGTATTGAAGAACTCATTAGAAATCTACAAGCACATGAAGCCACACTTGACAAAAGGGAGGAAGTAGAACGACAAGAAGAGAAAGAACTCAAGAGAATGAAGAAGGCTGACATCAAAGCTCAAATCAAGGCTATTGTTGGTCAAGCTTCTCCATCCTCTCAAGTTGAAGAAAATGCCATGTACTCCAAGGGTAAATTATACAAAGGCAAGAATTCCTCTTCCATCTGGTGCCTCAAATGTGGAAAGAAGGGTCACTACAAGATAGATTGCCCACAAGTTATAAAGACCCATTATCATAAGAAAAGAGAAGATAAGTGCCACTCAAGCTCAAGCTCTAGTGCTGAAGGAGAATGCCATTTTGCACTCATGGCATCTACAAGTAAAGACTCAAGTGAGGTAAATCTAAACTCTTTAGATAAAGAATCTTTGATTGTTATTATTCATGATACTTGTACCTCTCTTAAGTCTTATAAAAGGAAAAAGAAAAAGCTTGCTAGAATTGTTGATAATTTGCATGTAGAACTAGATGATCTTGATCATGCTAATTCTTGCTTGCTTGATGATAAAAATGCTTGTCTTAGCCAAGTAGACTCTCTTAAACTTGAAAATACTAGTTTACTTGATAAGGTTAGATTTCTAGAAGCTCAACCTCTTATGCCTAGTTCTAATGAAGAGCATACTCTAATTGTTGATTCTCTCATGGATGATATTGATGTTCTTAAATCTGAAAACAAGGACAAAGATTTTGTTTTGCAAGGATTAGAATCTAAAAATGGTGTTTGCCTTTCTAAGATTGCTTTGCTTGAAACAAAAAATGCCTCCTTGCTTTTTAAAATCAATGTGCTTGAATCATGTTCTAGTTCTACTAGTAGAGAGAATAATGTAGTTGCTCTTCATATTGATAGAGATTCTTATTTAACTAAATCTCTTTGCTTAGAAAATGATCTTTTGCATGCTAGAGATAATATCAATCATTTGTCTTCTACTATTACTTCTCTTAAGCATGATAATGACAGTTTGAGATCTTCTTTGCAAAGATTCTTAGTTTGTAAGAAGAGCCTTAATGATATCCTACACCATACTACCAAACAAATTGGTAGACATGGTTTGGGGTATGATGGTAGTCAAAGGAACAACAACGGTAAAGGACCTCCAATATTCCATGGAGAATCCTCTAGTTCCAAGACTATGGGCACATGCAACTATTGCAAAGAAATTGATCATTATTCTACTTGTTGTCCCTTTAGGAAAGCACCCAAGAGCAATAGAACTTGGGTTTCTAAACTAACCCTCCAGACCCAAAAATATGATTGGGAACAATTTCATCTTTCTTCTTGTAGGTACTTGCAAATGGATTGACTTGATTCATTGAATTGCAAATTGACTTCTCAATCCACATGAAAGAAGAAAGGTGAGATGTGTATGAGGTGAAAAAAAGTGGAAAAGCAATGGTAAGAACAAAGGTAATGTTTCTCTTGCTTATAACCAATCCTAACTTGTTTTTGTCAAGATAGTGTGCACTATACTCATGGTTTTTGAGTCAAAAGTGGCATTTTGTGTTTCTCTTCACACTCTTGCTCAAAAATTGTTTCTAATGCTTTTATAGTGCATCACTAACTTGCTTATACATGTTTGGATATGGTTTATATATTTAGCATGTCTCTGAATATGTTTTTACGAAATATATGTACCTTTTGCCAACAGCTCTATCGGTCGAGTTTGTCTTGTTTGAAACTCGACCAATAGTCACTTGTGGGTGTTGCCAACAGCTGTCATCGGTCGAGTTGTCAATACACAGAACTCGACCGATAACATTGTGCACAAAATATACATTTGTCTTATTAAATGATAATTTCCCTCTCAACAAAATTTTCTCAACCAATAGCCTTGTTCTTTGGCACTCTCATTTGGTACCTTTATATATTTATATTGACATGTTCTAAATTGTCTATCTTGCTTACAACTCTATCTCTCTAATTGCTCTAAATTGGTATATCTATATCTTGCAATTACTTGCTTTGAGTGGTTTTTTAGGTTTTGATGATGACCTTTTTGGATCTCTTGGTTGTGTCTTAAATTGCTTCCATTGTACTCTAACTTGCTACATCTATCTAGGTGTATATCTTGTTTTGATACAACCTTGAGTTTCTTAGTGGTGATCACCTTTTGGTAATTATGCATACTTGTTAGTGAGTAATATCCTATCATGCTTCTAAAATTGCATATCTCTTTGTTTGGATATATCTCTACATCTACTCATAGCTTGCTTTATCTTGTGTATGTTTTGGTATCTCTTGCTATGACCTAGATCCTACCAGTAGTCCTAACTTGTGATAACATCTACTAGTAGTTCACATGCATGTAGTTCTAACCTTGTTTATAATTGGCATCTTCACTCATCTGGTGGTATTTCACTATATGCTATGCTTGTATCTTGTCTCATACTTACTCAAGCTTGTTCCTTGAATTGCATATCTACTATCTTGAGTTGCTTGCATAACTTTGTGATGTAGGGTACATAGGTCTACATTATATGTAGAAATTGGAGTATTTTTAGATTTTATGTAGATTTTGCTCCAGTTTCAGTTTTTGGTGCAAGACTAGTGTTTTTATGCAGAAATGACTTTCTAAAAGCTATGAGCCCCAACACTTTTTGGGCAAATTATGTCATCTTGAGGGTCAAAATTGTGATTTATGGTTTTTTTTGTAGCACTTTATCTTGCATTTTTGGGTTGTTCAAGTGTATGTTTTAACTTGCTTTTCTTTCTATTCTTGGACAAGCCCCTATCTGTGCTCTTCTACTCTCCTTATATAACTTTTTGTTATCTCCTTTCCTTTAACAAGTGGTGTTTCTTATTTCTTCATACCCCCACTTTTTGAAATGATAAAGGGGGAGAAAGGTATGTCTTCTTTTGACAAAATAGGGAGCAGACATGTCTTACATGAAGAAGAGAAGAATGTTCATATAAAGGGAGTAGGTAAAGGGGAGAAGACATATATGAGTAGAAGATAGTTTCTATAAATGTTATGAAAGCTAACCATGCAGGAGAAATAGAATCAATTGAGGGGGGGTATGAGAACTCCATGTGCATCAATTGAGGGGGAGCATATGAGCTCAATCATATTGAAACCCCTAGGTTTCTTCAAAGGTATGCTTTTTCTTAAAAGCTTTCAATACATTTATGGAATGGTTTGTCATCTTCAAAAAGGGGGAGAATGTTGACTCAAGGTCAATTAGGTCAATGTTGACTCACGTCTAAATTGACTAAACTTGTGTTTTGATGATGACTAACTGACACGCTTTTTACGTGCGTAGAAACGCAAGTGTACGCGTCACTGTAATATAGGCCTATGTGAGGCCCGAGTCGAACTCAGGGACACGTGAATTATCGGAGACTACTACTAACTACTCACAATAAGCTAGACCGGTTAAATAGTTGGAGGTTGTTGTAAAATTAAAAGAAAATAAAATAAAGCAAAATAAAGAAAAGTGATTGATTAAATGTTTAGTTTGATCAATTCAAGATGAGATCTTTAGGATTGTAGTTTCACCGTGGGTTTTCATTGTATTAAATTATATGTAGTCATTCAGATTTATCTCTCTATCCGGGTAGTGGCCTGAAATAAGAATTGCCCACTGTCGTGGTACAATTCACTACCTATGTCTAGGTCGGTTCCACCGTCGTAGTAACCTATACCCTAAACTAGGTGCATTAAAATCAATCTCTCAGTATCCACCATTAACCTTACACCACCTTATTCAAGGGATTTGTCAATTAATGTAAATTTCGTCTCTTTTCAACCATTAATTCTTCTTTCAAAGTAATTAAGGGCATTAGATTATTATTATGGTGATCAAGCATAACAATATAATTGAGAAAACAAAATTATACCACAGATTTAAGAGATAAAAGATGAATTACTATGATAAAATTGTCATACAACGAATTCCCGGGCTACTCCCTGTCCTAAAGACAAAGGGGATTAGCCCTGCATGTTCATCTCAAAGCAAAACGTGGTAGAGAAAAAGGGAAACATGAGAAAAACGTGATTGAGTGGTAAAACCCCTGAACGGAGAAGATCCAATCGCTCCTTGGCATAGAATACACATTCTCCCACCTTTCGGTGGTGGAAATCGTCTTCTTCGGCGTCCGGATCGGCTGGGGAATGCTTCTCGGCTCTGTTCTTCTCTCCACACCTTCTCGGGATGTGTGCAGCGGCTAATGATGTGATAGATTGCTCTTGGCCACCGTCATTAGGTATAATCACCGAGTTAGGTCTCCAAATTACCACAGCCGTTGGATTTAGATCAATCTGAAACAAACATGTATCTGACGGTGTCGATACCATCGACGATGGTATCGACCCTGTGCGGTATCGGCTGGTCTTTTTTTCTTTTCTTTGTCGCGACTGATGCCACCTCGATACCATTGATGCGGGTCGATGGTATCGACATTCATAGGCATCGGTTTTGTCATTTTACATCGTTGTAGCTCCACTCGTCGATGGTATCGACTTTTGTGTCGATAGTATCGACTCTCTTTTCTGAAGCAACCTGATGGCATCTCGATACCATCGACACTTGTGTCGATAGTATCGAGATTTTGCTGCTCCTTGCAGCTGGCTGCCTGTGATTGTGTCGATGGTATCGACAGCAGCAGATACTTGTTTTTCCTGAAATTGCAACACAAGACCACATAAGTCGAAACAAAACATATTCTTGTAATAATTTATGCTCAAAATACTGAAATAAGGGAGATTTGACATAGAGAAGGATCATAGACCAAAGCAGATGAATTATGCAATATTAACCACCAAAATGACTAATAAATGCATAAAACACATATAAACAAGTCTATAAATGCGACTCAAAATCATCGCATCAAACTCCCCTAAGCTTGAACATTGCTCTCCCTCGAGCAACTAAACCTTAGAATAGAATTGCCAAAGTCAACTAAAGAACAAATCATCACAACAAACATCCCATATGATCCCCACCGGACATTCACATTCCGGCCCTCACTAACCACAGAATGATAATTACCCTAAAGGCGAAAGTAATCGTCCATAAAAGATATCTACCTCAAAACTGATGAACACTATCATATAAGGCAGTTAACATAATAAAATTCGCCGGTCCAGACTCGGTGCATCTTGTGATCTCCTATACTATGTTGCTCGCCCTAACTACCATTTAATGGAAGCAGCTCTCCTGATATTCACAAGCAAGGAGAAAATTACGGTGGCCTACCAATTCGAGCAACGGGTGGATGGAATGGGTGGCTAAAGGAAGAAACGGAAGCATTATACGGTTTCAACATGCATAAACAAAAATGCCCTAAATGATGCATTTGCACATGAAAATTGCCCTAATGCCTAAGATTGGGTGGAATGATACATGCACTAACATCCCGTCTCAAAATGAGATGGATATCTAACTGAGCTACATCATATACTTACTCATCTTAAAATGCAGGTGAGATTATGTTCCTTTCTCCCTCTTATTCTCCTGCTTCTTAATAACTTTCTTTTTCTTTTTTTAATTTTTTTCACTTTTTTTTCTTATATTCTTTCTGTCAGGCCCTTATATCCACAAATGACAATGAATAATTTATTGGGCTTACTTTTTCTACATAACTCAAATATTTGAATTATTTAGAAGGTATGGAACAATTTAATCACCATTAAAGAAGAAATGAGGTACACGATGTACTCTGTGCATAAGAATTATGAATGCAGCTAAATGACATGCACCTAAGAATAATGTACATGTATAACTATTCTAATTTTTTTATTTTCATGCAAAACATGTGAAAGTGGTTACAATGTCAGACCTATCTACATGAGATGCAATCAAAAAGATTAAAACCGTAATGTACTTCCAATTCTTATGGTGGATTGTGAAAAACAATGAGGTGGAAAGATCACAAGACTAATTAACTGAACCTTTGAAAAGTATTATGTGTCCCTCCTTACTGACTTGTGTAGTAGTTAAGAGGTTTCTCTCTCTTACTTGAAATTAGAGTCTCATTATCATTTGGTCAGTTTAGGCTCACACAACCAATTCTGTCCACTTTTCATGAATCATGAGGAATGTACAATTGTGATTTTCTATTTTAAAGTTGACAAAACCAATCATTTTCTTAAGTTATGTGCTCAAAGTTGAACAACACAAACTTGCGAACACTCAAATTTTTAATTTTCCCTTAACCCATGTGCAAGCAAATGAGATGACACATGACTTAAGACATCCACCATTACACTAGATAGAATGTGGATCCTACAAACAAACTAAGATTGCAAGAAATAAATGACAAGAAACAACAAAATAAAATGAAAAACTGAGAAAATAAAAGATAGAGCTGTTCCAACTCCCCCTCCTAAGCCTAAATTCGACTATGACCTCATAGTCAAAAACAATCTTAAAGGTTGGAATAGAGATACTGATTTACTCTTCTGGCTGAGGCGGGTATTGTGGGGCTGTGGGGTCCCAGGATGGGTACTGTCCCTAAAAGCTCGGATCAAACTGGGGCATAGGTGGAGGTTGTGGATACCCCCCAAAGTAGTTCTGGCTCCAGTAGTGATCATAAAAGGACTGCTGCTGCATCTCCATCCTATGCAACCGATCATGAATCTATTGTTGGTTGTCGAGGAGGAGGCGCTCATTCTCAAAGATAGCCCTCTGATTGTCAAGTAATCGGTTTGTCGTCTCCTGAACACCGGTGTACACTGTTGTATGATGTTGTTGCATCTGCTATATATCCTGCAGCATAGCATACATTTCTTGCATCGAATAGACATCCTCGCTTGGCTGTGAGGGCGGCGGTGGTGGCGGAGTCTGCGAAGATGAAGACGCACCCGGATGCATGCGGGGATGCTTCCTAGGTGCTACTCGTGCCCGAAGAGGAGTGTAGGCCTCCTCTTCCTCTTCAGCTTCGTCGTCATTATTGTTGTCGTCGCTGCCGTCTTCATCGGAGTCAGGAATGGATATGATTGGCCATCGGAAATGTTGAGCCTCTTTGATGCGGAAGACAGGGTCGGGAAGCAAGCATTCTTGATATGTGTGGTTTACATGGCAGTGAGCATAAGGTAAACCATCCCGAAGCAAGATAAGGTTTGATCGGTGAAGATGTTGCACATTGACCTTACTTCTATTGGAGAGAGGAGTCAAGGTTGAGAAGTTCAGCCCAAGATAGTGGGCCAGCGGTGTAATGAGTCCTCCAAAATGAATTGGAGCCTTCCGCATACTTCGCTTTACAGCCAACACTCACTGCAGAAAGAAAGCTCCCCAGTTGCATTCTTGGTGCTTGAGTAGTTTGTACAAGAAGAACAGGTCCGTCTCCTGGAATTTTCTAAGAGACAGATCACCCCTAGCAAATAGGGTGGAACACAACATCCGATGAAGAATCTGCACGAATGGATGCTCGAAGTCTGCTACCGCTGCATTGTGGTAGCTCACTGATTTGCCCGGCGGCACCATCACAAGCTCGGCGAAGATGGCGTCATAGTCAGTACGGTTGTCCGGCCGCCGGTAGTCAGTCTGTCCATGATTCTAGTTGTAGATCTCATTGCACTGGCTGAGTGTGAGATTGTAATCATTGTTTTACAGCCGGAAAGACACACGGCCCTTGATCCACTCGCAGTCTGTGGCGATGATGTCATTTGGCATGACACAGACGTCCAGCGATGCCATGAATTCCACCACCAACTCCTTGTAAGTGGGCCATTCATTGAAGAATGGCTGGCCATCAGCATGGTATTCCAGCTCATCGAGCATCCTGTTGGTGTGTCTCGCCTGCCCTTTTAGAACGTAGGCCAGATTTGCGTCGAACCCCAAGTTCCGGATCGTCTCTTGCTCAACATAGCAGGTCGGCTCGATTTTCCTCTTCATGATCTCCTCGTAGATCTTCTTGACCTCCGCGGATGAATGAACAATCTGCGGGCATGGAATCGATGCAGTCGGTGGAGGCACGAACTCTGGGATGTCTATTGGGTTGGCACGTGAAGAAGACGCACCGACAACATGCACCATGGTTGCGGAAGAAGGAGAAGTAGAGAAAGAGCCCGGTGAAGATCAGAGAAGGAAATCTCCACTCGATGAAGAACGTGCTCCTGGATGCTCGTCGTCGGGCTCGGATTGCTCTGGAATACGCTCAGCACAGGTGGAGAAGAATTGCGCTGGAGTTGTGACGTCATATGATGACAATCCTTCTCATATATAGTCGTGGCCGGCGCTACTATATGCTCGTCGATACCATCAACGCAGGTCGATGGTATCGACACGTGTAGCACAATTTGTACTGCCACTGGTATCGACGGTTGTCGATGGCTAGATTTGCGGGGCCCGGATCGCTGACGTGTCGATACTATCGACATGTGTCGATGGTATCGACCCGTCCCCCGGATCGACTATCTGGTTGCAGCGATCGCCATTGATCTCCTCTTGCGGATCGGTGATGTGTCGCGTCGATACTATCGACTTCTGATTAGGGCAACACCCTCGCGAGGCCGGCCGCCGCCTTCTTTTTGAAACTAGGTCGATACCATCGACATGCCCATCGATGGTATCGACTTTACTGAGATGATTTCTTCTGAATATCTCCAGAGATCTCGCGAGTATCGACACCCATGTCGATACTATCGACCTCTGCTTGCGATCAGCCTGTTGGTATGTCGATACCATCGACGCAGTGTGATTTCTACAGTCGCCAACCTGTACCCCGGTCGATACCATCGACACAAGGGTCGATGGTATCGACCCTGCCTCAGTCCTTCACAATGAGTAAACGATCACGGTATCTTTTTTACACTAAAAACAAAGTCAAAACAAATCAAACTACAAATGTGAAAGAAACTAAAATAAAGTACTGATGGCTGGGTTGCCTCCCAACAAGCGCCCTTATTTAACGTTTTAGGCTAGACGACATGAAGCTCCTCAAGCATCTAGAAGTGCAATGAGTTTGACCTCATTCACTTTCCTTGTGTAATTTTCACCAAAATACAATTTCAACCTTTGCCCATCGACCAGGAATGTGGTCTCGCCATCACGCACCAGGATCGTGCCATGTGGTCTGACCTCCTCTACTGTGAATGGTCCACTCCATCGGGATTTCAACTTCCCGGGATGCATCTTCAGCCTGGAGTTGAACAATAGGACATGGTCTCCTTTCTTGAAAATGTGCATTTGAATATGGCGATCGTGAATCAACTTTGTGCGCTCCTTGTATATCCGCGAGCTTTCATATGCATTCATTCGCAGCTCGTCAAGTTCATTGAGTTCAAGTAACCACTTCTTTCCTGCTTCATCATAACTCAGATTTAGCTTCCTCAACGCCCAATGTGCTTTATGCTCTAATTCTACCGGTAAGTGACAAGCACGACCATAAGCCAACCTAAAAGGCATAGTGCCTATAGGTGTCTTATAAGCCGTCATGTATGCCCACAACGTATCCGGTAGTAGAGTACTCCATTCTTCCTTGTGGAAGCCACAGTACGCTCCAAGATCTTCTTAATCTCCCAATTGGAGACCTTCACTTGTCCTTGAGTTTGTGGGTGGTACGGGGTACCAATGTTGTGTTTGACCCCGTACTTTCTCAACAGTGCCGCAAACTTTTGATTCCGGAAGTGTGTACCCCCATCACTAATGATCATTCTGGGCACACCGAACCTGCAAAAAATATATTCCTTAACAAACCTGCACACTACATTGGAATCATTAGTCCTTGTGGGTATTGCCTCTACCCACTTTGACACATAATCAACAGCCAAAAGAATATACAAATTAGAATTTGAGGACACAAAGGGTCCCATAAAATCTATACCCCATAAGTCAAATACCTCAACCTCCTGGAATACATTAAGGGGCATCTCTTGTCTTTTCGAAATGTTACCCACCCTTTGGCAGGAATCACATTGCCGCACAAACTCATAAGCATCCCTAAATAAGGTAGGCTAGTATAGGCCACTTTCCAGTACTTTGGTTGCAGTGCGAGAGCTTGCATGGTGTCCACCCGTCGGTAGTGCGTGGCAATGATGAAGAACACTCTCGTATTCCACCTCAGGTACACACCTGTGTAAAACACCATCCCTGCATTGCTTCAAGAGAATAGGGTCATCCCAGAAATAATATCGTAAAGAATGGAAAATTTTCTTCTTCTCTTGATACGTCCAATCATCCGGGATGATTTTGTAGGCAAGATAGTTCACAATATAAGAAAACCATGGGTCTTTTGATTTCACTTTCAAAAGTTGTTCATCCAAAAATGTCTCGGTAATTGGTATGTGTAAATCCTTTTCATCTACCCTCTCTAACCTAGACAAATGGTCTGTGACCACATTTTCAATCCCCGCCTTGTCTTTGATTTTGATATCAAATTCCTGTAAAAGCAAGATCCACCTAATCAATCTAGGTTTGGCATCCTTTTTCTCCATCAAATACTTAATGGCGGCGTGGTCTGTCCATACCATGACTTTCGATCCAACTAGATATTGCCAAAATTTTTCAAAAGTGAAAACAACGGCAAGCAATTCTTTCTCAGTAGTCGTGTAATTGAGTTGGGCGTCATTCAAAGTTTTAGATGCATAAAAAATCACAGTGGGTTTATTGTCCACCCGTTGTCCCAACACAGCCCCAACCGCGAACTCATATGCATCACACATTAGTTCAAACGGCTTGGTCCAATCCGGTGTTTGCACAATCGGTGCGGAAATCAATTTTTCCTTAAGCACATTGAATGTATGTAGACATTTTTCATTAAAGTCAAAAACAGCATCTTTCTCTAAAAGCTCAGATAAAGGTTTGGCGATTTTAGCAAAATCTTTTATAAAGTGACGATAGAAACCGGCGTGACCTAAGAAACTCCGTACCCCTTTTACCGAATTTGGTGGGGGCAATTTGGAAATCACTTCGATTTTTACCAGGTCTACCTCCAAACCTTTGCTAGACACTTTATGTCCTAGCACTATTCCTTCGCTCACCATCATGTGGCATTTCTCCCAATTGAGGACCAAATGTGTGTCCTCACAACGTTGCAAGACCTTATCCAGATTGTAAAGGCACTCATCAAAGGATGCACCATAAACAGAGAAATCATCCATTAAAACCTCTAGACAGTGTTCTACCATATCAGAAAAAATGGCGAGAATACAACGCTGAAAGGTCGTCGGTGCATTACATAACCCAAAAGGCATACGGTGGTACACAAACATTCCATAAGGACAAGTGAAGGTGGACTTCTCTTAGTCCTTAGGATCAATCGAAATCTTATTGTACCCCGAATAACCACCCAGAAAACAAAAATGTGATCGTTCGGCTAAGCGCTCTAAAATTTGATCAATAAACAGAAGAGGAAAGTGATCCTTTAGCGTAGCGACATTCAATCGACGGTAATCTATGCAAACACGCCACCCAGTTACCAAGCGGGTCGTGACAGGTTCATTTAAAATATTATGGGTAACAGTGATTCCCCCCTTTTTAGGGACTACCTGCGTAGGACTCACCCACATCGAGTCAGAAATAGCATAGATGATACCTACAGAAAGGAGCTTAATCACCTCCTTCTTAACAACCTCCATCATGCTCGGATTTAGTCGACGTTGTGGCTGAATCATCGGCTTGGCTCCCTCCTCCAGCCAAATCTTGTGTTGGCACAAAGTAGGGGAGATCCCCTTGATGTCTGCAACCGACCACCCGAATGCTCCTCGGTGGTTCTTCAACACAATAAGCAGTTGGTCCTCCTCCTCGGCACTTAGATAAGCTGATATAATCACAGGCAGCTTTTCTTCCTCAGCCAGAAATGCGTACTTCAGGTGTGGTGGCAATGACTTCAACTCCAATTCTGGCGGGCTGATTAAGGATGATTGAAGCGGTGGTGGGAGTTTGTCTAAGTCTTCATAGTACCTTGCATAGAAGCACGGAACATCTGAAGCATCTTGGCACACTCCTACAGTGACTTTCTTCTCATCCAATCATATGTGATATTGACTAAGCAGGCTTCAAGTGGTAATTCTGGATGTGCGTCAAAAATCGAATTTGCTATAGCCTCATCCTCAGTAGAGGGAGGAATGTCCTCCTCCTCATCATTCGAAAAACCTACAGCCTTGCTATGGGATACCACCTTGGTCTGCTCCATGATGTCCACAGCCAATGTCCCTTTTTCTACCTTGGTCATTACATGAGCCATATCTAAAAATGGCTTCCCTAGACAAAGTGAGATATTGTGATCAAAATGCTTTACCATGTGGCACTGCTCCTTGGCTTTAAGTGACGTGGTGCTGGAAGGCATGACCATCTTGAAGCGATCATTGGCTATACCCAAGGTCAAACGACCTCTCCCCATCTCAAGTATCATGTCAGCTATAGCTTGGAAGGGTCGTCTGAGTAGTAACTCATTGCCTTGTTCATCTTGCATCTCCATGATGACAAAATTTGCTGGAAATACAAATCGATCTACTTTCACTAGCACGTCTTCACAAATATCGTATGGCTTCACCACAGAATTGTCCACCAATTGGATTGTCATGTTGCTCGGCCGTGACTCTTTTAATCCCAGCTTCTTGAATGTAGAGAGGGGCATCAAGTTTATGCTCACCCCGAAGTCACATAGCGCTTCACCAAACTTCACTTTCCCAATGTAACATGAGATGTTGAAGCAGCCCGGATCCTGCCTCTTTGGTGGCAATGTGCCCATGATAAAGACACTCACCTGCTCCTTAAGCACTACAACCTCCGTGTCTGGGATTTTCCTCTTCTTGGTAATGATGTCTTTCAGAAATTTACCGTAAGAAGGGATTTGCTCAATTGCTTCCAATAATGGGATGTTGACTGAAAGCTTTGTGAAACTGTCTAGAAACTTTTTAAAGTGGGCATTCACTTTCCTTGCCTTTGCACTGTTCGGATATGGGATCGGGACAGCCTGTGCCCTTTGATGCGGTGGCACATAAGGTGTCCTTTTCTGTGTCTCCTCCTCATCTGCAATAGGATCTTCAGTAGCATCCACTGCTATATCTGCAACTGGTTCTGTGACCGGTATGGGCAGCTCCTCAGTGGCCTCACCTTCAATTTCTTCTTGGGGTTTGCTTGGTTCATCAGATCTGGGGCTTAAAAGCTTCTTGCCACTCCTTAGCAAGATGGCCTTTTCCTGTTGGTTTCCTCCTGGAATATTAGTGTTACCCGGAAAACCTTGATGCGTTGGCTTCTTCAGATTGGCTATCTTTGCTGCCATTTGTGCCATGGACGTCTCTATTGTCCTCATCTGAGCCCCATGGCTCTGCAGTGTCTGCCCGAACTGGTTCATAAATTCCCCCTGTTGCTTTATCTACTGGCCAAAAGTAGTCATTAATTCTTGATTTTGCTTTATCACTTGGTTGAGCAACTCTGTGCTCTTGTCCTCTGCTACTGGCTGGGGTTTTGCATCTGGGTCCTGCAAAAAGTTGTTTGGATCCTTCCAAGAGAACTTCTTGTCCTTCCTTCATGAGTAATCATTATTTCTGTAACCTTGCTATTGTCTCATGAATTTGACTTGTGCCTCATCCTCAGATTCAATATCCTCCTTTGCAAGCAGTTTCTTCACGAGAAGGTCCATCTTCTCATTAGCTCCTTGATTGCTTTTGACTCCCCTGCTACTCGAACATGCTCAACATTGTCCCTGTCGCCCCATGATTGATTCTTGGCCATGTTCTTAAGGATTTCCCAACACCTCATGTCTGTGTTGTTCAAAAAGAATCCTGAGCCTACTGAATCGAGGTTACTTCTATCATGGTCGGAGAGAGCAAAATAGAAGATCTTGACCTGTGTCTCCTTATCAAGCCCGTGATGCGGGCACCGCCTAAGCATGATCTGAAACCTTTCCCAGGTCTCATAGTAGGTCTCTCCTACTTTCTGAGTGAAGTTGTGGATCTTCCTGATCATGTCATTGGTCTTCTCGGGCGGGAAGAACCTTTCAAAGAAAACCTCCACCATGTGGTTCCAGTATTCCACATATTCATCGTCCAGGTTGTGCAACCACTCTCATGCATTCCCTGCTAGAGAACTCGGGAACAGCTTCAAGTAAAGTGTCTCTTGTGGAAATCTGTCAATTTTTATCATGTCACAATTCTCCACAAATTGACTTATATGCGTGATTGGATCTTCATTCTTGAGCCCATGAGATGCACTTGACTTGACCAAATTAATTAATGCAGGATCAATCTTGTAAGTCAGAATGTTAATAGCCTGCTTCTTGATTGGCCCTTCGACGCAGATGAAGAAGAAGCCTTGATCTTCTCCCATATTGTTTGTGGCTCTGCCATCTCTTCTTGTTCGGATTCTAAGTTTATTTCTTCCAGATGGTCTTGATTGTAGTCCTCCTCGTCTTCCGGTCCCGGCAATGGAACCTCTGGTGCCCTTTGCGTGTAGTCTGTGCTACGCGTCTGCACCATGCACAGTACCTGCAAAGTGAAAAATTAAGTTCAGTACAGTGCTTGACAATTACAAAAATTTGAAAATAGACTATGAATTTTTAAAATGATTTCAAACTAATAAAAATAAAATAAAAAATTGGACTAGAGTGGCCACTTGCAGTACTCGTAGTGCCGACAATCGTCGTATCCCCGGAAACAACGCCAAAAACTTGACACGCTTTTTACGTGCATAGAAACGCAAGTGTACGCATCACTGTAATATAGGCCTATGTGAGGCCCGAGTCGAACTCAGGGACACATGAATTATTGGAGACTACTACTAACTACTCGCAATCAGCTAGACCGATTAAATAGTTGGAGGTTGTTGTAAAATTGAAAGAAAATAAAATAAAGCAAAATAAAGCAAAGTGATCGATTAAATGTTTAGTTTTATCAATTCAAGATGAGATCTTTAGGATTGTGGTTTCACCGCAGGTTTTCATTGTATTAAATTCTATGTAGTCATCCAAATTTATCTCTCTATCCGGGTAGTGGCCTGAAATCAGAATTGCCCACTTTCGTGGTACAATTCACTACCTATGTCTAGGTCAGTTCCACCGTCATAGTAACCTATACCCTAAACTAGGTGCATTAAAATCGATCTCTCGGTATCCACCATTAACCTTACACCACCTTATTCAAGGGATTTGTCAATTAATGTAAATTTCATCTCTTTTCAACCATTAATTCTTCTTTCAAAGTAATTAAGGGCATTAGATTATTATTATGGTGATCAAGCATAATAATACAATTGAGAAAATGAAGTTATACCACGGATTTAAGAGATAAAAGATGAATTACTATGATAAAATTTTCATACAATGAATTCTCGGGCTACTCCCAGTCTTAAAGACAAAGGGGATTAGCCCTGCATGTTCATCTCAAAGCAAAATGTGGTAGAGAAAAAGGGAAACATGAGAAAAATGTGATTGAGTGGTGAAACCCCTGAATGGAGAAGATCTAAGTGCTCCTTGGTGTAGAATATGCGTTCTCCCGCCTTTCGGTGGTGGAAATCGTCTTCTTCAGCATCCGGATCGGCTGGGGCGTGCTTCTCAGCTTCGTTCTTCTCTTCACACCTTCTCGGGATGTGTGCAGTGGATAATGACGTGATAGATTGCTCTTGGCCGCCGTCATTAGGTATAATCACTGAGTTAGGTTGCCAAATTACCACAACCGTCGGATTTAGATCAATCTGAAACAAACATGTATCTGACGGTGTCGATACCATCGACGCAAGTCGATGGTATCGACCCTGCGCGGTATCGGCTGGTCTTCTTTTCTTTTCTTTGTCGCGACTGATGCCACCTCGATACCATCGACACGGGTCGATGGTATCGACTTTCATAGGCGTCGGTTTTGTCCTTTTATGTCATTGTAGCTCCACTCGTCGATGGTATCGACTTTTGTGTCGATAGTATCGACTCTCTTTTCTGAAGCAACCTGATGGTATCTCGATACCATTGACACTTGCGTCGATAGTATCGAGATTTTGCTGCTCCTTGCGGCTGGCTGTCTGTGATTGTGTTGATGGTATCGACCACTGTCGATGGTATCGGCAGTAGCAGATACTTGTTTTTCCTGAAATTGCAACACAAGACCACATAAGCCGAAACAAAACATATTCTTGTAATAATTTATGCTCAAAATACTGAAATAAGGGAGATTTGACATAGAGAAGGATCATAGACCAAAGCAGATGAAATATGCAATATTAAGCACCAAAATGACTAATAAATGCATAAAACACGTATAAACAAGTTTATAAATGCGACTCAAAATCATCGCATCACTAACTATTCCACATATTGGTGTCTAATGTCTCTACTTGAGTGATTTCAGATTAGGTATAGACACACTCCAAATCCCCTAACTTGCGCATATCAAATTGGAGAAAAGACAAGTCAAAGTCAATACAAGTGCACATTTTTGTAATATGATGTAAATCCATTAGAATCATGTTGTAAATCACTTGTAATGATTGTATGACTTGTAATTAAGCTTAGAAAAATCAAGAGCACTTAGATCAAATATTTAAGCACTCAAAAGCCATTTTCCAAAATTCACATCAGGTTGTTCATTGGTCGAGTTGCAAACTCGACCGATCCTGATTGGATCTTGAAAATGACTTTTGATTGGTCGAGTTTACACTTCACAGAACTCAACCGACGGAGTACCTGACCAATTTGATTTTCATTGGTCGGTCGAATTTCCCTAGGACAAACTCGATCGATGGTATGAATATTGGCTTTGTCTTTTACTCTATCGGTCGAGTTATCTTTATAGAAACTCGACCGATTGCACTGTATGGAAAAGTGTAGAAAAGTGCTTCTAGACGTTGTGGAGTTGCAACAAGTGAAAATATATCTATTGCAAGCCACAAAATGACTAGTTTTCATTCTTAAGTGTTCCCAAAGGCTAAGAGGCATCCTCGGCTATAAATAGGACCCCTTGGGCTTCATTGCATGGTTAGTCAAGCACTATGAAGGTACCTATTCTATAGTTGAGTGATCCTACAACCTCCCCTCTCTCTAAGCTTGATCACTTTCTACATCCATTAGAGTGAGTAGGATATTTGTAAGAGAGCTAGTCCTACACGTATATCTTGTGAGGCTCTAACTTCTACCACCTCCCTATCTCTCATTTCAACCATGAAGATGAAGGTTCTCTCTATTGGCTAAGAGAGGTGAAGAAGAACAAGGGAAGGCATCCCTTGGTGAAGATCAAGGCTGAAGACTTGGAGCAAGAGTGGGTAAGCCCTTGGTGAAGGTAGAAGACTCCTTACTCAAGTGGGTAAGTCCTTAGTGGAAGCTTCTCCGAGTGAAGGTGAAGTCAAAGTCGGAAGATCCAAGAAGAGTGGGTAATTCCTTGAAGGCTGAAGACTTGTGTAAGATTAGGTAAGTCCTTGGAAGAAGGCGGAAGACTCCTTGCAAAGTGGGTAAGTCCTTGGTAAGGTTGAACACTCTTTGTATTGGATAGGTAAGTCTTTTTGTTGGTCATGTATTGTAAGTCTTATGAATGAATATAAGAGTACAATGCTTACGAAATCCTAGAGGTTGATTGTTACAACCCCACCTCCCGATAACCTCCAATTAAGGGAGACCAAGAGGTCAAAGCTGCACCCATAACTTCCAGATCAAAGGTTCAACACTTAACCAAGAATAATTATTAAATTTCAACAATATATACTAAAAGGCTGTAATAAAATTTTGCATACCTTTTGAAAATTTTGGATTTCTAAACTTCTATCCAAGTATGTATTCTACTCTAACTAATCATCCTTGCATTTTACTTAATGTATTTCGCAATATGACGGTTTAGTGTTTGTCCTTTTGGCTTGTACCTAAAATGCCGACAAACAAAATGTCGGTCAGCCGAAACTGGTATGTGGGGGAAACAATAAACATGCTACTATGATAACAACGTAATCATTCAATTAATCATTTAATAACCAAGATTACATTTTAAATATAACTCCGCGATCCATGAGTACCCCATACTCTGTGCTATCCCTGCAGTGGACCTGGATACTACCTTCCTTATGGTAGATCCCCATTAAACCCCTCATGGTCCCACCTATAGGTGAACCAGTTTCTAGGGTTGAGTCACATGGCACTACTCATAAGTAGCCCACTCCTTAACTCGTGGCATGCTAATGGGTCTCATGGAACTACACTTAGTATCCCAATTTCTAACCCACGATAACCTAGACCTTACTCTAGGTTACCCCTTTTTAGCCTTTACAAGCCATAGAGGTGGACCCAGATCTAGCCAGTTATACATGCATATTCATAGTGATAGTCATAGTCACTCTATAGTTGCATGAATAAAAGCATCCAACAGTTATTTCAAGCCATGAGGGAAACGTCGATAAAATCCTCAAAAAACTAGTCAGGATAATCATAAGCGTAACCACATACCTGACTTGATGATTTCATAAGCATTAAGCAATTCCAACCAAGAAAGAAATCCAAGCAAGCAATTCAACATACTTCCTGAAAAGAATATGTACTCTATTTATTACACACTCTATCAAGAATCTACTTTATTGACTTGGATTCACTTTCTAGGGTTTCTAATCCAAATTAAGGTTTCATTAATCTTCATTAGGGTTTCTTAGATCAATTTCTCAAACTTTATCCCTTTTAGGTCAACAAACCCTAAAATAATCTTTTCTACTCATATAAACCCTAATTGCTCAAATTATCCATTTGAATAGTCTTTTATACCCAAATTGACTTAGGATCATCATATCCCTATTTATTCATGGATTTGAACAATTAAAACAATTAAAAGACATATTCACCTAAATTAGTGTTTTCAAGCTCATTAATGCATATTCATGCACAAAACCCTAAATTATGCCAATTACATAGAAAGATCATCTTTTTAGATCCTATCTTCACTTTTATCAATAACAGGTTAATATTGGCTTGAATTATCCAATGAACAACATTAAATCCATCTATCATCAAATCTAAGGGTTTTTCATTAATTACATCCTTAAAGATGATAACTTTATGTACTTTTCAAATTTTAAGCATATTTATGCACATAATCTCTAAATTAAACTAATTACATGCCAAGATCATCCTTTTCGATCTTAAAGTACCTTTTTACAATTAACAGGTTATTATCAACTTTAATGATCCATTAAACCCTATTAAACACTTTATTCATTTCAAAATAGGGTTTCTTAATCTTTAATTCATTAAAGATGATAATTTACACTACTTTTCGAATAGAAAGATGAATTAGCTTCTAATAATATTTTTATTGGATTCCTCTCATTTTTCTGAGCAAAATACATATATTATTTGTTGTTATCGGAGTTATGAATAGCAAGATATTATTTTTGCATTAAATCACTTATTGGAGCCAATCAAATGTTGCCACGTCGCCTCCTTCCATGCAACTTATGCGCCCAAACTGGAAACATAACCAAATGACGCAAATGCCCTTCCTTGAGTGACCGACTCTTCAATGCTCAGAGGGGCATAACTGTCCAACCCGCCTTGGTCACCTTCAACCTCGTGAACCCTATTCTGCGGCCAACTATAGCAGCGCGAGAGGTTTCTTCCTCACCTCCCCCGCACCCCTAGAGTGCCAGCTTCGATCCCTTGGCCTCCGCCGCCCTCCGTCGCACCTGTGGAGGTCTGTAGCTATGACCGAGGTGGTCGGAATTGGGCCGACGGCTGCGCCCGCTGCGGCACAATCCTGCAGGTCCGCTGGGCGATATGAGCAGAGATGGAAGCAAGGTAAATGTGGCTGACCACCCCGGATCTTCATGGTTGCTCCGTGCTTCCACCAAGATCGTGCCACAGCCGCTAATGCCCCCGAAACCACCCTATTCTTTCTTGGTTAGGGTTAGCATGGAAAGAAGAAGGAGGAGGGGTTGTATTGTGTGGGATCTCTCTAGATCTCGACCAGGTCTTTACCCCTTTTTATAGGGTGAGTGCATCCACGCCCAGAGACGTTGATCCAAGAGAAACTGAGTTTTCTCTCATAAGGAATCATATTACTTCCATGAGAAGTAATCTTCTCTCTCCTACTTATTTCCTTGTTTATCCATATGCTTTGGTTATTAGGAAATTCGAGAATTATCTCTTTTAATAACCTTGCTCTTGGCTTTTAATTCATTGGCCACGAATTTCTACTTTCTTTTAATAGAAATCACTCCCTTTTTAGCAAAACCTCATAATCATTCATTATGCATCATATTATCTTCTTATTTGACTTTATTGGTATTTTCTCTTTCCTCTTTCTTCATTGGGACTCCTTGGATATCTGCAGAAGGAGTCAAAGTAGATCCGAAGAAGGTGGAATCCGTTGCAGAATGGGAGTAGCCGAAGATGCCGACAGAAGTTCGCAGTTTTCTGGGTTGAGCAGGATACTATCGGAGGTTTATCAAGGACTTCAGTGCGATTGCTTTTCCGATGACAAAGTTGATGAGAAAGGATGTGCCTTTTTTCAGGTACGATCGATGCCAGCAAGCTTTCCAGAGTTTGAAGGAGAAGTTGATTAGTGCTCCAGTGTTAATCTTGCCAGATCCTGGGAAGGGTTATGTGGTTTTCTGTGATGCTTCCAAGAAAGGCTTAGGTTGTGTTCTGATGCAAGAGGATCATGTGGTTTCTTTTGCTTTGCGACAGCTTAAGAAACACGAGGAGAACTATCTGACTCATGACTTGGAGTTGGCGGTAGTGGTTCGTGCATTAAAGATTTGGAGACACTATCTTTATGGGGAAGTGTGTCAGATCTTTACGGACCATAAGAACCTGAAGTACATCTTTATGCAGCAAGAGTTGAACATGCGACAGTGGCGATGGATGGAGTTGATCAATGACTATGACTACACTATCGAGTATCATCCTGGTAAGGCGAATGTGGTATCTGATGCGCTTAGCAGAAAGTCTTCTTCTTTTTCTTCCAAGAAGGCACAGTTGAGTTCCCTGGTATGCCATAGGTGGGATATGTTTGTCTCTTTGCGGCAGATAAATGTGCAGATGGAAGTTTCCTCATTAGTTGGACTCTTAGTGCAAATGTAAGTCAAACCTACATTGAGACAACAGATCAAAGATGCACAGTAGACAGATGATGTGGTACAATTGATCATATCAGAGTTCGGCAGTGAAAAGTGTGATGGTTTCATGAGTCCGAGGATGGGCTAGTCTGCTATCATAATAGGATGGTGGTTCCTGATGTTGATGGGTTGAGGAAGTTAGTTCTCGAAGAAGGACACACATCGATGTATGTTATGCATCCAGGTGTCACCAAGATGTATCATAGTCTGAAGGACTTGTATTGGTGGCCCGGTTTGAAGAAAGATGTAGCTGAGTTCATGGCTAGATGTGCGGTTTGTCAGCAAGTGAAGGCTGAGCATCAGAAGCCGGCAGGTACGTTGCAACCCTTGCCAATACCGCGGTGGAAATGGGATCATATAACCATGGATTTCGTAGTTGGTCTACCCAGGACAACTAGAAATCATGATTCTATTTGGGTGATAGTGGACAGATTGACAAAGTCTACCCATTTCCTACCTGTCAAGACAACGTATATATAAGAAAAGCTCGCTCGAGTATATGTGGATGAGATAGTACGTTTACATGGTGTGCCAGCAACGATAGTCTCTGATAGAGGTCTTCAGTTCACGAGTCATTTTTTGGAACAGTTGCACAGAGCGTTGGGAACGCAGTTGAGGTTCAGTACCGCTTTCCACCCGCAGACAGATGGACAGTCTGAGAGGACTATTCAGATTTTGGAGGATCTCCTTCGAGCTTGTGTTTTGTAGTTCCTAGGCAGTTGGGATATGCATCTTTGTTTGATAGAGTTTTCCTACAACAACAGTTATCAACAGAGAATTGATATGGCTCCTTATGAGGCTTTGTATGGGAGGAAGTGCAGATCTCCTTTGTGTTGGTATGAGTCTGGTGAGTATCACCTTTTGGGTCCTGAGTTAGTACAGCAGACAATAGAAAAGATCCAAGTGATACAACAATAGTTGAAAGTGGCCCAGGACAGGCAGAAGTCTTATGCAGACAATCGTCGACGACCCTTGGAGTTCCAAGTAGGAGACAAAGTATATCTTAAAGTCTCGCCATGGAAAGGTGTGATAAGGTTTGGATGGAAGGGTAAGTTGGAACCCAGGTATATGGGGCCTTATCCAGTCACAGCACGAGTTGGAAAGGTAGCTTATGAGATAGAGTTACCTCCAGAGTTGCACAGGTTACATCCAGTGTTCCATGTCAGTATGCTGAAGAAAAGCCATCCAGATTCAGGAACAGTGATACAGCCAGTTGAAGTTGAGCTTGATGAAGATGTGACCTATGAGGAAGGTCATGTGGCGATCCTTGACAGAAGGGTTAAGAAGCTGAAGAGGAAGGACCTGGTTCTTGTGAAGGTTCTTTGGCATCATCGTGGTGTTGAGGAAGCCACGTGGGAGCTTGAGGAAGAGATGAGGAGGAAGTATCCCTCGCTTTTCTCTTTAGATTTCGGGGACGAAATCCCTTAAAGGGGGTTAGCTTGTAAGGACCCTGACCTTCGTTTAGGGTTTACCCTGTTTGCTTTGCTTAACCCTGGTGCTTTGGTGCTTGCTAATCACCTTTAGTGGTGATTAGGGTTTGGTTGTGCTTTGTTGAGAGTTGGAGGTGCTACTTGCAAATAACCCAAGTCTAGGGTTTGTGGGCAAGTTTGCCACCTTGTGAAGTGTTCCTCTCTCTCTTTTCTTCCTCTAATGTTGAGAGGAAGGCTTGGGCTTGTTGCTTGAGTTCTTTTGGGCCTGGTTGAGCTTGTTTGGGCCTTGAGGTGCCTTGTTTTGGCTTGGTTGAGTTGTTGCCCAAGAGATGGTTGTGTCGCCTAAGATGGAGAGTGTATCGGCCTAGGAGTGTTTGTGTCGGCCAACATGGATGTGTGTCGCCCATGGTGCCCTGTTGTGTCGCCCATGGTACAAGTGGTTGTGTCGTCCATGATGCTTGACCTAGCCTTGACCTTGTTTAGTGCACACTTGGAACATATCTTGGACATGTGTATGGAGCTTGCTAGAGTGGTAGCTTGTGCACTAGGACAAGTGTCCCTAGGCAAGTGACACCTTGCTTGGACCAACCTTGTTTTCTCCTCCCTTTCCTTCTATATAGGTGGTTCATTTCCTTTGCTAGGAGTTCCTTTGATCCTTTGGTTCCTCTCCACCTTGTGCACGACACTCCCTTCTTCCTTTCTTGTGTCGGCCGATACACCCCCCTTGAAGGAGCAAGTGGTGGTCGACATCCCTTGTAGTTCTTCTTCTTTGGAGCTTGGAGCTTAAGGCGGGTTGCATAACTTCTAACCCTAGCTACATTATCCCCTTTCTTGCTTATATGTTGTTGTTAGTTTTTACATCTTGCTTTAGTATCCTTGTTGGTCGATCACCTATGTGGTTTAGTGTTTCTTGGTGAGCAATACTCCTTTCTCTCTTTGGTCTAGAGGAGTGAGTTTAAGCTTCTAATATCATGAGCAACACCCCTCTTTCTTAGTCGATTGAGCTGAGCTTGTGTTCTAGTTGCTTGAGCAATACTCTCCTCTCACCATGGACTAGAAGGGTGAGATCGGTTGTAGTGGACCTTGTTTAGGGTTGGTGTTGTGTTTCCCGATGGGTGATAGGTGGTGTACAAGACCCCTCTTTCTTAGTTGATCGATGTGAGCCATCTCCTTGATCCTCTAGGGTTTTGAGTACCTTGTGCTTGAGGAAGAAGATGACCTTGTTGGAAGATATCTCTTGACTTAGTGTGTTGGGAGATAGGCCAAGTGAGGTGTGTGTTGGCCGACATGCATGTGTTGGGCGATAGGTTGTGGTGTCGGGCGACACCCCTTTGTTCTTGTGACAGGCGTCACAACTCATTTCCTTATTTTGCGTCGGCCGTTAGGCCTGGATCAGTGGATGAACGACATGTGGGTTGAATTATCTCTCTTTCTCTCTCTTGGATGTTATGTTTGGTGTTTGACCTGGTCGCTAGCCCCTGTGGCGGGCGTTGCCTAATATGTGAGGCGTGCCCGACACCCTACCCCTGTCATGCGACACTCCCCCTTGTAACGTTGCGTCGCGCGCTGGTTGCCTTGGTGGCAACGCAACGTTGCTGCTTGCTCACTTATCGGCCGTTATGTGTTGATCCTTGGGTGAGGGCAGGTTTCCCGATACACCTCTTATTAGTGAGGGTTTTGGTATCTTTTGTGAGGGATTCTTGTATCATGAAAACAACCTAGTGGTATATGTCTTTGCTTAACGATGGTGACTCCTTATATAGATGATGATGCACGTTATCATAAGCTTGATCATTTATCTTAGTCTGGTGATTATTTGTTAATGCTAAGAGTGGTAATGGTAGTGGTAATGATAACGCTTGTTCTGTATATCTAGCATGACTACATGCATGAAGTTAACACCTTGATTAATTGAATAATACTGAGATGAGGATAAGTCTAGATATAGTTGCTTAATGATGTATCTTATGCATATGGTCATCAGTTGAGGTATGATTGACAAGTATAGAACATTTAATGTCACCTATGTTGATAACATAGTCCTTATGTTAAAACTATGATTATTGTGTACACTGACCATGCAGGTGATGACTAGCCATGAAAAGACTATGGGAAATATGTGATGAGTAACATCACTTTGATAATTACTCTTGCTGAAGAAATTGCATATGTAATGTGTTTGTCCCATGATGATGATGTAAGCCTTGAGAGGCAGTGGCAATACATAATGAGGAATTGAGATCCCATGGTATGTGATGATCCTTGAGATGGATTCTGATGATTGGCAGATGTGGGATCCTTGTGATGGATCAGTATGATGTGAATTGTAGCAAAAGCATAATGTTGAATTTGTGTTGTTTATTTCCTATTATAGCTTGCATGTTATACAACTTGGTTGAATCTTGCAATCCGTATAAAAGATACTAATTAATCACAGTGAAACCTATCATGTAGTTGCCCTGGCCATAGATCCATCATCGTCAGGAATTGGTGATGGTGAAACGGGTTCTCCTGCGGGTTAACCCGGAGTGCATATTTTTTAATATGTGAGGTTTCTCCTAGCCTAAAGTGAGGAGGTAAGAGTGCAACTTCGATTGTAGACTCTAGGGTGCGGATTCAGGCCCGTAGCCCAATTGTTATAAAGAGCATGGTGAACAGGCCCATGGCTCAGGATATGTGATATGAGGAGCATGAATGCGTTCATGGCTCAGAGCACGGTGAACAAGCCCGTGGCTCATATTCACTAGCACCGAGACCTGTACTGAGGCGGTCTAGGAAGAGGGTAGCCTGACCCTGTGGCTAAGACCACTTTAGCATGAGACTGCGGTCCTGCTTGTGTTGTACTCGTGCACTAACCACAAGGGGCGAGGTCGTGGAGTTCGGCTCTTCCATTGACCTTGTATGGCACCGGCTTGGGTTTCGCAACTGAAGGTTGGATTTGAGCGGTACGGCTCACTTCCTCAGGGCATAATAATATGTAATTCAGCCGAATAGTATTACTTCTTAAGACAAACACGAAACATTGGTTGAGGCCTTGTTTGTGTAGTTAACTTTGTTATATCTTGCAGTTGTTTTTATGCTCCTCATATGTAGTAGAGCTTATATATATCTTATCTTGTTAATCATGTTTCAAAAGTGATATTTGATTACATCTGATAAGTTGCTAGGCATAGACAACTTTATTTCAAAACTGCTCTTTTATACCTTTTAACAGTTAGCTGCTTTATACATATCTGAGGTTTTGTAGTTTCGGTGGGGAGTTATGTTTCTCGCTGGGACAATGTTCGATTGTCTCACTCCGCTGGTTTACACCCCTTTTTAGGTGGTCGAGCTAGACGTGGTGGTGGTCATGGAGTTGCAGTCGAGCATCTAGACGAGCAGTAGAAGGCAAGTGATGGATATGTTGCTATTTTGGATGTTTGTAGTAGAATCTAGAGTCATCCCTGTACTCTCAGGTCCTTGGCAGTGCTTTGACGTTGTTTCACGATGTACGATCGTTGATGTTTTGTATATCCTGTGGTTGGCCGGATGTGGGCCTTTATGTATATGATTAGGTGGTGAACTCATGTGATGGATAGACAGTTGTTCCTGTAAGCTGTGGACACGTATAAGATCTCGTGTATGTATATATATGACATGTTTCCTTGTAGGATGAGGACTGGAATGTAATAGTTTCCCAGTTTATCAGCTTTCCGCAATCGGTTTTAATTATCCCGTGTTCTTGATAATCTGTGGTTATGGTGATTTTCGCACATTTTCGCGTAGCACCTCGCTGTCTATGTGATAGTGGGATGTGTTGCCACACTTTGGTTATTAGGAAATTTGAGAATTATCTCTTTTAATATCCTTGCTCTTAACTTTTAATTCATTGGCCATGGATTTCTATTTTCTTTTAATAAAAATCACTTCCTTTTTAACAAAACCTCATAATAATTCATTATGCATCATATTATCTTCTTATTTGACTTTATTGGTATTTTGTCTTTCCTCTTTTTTCATTGGGACTCCTTGGATCCCAAGAAACTCTTATTATTTCGAAATCCTTTTTGTTAGATGCTTATTATCCTTCTAGATGCATCTATATGCATTATTTCTCATTATCATGTTTATTTCTTATTAAAATATTTCCTTTTGAGGATTTCTCTTTATTTCTCTTTTATTTTCCTCATTGGTATTCCTTTTATCATTAGGAATCCTTTGGATACGAAAATCCACCAAGAATAACTTAATTATACCTCTTTTCACTTGTTTTCCACATTTTACCATTGTTTTCAATTTCTTTCTTAATAAAATAATACTCAATTAATCTTTTCTTTTCTTATATCCTTTTCTTTGCAACTTTGGACTCCTTGGAGCCCAAGGAACCCAACAGGTACGAAATCCCTCTTTGGATTTTCCTTCTAGAGGTTTCCATCTCATTCTTTTCTCATAAACTCAATTATTCATTTACTATTTTAATAATTGAATTTCCTTTCTTCATTTCCTTGTTATTGGGCCCAATAGCTAATAAAGCCCACAACACAATCATCAAGGCTATTGTAAACGAAATCCATTTATTCAAAACAAATCATATCTTTATTTATTCAATTATCTTTAATATGAGAAATTACATTTCTCACCAATTGAACCCAAAAATTGGAGTTGTAACATCCTTCCCCTCTTATAGGAATTTTGTCCTCAAAATTCTATCAAGCAAATAAACAATTCAGGATATGACTTTTCCAGGTCCATCCTTGTCCCCTATGTGGCTTCACCTTACTCATAGTTCTTTCAAAGAACCTTTATCATCACATATTCTTTTCTCTGTGTTCTTTCATCCTGGCATCTATAAACTGCACAGGTGACTCAGGCCATTTCAGCCTCCCTTGGGGCTCACTAGGTTCATTGCTCAGCACATGGTCGGGGTACCTCACATAGTGCTCTAAATTGGACACCTGGAACTCATCACACATTTCTTTATCCTGAGGGGTAAGGTTAACCTTCTCCACCAATCTATCTCAATGGACCCATGTATCGAGGACTCAGCTTTTTTATCTATAGCTTAGAGGGGTTGGATTTTCATGTCACATATTCTCCCATAGTGAACTGCATGTCAGTCTACTTTACATCTGCTCATGAGTCCTATCGTCTCTAGGCTCCTTTCAGCCTTTGCACGATCAAAGAGACTTCATCTACACGCACTGTGGTCCTTTTCTAACCATCACGTGGTCCTTTCACCAACATCACCTTACTGAAGTGGTGACCGACACAACCTCCCTTACAGAGCTTCTTTAATTCCTGATACTAGCTGTGGTGGTCATCATCACATCTTTCATAGGACAAGACTCGTCACTAGATATCACCCTGAACGAGCACACATGCTCTCATCATACCCCTTTATTCTAGATTATACTAATCATTAGTTAGGGGTGATGAACTATACTAACATCGAGTCCTCCATGTTCCTATTTCCACCTTTTGGAAGGGAACCTTTAGGTCAAACTCAAGAACTTTTAAACTCACATCGCAGTGTAGTTGAACCATCTCTCTCACATATAGTTCAACCGGATTTGTCCCTTGACAGAACTCTTTCTTTCTCATGTCATTTGGGTAAGGCGATCTACCATAACCCATATTGCATCTCGACCTTCCCTAGTCCAGGGGAGACTTACAATATCCATAGTGATGAACTCCCTTTCTCCTTTGGTAACTCTTTATCCTTTATATCAATGCACTGGGTTACTGGTGTTCGTCCTTCTCCCTCAGCTTGCATGGCCATATACCACATGCAACTTTATCTTAGGCATCTAAAGTACCACTGTCACTTATTATCTTCTTAGTACGGTGTATGGTGATCTTAAAATCATGATCTCATGCATGTCATGATTCCTCAAGATCGATACCTTAGAAACCCTAAACCACTCTCATCAGGGTTTTATTACTTTCCTATCCAAAGAAGTGTATCTGAGGTTCTTTCACTATATCAAGGACTAGACTGGCTCACCAAACAACCATTAACTGATCCCATTACATTGGTGTTAGCCAAACATATCTTCCTTTCCAAACTTAGAGTTAGCCAAACAACCTCTTCTAGCCAAACTAGGCAGCTATAACTCAACCAGAGCATCCATTACTACTTCACATCCTTAGGTATTAGGTAACATTGAAGACATACACTTCCTTGTATTTCACTTATCAGCTCAAGCTCGAACTCTAAGTCTATCTCCATTAATAACACTTTGAGCTCATTTTCTGGGTGATCAACCTCAACCTTGTATGACTCATATCTCATGATACAAACATCCTCATAAGGTGACTACCTCATTCCTCTTAGTGTTTGTAAACCATCCATGTATCATTCACTTTACCAGGGTATGTTATCTTCTCTGTCCTCATACCTCATAGCAACGTTCCAACTCACATCATCTCTTATCCTTAGTGTATGGCATGCGTATTGTCCTATCTCTCACTCCCATAACAAGAGGAAATAAGCATTTGGTGGCCGTCCAAATACAAAGTTCTTCCTGTTCTACGAGTAGAAATAATACATCTCACCTTGCCAGTACACCTTCAAACCTAAGTTGAAACATGCAACTTATGTCTCTACATCACAATCATTTTGATATCAAAGTTACTCCCATGGAGTTGACCTCGAACCTACTTGATCCAAACACAATCCTTGGTCATCTCCTCTAGGTCTATAGGGTGCCAACACTTTTGGGGTCACCCCTCTTCCCTCATGCATCCAGAGAGTGCCCTACTCATCTGCCCTTTGGGTCCCATGAGTTCGTGAAGGTGATCAATCTCCTAACCCATGGCCCTCAGACAATGATAGCTGTTACCTCCCGACCCTATGGTCATATGCAACCAGGGAATTAGGCAACTCCTACTTCCATCGGTCTTATCCCTACCTGACCCTAGGATAGACTTAGGATTCTCTTATAGTACATGTTCAACTTGGAACATTTCCCTCATCATCTCTCTTTCTATATTCAAGGGCTGACTTTCATCCTTTCATAGGGGTCATGGTGACCTGCCTACTTTGCTCAGGCCCCATACCAGTTACCTCCATGGTAACACATCCTCATGTACTTAGAGATGGATATCTATGGGTCTACAGGTTCATTCTCATACCATGTACTTCTTCTCAAGATCCTATGAGACCCCTTTAGGTTTTCTCAAAACCCACAAAACTGGGATACACCCTACCAAAGGGTCCCTCTCCCAGGATGGGAGGAAACTGTGACTCTTGACAACAAGATCACAAGCATATTTAGGGTTTACATCCATATGAGCATGCTTAACCCAACAGCTACTAAGGCACAAGAAGACCACCTACTAGACCATGCTAGATCATAATTGTTCTCTTTCCTCAATAGTGGATCAAGATCTTACCTTCCCATGTCATCAACTTTATCTGTGAGGGGTTCATCAAACACACCTTAACTTAAGGGGTTTCCCTTTCCTCTCAACATAAGAAGTACTATGCTCACATCTATAGAAACTCAACTCTCATCCTGAGCATTAGGTACACCACTTCCCCTCTTAGGCCTAGGAATCCTAGGTTTACTTTTTTATGACCAACTGCATGCTCAATCTCTTAACCACGAATCAGGCATGTATAAGGTATGACATGCACTTCCTATCATCCTTCTACTCGAGCAAAACTTTAGAGTTGAGTCCTCCTTAAGGACAACCAACAAGGTACAAGGCCTCACAACATGTCACTAAACCTCTCTAGGGTATACATAACTTCTTCTTCCTTTCTCAGAAGGTAAAATCTTATACCATAGGCACATAAGTGCTAGAAGCCTCATCCTCTCTCTAGGGTTTGGTTCCTCCCATGGCAACCAAGACATCAACCTCTAGGGATCAAGCATGTGGTGACCACTATCATCCACTTAGGTCGCATCATCCTCAACTTCCCATTGTTCCTCATATCTCGGAGTCTAGGCTTCCAACCTTCTTGTATGAGTCATGCTTTCTCTCTCTAGAGCTATCACTCCAACCAACCTCACCATTAGAGGTCCTCTCTTTATGAAGGATCAACCTCAAAAGCATCCTCTTCATGGGTGAAGCCTAGGCTTGAACTTATGTTTTCTCAAGATCATCCATAGCCCTTTATGCTTATTTCCTAAGCTAACCATCATACTCTTCCGACCAGGGTTTCAACCTACTGCTCACACCAATGATGCCTACTGGGTGCCTATTATGCCATTCTCATATAAGCTCATGGGGTTTCCATGGGTTCTTCTCTATCCTTGTCAAGGAAGGAGCTATCCTTCATCCTAACCTACACGACTCCTTTCCAAGGTTGGGTCGCCAAAGGTACTCGATCATCCAAACCCTCATGGTTCATATGGCATCCCAGGCATGTCCATCCAAACACCTGGTCTACCAAGACATCTAGCTCTTCGTGTCATCTCTCTCTAACCTTCACTTAGGGTTAGGGCTAACATAATCCTCAGAGGATGTGCCAGGTCTCTACTTTTAATGGAGATCTCTATCTCCAAGACTACCTCTCTTTACTTATCCTCCTGACAAGGAGGTCTATTCTCAGGTCTCTCCTAAGGGTATGACAACTTATGTCATACGACCTAAGCATGTATCTATTCTTTAGTTTGTGCTTAATCTATTAAGCTTATGTCCATGACATCTTATTTACATGCTTTTCATTAATTTGATGGAGGATTCCTTAGACCTTATCAACCTTACCCATACCTCAAGAGGGTGAGGAGAAGAGAGAAAACCCTAATCCTTAAGGTCCTTAATAGAATTTGAGTTGAGAAGCGATGAATAAGATGAGAGAGTCCTAAAGGTATCTTATTTCAAATCATACCCTAAAACTTTAGCCAGGCAGTCACACGGATCCGGGAGTCCTCGTATTCCGACTAGCGGTGCGGAGGAAAATATTGCCAGCCCCCAGGCGTGATCCTTTTCTAGACACCTCTGTATTTCGTATAATCCTCTAATAACTCCCTTGGGTTCTATAGAGTTTGTAAAATTTAATAATTATTAGTGGTTAACTGAGGAACCTACGCTCTGATACCAAATGTTACAACCCCACCTCCCGATAACCCCCAATTAAGGGAGACCGAGAGGTCAAAGCCACACCCATAACTTCCGAATCAAAGGTTTGATACTTAACCAAGAACAATTATTAAATTTCAACAATCTATACTAAAAAGCTGTAATAAAATTTTGCATACCTTTTGAAAATTTTGGATTTCTAAACTTCTATCCAAGTATGTATTCTACTCTAACTAATCCTCCTTGCATTTTACTTCATGTATTTCACAATATGACAGTTTACTGTTTGTCCTTTTGGCTTGTACCTAAAACGCCGACAAACAAAACGTCGGTAAGCCGAAACTGGTATGTGGGGGAAACAATAAACGTGCAACTATGATAACAACGTAATCATTCAATTAATCATTTAACAACCAAGATTACGTTTTAAATATAACTCTATGATCCATGAGTACCCCATCCTCTGTGTTATCCCTGCAGTAGACCTGGATATTACCTTCCTTATGGTAGATCCCCATTAAACCCCTCATGGTCCCACCTATAGGTGAACCACTTTCTAGGGTTGAGTCACATAGTACTACTTGTAAGTAGCCCACTCCTTAACTCATGGCATGCTAATGGGTCTCATGGCACTACACTTGGTAGCCCAATTTCTAACCCACAATAACCTAGACCTTACTCTAGGTTACCCCTTTTTAGCCTTTACAAGCCACAGAGGTGGACCCGGATCTAGCCAGTTATACATGCATATTCATAGTGATAGGCATAGTCACTCTATAGTTGCATGATAAAAAGCATCCAGCAGTTATTTCAAGCCATGAGGGAAACGTCAATAAAATCCTCAGAAAACTAGTCGGGATAATCATAAGCGTAACCACATACCTGACTTGATGATTTAACAAGCATTAAGCAATTCTAACCAAGAAAGAAATCCAAGCAAGAAATTCAACATACTTCCTGAAAAGAATATGTACTCTATTTATTACACACTCTATCAAGAATCTACTTTATTGCCTTGGATTCACTTTCTTGGGTTTCTAATCTGAATTAAGGTTTCATTAATCTTCATTAGGGTTTCTTAGATCAATTTCTCAAACTGTATCCCTTTTAGGTCAACAAACCCTAAAATACTCTTGTCTACTCATATAAACCCTAATTGCTCAAATTATCCATTTTAATAGTCTTTTATACCCAAATTGACTTAGGATCATCATATCCCTATTTATTCATGGATTTGAACAATTAAGAAAATTAAAAGACATATTCACCTAAATTAGTGTTTTCAAGCTCATTAATGCATATTCATACACAAAACCCTAAATTATGCCAATTACATAGAAAGATCATCTTTTTAGATCCTATCTTCACTTTTATCAATAACATGTTAATATTGGCTTGAATTATCCAATGAACAACATTAAATCCATCTATCATCAAATCTAAGGGTTTTTCATTAATTACATCCTTAAAGATGATAACTTTATGCACTTTTCTAATTTCAAGCATATTTATGCACATAATCTCTAAATTAAACTAATTATGTGCCAAGATCATCCTTTTCTATCTTAAAGTACCTTTTTACAATTAACAGGTTATTATCAACTTTAATGATCCATTAAACCCTATTAAACACTTTATTCATTTCAAAATAGGGTTTCTTAATCTTTAATTCATTAAAGATGATAATTTACACTACTTTTAGAATAGCAAGAGGAATTATCTTCTAACTATATTTTTATTGGATTCCTCTCATTTTTCTAAGCAAAATACATATATTATTTGCTTTTATCGGAGTTACGAATAGCAAGATATTATTTTTGCATTAAATCACTTACTGGAGCCAATCAAACGCTGCCACGTCGCCTCCTTCCTTGCAACTTATCCGCCCAAACTGGAAACATAACCAAATGACACAAACGCCCCTCCTTGAGTGGCCGACTCTTCAATGCCCGGAGGGGCATAACTGTCCAACCCGCCTTGGTCACCCTCAACCTCGTGAACCCTATTCTGCGGCTGACTGTAGCAACGCGAGAGGTTTCTTCCTCACCTCCCCCGTACCCCTAGAGCGCTGACTTCGATCCCTTGGCCTCTGTCACCCTCCACCACACCCTACGAAGGTCCATAGTTGCGGCCGAGGTGGTCAGAATTGGGTTGACGGCTGCGCCCACCGCGGCACAAGCCTGCAGGTCCGCTGGGCGATATGAGTAGAGATAGAAGCAAGGTAAAGGTGGTTGACCACCCCGGATCTTCATGGTTGCTCTGTGCTTCCACCAAGATCGTGCCACAGCCGCTAATGCCCCCGAAACCACCCTATTCTTTCTTGGTTAGGGTTAGCACGGAAAGAAGAAGGAGGAGGGGTTGTATTGTGTGGGATCTCTCTGGATCTCGACCAGGGCTTTACCCCTTTTATAGGGTGAGTGTATCCATGCCCAGAGATGTTGATCCAAGAGAAACTGAGTTTTCTCTCATAAGGAATCCTATTACTGCCATGAGAAGTAATCTTCTCACTCCTGCTTATTTCCTTGTTTATCCATATGCTTTGGTTATTAGGAAATTCGAGAATTATCTCTTTTAATATCCTTGATCTTGGCTTTTAATTCATTGGCCACGAATTTCTATTTTCTTTTAATAGAAATCACTCCCTTTTTAGAAAAACCTCATAATCATTCATTATGCATCATATTATCTTCTTATTTGACTTTATTGGTATTTTCTCTTTCCTCTTTCTTCATTGGGACTCCTTGGATCCCAAGAAACTCTTATTATTTCGAAATCCTTTTTATTAGATACTTATTGTCCTTCTAGATGCATCTATATGCATTATTTATCATTATCATGTTTATTTCTTATTAAAATATTTCCTTTTGAGTATTTATCTTTATTTCTCTTTTATTTTCCTCATTGGTATTCCTTTTATCATTAGGAATCCTTTGGATACGAAAATCCACCAAGAATAACTTAATTATACCTCTTTTCACTTGTTTTCCACATTTTACCCTTGTTTTCAATTTCTTTCTTAATAAAGAAATACTCAATTAATCTTTTCTTTTCTTATATCCTTTTCTTTGAAACTTTGGACTCCTTGGAGCCCAAGGAACCCAATAGGTATGAAATCCCTCTTTGGATTTGCCTTCTAGAGGTTTCCATCTCATTATTTTCTCAAAAACTCAATTATTCATTTACTATTTTAATAATTGAATTTTCTTTCTTCATTTCCTTGTTATTGGGCCCAATAGCCAATAAATCCCACAACACAATCATCAAGTCTATTGTAAACAAAATCCATTTATTCAAAACAAATCATATCTTTATTTGTTCAATTATCTTTAATATGAGAAATTACATTTCTCACCAATTGAACCCAAATATTGGGGTTGTAACATTGACCTCTCTAGGTAAGTGGACTGACTCACTTCTAATTTAAAGTGTGGAACCACTCTAAATAGCTTGTCTACTTGTGTATGTTCAATCTCTCTCTCCTTTTCTATGCATGTTTTAGTTGCACTCAAATTTCCTATTTAACAACCTTATCTTGTAATATATCTTGAAGGTCTAATGAATTTTGTTTAAGTGCATTCAGCTCTATTCACTCCCCTCTAGAACATCTAATCACCCATCTAGGATCCAACAATTGGTATCAGAGCGGGCTTCTTCAAGCATACTTCAATAAGTAGGAGAAGTGACTACCAAGGAGGGAGATACTTTATCAGCCTTCCAATTTTTGATGGGAGTAATTTCCTCTATTGGAGAAAAAGGCTTCAATTCTACATCCAAGGATCAAGTCTTGAGATGTCGAAAATGGTGAACAGCCCATACAAACTACCAAAGACAAAGATTGAAGAATGGGATGATGCTACCTTGAATAAATTGACCTTGAATGCTAGAGTCATTCACATCCTCTATGCCTCCATGACCTCCACCGAGTTCAACTAGATTTCTTCTTGTGAGACGGCCAATGAGGTATGGAGGAAGCTATGAATCACCTATGAGGGGACAAATCAAGTGAAGGAAAGCAAAGTCTACATGGTCAAAGGGCTACTTGAGAACTTCAAGATAGGAAAGGAGGAGAAGATATTCAACATGTACTCAAGGCTCAACACCATTGTGAATGGTTTTGTTGTTCTAGGTCATCCTATGTCTAGAGGAGAGATCAACTCAAAGATCCCTAGAAATCTCCCTAAGAGGTGGGAACCCAATGTGACTTACATTGAAGAAGCATGGTCTCTTAAGGATATTTGTATTGAAGAGCTCATTGGAAATCTATAAGCACATGAAGCCACACTTGACAAGAGGGGGGAAGTAGAAAGACAAGAAGAGAAAGAACTTAAGAGAATGAAGAAGGCTGTAATCAAATCTCAAATCAAGGCTATTGTTGATCAAGCTTCTCCATCATCTCAAGTTGAAGAAAATGCCATGTACTCCAAGGGTAAATTCTACAAATGCGAGAATTCCTCTTCCATTCGGTGCCTAAAATGTGGAAAGAATGATCACTACAAGATAGATTGCCCACAAGTTATAAAGATCCATCATCACAAGAAAAGAGAAGATAAGTGGCACTCAAACTCAAGCTCTAGTGATGAAGGAGAATGCCATTTTACTCTCATGGAATCTACAAGTAAAGACTCAAGTGAGGTAAATCTAAACTCTTTAGATATAGAATCTTTGATTGCTATTATTCATGATACTTGTTGATGCGATGATTTTGAGTCGCATTTATAGACCTTTTTCATATGTGTTTTGTGCCTTAATTACTCATTTTCATGGATATTATTGCATAATTCACTTTATTTGGTCTTTGCCATCATTTTATATCAAATCCCCTTTATTTCATTATTTTAAGCATTATTGATCATCTTATCATAAATTGTGTGGATTTATTTGGTCTTGTTGTACAATTTCAGGAAAAACAAGTATCTACATCCGTCGATACCATCGACGGATGTCGATACCATCGACCAAACCACAGGTTGTCAGCCGAGAAGAGCAATACAGAGTCGATACCATCGACACCCAAGTCGATGGCATCGAGATGTCTCCAGGCTGCTGGCAAGGATGAAGTCGATACCATCGACGCAAGTCGATGCCATCGACACAAGGAGAGCTACAGCGTCGCTAAACGACAACAACCGACGCTAAAGGAGTCGATACCATCGACACCCAAGTCGATGGTATCGAGATCACCACAGGCGCTCAGAATAAAAGAAAGGAAAGCTGCCGCTAATCTGCCGAGTCGATACCATCGACCCGCGTCGATGGTATCGACGCCGGCAGATATGCGTTGGATGTGTTTTGATTCCGATCGGACGGCTGTTGTTATTTGACGACCTAATTAGGGACTTATACCTAATGACGGCCGCCCAGACCGAGGGGGATCTGATATTTTTTTGATTGCACGAGTGCCGAGGAGGAGAGAAAGGAGAACGGAGGCCGAGAAGCTCATCCCGGGTGATTCGGACGCTGCCGAAGACAATTTCCACCACCGATAGGTGGGGAAAGCTTGTGTTCTACGCCAAGGATCCACCGGTTCTTCTCCGTTCAGGGGTTTTCCCATCTATTTCATGTTTTTCTTATGAATTCCCCAATTTCTACCATGCATTTGTGTAAGATGAACATGAGAGGCTAAAACCCTCAATCTTTAGGACCGGGAGTAGCCCGGGGATACATTGTATGATGATTTTATATTGATAATTCATAATTTTCTCTCATATCCGTGGTATAAATTCGTTTTCTCTATTGCTATTGTTATGCTTGATCACCATAATAATAAATTAATGCCCTTAATCACTTCGACAGAAGGATTAACGGTTGAAAAGAAACGAATTCTACATTAATTAATAAAACCCTTGACAAAGGAGTTGTAAAATTAATGGTGGGAACTGAGGGACCGATCTTAATGCGCTTAGTTTAGGGGAATGATTACTATGACGATGGAATCAACCTAAATTTAAGTAGTGGATTACACCACGACAGTGGGTAATTCTCAATTCAGGCCACTACCCGGATAGAGAGAGAAGTGTGAGGAATTATATGAAATCTAATACAATGTTGACTTGCGGTGAAACCGCCATCCTAAAGATATCCCTTTTTATTGATTAAATTAACCTTTAATCGATTGTTTTCTTTGTTTGATTTTTATTTTCTTTTGATTTGAACAACAAAACCCTACTTTGTTAATCGGTCTAGCTGATTGCGATTAGTTAGTAGAAGTCTCCAATAATTCACGTATCCCTGAGTTCGACTCGGGCCTCACAAGGCCTATATTACTCGACGCGTATACTTGCGTTTAAGCACGTAGTAAAATACACGTCAAGTTTTTGGCGCCGCTGCCGGGGATACGGCGAATTATTGGCACTTTGAGTGCTAAGAGCGGCCATTCTAGGCCACATTTTTTTTATTATTTTATTTTACTTTAAAACAATTTCAAAAATTCCTTTATTTCTCTATAATTGTGTTGTCTCGTTCAAAGCATTGTACTGAACCCCTATTTCCATATTTCAGGTACTTTGCATGGTGCACACACGTAGTCGAGACTACGTGAATCGCACACCTGAGGTTCCATCTGCGGGACCAGAGGACGAGGGCTACTACGAGGAGGAACACCATAGTGATACAAATTCTGAATCTGAGCAAGAACAAGAAGAAGTAATGGCTGAAGCACAGACAATATGGGAGAAGATCAAGGCGTCTTCTTCCTCTGCATCAAAAGGGCCTATAAAGAAACAGGGGCTAAACATACCTACATACAAGATCGACCCAGCACTGATTAACTTGGTCAAATCTAATGCATTTCACGGACTGAAAAATGAAGATCCAGTGGCACATATTAGTCAGTTTGTGGAGAACTGCGATATGGTGAAGATAGATCGCTTTCCGCAGGATGTGCTCTATCTCAAGTTATTCCCCAGTTCCTTGGCGGGAGTAGCAAGAGAGTGGCTCCACAACCTCGACGACGAGTTTGTTGAGTCATGGGATCACATGGTGGAGGTTTTCTTCGAGAGGTTCTTCCCTCCTGAGAAGACCAATGATATGATCTGAAAGATCCACAATTTCACCCAACAGGCGGGTGAAACCTATTCTGAGACTTGGGAGCGATTTCAAGTCATGTTGAGGAGATGTCCACATCATGGATTGGACAAGGAAACCCAAGTGAAGATCTTCTACTTTGCTCTCTCCGAGCATTATAGAAGCAACTTGGACTCGGCCGGTTCTGGATTCTTTCTAAATAACACTGATACAAGATGCTGGGAAATACTGAAGAATATGGCACGAAAGCAGTCTTGGGGAGAAAGAGAAAGAGGCCCAATTGAGCAAGCAAGAGTTGCCAGTGAGTCAAAGGCAATGAGAGAGCTGAATGAGAAGATGGATCTTCTCGCAAAGAAGTTGCTGCAGAAGGAAGACAATGAGTCCGAGGATGAGGCTCAGGTCAAGTATATGAGGCAACAGCAAGGGTACAGGAACAACGATTACTCATGGCGGAAGGACAAGAAATTTTCATGGAAAGATCCAAACAACTTCCTGCAAGATCCGGACGCCAAACCTGCACCGGTCACGGAGGACAAGAGCACGGAGTTGCTCAATCAAGTCATAAAGCAAAATCAAGAGTTGATGAACACTTTTGGGCAGCAAATAAAGCAGCAGGGTGAATTCATGAACCAGTTCGGGCAGACGTTGCAGAGTCACGGGGCTCAGATGCGGACTATAGAGACTTCAATGGCACAGATGGCAGCGGAGATTGCAAGCTTGAAAAAGCCGGCACATCCGGGTTTTCCGGGGAACACCAATGTTCCCGGGGGAAACCAACAGGCCAAGGCCATATTGTTGAGGAGCGGTAAGAAGGTGCTTAATCCAAGGGCGGATGACACAAGCACACCGCAGGACACAGTAGAAGAAGCAACCGCTAAGGAGCAGCCTGCACCAGTCATAGAGCAAATTGATGACACAACCGAAGATGGTAAGGAAGGACAAGCCAATGAGGTGGAACCACAGAAATTAACCTCCTATGTGCCACCTCATCAAAGAGCACATACCGTTCCGGTTCCCTACCCCAATAGTGCAAAAGCAAGAAAGGTGGATGCACAGTTTAAAAAATTTCTGGACAGCTTTAGAAAGTTATCTGTGAATATTCCCTTGTTAGAGGCAATTGAACAAATTCCGTCTTATGGAAAGTTTCTCAAAGATGTAATCACCAAGAAGAGGAAGATACCCGACACTGAGGTTGTGGTATTAAAGGAGCAAGTGAGTGCTTTTATTATGGGCACTTTGCCGCCAAAGCGACAGGATCCTGGCTGTTTCAATATTTCATGCTTTATCGGGAAGTTCAAATTTGGCGAAGCGCTTTGTGATTCCGGGGCAAGCATCAATCTGATGCCCCTTTCTACATTCAAGAAACTTGGATTGAAGGAGTCAAGGCCAAGCAATATGACTATCCAATTGGCCGATAATTCTGTGGTGAAACCATATGGAATCTGTGAGGATGTTTTGGTAAAGGTAGACCGCTTTGTTTTTCCCGCTGATTTTGTTGTGATGGAGATGCAGGACGAACACGGTAATGAGTTACTTCTTGGTCGCCCATTTCAAGCTACATCTGACATGATCTTGGAGATGGGGAGAGGTCGCTTGACCTTAGGCATTGCGGATGATCGCTTTGAGATGGTCATGCCCAACATCAATACATCTACTAAAGCAAAGGCACAATGCAACATGGTGAAGCATGTGGAAAGCAATATCTCAATTTGTCTCGGGAAGCCATTTTTAGATATGGCCCATGTGATGAGCAGGATAGATAATGGGACCTTGGCGGTAGACCTTATGGAGCAAACGAAAGCTGTCTCTTTATGCAAGGCTGTCGGGTTTCCAAATGATGAGAATGAGGACATTCCACCTTCGTGGGAGGATGATGTGATAATTACTTCTGTCTGTGATGCATATCCGGAATTGCCTCTAGAGGCGTGTTTGTTTAATGTCACTTATGATTGGATGCGGAGTACTTCACTCAAGGAGTGCGCCAAAATGCTTCAAATGCTTCCATGTTTCTACACGAGGCACTATGAAGATTTGGGTACACTGCCCCCACCGCTACAATCATCCCTTATCTGCCCACCTGATCTGGAGTTAAAGCCATTGCCCCCGCACTTGAAGTACGTCTTTCTAGCTGAGGAGGACAAGTTGCCAGTGATTGTTTCTGCATACTTGAGTGCGGATGAGGAGGAGCAGCTACTGATAGTGCTCAAGAACCACCGTGGAGCTTTTGGGTGGTCAGTGGCGGACATCAAGGGGATCTCCCCTACACTTTGTCAACATAAGATTCGGCTTGAGGAAGGATCTAAGTCAGTCATACAGCCTCAAAGACGTCTAAATCCAAGCATGATGGAGGTTGTCAAAAAGGAATTCATTAAGTTGCTTGCTGCAGGGATTATTTATGCCATATCTGATTCGACGTGGGTGAGTCCCACACAGGTAGTCCCTAAAAAGGGGGGAATCACTGTCACTACAAATCTTCTTAATGAACCTGTCACCACCCGATTGGTAACCGGGTGGCGTGTATGCATTGATTACCGCCGACTGAACGCCGCAACTCTGAAAGATCATTTTCCTTTGCCATTCATTGATCAGATTTTGGAACGCTTAGCCGGTCGGTCGCATTTTTGTTTCCTTGATGGTTACTCGGGGTATAACCAGATTTATATTGATCCTTTGGATCAAGAGAAGTCTATGTTTACATGTCCCTATGGGACTTTCGCCTACCGCCGTATGCCGTTTGGTTTATGCAATGCGCCGGTGACTTTTCAACGCTGCATGCTCGCCATTTTCTCTGACATGGTGGAGCGGTGTCTCGAAGTCTTCATGGACGACTTCTCGGTTTATGGAGCGTCTTTTGACGAATGCCTTTATAATTTAGATAAGGTGTTGCAGCGGTGCGAGGACACACACTTGGTCCTCAATTGGGAGAAATGTCACATGATGGTGACAGAAGGAATTGTGCTAGGACACAAGGTGTCTAGCAAGGGTCTAGAGGTAGACCCAGTAAAAATTGAGGTGATTTCTAAGCTACCCCCGCCAAATTCTGTAAAAGGGGTGAGAAGCTTTTTAGGACATGCTGGGTTTTATCGGCGTTTTATCAAGGATTTTTCAAAAATCGCAAAGCCATTATCGGAATTGTTGGAAAAAGACGCAGTTTTTGATTTCAATGAGAAATGTCTTCACGCATTCGAGGTTTTGAAGGAAAAGCTGATTTCGGCTCCGGTTGTTCAAACGCCGGATTGGACAAAGCCTTTCGAGTTGATGTGTGATGCGTCTGACTATGCTGTGGGGGCTGTTTTGGGGCAAAGGGTAGATAACAAGCCTGCTGTGATTTTCTACGCCTCAAAAACACTTAATGATGCTCAATTAAATTACACAACCACGGAAAAAGAGTTACTTGCTGTTGTTTTTGCTTTTGAGAAATTTCGGCAATACTTAGTGGGTTCTAAGGTGGTTGTGTGGACGGATCACGCCGCAATAAAATATTTGATGGAGAAGAAGGATGCGAAGCCTAGACTAATTAGGTGGATTTTGCTCCTGCAAGAATTCGATATTGAAATCAAGGACAAGTCGGGAATTGAAAATGTGGTGGCTGACCACTTGTCTAGGTTAGAGAGGGTGGATGAACAAGGTTTTTATATACCCATTACCGAGACTTTTCCCGACGAACAACTTTTAAAAATTGATTCTAAAGAACCATGGTTTGCGGATATTGTGAATTATCTGGCTTGCGGGATCATCCCGGAAGATTGGTCTTATCAAGAGAAGAAGAAATTCTTCCATTCATTGAGATACTATTTTTGGGATGACCCAATATTGTTGAAGCAATGCAGGGATGGTATTCTTCGCAGGTGCGTGCCGGAGTTAGAGTACAAAAGTGTTCTACATCATTGTCATGCGTCACCTACGGGAGGACATCATGCTAGCTCACGGACAGCAACTAAGGTGTTGGAGAGCGGCCTTTATTGGCCCACTTTGTTCCGGGATGCCTATGATTTTTTTAGGCAGTGTGACCCGTGCCAGCGCGCAGGTAATATCTCAAGGAGACAAGAAATGCCCCTGAATGTGTTTCAGGAAGTCGAGGTATTTGATTTATGGGGCATTGACTTCATGGGACCCTTTGTGTCCTCAAATTCAAATCTTTATATTTTGCTTGCGGTGGATTATGTGTCGAAGTGGGTGGAGGCAATCCCCACAAGGACTAATGATTCGAATGTAGTGTGCAGGTTCGTCAAAGAGAATATTTTCTGCAGGTTTGGGATTCCTCGAATGATCATTAGTGACGGAGGCACACACTTCCGAAATCAGAAATTCGCTTCACTTTTGAAGAAATATGGGGTCAAGCACAACATTGGCACCCCATATCATCCACAAACGCAAGGACAGGTGGAGGTATCAAATAGGGAAATCAAGAAGATTTTAGAAAGGACCGTAGCATCTACACGGAAGAATTGGAGTGCATTGCTACCGGATGCACTTTGGGCTTATCGGACGGCGTACAAAACACCTATAGGCACTACACCTTTTAGGTTGGCGTATGGCCGGGCATGCCATCTTCCGGTAGAATTGGAGCACAAGGCCCATTGGGCGCTAAGAAGGCTGAACTTGCGCTATGACGAGGCCGGGAGGAAAAGAATGTTTGAATTGAATGAGTTGGATGAGCTACGTATGACGGCATATGAGAATGCCCGCATTTATAAGGAGCGCACAAAGCTGATCCACGATCGCCACATTGAGATGCGCACGTTCACGAAAGGAGACAGTGTCCTATTGTTCAACTCTCGTCTCAAATTGCATCCCGGGAAACTGAAATCCCGATGGAGTGGACCCTTCGAGGTGGAAGAAGTGAGACCGCATGGAGCGATTCTCGTGCGAGATGGAGAGGCCACGTTCTTGGTGAACGGGCAACGCTTGAAGCTGTACTTTGGTGAGAACTATAAGAGGAAAGTGAATGAGGTTAAACTCATTTCACTTGTACAAGAATGAAAAGAAGGACCGACGTCTAGCCTAAGACGCTAAAGAGGGGCGCTTGTTGGGAGGCAACCCAACCATTGGTACATTAGGATAGTTTAATGTTAGGTGTAGTTTGCTTTTATTTTGTTTACTTTTTAGTTTAAAAATGATACCTTGATCCGTTTGTTAAATGTGCAGGAACAGGCAGGGTCGATACCATCGACACATCAGTCGATGGTATCGACATGGGTTCAGGTTGACACAAGCAGAAATCACACTGCGTCGATACCATCGACGGCCGAGTCGATGGCATCGACATGGTCACAGGCAGGTCGCAATAAAAGTGTCGATGGTATCGACAACCCAGTCGATACCATCGAGATCTCTGGAGATTTTCAGACGAATTTTGCTCAGTCAACTCGATACCATCGACGGCCTTGTCGATGGTATCGACATCATCACAGGTTGAATGCAATAAACGGAGGTGTCGCAATAAAAGCAAGTCAATACCATCGACACCCGTCGATGGCATCGACGGACATGTCACCGATCCGCATGAAGACATCGACGACGATCGCAACAGCCACGTCAGCGATCCAGGTGCTGCGTCGATACCATCGACTCAAGTCGATGGTATCGACACGTCAGCGATCCGGGTTTCTCGATCCAGCCAACGTCAGCCGTCGATACCAGCGACAGATGCGGCTACCCGCGAGCCATGTCGATACCATTGACCCGCGTCGATGGTATCGACGGGTCAACAGGGGCGCCGATCAAGTCTATTTAAGGGGACTTGCAACGTCATATGACATCACACCCTCAGAGCAAGTATCTCCTATTGCGCCGAGCACTCCCCCGAGCCCTCTACACCTGCGGAGAAGCGTCATCGAGCGAAGATCTTCACCGAGCGGAGAATTTCTCTCCATCTTCACCGAGCTCTTTTCTCCCAATCTCATTCTTCTCGCAAGCATGGTGCATACGGGCGGAGCATCTTCATCGAGCGCACACCCCAGGGAGATCGAGGAGTTTGTTCCTCCTCCAACCGCTTCCATCTCTCGTCCACGCCTCATTCATGCCAACATGGATGTAAGGAAGGTATACGAGGAAATAATGAAGCGGAAGTTCGAGGCCACCCGGTATGTGGACTGGGGAATGATCAGGGACTTGGGATTCGAGGCCAACTTGGCCTATGTGTTGGCCGGGCAAGCGCGGCACACCGGTCGCATATATGAGATGGACTGTCATGCGGATGGGCAGCTGTTCTTTGGCGAATGGCCCACATACAAGGAACTGGTGGCCGAGTTCATGGCGTCTCTTGATATCTGCGTCGTACCAAATGACGTGGTGCCATCGGACCAGACGTGGATCCAGGGAAGGGTGTCCTTCCGACTCTTCAACAACAATTACAACATCACGTTGAAGCAGTTCAACGCCATCTTCAACTGGAACCACAGCCGCCACGATCACCGACGCCCCGACGCCCGCACCGACTACGACAAAATCTTCGCCGAGCTAGTTACAGTGCCGGCAGGGAAGACCGTGAGCTACCACAATGCCGCGGTAGCTGATTTTGAGCACCCGTTCGTCCGGGTATTGCATAGGATGCTTAGCTTGACTTTCTTCGGGCGGAGCGATCTTGCTTTGAGCAAGTTTCAGGAGAGCGACTTGTTCTTTCTGTACGCCCTCCTGAAACGTCAAGAGTGCAACTGGGGAGCATTCTGGTTACAGCGCGTCATGGCGGTGAAGCGGAGCACAAGGAAGGCTCCAATACACTTTGGTGGTCTTGTCACCAAGTTGGCGCTTTACTTGGGGCTGAACTTTCAGTCCATGACTCCGATTTCTACGCGGAGTAAGGTGAACGTGCAACACTTGCACCGTTCAAACCTCATTCTTATCCGGGACGGGTTGGCGTACGCTCATTGCCACGTCAACCAAGCTTACCAGGAGGCATCCCTGCCGGACGACGTCTTCCACATCGAGGGCAAGCAGCATTTCCGATGGCCCATCATAGCCATCGAGTCCTCGGAAGAAGAAGGCGGAGGTGACGACCAAGAAGGCGAGGCGGAGGAAGACGAGGAGGCTTTCACACCTCTTCGAGCACGAGTGGCACCACGGAAGCGTCCTAGGATGCATCCGGGTGCATCTTCATCATCTCAGCCCCCGCCGCCATCACCACAGCAAGAACAGCCAGCTGCGGATCCCTACTCCATGCAAGGGATGTATACCATGCTGCAGGACATCCAGCAGACGCATCACCAGCATATGACTTTGTATACCGGCATCCATGAGACAACGGGCCGGTTGCTTGATAATCAAAGGGCTATGTTCGAGAACGAGCGGCTCATCCTCGCCAACCAAGAACAAATGCACAACCGGTTGCAGCGGATAGAGACGCAGCAGGAGCCCTTCTTCGACCACTACTGGAGTCGAGACTACTTTGGAGGTTATCCACAGCCTCCGCCGAGGACCCACTATGATCCAAGCTTCCAGGGGGAGTACCCGTCTTGGGATCCTATGGCACCACATTACCCACCACCGCCTCCGCAAGATTGATCAGGGTATCACTGTTCCACCCTTAAGTTGGTTTTTGACTATGAGGCCATAGTCGGATTCAAGCTTAGGGGGGTGGCTGGAACAGCTCTATCTTTTATCTTTTCTTTAGTTGTTTTAGTTTCTGCTTTGTATTTGTTTTTGCAATTTTAAGTTTTTATTTAGGATCCACATCTATCTAGTGTAATTGTGGATGTCGTAAAAATTGTCATCTTGCTGTTTTCATGGGGAAATTAAGGGAATTGAAAAAATTTTCTGTGTCATTTGGATAGCTTTACTTGGTTGTCCTTGGGGAACTTATTCTATGAAAATGATTGATTATGTCAACTTTGAAGCAATATGTCATACCCACACCTGCATTGACTCATGCAAAGTGGATAGGAACGGTTGTTTGAGCCTACCTAATCAAATGGTAATGAGACCTTAATCAGATGTAAGAGAAAGAACCCTTTAAACTACTACACATGTCAATAAGGAGGGACACATAATTTTCTTTTAAGGTTCAGTCACTTAATCTTGTGATCATTCCACCCCATTTCCTATAATCCACCCACGAATTGGAAGTAAAGTGCAGTTTCAATGTCTTTTGCGTGCATGGCATGTAGATAGGTTTGTATTATTATTTTCATGTTTTTGCATAGATTAATGAAAAAAAAAAATATAGTGAAACATGCACATTACCCTTAGGTGCATGTCATGTAGTTGCACTCACAATTTCATGATTTTCATGCATAAGCACACCATGTATCTCAGTTTTCCTAAATAGGTGATCTAATTTGTTCCATACCCTCGAAATAAAGCAACGATCTCCATTTGGAAAGAAAATGGCCTTATACATGTATCTCTAAGCAATTATGGATATATGGGCAAAGAAAAAAAAAACAGAAGGAAAAAAATTCTGGAAAGAAAAAAAAGAAAAAGGAGATTTGGAAAGAAAAGGAATAAGAGGGAGAAAGGAATGATATCACTTGTATAATAAAGGGGAATTGAGTACATGATGTGGCTTGAGTAGATTTCTATCTCATTGTGAGGTAGAAGGTTAGGGCATGCATCATTCCACTCACTTTTAGGCAGTAGGGCATTCTTAATGTGCATTTACATCATGTAGGGCATTTTGTTATATGCATTTTGAAACTGTGTAATACTTCCAAATTCTCCCATGAACCACCCATTCCATCCACCCGTTGCTCGGATTGGTAGGCTACCGTGATTTTCTCCTCACTCATGTTTATCAGGAGAACTGCTTCCATGTAGATGGTAGTTAGGGCGAGCAACGTAGAGTAGGTGATCACAAGATGAACCATGGCTGAATCGGCGAACTTTATTATGATAACTGCCTTATGTGATAGTGTTCATCAGTTTGAAGGATAATTTCTTTTATTGATGGTTATTGTCGCCTATAGGGTAATTACTGTTCTGTGATTAGGGTAGGCCGGTTTGAGAACGTCCAGTGGGAGTCATTTGTGAGGTGGGTTGGTGTTTTGATTGTTAGTTGACATTCGCAATTCTATTCTAAGGATTAGTTGCTCGAGGGCGAGCAATGTTTAAGCTTAGGGGAGTTTGATGCGATGATTTTGAGTCGCATTTATAGACCTTTTTCATATGTGTTTTGTGCCTTAATTACTCATTTTCATGGATATTATTGCATAATTCACTTTATTTGGTCTTTGCCATCATTTTATATCAAATCCCCTTTATTTCATTATTTTAAGCATTATTGATCATCTTATCATAAATCGTGTGGATTTATTTGGTCTTGTTGTACAATTTCAGGAAAAACAAGTATCTACATCCGTCGATACCATCGATGGATGTCGATACCATCGACCAAACCACAGGTTGTCAGCCGAGAAGAGCAATACAGAGTCGATACCATCGACACCCAAGTCGATGGCATCGAGATGTCTCCAAGCTGCTGGCAAGGATGAAGTCGATACCATCGACGCAAGTCGATGCCATCGACACAAGGAGAGCTACAGTGTCGCTAAACGACAACAACCGACGCTAAAGGAGTCGATACCATCGACACCCAAGTCGATGGTATCGAGATCACCACAGGCGCTCAGAATAAAAGAAAGGAAAGCTGCCGCTAATCTGCCGGGTCGATACCATCGACCCGCGTCGATGGTATCGACGCCGGCAGATATGCGTTGGATGTGTTTTGATTCCGATCGGACGGCTGTTGTTATTTGACGACCTAATTAGGGACTTATACCTAATGACGGCCGCCCAGACCGAGGGGGATCTGATATTTTTTTGATTGCACGAGTGCCGAGGAGGAGAGAAAGGAGAACGGAGGCCGAGAAGCTCATCCCGGGTGATTCGGACGCTGCCGAAGACAATTTCCACCACCGACAGGCGGGGAAAGCTTGTGTTCTACGCCAAGGATCCACCGGTTCTTCTCCGTTCAGGGGTTTTCCCATCTATTTCACGTTTTTCTTATGAATTCCCCAATTTCTACCATGCATTTGTGTAAGATGAACATGAGAGGCTAAAACCCTCAATCTTTAGGACCGGGAGTAGCCCGGGGATACATTGTATGATGATTTTATATTGATAATTCATATTTTTCTCTCATATCCGTGGTATAAATTCGTTTTCTCTATTGCTATTGTTATGCTTGATCACCATAATAATAAATTAATGCCCTTAATCACTTCGACAGAAGGATTAACGGTTGAAAAGAAACGAATTCTACATTAATTAATAAAACCCTTGACAAAGGAGTTGTAAAATTAATGGTGGGAACTGAGGGACCGATCTTAATGCGCTTAGTTTAGGGGAATGATTACTATGACGATGGAATCAACCTAAATCTAAGTAGTGGATTACACCACGACAGTGGGTAATTCTCAATTCAAGCCACTACCCGGATAGAGAGAGAAGTGTGAGGAATTATATGAAATCTAATACAATGTTGACCTGCGGTGAAACCGCCATCCTAAAGATATCCCTTTTTATTGATTAAATTAACCTTTAATCGATTGTTTTCTTTGTTTGATTTTTATTTTCTTTTGATTTGAACAACAAAACCCTACTTTGTTAATCGGTCTAGCTGATTGCGATTAGTTAGTAGAAGTCTCCAATAATTCACGTATCCCTGAGTTCGACTCGGGCCTCACAAGGCCTATATTACTCGACGCGTATACTTGCGTTTAAGCGCGTAGTAAAATACACGTCACTTGTGCCTCTCTTAAGTCTTATAAAAGGAAAAAAGAAAAGGCTTGCTAGAATTGTTGATAATTTGCATGTAGAACTAGATGATCTTGAACATGCTAATTCTTGCTTGCTTGATGACAAAAATGCTTGTATTAGCCAAGTCAACTCTCTTAAACTTGAAAATATTAGTTTACTTGATAAAGTTAGATTTCTAGAAGCTCAACCTCTTATGCCTAGTTCTAATGAAGAGCATACTCTAATTGTTGATTCTCTCATGCATGATATTGATGTTCTTAAATCTGAAAACAAGGACAAAGATTTTGTTTTGCAAGGATTAGAATCTAAAAATAGTGTTTGTCTTTCTATGAATTCTTTGCTTGAAACAGAAAATGCCTCCTTTCTTTCTAAAATCAATGTGCTTGATTCATGTTCTAGTTCTACTAGTAGAGAGAATAATGTAGCTGCTCTTCATATTGATAGAGATTCTTATTTAACTAAATCTCTTTTCTTAGAAAATGATCTTTTGCATGCTAGAGATAGTATCAATCATTTGTCTTCTACTATTACTTCTATTAAGCATGATAATGACAGTTTGAGATCTTCTTTACAAAGATTCTTAGTTGGTAAGAAAAGCCTTAATGATACACCATACTACCAAACAAATTGGTAGACATGGTTTGGGGTATGATGGTAGTCAAAGGAACAACAAAGGTAAAGGACCTCCAATATTCCATGGAGAATCCTCTAGTTCCAAGACTATGGGCACATGCAACTATTGCAATGAAATTGGTCATTATTCTACTTGTTGTCCCTTTAGGAAAGCACCCGAGAGCAATAGGACTTGGGTTGTTAAACTTGTTGACTCAGGGTCAATTAGGTCAATGTTGACTCATGTCTAAATTGACTAAACCCATGTTTTGATGATGACTAATCATTCTACATATTTATGTCTAATGTCTCTACTTGATTGATTTTAGATTAGGTATAGACACACTACAAATGCCCTAACTTGCGCATTTCAAATTGGAGAAAAGACAAGTCAAAGTCAATACAAGTGCACGCTTTTGTAATATGATGTATATCCATTAGAATCATGTTGTAAATCACTTGTAATGATTGTATGACTTGTAATTAAGCTTAGAAAAAATCAGGAGCACTTAGATCAAATGTTTAAGCACTCAAAAGCCATTTTCCAAAATTCACATCATGATGTTCATCGGTCGAGTTGCAAACTTCACAGAACTCAACCGATGATTGGATCTTAAAAATGACTTTTGATCGGCCGAGTTTACACTTCACAGAACTCAACCGATGGAGTACCTGACCAGTTCGGTTTTCATTGGTCGGTCGAGTTTCCCCAGGACAAACTTGACCGATGGTCTGAATATCAGCTTTGTCTTTTACTCTATCGGTCGAGTTACCCTTATAGAAACTCGACTGATTGCATTGTATGGAAAAGTGCAAAAAAGTGCTTCTAGCCGTTGTGGAGTTGCAACAAGTGAAAATATATCCATTGCAAGCCACAAAATGGCTAGTTTTCATTCTCAAGTATTCCCAAAGACAAAGAGGCATCCCCAGCTATAAATAGAACCCCTTGGGCTTCATTCCAAGGTTGAGCATTTAATGCAAAACTGTATGTGAGGTTCCTATTCCATAGTTGAGTTCTTCCTACAGCCTCCTCTCTCTCTCTCTCTAAGCTTAATCACTTGCTACATCCATTGGAGTGAGTAGGAAATCTGTAAGAGAGCTAGTCCTACATGTATTTTTTGTGAGGCTCTCACTTCGACCACCTTCCTATCTCTCACTTCAATCATGAAGATGTAGGTTCTCTCTCTTGTCTAAGAGAGGTGAAGAAGAACAAGGGAAGGCGTCCCTTAGTGAAGATCAAGGCTCAAGACTTGGAGCTAGAGTGGGTAAGCCCTTGGTGAAGGCAGAAGACTCCTTGCTCAAGTGGGTAAGTCCTTGGTGGAAGCTTCTCCGAGTGAAGGTGAAGTCAAAGGCAGAAGATCCAAGAAGAGTGGGTAATCCCTGTAAGGATGAAGACTTGTGCAAATGTAGGTAAGTCCTTGGAAGAAGGCGGAAGACTCCTTGCAAAGTGGGTAAGTCCTTGGTAAGGTTGAAGACTCTTTGTATTGGATAGGTAAGTCCTTTGGTGTATCTCTTATAATGAATATAATGAAGATGCAAGGTTAAGAAATCCTAGAGGTTGACCTCTCTAGGTAGTGGACTGACTCACTTCTAGTTTGAAGTGGGGAACCACTCTAAATAGCTTGTTAATTGGTGTATGTTGAATATCTCTCTCCCTTGCTATGCATGTTTTAGTTTCACACAAATTTCCTATTTAGCAACCTTATTTTGTGATATATCTTGAAGGTCTAATGAATTTTGTTTAAGTGCATTCAGCTCTATTCACCCCACCCCCCTCTAAGACATCTAATCACCCATCTAGGATCCAACAAAACTAACCCCTCCGGACCCAAAAATATGATTGGGGGTCATTTCATCTTTCTTCTTGTAGGTACTTGCAAATGGATTGACTTGAGCCATTGAATTGCAAATTGACTTCTCAATCCACATGAAAGAAGAAAGGTGAGATGTGTATGAGGTGAAAACAAGTGGAAAAGCAATGGTAAGCACAAAGGTAATGTTTCTCTTGCTTATAACCAATCCTAACTTGTTTTTGTCAAGATAGTGTGAACTATACTCATGGTTTTTGAGTCTAAAGTGGTATTTTGTGTTTCTCTTCACACTCTTGCTCAAAAATTGTTTCTAATGCTTTTATAGTGCATCACTAACTTGCTTACACATGTTTGGATATGGTTTGTATATTTAGCATGTCTCTGAATATGTTTTTATGAAATATATGTGCCTTTTGGCAACAACTCTGTCAGTCGAGTTTGTCCTGTTTGAAACTCGACCGATAGACACCTATGGGTGTTTCCAACAGCTGTCATCAGTCGAGTTGTCAATACACAAAACTCGACTGATAACATTGTGCACAGAATATACATTTGGCTTATTGAATGAGAATTTCCCTCTCAACTAAATTTTCTCAACCAATAGCCTTATTCTTTGGCACTCTCATTTGGCACCTTTATATATGCATATTGCCATGTTCTAAATTGCCTATCTTTCTTACAACTCTATCTATCTAATTTCTCTAAATTGGTATATCTATATCTTGCAATTACTTGTTTTGAGTAGTTTTGCAGGTTTTGATGATGATCTCTTTGGATCTCTTGGTTGTGTCTTAAATTGCTTGCATTGTACTCTAACTTTGTACATCTATCTACATTATATCTTATTTTGATACAACCTTGAGGTTCTTAGTGGTGATCATCTTTTGGTAATTATGCATACTTGTTAGTGAGTTATATCCTTTCATGCTTCTAAAATTGCATATATCTTTGTTTGGATATATCTCTACATCTACTCATAGCTTGCTTTATCTTGTGTATCTTTTGGTATCTCTTGCTATGACCTAGATCCTACTAATAGTCCTAACTTGTGATAACATCTACTAGTAGTTCACATCCATGTAGTTCTAACCTTGTTTATAATTGTCATCTTCACTCATCTAGTGGTATTTCACTATATGCTATGCTTGTATCTTGTCTCATACTTACTCAAGCTTGTTCCTTGAATTGCATATCTACTATCTTGAGTTTCTTGCATAACTTTGGGATGCAGGGTACATAGATCTACATTATATGTAGAAATTGGAGTATTTTTGGATTTTATGGAGATTTTGCTCCAGTTTCAGTTTTTGGTGCAAGACTAGTGTTTTTTTATGCAGAAACAACCTTCTGAGCAATGCTCATCACTTTTCCATGAGCCCTAACACTTTTTGGTCAAATTCTGTCATCTTGAGGGTCAAAATTGTGATTTATGGTATTTTTTGCAAAACTTTATCTTGCATTTTTGGGTTGTTCAAGTGCATGTTTTAACTTGCTTTTCTTTCTATGCTTGGACAAGCCCCTATCTGTGCTCTTCTACTCTCCTTATATAACTTTTTGTTATCTCCTTTCCTTTAACAAGTGGTGTTTCTTATTTCTTCATACCCCCACTTTTTGAAATGGCAAAGGGGGAGAAAGTTATGTCTTCTTTTGACAAAACAGGCAGAAGGCATGTCTTACATGAAGAAGAGAAGAATGTTCATGTAAAGGTAGTAGGTAAAGGGGAGAAGACATATATGAGTAGAAGACATAGTTTCTATAAATGTTATGAAAGCTAACCATGCATGAGAAATAATATCAATTGAGGGGGAGTATGAGAACTCCATGCACATCAATTGAGGGGGAGCATATGAGCTCAATCCTATTGAAACCCCTAGGTTTCTCTGAAGGTATGATTTTTCTTAAAAGCTTTCAATACATTTATGGAACAGTTTTTCATCTTCAGAAAGGGGGAGAATGTTGACTCAAGGTCAATTAGGTCAATGTTGACTCACATCTAAATTGACTAAACCCGTGTTTTGCTGATGACTAACCATTCAACATATTGGTGTCTAATGTCTCTACTTGAGTGATTTTTAGATTAGGTATAGACACACTCCAAATGCCCTAACTTACGCATATCAAATTGGAGAAAAGACAAGTCAAAGTCAATACAAGTGCATATTTTTGTAATATGATGTAAATCCATTACAATCATGTTGTAAATCACTTATAATGATTGTATGACTTGTAATTAAGCTTAGAAGAAATTAGGAGCACTTAGATCGAATATTTAAGCACTCAAAAGCCATTTTCCAAAATTCACATCAGTCTGTTCATCGATTGAGTTGCAAACTCGACTGATCTTGATGGGATCTTGAAAATGACTTTTGATCTGTTGAGTTTACACTTCACATAACTCGACTGATGGAGTACCTGACCAATTTGATTTTCATTGGTCGGTTGAGTTTCCCCAAGACAAACTTGACCGATGGTCAGAATATTGGCTTTGTCTTTTACTCTATCAGTCGAGTTACCTTTATAGAAACTCGACCGATTGGACTCTATAGAAAAGTGCTTCTAGCCGTTGTGGAGTTGCAACAAGTGAAAATATATCTGTTGCAAGCCACAAAATGGATAATTTTCATTCTTAAGTGTTCCCAAAGGCTAAGAGGCATCCTCAAATATAAATAGGACCCCTTAGGCTTCATCCCATGGTTAGCCAAACACTATGAAGGTCCTTATTCTATAGTTGAGTGATCCTACAACCTCGTCTCTCTCTCTAAGCTTGATCACTTGCTACATCCATTAGAGTGAGTAGGATATTTGTAAGAGAGCTAGTCCTACATGTATATCTTGTGAGGCTCCCACTTCCACCTCCTCCCTATCTCTCATTTCAACCATGAAGATGAAGGTTCTCTCTCTTGTCTAAGAGAGGTGAAGAAGAACAAGGGAAGGTGTCCCTTGGTGAAGATCAAGGATGAAGACTTGGAGCAAGAGTGGGTAAGCCCTTGGTGAAGGCAGAAGACTCCTTGATCAAGTGGGTAAGTCCTTGGTGGAAGCTTATCTGAGTGAAGGTGAAGTCAAAGGTGGAAGATCCAAGAAGAGTGGGTAATTCCTTGAAGGTTGAAGATTTTTGTAAGAGTAGGTAAGTCCTTGGAAGAAGGCGGAAGACTCCTTGCAAAGTGGGTAAGTCCTTGGTAAGGTTGAAGACTCTTTGTATTTGATAGAAAAGTCCTTTGTTTGGTCATGTATTGTGAGTCTTATGAATGAATATAAGAGTGCAATGGTAAGGAAATCCTAGAGGTTGACCTCTCTAGGTAAGTGAACTGACTCATTTCTAATTTGAAGTTTGGAACCACTCTAAATAACTTGTCTACTTGTATATGTTCAATCTCTCTCTCCCTTGCTATGCATGTTTTAGTTGCACTCAGTAGGAGATTTGTAAGAGAGCTAGTCCTACATGTATATCTTGTGAGGCTCTAACTTCCACCACCTCCCTATCTCTCATTTCAACCATGAAGATGAAGGTTCTCTCTCTTGGCTAAGAGAGGTGAAGAAGAACAAGGGAAGGCATCCCTTAGTGAAGATCAAGGTTGAAGACTTGGAGCAAGAGTGGGTAAGCCCTTGGTGAAGGCAGAAGATTCCTTGCTCAAGTGGGTAAGTCCTTGGTGGAAGGTTCTCTGAGTGAAGGTGAAGTCAAAGGTAGAAGATCCAAGAAGAGTGGACAATTCCTTGAAAGTTGAAGACTTGTGCAAGAGTAGGTAAGTCCTTGGAAGAAGGCGGAAGACTCCTTGTAAAGTGGGTAAGTCCTCGGTAAGGTTGAAGACTCTTTGTATTAGATAGGTAAGTTCTTTGGTTGGTCATATGAATGAATATAAGAGTGCAATGGTAAGGAAATCCTAGAGGTTGACCTCTCTAGGTAAGTGGACTGACTCACTTCTAATTTGAAGTGTGTAACCACTCTAAATAGCTTGTCTACTTGTGTATGTTCAATCTCTCTCTCCCTTGCTATGCATGTTTTAGTTTCACTCAAATTTCCTATTTAGCAACCTTATCTTGTAATATATCTTGAAGGTCTAATGAATTTTGTTTATGTGCATTCAGCTCTACTCACCCCCCCTCTTAAGCATCTAATCACCCATCTAGGATCCAACAATTGATATATGGATAAGCTATGTTGCATACCTTATTTATCATATCGTGCAATCACCTATATTTATTACTCTCTCTTGGTCCTGTAGACACATTACCCTATACACTTCTCTCTCTTTTGATATGATGATGTGTATGAGTGATTATCTATTGACATTTATTGTTTGATCTCCTTATTTTGTAGGATATGCTTGTGGTATCATAAGTTTTATCTTATTCATAATTTTCCATGTGAAAATCCTAATTTGAGATATTGAACTAAATGATACATAAATTTGATGAGGTGGACTTTTTTGATCTTATGATGCATCTAACTTGTGGATCGTTTGATATTCCTTTATGGGTCATCTGACCCCAGATGACAATTATTAGATGTTCTCATCCTTTATTTGAGTTTGATTAAACTTACTTCTTACATCTACATTTGTGCATGGCTTTGATTAATTTTATTTCTAGTAGTAGTAATGAGCAAAATGATATATATGATGCACTTTTTCTTCCCTGAGTGTGACTTTCCACTTGACATATATAGTGGACGCACTTATTCCGCCTAGGGTGCATTTTTTCCACCCACTTTTTGGTTGAGATCCTATGGTGACCTGACCCTGCTTTAAGTAATTTTGGTCTAATGTCATTTACATGCACTGTTGATATTTATGATGTTGTTGATGGAAACCTATTATGACAAGAAGTCTTTTGTTATTTATCTTCTTTAAATGTTCTTTTTCATATTCATTTGGATGTTCTTTTTCCCTTTTTATTTGCGAACCTTAGTAATTTTACTGACGTCCTTTTCCTCTATTATCTCTCAATTCATATTTACATGCACATACCTATTGGATCCTAGATGGGTGATTAGATGCTCTAGAGGGGGGTGAATACAGCTGAAAACACTTAAACAAAATTCATTAAACCTTCAAGTTATATTACAAGATAAGGTTGCTAAATAGGAAATTTGTGTGCAACTAAAACATACATAGCAAGGGAGAGAGAGATTGAACATGCACCAATTAGACAAGCTATTTAGAGTGGTTCCACACTTCAAACAAGAAGTGTGTCAGTCCACTTGCCTAGAGAGGTCAACCTCTAGGACTTCCAAACTATTGCACTCTTATATTCATTCATAAGACATACAATGCATGACCAAACAAAAGACTTACCTATCCAATACAAAGAGTCTTCAACCTTACCAAGGACTTACCCACTTTGTAAGAGTCTTCGGCCTTCTCCAAGGACTTACCCACTCTTGCACAAGTCTTCATCCTTGCAGGGATTACCCAATCTTCTTGGATCTTCAACTTTTGACTTCACCTTCACTCGGAGAAGCTTCCACCAAGGACTTACCCACTTGAGCAAGGAGTCTTCTACCTTCACCAAGGGCTTACCCACTCTAGCTCCAAGTCTTCAGCCTTGATCTTCACCAAGGGACTCCTTCCCTTATTCTTCTTCACCTCTCTTGGACAAGAGAGAGAACCTTCATTCTAATGGATGTAGCAAGTGATTAAGCTTAGAGAAAGAGAGGAGGTTGTAGGAAGCACTCAACTATAGAATAGGAACCTCACATAGAGTTTTGCAATGAATGCTCAACCTTGGAATGAAGCCCAAGGGGTCCTATTTATAGCTGGGGATGCCTCTTAGCCTTTGGGAACACTTGTGAACGAAAACTAGCCATTTTGTGGCTTGCAACGGATCTATTTTCACTTGTTGCAACTCCACAACAGCTAGAAACATTTTTCTACACTTTTCCGTACAGTGCAATCGGTCGAGTTTCTATAAGGGTAACTCGACCGATCAAGTAAATGACAAGGTCGATACTCAAATGATCGGTCGAGTTTGTCCTGACAAAACTCGACCGACCATTAGGAATCGAAATGGTCATTTACTTGATCGGTCAAATTCTGTGTAAACACAACTCGACCGATGCAATTTGTAGAAAATTGATCAAGGATGATCGGTCGAGTTTTCAGGATGGGAAACTCGATCGACAAAGTGCATGTAATCAATTTTCAAAGTTGCATCTAAAGTGCTATAATGTTCTATCGAAGTGCTCCTGATATTTTTCTAAGCTTAATTACAATTCATAAAATCATTACAAGTGATTTACAACATGATTCTAATGGATATACATCATATTACAAAAACGTGCACTTGTATGACTTTGACTTGTCTTTTCTCCAATTTGATATGAGCAAGTTAGGGCATTTGGAGTGTGTCTATACCTAATCTGAAATCACTCAAGTAGAGATATTAGACACCAATATGTGGAATGGTTAGTCATCATCAAAACATGGGTTTAGTCAATTTAGATGTGAGTCAACATTGACCTAATTGACCTTGAGTCAATAATACCAACCTTTAGGATGACAACTTCTATTTTGTCTTCTCTTGTGGAATATGCTTCCAAACCCTTCAATGAAGAACATAGAGGATTTGATATGATGACTTGGACTTGAATAAGTGGAGCTGACTCTTAGGAGATAGATGTGAGATAGCTTGGACATCCCTCTCTATAGTGAAGAAGAATTTCTTTTATGTAAATCCTAAGTGGGAGATTATTATGTGATCATGTAAATTTAATATAATCATGATATTTTATTCCACTGCTATTCTTGTATAACATTCTTTTACAAAATTAGAAAATGCACCTATTGTATCATACTTGTTAGTGTGTTTGGATTAGATGGTTTAATTCATCAAATTGAGAAAGGAGTGGATCCCCTCTGGGGTCCCACTCCTTACACATGGTTTTTAGTAATTGTTTTTTCCTTTAAATCTATCCCAAGGACTTCTCTGCTTGTATGTATGTCGGAGAGCCAATCATATTATGATTGTAATGACATATCTTTGTAAAGGATTTGATTAATAATAAAGGCAACCTTCCAATTTATTCTATTTTATTCAATTATGAGATAATGATGAAACATAATGAATGTCTAAAGAATGATATTACTCAATGAAGTATGTCTTCGGGTTGATGATCTGAACAATGAGATCATGCAGATGTTAAGAGTATATACATTCTTATTATTTCCCTAGTTGGATGTTATTGTGGAAGGCTGATAGACAACAATAATACATAACACTAGAGTGAGTGTTGGTTGATCACAGAATCTCATCAGTCATGAAATGTGATATCAGATCAAACACATAGATACATGTTGGAGAACAGTGTATCAGACAGACCCACCTTGAGAAGTGACACATGGAAACCATATTTGGTAGTCAGAGTCATCTCTCATAGTGATGGTGGTGATTGTGGTTCTTAGACTTGAATGTTGACTTGAGAGTTATATATTGCCCATATTTTGATAATGACTTAACCATTCCATTCCTATGTATCTAATATGCTTGTTCAAGATTGATTTCAGGCTTTAGGTACATGAAAAGCATCAAATTACACAAGCCCTAGCTTGTCCAAGTTCAAGTCAAAAGCAATGCAAGTGCGCATTTTGGGAAATCACTTCAAATGACCTTAGATGATTTTTATAATCACTTATTTTTATGATATGACTTGTAACTAAGATGAGAAAAAAATTAGGGACACTTAATTCCAACATTTAATCACTCAAATGTCTATTTAGAAAAATTTTCACAGGCTATTTATCGATCGAGTTGGAAACTCGACCGATCCAGTGATTGATTTTTTGGAGAGACCAATCGGTCAAGTTGCACACTCATAGAACTCAACCAATAGATCAACTAAGAAAAACTAATTTTGAGTCATTGGTAGAGTTTCCCAGAACAAACTCGATCGATATTTTGAAAATTGGTTTTGTCACTTAGTGGATCGGTCGAGCTATCTTTATTAAAACTTGACCGAATGTACTGTGTGAAAAATGCAGAAAATGTGATTATAAACATTGGTGAGTTGTTTTGAGTGAGAATAGATCTGTTATAACTTGGAAAGTGGCTATATTTCTCCTTTAAGTGATCTCACACTCAAGGAAACACCCCCAATTATATATAGGACCCCTTGGAGTTCATTCTAATTTTGCTCATTCATGCTATTCTAAGTTCTTGCTGTAGTTGAGCATGTTGCAACTCCTTGAGCCCCTTTCTCTTTCTCATTTACAACGCATTTCATGATTATGAGTGAGTTAGGCCAGTTGTAAGAGAGATACCTTCATGTGCTTGTAAAGCTCTCATTCCATTCCATCTTCCCTACCCCCTTTCTCAAAGAAGAAAAGGTTGAAGCAAGCTACTCTGAGTGAAGGTGAAGTTGTTGTTGTTCTTCTTTAAGGTTGAAGAAGAGGTGAAGATCTTCTCCAGGCGAAGGAGAAGGGAAAGGCCAACATTCAAGAAGAGTCTGTAAAATCCTTCAAGTCCAAAGACTTGATGCAAGTGTGGGTAAGTCCTTGTTGAAGGCTGAAGACATATTGATCAAGTAGGTAAGTCCTTGTGTAGGTGGAAGACTCTTTTCTTAAATATGTAAGTCCTTGGATGTATGGTGGTCTCCTTATATCTCTTATGAATGAATATAAGTATGCACTGATTGTAAAGTCCTAGAGGTTGACCTCTCTAGGTTGTGGATTGACTCTCTCCTAGTTTGGAGAATGGTACCACTCTAAACCACCTTGTCCAAGTGCATGTTTCAATTTCTCTCATCCTTGCTATGCTTGCTTTGTTAGGATTTCAAATTACTCTTAAGCTATTGGTTTTGATTGATATAATTTGAAGATATAACTTATCTTGTGAGAATTTTGAAGCTCTATTCACCCCTCTCTAGAGCCCTAGATTCAAAACTAAAGTCACTACACTCATCAGATGTTGTTCGGTGTACTTTGACTTCATCCACTGTGACCTTGAATAAGGGTTGCCATTAAGGTGGTGTTATGGTACACTGTGACAAATGGGGATGATTGTGAGTGATGTAGATGGGATCCATCCCTCCTACAGGAGTTTGATATCATGGCTACTTGATAAGTGAGATTGAGAAAAGCATGGGCATGCACATATGAATCAATATATGATATTGAGTTCACATATATCTCAGACAGTCATATTTGATTTAAGGAATATGTATTGAATAATGAGAGAGATGACGATTCCATGCTTTGATTTCAATCTAGATATAAGAGATAAAGGAATTATACAATCACTGGAACACCAATCACGTATTACAGGTTGAAGTTGTTCTCCAACTTTCTGGATTACTTGGGTAGCAACAATGTGTTGCTGGATACCGCTCAATGCTTGTGATGTCAAAAATTAGTTATGGACATTCACTGCCAATGTAACTTGAAACCTATAGGGGCCCACACATAGGATAGACTTGGAATAGGATTTCATTCTTGAATATAGTTTAAACTTGATTATTAAAGAGTTAGGTATTCAATTTAAACAACAATGATGAAATGTTTACTAACTGGACTGTGAACTGATCGGTTCAAGTGTTGAATTGATCAATTCATAGTGTCAGATCAATTGAACAAAAATTGGAAACATGGCCCATGAACCGACCAGTTCAGGAAGTGAACTAGTCTGCTCAGGTTCATGAACTAAATAGTTCAGGTTGTGAATTGACCGCTCAGTTGATCCTTTCAATTGGATCAAGGATTATTATTGACGTCATGTTGTGCATTAATTGAATATTAATTTCCAATATAATTGTGATTGGAAAACATGATGAAATGACTGATTCAAGAGTTGAACTTATCATTTCACCTCTGAACTGACCGTTTTACCGATCGTAGGATGTGAAAATTTGTGAAATTTTGTCCCCTTTGACTCTCGCTCAAACTGGGAACCCTGACATTGACCCTCCTATAAATAGAGGACTATTGGGGGGCTTCTCAGATACATCAATTAGCTCTAAAAATTGTTGTCTTCTCTGGTTGTGGTGACTGAGAGAACTTGAGCAAGCCCTACCCATCAAAGGGAGGGATAGCAAGGGAGAAAAATTGTGGGAGAGGAAGTTGGTTCTAGTACACTGACTAGAAGGGACAACTCCTTCTTGTATGTTCTTCTAGAATAATAAGATTTCCCGATGTTCCCTGTGGACTACTATAGAGGCGAGGAGGGTGTTGCCTACCACTCAGAAGACGATGCCAACTGTTGTTTTTGGTGATCAACCAGGAGCTGTTGTTGACATTGTCTGGGTGCAACTTGAATAACAACACATATTGCTCTGAGGGAATTGTCTCTAGAATTGCTCCAGGCCAAGTATGACCTCATAAACCATCCTTCACATTACATAGTTATTGAAACGATCATCTATTAAAGGGTACTATCGGTTAAATTTTTTTTTCTGTTGCCTATCTGTAGTCATATTTACCAATATTGGTATCAAGAGCCACATCAATCTATTATGTTTTGGGATTTAATTGATATGATTAGATTTTGGTTTTCATTTTTTATTTATTGCATACGATGAGAATACTTAAAATGATTATTGTGCATATATGATTAAATAACACATACGATCCCAATTTAATATATATCTGATATGATATAGATGCAATTTATATGTGTCACCCTAAAATTGGTTTTAATGGTGGATGTAAATCATGGTTATGGCCTATAAAACTAGTTGTTTGTGCTTGGTTGGTTGTGGTTGTTTACTTCTATTTATATATCAGTTTGCATGTTGAGCCTCTACCTTCTTCCACATGTAGAAGTATTATTCTCTCCTTCCTATACTCCCCAAGATTGTAACTCAAGGTTTCTCTATTACCATGTAATAATATCAATAGGATGGTTTACATTTTTATTACGAAGAAGAGGACCTTCAACACTAGACGAGCCACTCATTTTAGAAGACTTGTCGATTGGCTGGAGGACTAAGGAGGACATGATATGGAGGATTCAGAACCATCGGTTGGTGGCCCAACTGGATGAGAATACTTAAAATGATTATTGTGCATACATGATTAAATAACACATACAACCCAATTTAATATATATCTGATATGATATAGATGCAATTTATACGTTTCACCCTAAAATTGGTTTCGATGGTGGATGTAAAGCATGGTTATGGCCTATAAAATTAGTTGCTTGTTCTTGGTTGGTTGTGGTTGTTTACTCCTATTTATATATCAGTTTTCATGTCGGGCCTCTACCTTCTTCCACATGTAGAAGTATTATTCTCTCCTTCCTATACTCCCCACGAGTGTAACTCAAGGTTTCTCTATTACCATGTAATAATATCAATAGGATAGTTTAAATTCCTATTACGAAGAAGAGGACCTTCAACACTAGACAAGCCACTCATTTCAGAAGACTTGTCGATTGGATGGAGGACTGAGGAGGACATGGGATAGGAGGATTCAGAACCATCATCTGGTGGTCTAACTGATCATTTAGAGGCGTCCAAATATCGCTTGGATCGGAGGCCAGATGATCATTTCGACGACCAACCGACTCACCAAGAGGCGATCCGATCAGTTCAAGGGTTGAACCAATCAACCCGGATTGGTTCAATCACAAATCTTCACCAAGAACAGGTTCATACATGTGATGTAGAGCTTAGGTGGTAATAATTCCTTATAGCTCCAAGGAATTACAATATTATGGTCATAATCATTACTTATATTTTAATTTCATGTTTTCATTTGTGGGATATAACATGTGTATGATACATGCTATAATATGTGGTGATTGGATGTGTGTGTGTATAAATATAAATACAAAATACCTCAATCAAAACATATTCAGTCTAAGATACTTTCCATTAACAACACATATGAAAATTTTGATCCACTAAACGTGGGCACGCCAAGCGTGGTATGCCATCTATCTCATAGAAGTGTGATGATAGTTACGTGGGCTTGTCAATCGAGATGTATTATTATCATGTTGACTTTTGGGTCAGACTTAATTAAGTGATCTTAATGAGATTAAGCACTTAAAAGTATGCATATGACTATGACAAAGATTGCACATACCATCTATCCAAGAACTGCATAACATGCAAGTGGAAAAAATTGCCTACCTTAATAATTGATTATGGACACTGGCACTGGTCGGGTGATAAGTCACTTATTTTTGGATCTTGGCTCACTAGAATGTTGTACATTGAAATCTTCTAAATTGATCAGTGAGGACTATCAATTTGAATAAAATAGTGAGAGTGATAATTAATTAAAGACATAATTAAAAATCATCAAATTTTGTATCAATAAAATCAAATAAAAATGTTTTGAAAAAATTGCAAATTTTCTTGTATAATCAAATGGAAAGAAACAACACATTTTCTCTGGGATCAGTCCTTGGGAAGGACAAGTTAAATAGGAATAACTTCCATGACTGGTTCATGATGTTGAGAATTGTTCTCACATAAAAGCACAAGCTCTATGTCCTAGAGACACCAGAGCCAGATGAACTTACTCCCATTGCACCTAAGGTTGACATGGGTACTTACAAGAAGCACATTGAAGATGTCGTTGATGTCAAATGCGTGATGTTGTGCTCCATGAACTATGAGTTGTAGAGACAACATGAGAGCATGGATTCTATTGAGATGGCAACACAACTTAAGAACATGTTCCAAGATTAGGCAAGACATGAGAGATATGATGTCTCTAAGGTGTTATTCAAATGTAACATGGCAGAAGGAGATCTGGTAGGTCCTCATGTGCTCAAGTTTATTGGGTATGTGGAGAACCTTCCTAGACTGAGATTCCCCTTGGGTCAGGAGTTGTCCAATGATGTGATTCTACAGTCTCTACCAGAATCATACAATCAGTTTGTCATGAACTACAACATGAATGACTTTGACAAGTTGTTGACAGAGTTACTTGGCATGTTGAGAATAGATAAGGCAAAAATGAACAAAGACAAGCCCAAGTATATGATGATGATAATAAAACCAAAGGGGCGGTCTAAAGGCAAATACAAAGCTAATCAGAGTTCTAATGTTGGCCAAAATCTCAAGTTTTCATCGGTCAAGGCAAAGGGAGGGGTGAACAAGGGAGGCAATTGTCACCACTTTCACCAGCTCAAGAAGAGGAATTGCCTCTCTACTTGGAGGAACTAAAGAAGAAGGAGGGGATAGAGATCTCCACTTTAGGTATATACGTTATGAGACAAGTTTAATTACTTCTTCATCTTGGGTATATGATATCAGATGTAGATCTCACATATGTTCAATATGCAAGAAAAAGTAAGCCTCTATGAAAGGACAAGCTTGGACTGTTCATCATAAATGAAGCAAGAGTTTCTACCACTACAATCTGGATTTATATTTCATCTCAGCCCTCATTGCATGTAATAGACTTAATGAACTGCTATTTCTTTTCTGCCAATAATAGAAACATTTTACTTTCTACATCTTGTATGGACAAGGATGACTATGAATAAAGAAAAGTTAATGTTCTAGTTTTAAAGATGCAATATTTTATGGCAATGCCCTAAGTATATATTGGTCTTTATTTTTCGGATCTAAAGGTTACTTTTTATAATGTAAATAGCAAAAAGATTAAAATTTGATAACTCAAACAATACCTATAGCATTGTCATCAAGAGCACATAAATGAGGAATGCATTTCTAGAATCCATGATGGTGTTTGTCTAAATTGATTATTGAATCATTAGAGATGTGCAAGTCTTATTTATTAGGCAACATGGCAGGGCATATTTCACTAGATGTAGTGGGAGAGTGAGTATTCTATTAGGACTTGTACATATTGATGTATATAGACCTTTAGAATAAATGTTAGAGGTAGTTACTAGTACCTCATTAAATTTATGGATTGTCATAGTAGATATAGTATTTAGTGAAATACAAACATGAATCTCTTGAAATGTTCAAGAAAATCGTGAATGAAGTACATAACAACCTTGGTAAAAGTATTAAGATACTTTGATATGATCAATGTTGAAGCATTTTAATTCAAGAGTTTGAGGACCTTCTGGAGAGATCGTGATAGTGTATCACAACAAACTCTACCTGAAACATAATGATGTATCAGGAAGAGGGAATCACACTGTCACAGAACTATTTTTACCCTAAATCCACACTCATAATGGCTACATAGCCAAAGGCAAGTGGACTTGGGCGCCCATATTTAGAATGACACAAATATTTTGCAAAGGCAATATATATATGTAAAAGTAGTAACAACAAGAGATAACAAGATACCAAACATGGAGATAAGAGCAATGTACCCATTTCTAGATTCAATCATACCCATTGGTGATTTCATTTCTAGATCTTAGAGCTTTGAGTGCAACTGATCTTCATTTGGCAACTGAGAATTCGATAAACATAAGATATTAATGCTAAAGCATTAAGTACACTATGAAAAGGCATGTAAAAATTTTAAGAGTAGTATAAAAGTTGCTTGGCTAGAAACATCATATAAGAAAGAAGTAGAAACAAGGCGTGAAACACTTAGTGATATTCTTTTATATAAAGTGTGTTTTAAGTGTATTTCCATTATAATCAACAACATATAATGGTCATTGACCACCTTCCCAATGGAAGGGTATGTAAGGGTGCTCAAGATCAGACAACCCCTTTATCAACATGGTCCTCCTTATCTTGACATTTCAAGTAAGGCACCCAACCTTGTGCCCTTACCCTGAGAATACAGGCAGGTACACAAGGTTTGTATAATGGACAAGTTCAATTATATTAAAGGTTTGTTCAACATATTTCAAACAAAATGAATGTACTAATCATAGGGAATAAGTAGCTCAAACAACTAATTATCTAGCCAAGCATTCATACGAGCATGCATACAAACAAGCTAATAACATAGTAGGGTTAAGAGATTAAGCATACCTTGTGAGTGGACTACTAGTTATGTTTCCTGAATAAGATTCCTAGAGATGGTCCAAACCAAGGGAACCTCACAAAGAAAAGATGTAGTATGGTGTCTTATATCAAAAGGGTTTGATAATCTAATCATCATATGATTCATTGGATGTTTCCTTGGTCATAGGTTTCAATTACATCAAACATCATTTCCAAAGTTCCAAACATGCATGTTTCGATTCAACACAACACAAGTATCAACTTTAAGTCTTAGTTCTAGGAAAATCATCCACATTGTGAGTAATACTAGATAAAGATAAACTCTAATTTAGGAGTGAAGTAATCATAATGTTTATATTATCGACATGGTTTAACATGCAAGATCATGATAAAGTCATATTAGAACAATTCCATGCAATATGGTCATATCTCCAAGTCATAAGATCATAAAAGAGCCTAGGATATATCAAGTTGATATTAGCGCTACAAGCATGATATGTTTACTGATTTGAACAAGATAGAGCATGGGGTTAATATAACAATCATAATTCATCATGCGGATCCAACTAGGTCAACTTAGTCATTTTAATGTACAAACTAGGCACTTGAAGTATCATCAACCAACCATGAGTTACATTAGCATGAACACTTTAATTATCATGGCAAGCATAACCAGGTCACTTATTTTGAGATTAAAAGTTAGATGATATCAAATTAAGCTCAAACCCAAGACTTGATCAAGTTATAGCATGCAATTAAATAGATGAGTCACTTTTAGGTCAAGGATGAACATAGAAGGTCAAAATGATCTTTGGGGTGCATTTAGGTATTCCAAGACAATCATCAAAATGAAAGGGAGTTAATGTTTATTGTTTTAGGGGATATAAAATACTAAAGATAATTAATGGTACATATAGAGAATGATTAGAATTGGTTGCCAAACATAATACCATAAAGGCATCATCTTCACTAAAATAGAGACGAGACATGAAAAATTAGTATTATACATTAGTCTCATTAGAAAGGTGGTGTTATTCTAATCAAAATGGTATATAACATCATGGCATTTGGTTAAACAAGCTAGGAGTTACATAGGTTTGAAGATTGTGACCAAAAAGGGGATTTTAGGGATGATTTTACCCTAATGGGCCAAGCTCAGGGCCAAAGGGGGCGGCCCACGACCAGTCTTGAGGAGCGCTCCCCTTTGGTCCATGGTTGCTGACCAGAACTAGAGTGCTCTGTGGAGATCGAAGCATTTCGGCGTGTCACCTAGGGGTAGAAGGTGCTTCTGAGTGTTTGGCGGTGTCAGAGAGCAGGTTGGAGTAGTTCGATGTTGCCCTCGGGCGATCTGGTGGTGATGCTGCCATGCAAGCAGGGACACACAGGCTCGTAGTTGTTGTGGCACCCCTCGATTCACTGTGTGATGTGTATGTAGAAGGGAGGGAGAGGCATTGAGGAAGAGAGAGGGAGAGAGCATGGCCAAGCCACGAGAGAGGGAGAAAAAGATCGTGGGAGAGGGAGAGAGGTTGGCTCCTGTTGTTGCACAATCTGGGTCATTGGCCCTACATCCTACACCATGTGAGTCATCACCTAGCTCATACTAGGGTTTCCAACATTGGGCAGGTGGTGGCGGTCCCAAGTTGAGGCTATTGGGTTTTTTTTAGGGCTAGCACGAGAAACAAAAGTCAAAGTGGGGGACATGGCGGATCAAGAGAGGGGATTTTATAGACGGTCAGGATGTGCGTGGGTTTAGTTAGGGTTATGAAATGATGGACATCCATTGGAGGAGGGGAAAGGAGGTGATATAACCCCATTACCTACCAGTCCAGTAACCTCTTTGTGCCCATTAGCACCGAGTGCAAGTTAGGTGAGGAAAAGTAGGTCGGGGTCGGGTAGTAGGTGGGTCGTGCATTGCTATCTTGTCCTTTTATCGTGTCTACTATGCGGAAGGAAGGTGATGGCCAAAGGTCGTCGGATTAAGACCCCAATCCATGGCACCCCTGATCTGACGGTGCCAGATGACTCCAGACTAAAGGGGAGAAGAGAAAGGGAGAAATGGAAAAAGGAAGGGAGAAGGGGCACATGGGCCGACGCCTGGCATTGGGGCCCAATCGGCCGGTCCAAGGCCTAAAAGGGAACAAACCGGTTTAAAAGATGTTTAAAATAAGATCTTATCAATGCAATTTCAAATGGGCATAGCTTCCTCATTTGAGCTTGAAATTGAGTGAAATTAGATGCATTTGAAACGTGAGAGAAAGATTTACAACATGAGAACAAGAATAGGATACAAAAGTTCATAGCAGTAAGACCAAAATTTAAATGAAAAGTGAGTGTGTGATATCAATGGAAACTTCATTTTTATCAAAATGAGTATCACCAAGGTGGTAAAAGCATACCAGAAGGATCAATTGTGAATCAAACCACAAATGTACATGAAATTGATATTGAGGACAAGGGCAAAGTCAAAAGTAGAAGTAAAAATCAAAGTGCAAATTTCCAAGTCATCACACACACCTTGATGAGTAATGGTGTAATTATCAATAAATCTAACATATCTTCTAATTTCCTTTTTGAGCACATGCTTTAGACTAAAACAATGTACCATCTAAAATGGTTAAAAAGGCACCATATGTAATATGACATAGGAGATGTCCCAAGAGTCTTTATAGAGATTAGGATTAAAACTTATACAAGAAAATGGTTTCTTAAAAGGCTTTATCCATAAATCACATAAATGTTAGTTGAATACTACCTTTTATCCCAGTCTGACAAAAAAAGTGTTTGTTACCATGATAGCTGAATTCTGTTGAGGAATTTAATTTTAAAAGAGTCAGTGGGAGAATAGTATAACTCAAAAAGTTTGAGATAAATAAGAAAAGCATTTGAACCTAAAGAGATACAATAAGAACAATAAGAATCACAATTTGTTGTGGAATCCCAAGTTCTTAAATGTAACACACCACCTCATAATTCTAGCAGAACACACCTTGAGATTAAACTTTGTGAATTTTATAACTCAGATAGGCAGTGAGTTGGTTATAAGATGATGAGCCAACAATCGACTAGAAACTATTGAGGAACCAGAACATGAGAAATGGCTTGAGGCCAATATATTCAAAATGGAGTCCATACACTAACAAGGTATGACCTTAGTAGTACCACATAAAGGGGTAAAACCCATATGGTGCAAATGGGTTTTCAAGAAGAAGATCGACATGGATGACCTATAAGAGAAAATTGGTTGCAAAGGGTTTCAAACAAGTTCATGGTGTTGGACATGATGAAATCACTTATCAATTGTGATGGTTAAATCCATTAAGATCATGCTTACCTTTATAGTTTATTAAGAATATGGGATTTGACATATGGATGTTAAAATTGCATTCCTTAATAGGAATAAATAAGAGGATGTGTATGTGGCATAGCCTGAATGTTTCATAAGTCCATTCATGCAAATAAAATCTATAAGCTACAAAGGCCAATCAACATGATTGAAGTAATCATATTAGAGCTAGAATCTTTGATTTGACAAGATAGTCAAAGAGTTTAGCTTGAGTAAAAAATAAAGATTAAATCTATGATTACAAAATATTTTGTGGGAGCATATTGATATTCCACATATTGATAGGGAATAACACACCTATACTATAAGTATTGAAACATAGCATGAAGGGTACCTTCTCTAGAAGGGTTTAGGTGAAGCATCATATGTGATAGCAAAAGAGGTCAATAAATTTAGATATGGAAAGCTTCTTAACCAAAATAAGAGCAGATACATTGGAAAGATGCTGAAGGAGTTCAACATACATGACTCAATAAGAGAAAATATGTCCATGATTCATGAGATTAGTCTCTCATGAACCATGCATACCAATTCTTATGAAGAATGGAAAACATGAGTAGGATACCATATGCATTCACAATTGGATGTATCATGTATGCAATATAATGTACTCATCCCATTATCTTGTATGTATTGAACATGACAAGATGATGTTAGTCAGATTCTAATGAAAGTCATTGGAATTCCATAAAGAACATCTTTATGTGCTTAAGAAGCACTATGAGAATTAGTTCCTTGGATTATGGAAATAAGGAAGAGTTGGATGTAAAGGGTTACATTGATGCAAGCTTCCAAAATGACCAAAAAACTAAAGATTGCAATCTAAAGTTTGTAGTTGACCTTAATACAAAGAACTATAAGTTGGAAAAGGTCCAAACTGCAAACATATATTTAATTCTACAAATAGAAGCCAAGTATCTTGATATTATGAACACAAGAGACGATAATGTATGGATCAAGAGGTTCATATATATGAACTTATAGGGTGTTCCAACCATTGATGACACAATAGAAATATTGTGACAACAATGAAGCTATTGGTTAGGTAAGGAATATCAGATATCATACTATGACAATTCCATCTCATATGAGAGATCATACAACAAAGATATGTGAGACATGCAATAGACCCACTAAAGGCAAATTTTGCTAACCCGCTAGATTAGCACTTGCATAGTAGAAACATGTTGAACATGTTTAAGATTGCTTAGAATAAGATTTGTGGGTGATTGGCTCTAAGTGCAAGTGGGAATTTATTGGTATGTATACCCATATAGACAATCATATGATGATTTTAATGAGCTATCTTGTAAAGGATTTGATTACTAATAAAGACAATCTTCCACTTTCTTCTGTTTTATTCAGTTATGAGATATGATGAAACATAGGGAATGTCTAAAGAATGACATTACTCAATGACGTACATCTTCAGATTGATGACTTGAACAATGAGATAATACAAATGTTAAGAGTATATACATTCTTGTTATGTCCCTAGTCATATGTTGTCATGGAAGGTTGATAGACATCAATAACACATAAAACTAGTGTGTGTGTTGGTTGATGACAGAATCTCACCAGTCATGATATGTGATATCATACCAAACACATAAATACTTGTTTGAGAACAGTGTATTGGATATACCCACCTTGAGAAGTGACACATGGAAACCATATTTTATAGCCAGATTCATTCTCATAGTGATGGTGGTGATTGTAGTTCTTAGATTTAAAGTTACTACACTCATCACATGTCGTTCAGTGAACTTTGACATCATCCATCGTGACCTTGAATAAGGGTTGCCATAAAGGTGGTTCTTGGGTGCACTGTGACACATGGTATGATTGTGAGTGATATAGATGAGATTTGTCCCTCTTACAAGAGTTTGATTCCTAACCACTTGATAAGCGGCACTGGGAAAAGCATGTGCATGCACATGTGAATCAATATATGATATTGAGTTCACGTATATCTCAGACAGTCTACTCTGGTTCAAGGAACATGGATTGAACGTTGAGAGGATGATGATTCCATGTCTAGAGTTAATCTATATATTAGAGACAAATGAATTATACAATCACTGGAACATCAACAATAGATTGTAGGTTGAAGTTGTTCTCCAACTTTCTGGATTACATGGGTAGCAATGATGTGTTGATAGATATCACTCATTACTTGTGATGTCATAAATTAGTTATGGACATTCACTACCAATGTAACTTGGAATCTATAGGGTCACACACATAGGATACACTTGGAATAGGAGGTCATTCATAAATATAGTTTAAACTTGATTACTAAAGAGTTAAGTATTCAATTTAAACAACAATGGTTAAATGTTGATTGACCGGATTGTGAATCGACAAGTTCAAGTGTTGAACTGATCATTTCTGAGTGTCAGGTCAATTGAACCAAAATTGGCAATCTGTTTGACTGGTTTAGGAAGTGACCGATCAGCTCAGGTCCATGAACTGAACGGTCCATGTTGTGAATGGACTATTTGGTTGACAATTCAATTGGATCAAGGATTAGTTCTGACATCATGTTGCACATTAATTGAATATTAATTGTTACAATTGATGATGAAACGACCGATTCAAGAGTTGAACTGATCGATTCACATGCCAAACAACCAGTTCACCTCCGAACTTACCATTTTGCCACTCGTAGGATGTGAAAATTTGTGAAATTCCGTTCCCTTCGACTCCCGCTCAGACTGGGAACCCTGGCCTTACCCTCCTATAAATATAGGGGTACTGGGGGCTTCTTAAACACATAAATTAGCTTTGACAATTGTTGTCTTCTTTGGTTATGGATATCGAGAGAACCTGAGCAAGTCCAACCCGTCAAAGGGAGGGATAGCAAGGGAGAATAGTTGTGGGAGAACAAGTTGGTGCTAGTACACTGACTAGAAGGGACAACTCCTTGTTGTCTGTTCTTCTAGAATAACAGGAGTTCCTCTAGAATAACATGAGTTCCTAGTGGTCTGTGTGGACTACTATAGAGGTGAGGAGGTTGTTTCCTATGATTCGGAGGTAAAACTGTCAAACTAGGTCAAAATCTGGGGGCACCCATGGGTCGAACCATTTAAGTCAGGTTTGGGTGATGAAATTTGTCACCCATTGGAAACTACCCAAACTCATACCCACCTATTTATTTAGCAGGTTTTGTGGGTTGCCCGCCAGCACCCGCGGATAACCCACTTAACTGCATTATTTATATAATAATAAATATAATGACACAATAATGCTTAGAATAAATAGGATGATATACTACTAACTATTAATTGTTATAGAGATCCAACTCAAACATACTCAACAAGATTTGATATGAGAGATATTGGGGAAAATAAATCTAACTCTACTATATTATCTAATTGTTCTATCAAACTTAATCTAGAGTCATAGTATAAGTTACTAACTCTAGTTTATTGATCATAATCATACATTAGAGAATTTTAAATGCATATTATAAAATTTTACCTCAAAATATGAATATGCTTGAATGGTTGTAAAAATATAACAATTTTTTTCTATTTGATAGTGACAATGCACAATAGTTGGTTGTTCTTGTGCTATATTTCATGTAAAAATACTAGTAAATGGTCTTCTTTTACCGTTAGGATAACAACTTACAAATAATTGTTTATTGAACACATTATACGGGCACCTGTGGGTGACCCGCAACCCAATGTGTCAGGTTTGGATTTGTGTTTCTTCGACCCATTTAGAATTTCATCTTTTTGACCCGCACCCACGAGACCCAACCCACAACAACCCAACCCACTCATCCATTTGACAAGTCTATTTAGAGGACAAGGTCAACTACTGTCCATGGTGATCAACCAAGAGTTGCTACTGACGCTTTCCAGGTGTGATTTGAAGAAAGGCGTACATTTCTTTGAGAGAATTGTTGATGGACTTGCTCTAGGACCAGGTCTGGGCTCACAAACCATCCTTCCCATTACATAGTTATTCTCATGATCGTCTGTTAAAGGGGAATATAACAATTAAATTTTTGTTTCCACTGCCTATTTTGTAGCCATATTTCCCTACATTCTCCCCATGAGTTCTTATTGCCCTATTATGACCCCCTTCCCTAGATACCAATCATTGAAATAAGATCGTAGGAAAAGAGATAGTTATCTCATTTTCCAGGATCCATACTTAATAAACAACAAATAACAACAAAGGAAGCACGAACATCGCCTACTCAGGTGACCACTAAGACCTACTCAACATGTTGTTCCTCCCCATTCTCCTTTCCTATTTCACAAGCAATCAAACAATGACTAATATTAATGTCAATATAATATGTAACATCATCATTACAAACTATAGGTATCATTATAATGATGAAAATAAATTAGAAACATAGGAAAATAATATTATCCACTTAGATACATGATGTATCTAATCTTTTTTATTTACATTGGGTATTAAAGAAATACCATGTACTGATCTAAGGTCTTATTAGGGAGTAATTCTGGGGGGGGGACCTAATGGATCCTATTAATGATCGATAACTTGGGATGTGGAACATATGTGACATATAATCATAATTTCATATAATTTATTGGTACAGTTTCTAATGATAATGCTAAATGCTTAGAATTTCTTATTTAACCAATTATTTAGAAAACAAAAAATGGAATATTTAATAATTTTGTATGACTTTTCACCCAACTCTAACCATACTTAACCCTCTCCATTTGATTAATTGTGTACTAGAACTAAGTGCATAATCATGTAAAATGGTAAGTAATTAATGCTTAGATCTATGGAAGATGTTTTCATTTCAGAATTTGGAATTATGAAAAGAATGACATATTCCTCCTCAAAGGATTTACATCAACTTTGTAAGTAAAAGGGAAACTACATAGAGAGAGAGAGAGTACATCATGGAGATAAACTACTTTCTACCCAGTCTTCCTTGTGATAATACATTAATATCTTTGATGCATTCATTTGCATCTCCAAGTCATCGTATCACCACATAAGTGAACTAGCTAAAATGCTAACAAACAAATACGTGGATTAATATACTACTATAATGTATCATGGGTGCATACAAAAGTTTAAATGTATGTATACATTCAACAAGTAAATAGTTGCACATATTATATGATATTTTCTTTTAGTTAATACAACCCATGTTTGTCATACCACCTTGGGTGTAGTCACCTTTCACTATCCATCACATATTGTCATTATAATCAATTTGAACTAAATTAACATCCAAATAGTTTGTTCATAGAAGCCATTTTTAGAAAGTCATCCAGAAATCCATCAATAGTTGATATGTCAAGTATTCATAAAATAATCATGTGCCATCAATGAAGTACACATGTAGTATTATCTTCAGGTACTCTATCTTGTATTCAATCCTAACAAAGCATAGATCCAAGCGATCAACACGATATGAAAGTATACATAACCCTACAGTGTCACCATGTGTCCATATGATACTTAACATGACTGAGTCTAGGGTTGATATTAGAATTAGGTCTAGAGACCCTAATTGGCATATGTATGGTGCAAAGACTAAAAATCATTAATATGCATCATCATCATCATCACCACTACCACCACCGCCGTCGCGACCACCACCATCACCACCACCACCATCATCATCATTATCTTGGGATTTCATTTTTATTCATCAATATAAGTTATTACAAAAAGCAACATATTTAATGTATTCCACATTCTATTCATCAAAACTAGGGTTTTAATGTATTAATCACACCATAACTATGCATCAATACATACCCTAAAAATAGGATCAAAATTGGGCCTTGATTATATTTTATTTGTAATGTATACATTTTTCTGATAAGATTGATATATAATCATTACTTGACAATAATCATTAGTTGACCAACTATAGCCTACATGTAAGCAATTAACATGATAATTTTTAACATTTTCTACATTATTCACACAATAAACGACACTACTGATTATTTTATACATTATTTACAAAATAATCATTAATTGACCAACCATAGCCTAACACATCAACAATTAACACATTACCGACAACTGACACGGGGCCACACTCGATCCAAAAGGCTCATGCCATCTCAACTAGCATGATTGACCTTTGATCTGAGAAAAAGGACCCTCATACCCTTATGATGACAATTACATTATCATGCGCCCATGGCTTTGGGGCCAAAGTAGCAGTGAGACTATTTCTCCCTGGATCAGGCACCAACATCATACCATGAAGTCAACTTCACAATTGACTCTAGGTTGCTAGCCTTGGGAGCCATGTCCAATGACTAGGTCTAGTATGTAAGGGCTCCTTGAGGTAAAGGAGCTATATGGCTTATGGTAGAGCAGCTGGAGATGAAAGTTCCAAGATCAGATTTTAACACCGACATGGTTGAAGATCGAGAAAAGGAAATTACCGACGATGATGGTGAAACTGAATGTTGTTGAAGGTTGTTGGGGTGCCAATGAGTCTTTCCTATCACTTTCACATGCCACGGTGGTCTAGGGTAAGGATTTTGACAAGCTTCTTCATGTAAAAGGGTCCAACTCACAAAGACTGTCACTTGACCTTGCTCAAACAACACTAATGATTGAGGGTTCCTCCTAATAGCCTAATGAAGCTCCATGGACAATGAAGTGGTTGGAGGTGATTCAAACCACTAGGTGAAGGTCATGTATGGTGGAGATGATGATGGAGCACATGGGGGCTTCACATACATACTTATGAGAAATTGAATGGTGGTACATGCTTTGAGAGTTGTGACCAAACTCCATGATGTTTTATATAGGCATGGGAGACGAGGCAGGGGGGTTCCCACATAGCTCTAACTTCCTACAGGATGTGGGAATTGTGCATTATCATTATATTTCATGATAATGACAATCTTAGGGTTTGTTAAGTTCATCGCATAATCACAAGCCAACTGACCTTATTTTGCAAAGAATGGTTGAGAGTATATAGAATGAAATGAGGATTGGTGCCCAGCTTGAGCGAGACTCATGCATGAGGTTTATGATAACTAGCATGCAGATTAATTTTAGATCAAGAATGGGAAACTGTAACCATGTTCCACATCACACCCCTAAGGTTCTGTATTATCTAGACCTTGGCGTGATATTGATACATTATCTAATAAATATATTAATATCCACACTTTACTAGAATTATCCCAATTTTATAAAAATCCTATAGGCCTCTAGGATTATTCAGTTAATCCCAAATTTCAATATAACCTTTACATTATCTTTATCTCGTTTTGACCAAGTTTTCTATTAAAAGGAGAAAGAGAAGCATACACTTCTTGCATGCAAAGTATTTGATTGATTTAGTCACCTAGGTCATATATAATCATCCAATTATCTCAAAACTTGGACTTATATTCCTTTAGTCATTATCTTTCTCGGGGCCAATCATTAGGTCAAGTTAGGTTTATTTGATACCTGATTACTTGAAGTTCTAGCAGATACTAGATAATTGCTAATTTAGTTATATAGGGTAATTATCACTTTGAATCTTCTAGAATCTTTCTCATTATCTCATAGCGAGTTTACTAATCAACTCTCAAGACTATCATCATCATATTGATGCATGAAATTTCAATTCATTTATCATAGATCTCATGGACCTATTGCCACTCTAATAGCCCAATTGGGTTTGAATTGTATCTCTAGGCCCATGGCTTATACCTAGGCCTTCCCAAGGGTCCACAAGCTTATTGTTTTCTTGATTACAAAATTAAGGCTTGAGATGCCATAGTTCCTATAGTTGAAGTCTCGTGCTAGTCCATTTGCTCAATGCTCCTTTATTTGCTTAAATTGAAGGCTAAATCTAATTATATGGCTCATATTATAAAACAAAGTCATAATATTCCCTTTATATTCTACTGTGATTATAATATCATATCATTGAATTAGATACGAAATCCTCAAATTGTGAGGATGGTACAACCCTAGTGTTACAACCACAATTCTTCTCACTAGACAATATAGGGTTTGAGAAACACTAAAATGAGTTTACAATCTCCATTCATCTTTTATGTTTAATTCAGTTTAGTTCATTTCATATGTATATATGATTGGTTTAGTAGTATATAGGGGTTAAAGTGAAACCCTCATTTTTATAGTAACACTTTAGTAAACCATGATTTAGTAAAATAGTGTTTAGACTCTATCATAATGTGAAAATTCAATGATAGAGTTAGTTACTAGTTATGTACAAAAAGATTAAAGCCCAAACTTGAGTTGAGGTATGATATCACCAAGTAATTGTTGCATTCAGTGAATTAGATCAAATGGGGAGTGTAAAAGATACTCTAGAACACATATTATCACATTCAAGCATAAATATTTGGTTTAGATTACAAACCTTTGCAATTTCAATAGCTTGGTACGATGATGATCCATGCGGCTCTAGAAAGCGGACAAACTACTAGAAGATCATACCAACTATGGTAGTTGGCTATTAATAAGTCAACTAATCAGACTGGTCATAGTGACCACTAGAAGACCCACAAAGTTGGACATATCATCTAGAAAAAGTCAACTAATTACTTGAGGATGGTGTATTATATATGTACATAAAAGTCCAGTTGGCTTGGCTGATCGACTAGAACTATTTGGACTAACTATTATTGAAGAAGACCAACTATTTGACTGTTGACAAATAAACTAGTGGAGTATGTTATTTAAGTTTGACCATCCATTTAATCAATTTAAGACCTGAATCAAGTTGTAGCTCATTCGTTACCTATTCCAACGACCCTAAACCCTATATTTCACCCAAGGGTGATTCGTGACTGCTTTTTAGGAGATTTTTTTTCTAGAATATAATAACATGAGGTATGTTCTTTATTTTGAACCTAGTCTTGGTTAATAGATTGTTTAGAATCTAGTTTCCTTTTATTTAGCTATACAATACAATAACATATCCTCTAGTTCATCTATCGTAATATTTCCCCTTCTTATGCTCTAAATCTTCATCACAGGAGTAAGGGAGTGACATGGTCTTCACAGGGAAATAAATTGACAGAATCGACATTTTTTAGACTCCACCTTTGCGAAACTACTAAAGGGAAGGCTAACAGTCTTTTGTGCAACTTAGGGGGGATCTCTTAATGGAAGTTGTTGAACCCTCTAACATGTGACCTTGATCCTGATTGCATGATCTCAAGTTTTTGGTCAGATTTCATATTTGGGGTCATTTGCTAAATGATATTTGGTGAGTGGGGATTTCAGTGTAAATGCATATTGCATCTGAGTAGCTAAAATTCTATTTTTTTCATCATTCCATGTTATATGATAGCTAGCGATAAAATCACCGTTGAATTCCTCTAAATAAAAGGCATCAAAAATAATCAAAATTTGAGAATGGAACTATGATGAACTGATAATGAAAATATGTGAATGCAAGTTTCTATTATAGAAGTAAATTTAGAATTATCTCATAGAGTTTTCTAAAAATGTTGTGAACTAGAGATTCTAGTTATATCTAAAATGTAATACAGTCAAGTTGGAGATATCATATTTTCGATCTTCGTAAGTCGAAAACTAGGGATTTACTTGTTGGTTTTGGTTTGAATTTATATTTCCAAAATGTGATACTGATTTTGCCTATTTTCATCAACTAAATATGAAGCTAGTCTCCCCCACACCCTAATATGTCTTGAATCTGGAAACATTCTCCTGACTTTATCTCACAAGTAATACAAATTATGTGTGTTGCATATGGTGATTTTATTGCTATTATGCTACCATGTTTAGACCAAATTCTATCCATGCCTCTTTTGCTACCTTGCTTAGACCAAATATTGGCCATGCCTCTTTTGTTACCCTACTCAGACCATTGATTTATCTTTTTTCAGCTTGTTCTAATAATTTTTTCTTACCATAAATTGAATTTATTTTTCCATATACACATATATTTGTAGACCATTCTTAAAGACGTCACAATTAGTTTATATTCAACTTTGGCGTGATTTGTAATCCAATTCTTATAGTTTAAAATATATGATTTAACTTTGTTATCAACATATATAAATTATTTTCCTATGAATAGTATACAATTTACAATAAATTATTTTAGAGTCTTTTTTAGAATACCTATATTTCAAAAATATATACCTCTCACCCAATTATCTTGGGTTCCTATTTTTTTTGATAATGATCATAGCATATATTAAAAAGGCAAAGCAAGCGAACACCTGCTGAGTCGATCGGTACAATACTAAAGTTTGGTTAAGTAGGAATGATGCTGAAATGAAAAAGTTTCATGAGGGAGGCACCCCTTAACAAGCCTCATTGACAATAAGCAAGATGTACTAGGAATAGAGCATCAAAGACTTCAAAAAAGAGTTGTTTAGAACTAGGAGAAAAAACTTGATCGCTACTGTTGAAGCAGCAAACTAACACCAATCTCATCATCAACCATCGCCTTCAAGTCACTAAGAAAACGGGCCTCCGATTTTCCATCATCAGAATCCTCAGTCCCCTCCCGTACCTGCTTGCTTGCACGTGGTGAGAAAATGAAGATCTGCACTAATATGTGAGATGATGATATGCTTCAGTCTTGACACATTGTTGAAGTATCTGTTGGTTCTCTCAAGTTAAAGGTTCCAACTAATTGTGATGAAGAGATCATCACCACTAAATGAAGTGAAGGACCTGTTAGGAGATAGATCCAAAGGAAATGTTGCTGATGAGAGATCAAGCTAGAAATGCCGAATAAAATGTGTGATGATACTGAGTAAGAAGTTGCATTTGAAGAAAATGTGGTCCACCGATTCTGTGTTGTTGTGGCATAGAGAGCATCTAGAAAGGCCGTTGAAGCCTCTCTTAAAGAGGTTTTGGTCTGTGAGCAACTTGTTATGTAGAAGTAGCCAAAGAAAAATTTTATGTTTTTGTTGCCACTTTTGCTTCCAGATTTTAGAGGTGGGGGGGATAGACCTCTATAGGAGAGGTAAGTGTAAGCTTTCTTCACAGAGTATGTGTTATCCCATTTCCAGGTGATATGATTTGATGAATTTTGTTCAAGTGTCTAGATCAGGGTGGAGAGGCAGTCTGGGTTGAGATGTATGAATATACATCTTTTGAGCGCATTTGATCTGTTACTGGTCAGTTGGTTAAGCATTTTGGCGGTGTTCATCTTAGTGAGTTTTTTAGGTATGGACCAATTTGTGTGCAGATTATGGATAGTGTCATTTTTTAACCATGGGTCGTGCCAAAAGGAGATTTTTAGATGGGAGTGTGGGGGTGTTAATGATATGGGTTATTTTTTGGATGTTTTTGTTGATATATTTCTAGAGAGGTGAGGTAGAATTTTTGGGCACTCTGTGCCAGGGCGGAAATTTTTGGTAATATTTGAAATTTATGAGACTGGTCCATATTTCCTCTTGTTTTTGGCCAGGTTGTTGATGATTTTGGTGATAAGACAGAATGCGTGGGTGTCTATGTTAAGAACACCTCAACCTCTTTGGTCAATTGGTGCAACAATAGTGTCCTAGTTTACAAGATGGTAGTGGCTACCAGAGTTGGAAGAAGGAATATGGTTCTTCCAGAGGAATTTTCTATGAGTTTTATCAATGAGCTTTCTGGTCTTGGTTGGGAGGGGGATACAGCTAAGATAATGAGTGGTGATGGGTGTGATGACACTATTTAGGAGAGTAAGTCGTCCAACGAGGTTAAGGAAGTTATTTGCCAAAGATGAGAGTTTTTTATTGATTCTGTCAAGGATGGGTTTCCAAGTAGCATTTGTGATGTTGTGGAGGGTGATGGGGAGTCCTAAGTATTGTATGTGAAAATCTTTGACCTTGCATCTAAGGAGTTCCCTAAATCTGGCCATCTCTGAGAAGTCAATGTGAACTCCAAAGATGGATGACTTATGGAGATTTATTTTGAGTCCAGAGATGTAGGAAAAGATTCCTATTATTCTAATGGTGTTGAGGATAGAGGAGTCCTCTGGAGAGGTGAGGATGATGGTATCATCTGCAAATTGTATAATGTTCCCTTTACATTCCATAGGTGAGTGTATCAGTCCATTTTCTTTGCTCAATTGTATCATGCGGGAGAAAATAGAAGTGATAATGATGAACAGATATGGAGAGAGCGGATCCCCTTGTCTAAGGTCATTTATATTTCTAAAATATTCAAAGGGGACACCATTTATGATAGTGGAGAAATAATTTGTGGAGATGCAAGCATGAATCCAGTTGACCCATTTATCGGGTAGCCAAAGCCATAGAGCATTTTGGTGATACATTGCCAATTAACGTAATCAAAAGCTTTCTCAAAGTCCAATTTGATGATGTTCTGTTTTTATAACAGAGATGTATAGTTTCATTACCCATCAGATAGGCATCTTGAATACTTCTTCCTTTGAGGAAAGCATTTTGGTTGAGAGGGATGATTTTGTTGATGTGAGGTTTTATTCGGTTTGCTAATGTCTTGGCTATGATTTTGTAGGAGGTGTTGATGAGACTGATGGGTCTAAATTGGGAAATGAGGCCGGGTTGGTTGGTTTTTTTTATGAGAGCGATGAAAGTTCTGTTTAGATGTTTGATGATGTTGTGAACGTTTTCACTGTCATGAATAGCCTTGAGTAAAGCTAGGAAGTCTACTTTGTAGTGGTTTCAATTTGCAAGGTAGAATTCAACATTTAGTCCATCTGGGCTAGGTGATTTATTTAAGCCTAAGGTTTTTATGGCCATGTCCAATTCCTCTGAGGTGAATGATTTGATAAGATCAAGAGGATGGTCAAGTGTTGAAGAACATATTGTAGGCCAAACCAGGTCATTTAGGCAGGAGGGTTAGTGGTTGGTGTTGAAGATTTTTTTGAAGTGTTCTGTGATATGCTTTGTGATGGTAGATTTGTGGGTTGTGGTTCTATTATTGATTTGTAAGTATGTGATGTCATTTTTTCGGAAGTTATTGTTGCACATTTTGTGAAAGAACTTTGAGTTCTTATCGCCTTCTTTTGCTCATGTGATTTTTGCTCTTTGTCTCCATTTGGTTTCAATGTAGTTTTTTTGTGAAGTCCATGTCGGCTTTGATAGAAAGCACAAGAGCTAGGTCGGTTGCAGGGTCTTTGTCAACAAACATGAATTGTTGCTCAAGGTCTTTGAGAATTTCAGAGATCTTATTTGGGTTAAGAAGTTTCCACTTTTTTATGTGGGCTTTGATTTTTGTGTGTTTTTGAGGATATGTAGTCCAAGGTTTGTGGTCTGGGGGTCAACCTGCTTCCAGTGCTCAACACATTTGAGAGAGAAATTATCTAATGAGAGCTAGTAGTTATCAAAACAAAATGATCTTTTTCCCCATGGTTCAGTGGTGGTATCAAGGATAAGGGAAAAATAGTCTGAGATGGCTCGGTGAGATGTGTGAACAGTGGAGAGGGGGTGCTGGTCTTCCCAAGTGGGGGAGCAGATGAAGTGGTCTAATCTGGCGAATGTTTGATTTCTTGACCAAGTAAAGGAGACGTTTGATGGTTTAAGTTTAATTAAATCATGTCTAGTGAGAAGGTGGCTAAAATGTTTGTCGGAAGCAGACATGGGTTGTGATGAGCTAGTTGGGTTGTATCGATCTGAATTTTAGGTTATTAGATTGAAGTCCCCACCAAGGACCTAGGGAGACTTGGAGAAAGAAGACATAATTTCACAGGGGTTTACGGAGAACCCGGACATAATAAGACTGATTTCCTAATCTTGGGTTCCTATTATGCATATTGAATTTTGGGTTATTAGATTGGGTTCCTATTAGTGTTAGTAACATAAATATTTTGCATCCTTGCTCCTCAACAAAAGCTAATATGCTTTCTTGCCAAGAGCACATTCTTGCCGGCGGGCCGCAGCCGCGAGCAGTCAATGGTTCTCTATCACCACACAGCACACCACTCGCAGCCGTCGACGTCCGAGTATTTCCGGCTTTCAGCTACTGCTTATTAAACCCTAGAGACTTAACTCATACTCCCCCTTTCCCTCCCCTCGCGAACGAAAACATCAAAAATGCAAATGCCGCTAGTGGGGATGCCTATATGAGTGTCAATGTGACAACTCTCTATGAGTGTTGATTCTCCCTGCGAGTTCTGGCCACGGCGAGGATCACCTCCGACGTCTTCATCGCAGAACACGTGCGGTCAACAGCAGCTGACGAGGTCACATTACGAGGAGGATGAGAAGATGCGAAATGCCCGACCCCACATGGCCGCCGCCACGATCTCCGCGGCTACCCGCCTGCTCTCTACCTCCTCAACCTCGCCGGCGGCTGCATCCGCCGTAGATGAGCTCAGCACCCTTCTCGCGGTCGCATCAATCAACAAGGCCCTCACCCGGCACGGCCCCGCCTCCCTCCGTGACTGCGCGGCTGCTGTCTCCGATCCTGTCGTTCTCCGCCTCCTCCGGCGCCCCTCACTCCCACCCGCCTCCAAGCTCGAGTTTTTCCGATGGGCAGTTTCCCTACCAACTTACTCTCCCTCAGCCGCGGCGTACGCCGAGCTTATATGCTCTCTCGCGCACTCCCAGTCTCACCTTGACGAACTTCTCCCGCTTCTCCGCCAGGTACTCTCATCAACAGGGCCAACCGCCCTCGGTCTTCATGCTTTTAGGCTGTCATTGGATGCATTCCTCCTGGGAGGCCGCTTCGATGATGCCATCGGCGCTGTTGATATACTTGAACAGGCCGGTGGGTCCCCAGACCCACGCATTTACAACTCCATCATTCGTGCGCTGCTTGGCAGGTCCCAGCCGGACCTTGCACTTCAGGTGTTTGTCAAGCTCCTTGAGGGAAGTGGCTCTCCCGATCATGTCACCTGCAATGAGTTGCTTGTGGGTCTCCGCAGGGGTTGCAGGAGGGAAGAGTTCCGGAAGCTGTTCGATGATTTGTCACGCAGAGGATACCAATTTGATACCTGGGGATACAATATCTGTATCCACGCCTTCGGATGCTGGGGGGAGTTGGACGTGGCTCTTCAGCTATTCAAGGAGATGAAGCAGAAAGGGCCCATTTCAGATCCTGATCTATGTACATACAATTCATTGATCAGGGCACTCTTCTTCGCTGGTAAAGTTCAAGAAGGACTGATTGCCTTTGAGGAGTTAAAAGAATCAGGGCTTGGGCCGGATTTGTTCACTTACCGCAGCGTCATCCAAGGTTGCTGCAGAACATACCACATAAAGGATGCTATTAGGGTGTTCAATGAAATGGAGTACAATAACATCCCTGCTGACATTGTTGTGTATAATTCTCTCCTCGATGGCCTTTTCAAGGCAAAGAAGCTCAATGATGCTTGTGAACTTTTTGATAAGATGGTAAGGGATGGTATTCGGATGACGAGCTACTCATACAACATTCTGATCAGTGGACTATTTGGAAATAGACGCTCAGAAGCTGCTCTGGAACTGTTCTGCAATTTGAAAAAGAAGGGGCAGTATGTAGATGCGCTGACTTATAGCATCGTTGTGTTTCATTTATGCAGACAAAGCCATGTGGAGGAGGCACTTGAACTGGTTGAGGAGATGGAAACTAGGGGTTTCGTTGTTGATCTGGTAACGATAACCTCAGTGTTGATTGGGTTGCACAAGAAAAGGAGATGGGACCGAGCAGAGCGTCTTATGAAGTGTGTAAGGGATAGCAGCCTTGTCCCAGTTGTCCTTGAGTGGACAGCTAACATGGAAGCGATGCTCAGAAGTCCTCAGGACAAAAACAAGGATTTTACTCCAATGTTTCCATCCACAGGTGACTTCTCAGATGTTTCCAGTTGGCTAAATGGGCCTTCCAGAAGACATGCGGATGACATTGATTCAAATGACGGGTTTGTTGATGAATGGTCTCTATCACCATATATGGACCAAATCGCAGATAAATCTGACTGTTTTAGAGATCTTAATATATTTTTTTCAAGCAAGGGAAAGAGGGTCCAGGAGAAAGGATCCAAGTCTTTTGACATTGATATGATTAACACCTATATGTCAATCTTCCTCTCCAAAGGAAAGCTAAGTGTAGCTTGCAAACTCTTTGAGATATTCACACGAACAGGCAGACAACCCATCACCTATACTTACAATGCAATGTTGAGTACTTTTGTGAAAAAAGGTTACACGAATGAGGCATGGGGAATTCTTCAAGAGATGGGTGAGAAATCATGTCCTCCTGACATTGCAACTTATAATGTAATTGTCCAGGGACTTGGTAAGGCTGGGAGGTGTGATCTAGCAAGTGAAGTCATTGATCACCTGGAGAATAAGGGTGGCTATCTGGACATTGTGATGTATAACACATTGATCAACACACTGGGAAAAGCCGGAAGATTAGCTGAAGCAAACAAGCTATTCAAGCAGATGACTAGTAGTGGGATCAGCCCAGATATCATCACTTTCAATACACTTATTGAAGTTCATGCCAAGGCTGGCAAAGTAAAAGATGCATATCAATTTCTTAGGATGATGCTGGATGCAGGATGCTCGCCAAACCATGTCACGGACACCATATTGGATTTTCTTGAGAAGGAAATTGAGAGGCAGAGATATGAGAAGGCGTCAATCTTGCATGATAAGGATAAAAAAAGTTCCTGAGTAGCAGTAATTGTTTTTGTTGAAAGAAAGAACGATACTCTTTGGTGATCTTGCATTTGAAACCCCAAATGTTGACTTATTCATGTTAACAGTATATGTGAGGAATGTCTTGCTTTTTGCAAATGATTTGAAGTCCCAAATCAGTTGGATTTATTTATTTCAATGGTTCCATGCTTGGACGTTAAATTATACGTCAATCGAGCAGCTAGCATGGCTAAGCTAGCAGCAAATGTTCCTTTGTTGATATAATTATTGAACACCAGCAATCATGGCGCAGTTCAGAAATTGAAATATACAGATCTGGTAAGTCCAAAGTGCTACCCCCATGTTAAACTTCAAAGTTTTTTTCATCATCGGCTACGTCAAATATCCTTTTCAGCTAATTCTGTGACTTGGTGACTTTCTTGCAGTTATGAAGCTGGATGAATTATGTGTGAAGAACTGAGTTCAGCGGATTTTCTAAACATGTTGGGGGTCTTTAGAGAATACTTTTAATACATGGACCATTGGAGATGTAACTATGTGAGTGACTTTCATGCACTTATAGATTTGGTCATTCGCTCAATGTACACTACAAAATCCAGGTTAAATACATGTGTATTTTGATATAAATATCTACGTTTGTTGGAACCTAAGGAATACTGAAAGAAAAGTTTAGCAGAGAAGCAACAAACCTTCAGGGCGTCATCTATTATCCACCATTTGAGTGTTCTGAAGGACAGCCATCAACAACATAGTGCTAAAAACCCTATCTTAGCCAGGTTAGGATTGTTGGGATTTTAGCTATAAAGCTTAGAATCGCTGGACCATTTTCTTATTGAAGCAAATATAAATGGTTCTCGCTGATTACTTGTCCCTTTTAGGTATCTATTGCCTGCTCTCGTGGATCATTTTAAATTGTCATGTGATTTGCCTCCTTGCACTGGATTTTGATGGTTGAGTGAACAAATAAAAGCTGAAATAACAAAACATCATTTGTGCAAAACTACAATGAATGCCAGGTTTTTCCTTAGGGGCTGTTTGGATGAGGTAATTAGATGTGGTATTGTATTCTATTGCAGTATTCTAACTGCTGCATTTGTAATTATTGTGTTTGGATTCTAATAGGTGTATTTCTCAAGTGCAGTCCTCCAACTGCCGTATTTTCACCCCTTTTATTTGACGGCTCTGTCAAAAGATGCCAAAATTGGCGATTTTTTGGAATCCCTCCTTGCTGGTTCCGTCCTGCCTCCTCCCGATACCGTCACAATTTCTCCCTCTTCTCGTCTACCGATCATCTCGTCTCCGATACCATCTCCTCTCAGATCCTCTTTCCCCCGTCGCTGCTACTTTTTCGGGTCTGTGTCTTCCCACCTTCCATGGCCCAAGCTCCCATTGGGTTCACTACCTTCCGGTTCCGGAGGCCGCCGCCTCTGACACCATCCCCTCGGCGCCCCACACTCGCCATCCACCACCCCGACGCCAGGACCCCCACCATCCCCTCGGCGCCCCACACTCGCCATCCACCACCCCGACGCCAGGACCCCCATGGGTCATCACCGTCAGGAAGAAGGCAAGCAAACCATCCAGGAGGAGCAGTCTGTCCCTGGGCCAAGTTCTCAATCTACCCCGTGCCCGAGGTGTGTGTCTGCAAGCACCGACGAGGACAGTACCAGCACCGAGCACTTCCTCCGCAAGTGCCAACTTGGAGAGGACAGTACCGACACCGACCGCCGGCGGCAGCAGTTCGTGCAAGATCGGCGACACCGGGTAGGGTGCGCTGAAGCGCTGCCACAAGGACCGATTCTGGGAAGTTGGTTTCCCTTCCTCAGCACGAACCGAATCCCGCGCATACTCATCCACCGCATGGACTGAGTCCCTGCGCCCAAACATTGTGATTAAAAACTGCAGATTTTGTCAATTAGGTAGTCTAGATCGCATGATTGAGTAACTACTACAGTAGTCAAAAAAGAGCCACGCAAACAGCCCCTTAGTATAATCCACTATCTTGAATAAATGCATGATATGAAACACAGTAAAATTTGTAATAGCATGAGGATGAATCCCACTTTGTGGACTTGTAACTTTGACCTCTCCTCATTAGCGTGTTCATTTGAACTCAACCACCAGAAGCACCTTTTCCGTTTTGGTTTAGGTTATTTAAGCTTGGTTCAGTAGACAATCACTTCCAAATGGAACACTGCAGTTACTTTCTGTCTCATCAGGGAAGCTGGGTCCACCTTCCTTCACTTAGGCCTTGTGTGAGACCATTTTGTATGCCCCACGCTTATATTTTAATCACAGAGCTTTCTCCGAGGTGGTTGTGCAGGCCATTGTTTCTGCAAACCACCTCCATCATCTGATTCTGCCACAGAGCTCCTATTTCCTGTTTATTTGTCTCCCTCCTAATTTATGTGCATTCAACTGGCACAATTTAATACACCTTATTGTGAATGTGATTGGCGACATAGGTAACTTATTTAGCCATAGTTTTTTTTAAAATTCTTATCTATTCTATGTATCACTGTATGGTTTTGTTGAGAAAAAATGCCACAATATATATCAATTTTCCTCCAAGTAGATAGGTTATCACAATTTACAACCCTGATTCCCTGGTCCATCATATCAGATTGAGGAGTCTTGGTGAATGGATATATATCTGTTAGGAGGGATTGCGGTATTTTGAGGGAAACTAGTAGAAACTACACATCCAATCAGTTGCAACTCAGTATCGTTGTTCATTCCAACTATCATCGATCAAAGATTTTACAAGACTGTGTTTATCTTAAAATGAAAGTGCATACTAGGGAAGATATTTTAAGTAGCTTCTTTACTGCACATGAGATAATTCGTGCTTTTAAGTTCTCCGGGAATAAGAGCACATATCTCCCAGTTTGACTGCTAAAAAGCTTATGCCATGGTGCTGGTAAATCTTCACTGAAATGTAAAATGAACGAGTGTAGGCTTGCAGCCATTGCAGGATTTCCAGTTTTTAAATAATGGAAAGCTAACTGGGCATCTTAGCTTATCTAGAGGTCTTCTCCCAAAGGAGGATCCTGTTCCTTCCTCTCTTTGATTTTTGGCCAGGGTTTCACCATGTTGACGAAAAGAGCAAAAAAAGTAAACCTTATTTGAGTCCAGCTTAGCAATGTGTTGGCATTGCTTGTGAGCATCACATTTTTGTGTCTTAGGACATTGATGCCAGCAGTCCCAGTTTTGAGTAGTCCCTGGGTTGACGATCATTGTATTGAACTGCTTGGAAATGGGATAATGGAGAAAAAGTCTCGTCGAGACGTTAGAGAGGGTTTGATGTAGGTGAAAGAGCTTTCTTTGATCGTGATTCTGATTTTCTCTCTCCCCTAGCTTTAAATTAAATATTAAGACTTCCTGGTGGACATTATCACTCCACTTGGTAAAAAGTTTATAATTATGTTAGGTGACTGATGGACTATGTCTATATCAATCATTCATGTGTTGCTTACCTTTCCTATATCTGCTTTGAAACTATTAGTGGAATGAAAATGCTGTGCACAAGTTGGATAAGAATAGGAGGGATATCTTTTGGAAGGGCGAGCATTGCATGATTGGCACCCAATTTATTGCGAGAAAGTCTACCTTCCTAGAAAGATGAGAGGCATCAGATTGGTTCTCACAGAACAGTTCAACTTGGCTTGCTAGCAAAATGGTTGTGGTTAATAGGGTCTTTTTTGAATAAAATGTGGTGTGCAACCTACAAGGGTGATGTTTTTGGTATTCACTTGCTATCTTAAGTGGCAAACCTTAGTTCAATCTTATAATAATTGTTTTTCTACCATTTCGAAGGATAACATATTTGTCATGGTTGTCAAGGCGACCGGGCAGTGGCCTAACATGGCTAGGTGCCTACACCGCCCAGGCGCATCCTTTTTTTATGCATAACAATAATATATAATATACAATATATAACACATATACACGGTACTCTGTGTGTTTATTAAGTTCTCTACATCCTAAATAAGCATTTGAGTGAAGTAGAAGCCTATGAAAATATGAAATCATTTATACATGTAAAATTTGATACTAACATGACACATACAATTTTTTAAAACCTAAAACTATATGTCTAGGCATCCCAGGCGCCCAAACACCAATTTAAGTAGGCGGAAGGCCCAAATGGACCCCCTTAGGCACCTGGTTGCCCAGCCAAAAACTATGATATTTGTATACCCGTGTAATCACCCCATCTACTGCTGTTATACGAGTATGGACATGGTGCATGTAAGATGCCGGAGAAGTGGGTATATACCCATAACCGTACCTACTAACTTAAATGGGTATGGTTATGAGTTATGAGTATACTCATACCTGCACAGTACCCCACCCCTCTACAACCCTAGCCACAACCGATAGTTGGCAAAGGGACCTAGGGCTACCACAATAGAAGCTACTGACCTCCGTCAACGTTTCATTTCACGGTGGATCCCTTGCATAGCTATTTAGGACTCACCTCTCACTTTACCTCCCCATGTGCCTTCCCTACGTGCACGGGTGAGTGCTCTTAAGTTAGGCAATCTTGCTTCTACTTGTCACATTGTGTCTTACCTATGATGGTGTCTCTATTGCCGTTTCTCACTGGCACTAGTTCTTGTATTCATTGTGCATGCTACCAATAACTGACTTTTCCTTGCTTCACTGTGCTTCTTAGTAAACCATAGTATTAAAAAACCCACCTTGAGGCTTTTAAGGCTTACGCCTTGAGGCAAGGCTATCCCATTTGCGCCTCGAGGCTTATGCCTCAATGCCCTAGGCTGAGGCTTACACCTCAATGTCCTGAATTGAGGCTTACGCCTCAGATTGTCTTGTCTGAGGCTCGCCCCACGGTATTGAGACAATCATAGTCATTGTCATCGTCATCATAGGTGTCATTGTCATCCTAGTTGTCATTGTCATCACCATCATCATCATCATCAATGTTATCATTGTCATCATCATAGTTTAAGCGTCATGGTCGGCTACATGAATCCTTCTTTTCCTACCAACTTTGTTATGGGTCATTTGACATCAAGATGTAAAGTCTCAAAATTTTCTCGTAATAAGCTTTTACCATGTTAATTGGGCTACTTTTTTACTTTGCTCGACTCAATAGCATTGCTTCAGATAGGTGCATTTGTTGGTCTGAGTTGCACATGCCCATACCATCTAAAGTGCCCTTCAAGTAACTTGGCATCGCAACTCGCCACCTTATTCCTTTATAGTCATATCTCAGGCAATCTTTCCTTGTTCATTCCACACATCCATTTTCGCATACTCATTTTAACTACATTCATCATGAAGCATGGTTTAAAGTTTCGATCAAAATATCTATATTTTGGTATCATATGAGATTAGAATGATAAATGCAACTCCTCAAGACTGGCATGTAATTATTCAATTTATCAGATATTTTACCCGGGGGGTTGAAATTTCACCGTAACATAGGAATTTTGGTAAAAAAGGCGAGTCTGGGCCTTCATTTTGCGAAACAACAAGGGTTTACTTGTTTGTGTAACATCTGTGCAACTCTTGAAGGGTTTCTTCTTTGATGATTTTTTTTTCATATTCATGCTCTTCATGTCTTTCTTCTTCTGGTCTATGGTAAGTTATACTCTCCTTCCCATTTACATCCATTTTTCATATATACGAAACTTGTGGACGATTAAGGAAACACAACATGTAGAGAGACACACAATACATGTTGCAAAGATAACACGAGCTACACTCACTCAATATGTCAATCATACAAACCATCTTATGTTTTGTTTACAACCACCGGGTGGGGTTCTAGGCCTGATCAACCACCATGCCACTCTAGTTTCAGTTAGGTAATTTAAATACTTTTTCTTATTGATATTTGATTGTGTAAGTTGTAATAGACCATGCTTGAAAAGTTTTATAAGCTAATTCCTTCATCATGTCACTAAAATTAGCATCAAAACCACCATCAAAATAGTTTGGCTTCGTTTCACTCTCATGAGGACCCCCATATCAATATATGATCTTCTTGCATAAATAGGTGTATTTATGTATGTAGATTATCCTGATAAAATTTCATGACACGATTCCTTTATTTAGTTGTCAGTATTGTGTGCCAAAATCTTGAGTTGACAAGAACACATCTATAAATTTTTTCCTCAAAATTAATGTAAATTTCTATTTCTGGACCATCGAAAATGGTATCAAAATCCGACATTTTAAACTATGTTCTATTGATGTCTTAAATCTTCACCGCCCAACATTCACTCCTGTGTAGCATGACTATATGTAACTCTGTATAGTTGTTCTACAAAACTTACTTTTTAATTTGAGTGGGATTTTCTGATCACATGCTACTCCAGTTGCACTCCATATCAACCATCCCGTTGATCCTTTGACAAACATCTTGAACATCATCATCCTCGTCCACTTTGGTATCTTATAGAACAAAAAGGGTAATATTGTTCCTCCATTGATAAAGAATTTCGGTCTTTGGGAAGTATCAAGATCATCCAATAATAAGGGTTTTCAATTTATTCAAATGAACAATTTGAACACCTATCGATTTTAATAACCAATTGCGGGGTTGATCATTCGGTTCTTTCAATTTATAGTTGTGAATCTCGGACCTATGAATGAGGATATATCCACTCCCATCCAACTTAGCACCACCACTCACAATTCTAGATTGACTGAATTGCAATGCATATTCTCTTTTTTCTTTTACCAATCTTGAATCCATTAAATTCCAATGCATTCCTCTAAGTATTGAAACTTCTGACATTTTGCTATCCATTCCCATCCAACTTAGCAGTGCCATTCACAATTCTCGATTGGCTGAAATTGCAATATGTGGAGAAATAAGATGGAAGGCTTATTAGTTTGTTGATTTATCCGACAAAACCTCATCACTATGTAGAGGGGGGGACACTTACAAGCTAGGGATTTAAGCATGCTTGGGACTCAATCAACCTTGTACGGGCTAAGACACCTAGGCCCATTCACATAATAAACTAAACTAAATTAATAACTCTAACACTCCCCTTCAAGCTTAAGCTTAGAAGACCCCACGTTAGCTTGTAAACAGATAAACTAGAATAAAAAGATAAAATCACACCCATACAAGAGTTACACTCCCCCTCGATATTATAATCAAACTCTCAAACATTCCAATACCCCCCTTTAAACATATAGTTATCATATCTTCAATAAATCTGAGCAGTGCATGAGGGAGCAAATATAATGTCAGCAGTAGCAATTAGAAACAAATAACTCTTTAACACTCCCCTTAAGCAGATAATCATAAGAAGATCATAGGCAGGCTTATAGGAGCTTGTTGATGAAAAAATAAGTGGCATATGGAGCAGTAGTGTATAGCAGCAAGTCAGAACAAGTGACATCATCTCAGCCACAAGCGTCGTCAAGTAGTCCAGAAAGTGTTGGGTTACAACTCACAAATATAATTGTAATCGACGTGCGTATGCACAAAACGCCAAAGAATGTTGGAGCACATATGAAGTAGTAGTCAACGTGCACAAGCACAGAGAAACCAGAGAGTGCTGGAGCACATACAAAGAAGTAGTCAACGTGCACAAGCACAGAGAAATCAGAGAGTGCTGAAGCACATGCAAAGTAGTAGTCAACATGCACAAGCACGAACAAACTAGAGAATACTGGAGCATACACAAAGTAGTAGTCAACATGCACAAGTACGGAGAAGCCAGAAAGTGTTGGAGCATACATAAGTAATACTCAACGCACACAAGCATAGAGAAGCCAGAGAGTGATGGAGCACGAAAAAGTAATAGTCAACGTGCATAAGCACGAGCTAGTAGGGGAGTGTTAAAGCACATGCAAAGTAGTAGTCAACATGTAAAAGCATAAACAAGCCAGAGAGTAGAGACGGCATTGCTGGAATGAACAACCTCTTACACAAATCAACATACAATAAGTAACTTCAAGATGCAAAGTAGCAATAATACATAATTCTTCCTTTCATCATTCTTCATATCCTCTTCTCCGTCATCTCATCTCCTCTATTCTAGAGGAAATGGATATATAGGCAAATGTGTGGAGAAGAGTAGTCAATAAACCGACTTGATCAGGTTAGGATTTAACATGATATATGGGGGTGGTAGATGGATTGAGGGACGTAAAACATATGTATGTAGGACTAGAAGGGGGTGGACACTAAAATATATATGAGAAAGTGCTGGAAAGGGAAGATAAATGCTGCAGGTAGAGATATAAAAGAGACACATCATGCATAGAAGCGATCTGCCATGTCATAGTGCAGAAGAAGATGAAGTTGCACAATGAGAAAATTTCAGTAACAATTTTTTTCTTCTCATCTCTGGGTAGAGATTAAATAGATAAAGATATGAATTGAGAGGGGGAAAATAATGACGGCAGCTCCAAAAAGGCAAACAGGGGCAGAGTAGATGGTGCTGGTGTAACAGTATAGGAAGGCAGAGATGACTCCTCTTGGTGCAACAAGGAAATCAATCAACAACAGTCCTTTAGATATAGCAACAACGTACAAACGTGATTGAATTTTTTTTTTTTGTGATGGAGACACTCAAGAGAGATTCTCCTAGTATATGCAGGGATGGGCGGGCATCCCTGCAGGCTACCAAGAACCGCAAGGGGCAGTTGCTGCCCACGATGAGGCACTCCTTTTCTCTCTCTCTCTCTCACACACACACACACATTGTTTAGAGGCACATGAACGACCCTCTAATTTATGTGAAGAAATAAACGGAAGGCTTATTGGTTTGTTGATTTATTGGGAAAAATCCCGTTCCTATATATAGAAATGGGGGACACAAGCTTGGGACTCAAGAAATCTCATATGGGCTAAAACACTTAAGCCCATTTACATAATAAACTAAATTATTAACAACTCTAACACAATGCATTTACTAAGTCTTTCTTTTACTAATCTTTGATCCATTAGATTCCAATGCATTTCTCTAAAGTTCAACTTTATTTCAACTTTCTTTAGTTTCATCAATCAACAAATAACATACACCAAGGGATATCACCCTGAACGTTCTTTGTCAACTCATCATATAACAATAATGAATAGGTATAGGCTTAGTGCCGCTCCTTGGTGTACCCCGACTGTAGTAGGATGTCTTGGTGTTTCTTCTCCAAGATCCTAACACTTGCAATTGAGATATCATTCATATTATTAGTTAATTCAATGTATTGAATTGGTACACATTTCTTCAGCAAAACCCACCATTACAAATATCTAGGAACTTGATCATAAGCCTTTTCAAATCAAAGAAAAACTATGTGAAGATCTTTTTTTCTCCCACTAGACCTCTCCGTAAGCCTTCTTATTAGGAAAATAGCATCTTTAGTGGATCCATCAGGCATGAAACCAAACTGATGCCTGATATTTGCAATATAGATCTTAGTCTTTGTTCAATAATCTTTTTCCAAAGTTTTGTTGCGTGACTCGTTAATTTAATACCTTTGCAGTTTGTGCAGCTTTGAACATCTCAGTCTGAGCATTAAATTGTTAGTTGCACATGTATACAGCAACTATATGTCTATATCCTTTTTTCATGAAAGGCACAATGCACTGTGAAATCTAAAGAGTAGTATGTTAGTAGAGATCAAGATGCTGTTTGCATACTGTTATTCTAGTTCTATTTTATATGCACTTCACACTTATCAAGGATGTAAAGATTAAATGGTCTTCCTGTAACTCAGTGTGAACTGTGGTATTTTGACGAAGTTGTGGTTTCTGAAGATTTAATACAATGCCTACTTTTGGAAATGATCTTTTACTGTTAAACTGAAGTCTAATCATAATATGTTGATCTTCCATTATTTGCTTGAGTTGACGACCTAGCAGAGTATGCATCCTGTTTCCATTATAAATAATTTGGGTCATTATGAATACGACTGAGTCGATTTCCCAGTTTTCACTCAAAACCATTTTCAGTTGTAAGAAGCTGTTCCATATTTTCTTTCCACCTTTCAGTTAACATGGTACTTGAGCTGTTGAGCAACTGGTCCATGTTTTGTTTTATGACATGGAAATCTATTTCCCATTTGCAACAGTTCTCCAACCATGATAGAAAAGTATATTATTTAATAAGGCATGTGAGCTTCTGCTTTGCTGATAGGACAGCTCAAGCACTATAAAACAAGGCTGTTACATTGTGGGATCCACAAAGAGGTAACAACTTTCATAAGTTTTTATGTAGGTTTTGATAAAAATCATTTCTTCGTCCAGTTCCTGATTTGCATTAGTAGCTTGATTTTTTAATCATGCCTGTCTAGTAATTCTACTACCAGTGTTAGGGCCAATTTCGTAAAAAAGAACACAGCCTCCGGCCTGTAGTTGAATCTAGCACAATGTTTGAAAAAATAGTAATATAATGTTAAGCAAAACCGAGGAGATTATTAATTATTCTATGTTACTTGACACACAAGATGGGAGTTGACTTGCCTTATATTGTGAATAACGGTACCCTTATCTATATAAGGATGTAAAGCAGTCAATAACTCATTTACACAGTATGGAACTAAACACGTACAAAATCATACGAAACTCTCTTGAGCATACTTATGTACAACTCACATATCTTAAGTTGTAACACATCATCCTCAAGTTAATGTGCACATATCATAAGTACCGAGCTTGTTACACAGAAACCGGACTCGACATTCATTAAGGGACTTGGTGGAGAGATCTCTGCAAGCTGGTCCTTTAGATCTCACACAAGTTTAACTAACTACTCGTGAGGCTTCTTGCAAAGAAATGACAGTCAACTTCAATGCGTCTCGTCCTTTCATGGAAAATCGGATCTGTAGCAATGTGCACTGCAGATTAATTGTCACATCCCAGCTTAATTGCCTATGCTCTATTGTATCCTAGCTCTTCCAGAAAGCTTTGACCCAGAGGACGTCATTAGTCTCGTGGGCCATGTCTACGTATTCCCAAGTTCCCAACTTTGCACTAGATCATTCAAGTGGTCAGCGGGAACAACTCATTCAAGTGGCCAGTGGGAAAAAAGCTAGCATATATTTTCTGCAGAATTTGGGTTCTATGGAAGGGGGGCCAATAACTGGAGCTAGAAGGGGACCATGGGGCGCTCATGGAGGAGGCTTTTAGAGACGAGGATAACTTCAGAGTAGTGCTTTTCCTTTTCACTTACAGGAGTCTAGGAAGGTCGATCTTTCAAAGGATAACAGTGGAGAAGAGAGGTTTCTAACCCAAGAAAACAACGATCTTGCTCTTAGGTTGACGTTATATGGCTGCTCTGGTGTAGTTGAAAGAGAAATGACATTGTAAGGATCATGAACCTGGGAAAGCTGTTAGGTATTCTTTCAGAGATGACGAGAAATCAAATAATTACGTTAGTACTGTCTTACAGGAGAAACTTTTGTACAAAAGGTGGACTGGAGAACAAAGGAAACGGGTTATTTGGATCTAAAACTAGGATTTTGGTCCGGAGGGCTTTGGAAATCCGTTATTGTATGGGTGGGTTGGCACATATATGCTCTAAGGATGATGTTCACGTCATTCCCTTAGGGGGTGGCTATTTTGGGGTTTTGCTGGCCTTTGTTTAATGCTGTACATCCACTCTTTTAATTAAAAATTGCCTCTTTAGTTTCTTAAAGAACTTTCCGAAGCAATTGATGGTCTTACTTTTTTTTATGAACGCAGGCTTACTATCTCCTAGAAACAGAATACGCTTATTGGGCACACTCTCATCAGGTTGGCCTCACGAACTGTATAGACATGTTCTAATATAAGCAAACTGTATTTAACTTTGGTCTCTTGCAGGAATTTAGTAAAAGCCGAATCATAGGATTGGTACATATTGTTGCTACCATGAAAAGTTGGAAGACGAAGACCAGATTCGAGGTTTTAAAAGAATTGGAGCAGGAAACTAACAGTACACATAGCTTGATTTGGTGTATATACTGTATATTTCTCGATTATCCTTGTCGTTTACATCTAGTACTGCAAAATCCTCTTGCCTAAAATGTGGTATATGCATATTCAAACTGGACATGCGTTTCATCCATTCTCCAACTTGAGGATTGGGGGTGTTAGAGTTATTGTGTTTCTTATGTGTATGGGCCAAAGTATACTTAGCCCATTACGGTTTGAGTCCACTTGTGTCCCCTTGTACGAAAATTTGGACTGGGGTTGTCTTATAAAATCAACTCAATTGCCTCCATTTTGTTTTTCACAGGTTGTTTGGGTTTAGATCCAAAGGCAAACCTAAATTAACTTGGGAAGAGGTTATAAAGAGATATTTTGAATCTTTACATCTTGATCAAAGCATGACACATAATAGAGCTGATTGGAAAAGAAGGATCCATGTAGCCGACCCCAACATGTTTGGGAGTGAGGCTTAGTTGTTGTTGATGATGATTTGGGTTTACATGCACATGTTAGTAAATGCTTGATTCAAATGAAGAAAAAGTTAGGGTGGATTTTAATAGCATGAAAGGAAATGGTCAATCTAATCTCACCCTTAGTGTGTGCCTGATCAGGTCCCTGATTAGTGGGTTTAAGTCACGTCACAAACACTTTTTTGTAGTATAATATGTGAACAAAATCTCTCCAATACAAATCCAGGCACATAATAACCATCCCATGGTCACAAAAAGGAAAACATGTGTACTACAACCAAGTCCTAGCCATTCATTTTAATAGTCACCGTTAGCTTTGCCTAAATACATAAAAGTTCCTCACGACAATCCCTATTGAAAGAAGGCCAATGAATAAAAACTTGAAGCCCTAAAGATAAATATCACATAGGTTTTAACACCTAGACCACAAAACAAAATGTGGTAGGTGCCAAATGGGTTTATAAAGTGATATATAATCTTCACAATGAAGCAATGGTATATAGAGCTTCTTGTGTTCATAGGAGTTACAATGGATGGAGTTGTGCACTATTTATAAGCCTTTAGCTAACCATCAAAGCAATCCTTACATTCATGGGAGTTACAAAGGATGAAGTCAAGCCTTTAGCTAACCATCAAAACAATCCTTACATGGCATAGTGAGTAGGAAATGACATTCAATGCGAAATAATATTTGCAATCCTTTTGTTGAAGGCCAATTCATTGGAAAACTATATGTTCATTGACGAAGGACATTTTATTATATTTGCAAATTGTGTAATCCACCTTATGGAATGAATAAGCTTCAAGAGCCTGGTTCAAAAATTAAGTGATTATCATCTATTTTTTGGCTTTATCTATTTTATGGTGGATCCTTGTCTTCGTAACCACAGAAATGAAGGAAAACATGTTTACTTGCTTTTATATGTACATGAAATGATTATGTAAGGGAATGAATAAACCTTCAAAATTGGATTCAAATCATCCCTACAAAGTGAATTTGCCCTATAAGACCTAGGGAAAGTACAATGTTTTTAAGTAATCATGTTTCTTGCATCGAAATATATTTCTTGATTGCAGTGAAACATGATACTACTCATGTTCTCAGACGTGTTCACTAAGGAAATAAATCTATCATTTAATGATGATCCCACTACCTACATAAGAGTAGTGGACAGTCTTTGATGCTAGATATTTACTAGGCAAGATATTACTTAGATTGTGAACCTTGCTTAACAATTCATGGCCGATCATAGTCATCATCAGTGTAATTGGGTCAAATAGGTATTGAGATACATTGAAGGATAGTTTCCACTAGTCTTCATATTAGTTCAAGCGGCAATTATGTTTACCATGCCCCTCCTTAAGCTGCTCTGAATGGTTTTTCTTAATGTGTTTTCACCAACTCTAAATGGGTTTTCTTATTCCAAAGATTATCTCACGGCGAGGAAGAATCTCATAAAGAAGACATGGATGTTGTAGACCACAATTAAAAAACCTGAGTTCTCCCAACCCTGTGGATTCTGCTTCTCAACGACCAGTTAGTTGCACACTTACATTAAACTGGCGTGCACTGTGTTCACCTGCAATTCTAACATATGTAATCAGTTTGTCCCCATGTTGGGTCTCTTTACCATTTGGGCCTCGTTTAGTTAAGGCCCAGTCTGACGTATATAAAAACTGACTTGTGATTTATCCACTGAGAAGGAAGACTATGACTCCAGCACTTCCGTCTTTATCTTCTTCTCCTTCCCGAGCGATGTCATCTTTTTCAGAGTCCATATGATATGGTTTTATATTAAGCTGAAGCTAGTGCTTACATTTAGCCAGTGGCGGAGCAACATTTTTGACGTGGGTGGGCACCATGCATTGATAAGATTAAAAGGTAGGGCACGGAACGGTTCATTAGTAAAATATTTACTACTTATGCATATAAATTACTATATGATCCAGCAGCAAGGGTAGGGCACTTGCCCACCCTTGCCACCATATGGCTACGCCACTGCATTTACCCCATATGGAAGGTCCCCGTTAGAGTAGTCGTTGTGGTGAGCGTGTTATTATCTCTATGCACACAATGTCTTTGGCGGTGCTTTCGGTGATATTGTCAACCTGGTGATGTTCTGTTGGTTGAAGTACTGCAATTATTTAATTTGACTTCATCAGTCGTCACATTCGGCATATGTGTGTTCCTGGCTGCAATGCAGTTGTCAAACGGGCGACTACTTCACTATTATCTGATTTTCAACCATAAAAACACGAATAAGGGGCGTGTATGGCAGCGTCAGCGACAGTCAACAGCGTGTAGTACCTAGTGTTTGACGTTTCCTTGCAAGATTCGATTTGTACTCCAATATCCTACCGAACAAGCAGAAAAGCCAGACGCCACCATATACGGCATGATCAAGTGGGGCTTAGACGTGAGGGTCGATATGGCTCTCTGTGTTGGAAACAAAGACCGAATAATATGTACAAATTAACCAAACAGGCACTTTAACGAAAAACACCAGAGTATTTAAACAATTATGTGAACAGCAGCTTCTGAACTAGTCTTCCGCAACAGTTCACCTCAGAAAAATGACTGTCTGACTACCCTATGTGCTGACTGATATTTTAGATAGAATGGTCTTATGTTCATCACCCATATTGCAGCCTGCCCAGACAATTTCAGCCACACCTTAGTTGCTTAGCAAGATGAGAATATCTATTGAATCACTTGCGCCTTAGCTGACATTGGACGCGCGGTAGTGTCCCCCCATGACAGTATGACACGACTGGTCTTGGGATATATTCTTAGCAGAGTCGGGTCCAATAATGACCTTGTCTGAGACGGGTTTTCTGAAATTAAAGATAAAAATCAACTCAAACTGCTATATACATCCATATTCTCACCTATTGATGGAAGAGTAACATTGAGTTTTTGATCTGGAACAAATTTCATACCCAGCAAGTATGAGTCATATCCGACTGATATACTAGTATACTGGTGAATGAATGCATTCTGCGTACAAACGTGACATCCTATCTCAAAGATGACCACATACCGGACGTATGTGACCGTTTACATTTTATCCGTTATAAGACACGTGCAGCAAGTAAGCGTACTGCATACTCGACGAGATACCAGCCAAACTTGGTCGGATAACTACTCTAGACAAATAAGCGGCCATTAATGTTTTAGTGTGAAAAAGGGACGAAGACTGAAAACCAAAGACAACTTATTTGAGTAGATTCCAGCCCAGTCCACCATGTTCATACTCTCATCCAATTGATGTAAGCAAAAGTCCACTCATCCTCACATATATGCGGGACGAAAGTCTTCGTCTATACAAAAGCAAAACAACACTGCACCTTTTCAGTTACGGTTTCTTTTAGATTTTTATATGGCAGACGTGGATCTAACACTGTTTTAAACATGGAGTTTTCTTTCTTGATGGCATCCATACTATATAGAAAAGTCTGTGGGGGGAGTAAAATGTTATTTTTAGCTTCATCATTTGCAATTACAAACAGGTCCTTACCTGTGTAAAATTCATTTCAGTTTTAATATTTTAGATATATATATGAATTAGTTTTTTTTAATAGGACCATGTGTACAGCCGTAGTATTCTTAAGTTCATACAATACATATGCCTATAGACAGATTATATACAATATTTTTATTTTTTTGATTACACTGTAAATTAGTCCATGTATCCGATACAAGCCATATGCCTATAGACAGATTATATACAATATTTTTATTTTTTTGATTAAACTGTAAATTAGTCCATGTATCCGATACAAGCCGTGTAATGCACCAGTTTATGTCTAGTTTTATTGATGACATGACATGGTACAAAAAAGACCATTTGCAATACTTGTCTGTAGCGATCCTGTTTCACCGCAATATAATATCGCCATTTTCAAAGGTTTTTCTCGTGACTGATACGTCGCTGCCGCGACAACTCTGCGGATGTTCCACTTGACAGCAAGAAAAGTCTTGCGCAACTAGATGGAAGGAAGAAAGCTGAAAACAACCGAGGAAGAAGGGAAAAAAGAGTGATCCATATCTTCCACGGAGAAAGCGCAATGTACTACATGGATGAAAAGGACGTCATAGTCACTCGAATTGATCCGACATCAACCGCAAGGCAATAAGGACGTACGTCGATAGACGATGACATGACCATATTCCACCTAGATGTGAAGCGAGCACGAGCCACGACCACCACTGTGCTGCAATGTCGCACACAACCTGCCAACCACTTCGTTTGTGTCCGTAAAGCCTAGGCGCTGGGTGTTGACCCTACAGCAAAAAAAAAAGTGACGTCCACTAAGGTCATGTCCATATATATAATGGGATGCTCCATGAAATCTTGATTCGTGTTGTCCGCCAGCTCAATCAAAACTGAATCTGTATTGTCAGTACTGTTTGTGTTTCTGAAAAAGAAAAGGAAGTCAATTTATGGTGTTTCAACGACAAGATGTGGATTTCATTTCAAAATTTATAAGAAGATACTTGAACTCACTTGTCATAATTTAAGATATATATGCATTTGAATAAGATGATTGTTGGATTCTTTACGTAACACCAATTTGTTCTAAAATGTTTCTTTTGTTTAGCTAGCCAAAATATAAGAATTGTCATTTGAAAATGACATTCTCGGTCTTCTGAAAGCAACAAAAACGGAAACAAACCATAATTTAATAAGACCCATTTACGAATTCAGATGGGTGTAAATTTCTTTCAAACGAATCCCCGACTAGTTGCTATTGGCTACTACGTGAATAAATGAAAGGGTCGATTCGTCTCTATCTCCAGGATAGCAAATCCGATCTGCCTTACACCAATTCCGTTGCTTCAAAGAAAAGAGACGAAAGCGAGATGATTGTCACGTGTGCTCGAACCTGGTATATCAGTCCGTGGCACCTAAATAGTCAGACGAGCTCATTCAGACGGTGAGAAATAAATGATTGAAGAAAATGTCAGCTTCCCTGTAAAATAAGTGGTCGCTAGCTTGCTCAATCATGAACTTACGAACAATTTAGATTGCTTGACATTCTTGCATACATGTGGCAATCACGCTGTAGTCGACAGCACTCAGGTTAAAGTCTGATTGCTTATTGCTCACACTCAGGTAAGGCCGCGTGTCTGTTGCCTTGTTTTGAACAGTGATCTAATTTTCTATTACCGTCGTCTGAATCTTTCTGAAGAATATTTTTTTGTTGAAGGTCAACAAAAATAAGTACAATAAAATAAAAAGACAGACGGTCGATAAGTTGCGCCATCAACTTCTTTTGAGTGACAGAATAAATCCTTTGGTATTCTGCATCCATACATGTAGGAGTCATAATATCAGTGACGGAGCCAGGATGTTCGAGTGGGTGAGGCACCTCATATTGCAAAGGTTTCTTTTCTCAAACAACAATGTTTATCACGAAAAATTATTCATAAAGAAAGGTGGAAAGAAAGAAGAAAAATTGGAAATGACTCGTCAATAACTTGGTGGAAACATAAATTATACTTGTGGCAAAATTATGTAGTGGCAGCGGAGGCTTATATCAATTACTGGATGGTATAAACCATACACCACTGGTTTTTTGCTTAACGACTGGGTCATATTGCCATACATTAGAAGAGAGTCTAGTCTGCATTTGGAGTTAGTGAAGGAGGGCAGGGATCCAACATAATTTTCTGTTCTAAGTTTATGAAATCAAAGTCAAGAATGCCTTGATGTCACATGAGATCCATGCACAACATTTTGTAATGGCTTCACAACAATAAACACAGATTTTCCGATACATACCTATATCTATATGCTCCACTTGGTACGTAATAAAACAAAGAAAAAAAATCAATTTAGCACACTTACAAAAATGTTTAGCAACATATCACACTTTGTAAAATATTTCTCAAAACAGTACATTTTGATCTAAAAGCGCCACTTTATGTGGAGCTTTTTGTATCTATGATTGAAAATCATCACAATAATTGGTGTGTTTACTTTTAAATAAAAAATTAAAAAAAATTAAAAAATGCTACATGGAGTGACGCTTTCAACTTGACACTTAATGTAGCGCGAAGTTGAAGGCGCCACTCAATGTGGCACTTTTCATTTTTTTTTAATATTTTATGAAGAAGTAAACACGCCAATATTTGTGGTTCTTTTCACTTTAATATATAAATAATGTCACTTTAAGTGGCGGATTCCTCACAATGTGTGCTATTTTGAAAAATATTTTACATGTTGATAAATATTTTTATAAAAGTATGCTAAATTAGTTTTTTTCCTAAAACAAGCTACTCGCATTACTCTAACTTGGCTCAGCGGTTTACTACTAGCACCGCTTCTTTTATCCTACATTGTCTTCGTCCAACTTAAAAATAACTAGGCAAGAATAGTAAGAAATCCTGACAACTTCTGAATTTGACGAGTTGAGAAGATTTTACTGACTCGGCCGTAGATCCTAATATCACATCTTGGAAACTCTCCGAAGTCAGTCCGCTATTGCGGCACATCAACAGAGATACATGCCAAGTCAATACAGTAGGAGCGACATATTGGAGCTGAAGCGTCACCAGCATTGTTCAAATGAAGAACGCAAGACCATACTTGTTATGCATATTTAGTATTCAGAATATTATTACTTCTACCTAAGCACTTGGAACGTATTACCCAAAATTTTGGGTGAGGCCTGTGCCTCAGGCGGCCCATAGGTGGCTCCGCCACTGCATAATATTAAACTTTTTGAATTCTTTTGAAAAGCCCTACAATTTCTAGTGTTAAGAATCCAAAAATATCAAACTTATCAGTAATCTATTTTTTGCTATCCAACAATGGACTAACTATAGGAATGGGGTTCTATTGTCTGATTTATATTCCAGTAAATATCCTAGCAAAGTGTTCTTTCTGTCTCAATGGTCGACAACTACAACATATTCAGAGCTCCAACCCAAAAGCCAACCAAGTCGGCCAACCTGCGTTGCACCTAGACATTTTTATTCGAGGATGATATCAAGAAGTAATATCATTCATCTCATCACCCTATTGCGAGAAAACAACCGCATTGTCTATTACAATATCATGAATTACAATTTCCTCTAGAAAGCATAAACTTCAGTCCCTCTATGCCTCAACTTTGTATATCTAACAATTTTTTTAAATATGGTAAATCTTGTTTAACTATGTTTAAGAGCCTCTGAACTGTTGTTGCACATTAGGTAAATTGAAAAAAGTCACCCAAAAGAATTTCTACTTAGTTTGCAAAATTTCTTATCGATCATTTGATCTCATTAGTCTCATCCATATTTGAGTGTCTTAAAGGTATCTTTTAGCCTTCAATTGATGTCACATGCCTCTCTTGCAAGATCATTAACAACTTCATAATCAAATTTGTTAGTCTATTCCCATATCACCTACATGATTGTAATACATATTTGATAGATTCTTATGTGCCTTAACGTTTCTCTTTGTGTTAGTGAAATGCAACATCATACAATATTCTTCTTTCCATCTGTCATTTATTTGTGAACTATCATTTGAATGTTTTCATTTCTTTTCCAGGTCTATTTGTTTCAATGATTATCACATATTTCCTTGGTGCAAACTCCAGTAGTGAATCATCCTATGATTCTACAACTTCCTTCTCTAAATATTTTTTACTAGGTAGTGGACTCCCCACATTCTTAAGTACCAAGCCTCTTGAACAACCCTTTCTTCCTATTTCAAAATAACTTCCTATTCATGTTCATGCCATGATACATAGATTTCCATCTCTGAATGCATAGGTTATAGACCGTCAACAATGGGAAAGTTTGTATAAAGCTCTCATCACATTTTCAAAAATTTTTATGCCTAGAATCTCCTCAGAACTTCAATCATATTAGTTATTTTCTATGAGGCCATACACCTATTTTTTGTCTTGTTCTTTGGCCTAGACATTGTAAGCACATCACCAAGCATAAAAAATTGGTCATTAGTTTCAAAATTTAACCTCAAAAACACCTATATCTAGAGGCCATAGGAAATGCTACTACTAACCTAGATGTCCATCGTTAGAAACCTACACCATAGTGATCGTACAACACCTTCACCAGCCTCTTCATCAACTCTACACACACTTATCTAAGAATAACAATGGACCTTCCACATAAGAGATATCATGATCAAGATGAACCTAAGTAGGATGGTCGATCTGCTCTGTATCAAGACGACACTTCTTCAACATGGAGACATGGAATATATTGTGCAACCTATGCATCTCTAGTATATGCTACATTCTCAACACAATCTATGATAGGTAAGGTCCCATCAACCAACCAACTTACACCCCTTAGAAAACCTTAGAACACCTATGCAAGGAAAAACCTTAAGATATACATTGTCCCTAACCTAAAATCCTAATGGTCTACACGATTATATATATATGACTTCTATCTATCTTGTATATGTTCTCAATGGTTTTACAATCACTTTGATTTTATTTTAGTATGTTAAACCAAAGCATGACCCAAACATGTTGATATGTAGATGCGTCATACCCATAAATAGTTTATTTGCAATGATTTCCATATAAAGCCTTATGTGGTGCCATATCTATGCTCCTCTAGTAATTGTTGTTGTCTGAAAAATCCGTCAAGCCGAGGCGAATATCCCCACTCCCAAGAAATTGGAGTATACAAGATCTTAATAGATATTTCAAGGTTCATATGGCCCATTCCGATTAAATATTAGTCCTTAAACGAAACATTATATTAAACATCAACTGTGTCCCCAATGTTGCATGTAAATGATCCCAAAACTTGATTTTCAATTTGGTCATGTGTTAGATATTATCGTTGTAGGAACACCATATAGATGAACTATATCATTCACATAAATCTGTGCTAACCTTTGTATAGCATAAGAATTCTTGATTGGAAAAAAGTGAGCTACCTTTGTCCACTAATTTACAACCACCGAAATGAAATCATGTATTCTTTAACTGTCCTAGGTAGTCCAATAGAGAAGTCTATTGTCATGTGATCCCACTTCCCTTCTAGAATTGGCAAGGGCTGCAACGTCCCTACATGCTTCTAATGTCTGCCTTGACCCAATGATAAACTAGAAATCTTTCCACAGACTCTACTATATCGCATGCCAATTCTAGTCACCAATACAAGTCTTGCGGTTATAATACATTTTTTTTACTGTTAAGATGCATCACATACATTAAGGAACATGCTTCCTCAAGAATTGACTTATCCAAATCACCAACATAAGATCTACCATCCAATTGTGATAACACATTCCCCATCATCTGAATCATGGAACCCATCACACTTTTTGTTGTCAATCTATGATCTAATATCTTATATCACAATGCCATCCTTATATGTTTCTCTAACTTAATTTATCAACATCAATTTGACATACAAATGAGCTAATTCCCACCAAGAAAGGGTACCCCCATATGTACACTCATCTCTATAAGAGACACTAGCATGTTCCTCTTGTTGAAAGCCAAATACTATAATTTTGCTTCATCTGTTGAAGATGCAGATGATCTCCTTTTCAAAGAATTAACCACTATGTTTTCCTTCACAATATTATACTTTGTCATACACTCATAATCCTTTATCAACTCAATACATCTCCTCTATCTCGTATTCAACCCCTGTTTTGAAAAAGGTACTATAGATTCCTATGATCTGTGGAGATTTGACATTTCACTCCATAAAGATAGTGCCTCCAAATCTTCAATGCTAGGACCACTATTTATGATTCCAGATTAGATGTCGGGTAATTCTCTTTGTGTGTCTTAAGCTGTTGAGAAGCAAGAGAGATTACATGCTTGTCCTGTATCTGTACACATCCATACCCTAATTGGGTATTAGATTGGGGATATCGTAGCGAGAACATGTGGAATGGAATGATTATTTCTGAAGGTAGTTCATAAAAGTAGGGTATATGGATTGAGGTTAGTCACTCTTATTTTTTTTGTATAGTAGCAACTACTTCAATGTGAATACTTCAAACAATTATTAAAATATTGTAGTTCTCATTGATAAGTACTACTTGCTTTATACTTGAACTGCAACTTTAATAAACAAGGTCAAAATGAGGTTCACTGAAACTATGGTACATGTCTTGAATGTGTCAATGCTCTATCTTGTAGAAGAAGCATAAGTCATCTAGATGTATCAACAAGGGGGTGTTGTTTTCTACAAGTGAAATTCTTATAGTAGGCTCAGTCTAATCATCACACATTTGTTATTGTTTTTTATTCCATCAATTGTTGATTTGGCTGCCTCTCTTATATCATGCTTAACTATTACAAAATGTCAAAATTAGTAAGTGAAATATTCTCTTCATCCATGTTTTTCATATTTTATTTTCAACATTGTTCTCACATAGACATTTAAAGCATTTTATTTCAATTAAAAACAAAAACTGGGCCAAAAAACCATTACACTTGACCTTTCTTGTAGCATCCATTCATGAACCTATTATTTCAAAATTTTTATTTTCTTTCACACCAGTAGGATGACTAAAGTTTCTACTCCCCCATGGGCCACAAAGCAAACATATTGTATTTGTTAACACACACAAACTCTATTCTTGGATCAAGGTTTTCCAACCTCATTTGTTGTTGTTTTCTTTTTGTTAGGATTTTTAGAGTTTTCTACTCCAACTACCAATGAAACTTGGCCATAACCAACAATGCTTATTTTTTGGGGGATTGGCAATATGGAAATATGGATTTGTTGTACACAAATATATGCTACCCATAATTGAGAAATAACTATTATACAAGGTGATCTATCTTCTTCCTCTGACATGGGTTAGTCCTAAGGTACGCTCATAGCTAAGATTGTGATAAGTGCATATGCTCTTATGGGATCTTGTGAGCTCTGACCTTACCCCCTCAATTCTTCTACCCAGGTGATACTCTGTCATAGACTGATCACAACATTTATCCTCACAACAATGATAATCTCTTCTTTCTCATTTGGTTGTCTACCCTCATTTTCAAGTTGCAACTCTCTGACAAGATTAGACTCTGCCCTACACTAATTCTAAACCAATTTATAGCAAAAAGAGTACAGATGAATATCAACGACACAAGATATATTGCTCAACTCAAATATTTACTCAAAAGCCAATAACTCTAGGCCATCCTACCATATTATGTTTGAAAGTTCTTACAATAAATAGCCTACCTAGAAGTTCCATATATACCAACCAACTTTGCAGCTTTCAAGTACTACTAACGAGAACTCTCCACTTTCTCAACACACACCATTACATACACAAATTCGAGGAAGGGAGGAATCCTTCTAAAGCACCTTTTACACTCCACCTAGAGACCTTTCCTTTCTAAGGAAATCAAAATTCTCACATTTGATTCAATATATTTGGCATATCTCTCAACTAATTAGAAATAATCATCTGAAGTTTTCTCACCCAAAACACAACCAACTACAAAGACACAAATATTATTTAGATTCCATGGATGGGAAACAACAACCTCTGCTATGAATTGAGGTGAATCACACTCCACTCAACAACTTACCCTTACACAACTCTAGCGATACCTTCCATTGGATTTTACTCCTAGATGGATCACCTTTATCCTCGGTAGCCTACACTTCCATGCTCTCTTTCAACTCAACAACCACAACCATCTCAACACAGTTTGGAGATGGAGCTCTCTAGTCAGTCAACTAGTTCTCTTCCATGGATGGGATATGGAATACAACCCATTGACAACTATACCATCTACTTACATATCAATGGTGAGATGTTACACCTACTACTATTACCCCCACTTTCTTGTAGATCCCCGATACAACATATCCAACAAAACAAATCATAGTCTGGAACCTCAAACATCTTTGCCCTTCATTGTTATGTAATATTGATTTTTCTCCTCTACTTTGACTATCAACAAACCTGAGGCAAAAAGCAACTACAACTTCACTCTATGTTATAATGGACACATGGAAATCATTCCCAAGAAATCTCTTCCTCTACTCACACTAAAGATGGTCAAATATCTTTGTTGTTGACTCCTCTCACTATGAATAATTCCTTTGTAGTTGAAAGTAACAACAATGAACAAGCAAGACACTACAACATGTATGATCCTTTCATCCACCCATTTATGTGTGTCTCCGCTCTCGATATATCTATTTATCTTAACAAAACTCAACTAAAATACTTTTCATACTCCCACATGGACTAAAGTACATAGAAAAAGAAGACTCTAGGTTGTTCCTAGACATCGACCTTGTAGCCTCCTTGGTCATAAACACTACAACTTCAAAAGAGGTAGATTATTCTACTTATACAAAAAAATGGATATTTCACTAAACACTGCTCAAATACAAAACAACACCATTTTTACAAACTCTTTGGCATCTACAATAATTCTTATAAGACTACTCAAACTTATCAAACTTTTTCATCCCATGCAAAAGCCATTGAAAAGCTCCCTCATGGTCATCAAGACCCAAGCATACATATACTCAAAATATGCAAATCTTTTTGTATGATAGCCTACACCAATGACTTGCCACAACAACATGTAGTCACTCATACATCTACAACACCATCACATGTCCCCATCCAGACACCGACCACCATTAATAGAGAATACCAAATGAATTTCCTTCCCTTATAGCTACTAAATAGATATTTCAAACTCCTAATATTGTCGACAAGTCTTCCACCTTCCTTGCAATATCCAACACATCTATAGATGGACCATCCTTTTCCCCACACTAATACACAACACATGGAGAACCAAAACCCTACCCCATGTGATGAAGCTATAGTAGACCTACCTATAAACTCGCAACTTATCAAGATTCTGACAGGGTAGATCTTCCTCCTGAACATCTGAAACAACCTTGACAATAACCATGCATCATCTTATATATCACTATAACTCTAGGCTTTCTTATTCTAGGTTTTACGATCAATTGAACTAAAATTCCATCCTCCTCCCAACTCATCTACACTTTACCCGAAGGCACACAACTTGATCACCTATAAGGACTCACCGCAGTTATACCTTATGGTGAGAGCTTTGTCCAAGCACGTCTCTAGTTGCACAATTAATTTAGGAGATTCACAATTAGATGGTGGAGGAATAGGATGGATAACTATGTTTGATCTTCCTCTGCACCCCTAGGATGTGGATATATTCTGTAGTAATACTAATGTTGACAGAGCCTCCTTATGGTTCTTCATCCATGAAACTCTTTCCCCACTAACTTCATTAAGGTATTCCACATTTTCTCTATCACACACGAGACTCACCTCCCAAGTTCCCTTAGGATCCATATTGGACAATTTTATGATACTATCAATCTCAAAGGAGAAGACCCTCATGAACTCCCTTCAGTTTTCAACAAAATCTCCAAACATGTGATGTGAAAATAATTGCACGAAAAAGTTTAGCTAGGGAAAAATCTCCAAACTTTTACTTAAACTAATATGCAATAATCACCACCCATAAGAACATGGGTCTTAAAACATTATATCTTTAGGATAAAACCCAAACAACAACATTATTAAGAACAAAATGAATTTCTAGCCCAATCAAGAAAACATATTTAACCATGATGACTATTTGAAGGTTTGTTTGGTCAAAAAAATTAATTAAGTAAGAAAGATACATCAAAATAAGTAAGAAATGATCTTAACATTATAAAAAATTTGCCAAGATGACAAGTTTCACCATCACTACCTACATATCCATTCTCTCATGTTACATCATTCATTCATACAAGTATTTAGAATCAAGTCAAGGGAATTCATATATTTTTAGAGTATAAAATTTACAAGGACATATTTTCCCATAGACTCAAGGTCTCATCATCCACAAATCCTTAATCCATCATCCCAAATAACTCCATTATGTGATCTTATCCAATATAAAATGATACAAATTGGTACTCTAATCCTATATTTCAAGGTCTCCACGTCTCTGATTAAATCAATCATGCAATATAGGCATCTTATCTATAGAGGAATCAATCAATAATCAATTCAAAAATGTTTATGAACATCAATTTTTAAGGTGAGAATGCAAGATACAAGCAAAGAGGCTAATCCCCACACCTTAGTAAAATATATACTCTCTAATCTTGTTCAAGACATGGAAAAGGAGAGAGAAGAAGAAGCGCATGGAGAAAGTAGTGGCTTAGAGGATAAGATCAGTGGTCTAGTCACCACTCCCAAATGGTAGTTGCAGTTTCCGATCCCAGTTTCTAACAAAGTGCGCCTCCACGCCAAGTCATTGATTTTCATCTCCGACCTTCCTTGGTGATGGATAGAGCTATCGATGGAGTCTAGATAGGTCGTGGACCCTTGCCCTAGAAGCCTTCCAAGTGATTTTATATCATCATGCAAAATATTAGATCCATACAAAATACCCCAGTGGTTGCCATCCGTTGGTGTAGACTTATATGACTGAGTTTCGAGCAATTGGAGGGCCAATCAGTTGACTGGAAGTGACCCATATTTATGTTCTTTGCATAGATAATAAAATACAATTCCAACACAACTTGAATTTTCTAATTCTGACATTAAATGGGGAATCTAGAGTCATTTGTCTAGCTGAGTACACATTAATGAACATCTCTCCAATTGATGGAGTTGCAGAGTGAGGACTTCATATTCTGGCCTATTTAATGAGAATTTCATAGGGAGTTTATGATTTCCACTCTCATTCTTGCATCGATATTTTTACTTTATATAATATTTATCGACAGTTTTATGACTTCTCCTCTTCTCATTGCATGAACCTACAAAATAAACATAAAAACTAGTCAAATACCATATAGATTGCATAAATAATTAAAGATCTAAAATAAAAAAAATCTCAAGTGATTTTGCAATATAAATGTGCAAAGATAAAAATAAAATACATAATCAATATCATGAATAGGAATCCAACAAATAAAATGAGCTTGAAAGTTTCTCATACATGAGCAACATAAAATCCAAAAAAATTCCAAATAAATGCTTTCTACCAATATACATGCCTCATACTAACATCATGCTTGAATAACTACCACCAAACATGGCCAAGCAACCCTAATTTTTTGAATCACATAAGACAACTTTCCATATTCTCTATAGTGACTTTGCTTCACACACCTGCTTTCATGTCAAACACCTATAGTGTAAATAAGATGCAATATTCTCGATGTTTCGCATAATCCCACATATTCCTATGTGATTTTTGCACAAGAACAATGTTTGACTGGAGAAGGATGTTTTTTGGGTATTTTTTCTTCCCATGGGTAGAATACATGAATAGGGGTATGAAATAATACTTATGAATCTTTCCTCTATTCATCTCGAGATTCCTTTAAATGATGCTATTACATTGATTACATTTTTTGTCTTTATATGCACATATTGAAAAATTTTCTTTATTGATAGTGCTACACCCTTATTAAATATGAGGGGTATACAAGAAGTGACTATAGTGAGAAGAGGTGGTGTGCTACCATAGGATTAGGGTTTGCAATACTTTTTGGCTTTTTTTGTTATTTTGTAAATGGTGGGGTAAGATGTTGAGAGAAGAAATATGGACGAAGGATGAATTTAGCATCTCATATTTTAATATTCAAAGCATAGGGACAATTTTACACAACAATTCAATCACATTATATCACATACAAGATTAAGACATTGACACAAATATGCTATGTTAATCAATAAAGAGACATATTGCATTTGATTCCACTCAATCCTTTATGACTTTCCATGATTTCCAAGGAACATGATGCTTATATTCATTGGCTACAAATGGTATCTTTTAACCTTTCTGCATGTTTTCAAAAATATATTTAATATCAACGATTTACTTGGAACATGAGGTTGTATGATGAATTATATATGCAATTCAACATGAACGTAAACAATTTCGATTAGATAATGGCTTCAACTAACATTGTAAGAATTAAGAACTAAAATGAGAACAACTTTAGCTACATGAATGAAAGTAATCTACATGCAAATCCAACACACTAAATTAAAAACAAGAATATAAAAATGGATAAGTGTGGGTAGAAAGGAGTATGTACCACCCAACACCCACCTTAAGCTTAGAAACTCTCTCATCCTCGAGCAAACACTAAACCCAAGATGGAGGGGAAGAAATAACCGATGCTCATCTAGGTGGCCTTGAAAACTCAAAAAAGGTCTAGTCAAAAGGAATATGATCAAGGAGGGTACCTTTAACATGAGAGCTCGATGGTGTAGTATGTGATCAGGTGGCTGACACGCTAAAACCGTACATATGAATGCAAGCGTATACGTCGAGTAATATATGCCTATGTGAGGCCCGAGTTGAACTCAGGGAGACGTAGTCTCAATGACTACTACTAACTATGATGCAATCGGCTTAACTACGATGTGATCAGATAAGATGATTAAAAAGTTGGATTTGAGTTAGAACAAAATAAAATAAAATTAAAAGGAAATTAATAGTGGTTGATTTGAATGAGATGGAGTCTTTAGGATTACCATTTTCACCACGGGATCTCATTATATCTTATTTTTACCGAATTAATACAAATTTTACTCCTACCCTGGATAGAAAGCCTGTAGTTAGAATTGCCCACTTCCACGATGCAATCCCCTACCTAGATCTAAGCCAATTCCACATATGTAGCAATTTATATCTTAGTTTAAGTGCATTATCAAAGACTCTGGGTTTCTTTCCACTAACCGTACGTTACCTTTCCCAAGGAATGCGTAAGAAAGTGTATAACTTGTGATTTTCCAACCTTTAATCTTCCTTCCAAAGTGATTATCAGTCTATTACTCTACTGATAGTGATCAAGTATAGGTAGATCATTTAAAACACAGCTATATATCTAGGAATAAAGAGAAATCTATATTAATTCATATAAAAAGTTGATACAATGATTCCCCAGGCTACTCCCAGGTCCTAAGGACAGGAGGGGTTTAGCCCCGCATGGTTTTCACATGCGAATACATAGACAGAGAAGAAAAATGTGGGAAACATGAAAGAAATTTGTGTAACCCTTGGAGAGAAGGTGTTCTGGATGATCCTCCTCGAGAAACACACATTCTGCAATCTTTCGGTAGCAAAATCGTCCGTCGGAGGTGCTCAAATCTTCCAGTTGACATCCTTCGGCTCTGTGTTCCTCTCCCTCTCTTCTCTGGTCTTCGTACGGTGAAACACGCCTTCCCCCTCAGGTCTGACCATCCTTTATTAGGTCATTGGCCAACTTACAATACCACATAACATGGACCGTTGGATCTGGACGATCTAACTTGATTGCTGATTTTCGACAGAGTCAGTGGCACCGACAACCTTAGGTTGCGCCCTTTTCCCTACTGAGTCGGTACCACTGACACATGATAGTCGGTGGCACCGAGCTAATGCACCTAGTTGATCTGCCGCTTTGAAGCAATCTCGGTGGCACCGACTTGGTGGTTGGTGGCACCGAGTCTTCTATTCTCTCATTGCCCTGCCACTGCTACTATCTCGGTGGCACCGAATGTAAAGGTCAGTGGCACTGACTTTTCATTGTACATGGATTACCTGAACAATGCATAAAAATGTGTATAAGGTCGGGGAATACATAAAATAACATAAATATAATAAAATAATCATAGTTTTATGCAATCAGAGTGTACAAGTCAATAATAATGATTTATGAAAATATGATCAATTTATTGACTATAAATGCACAAAACCAGTATAAAATAGGCATGTAAAAGAGATTCAAAACCCATGCATTAAACTTCCCTAAGATTAAACCTTGCTCGTCCTTGAGCAACAAAACCTTTGGATCTAATTGAGATAAGTCAGCTGAAGGACATATGTGCATAAGGTACAACTAAAACGTCTCCACCTTTTGGTCCTGGTACCTGCCCTCACTGACCACTAAACACTAACTACCATTTAGGTCACCAGAAACCTCTATAAAATATGTCCATCCCCCAATCAATGAAACACTATCAGTTAAAGAAGTTAATATGATAGACTCGTCTGGTTCATACTTGGTGCATCGTGTGATCTCCTATCTACATTGCTCTTTTCTATACCTACCATCTACATGGAAGCAGTTCTCCTGATTATTAATGAATGAGGAGAAAATCATATGAGTGGCCTACCAACAAGAGCAACGCGTGGTCGTGATAGGTGGCTGTGGAAGAATCATGAGCACATAAAATCATCCATGCAATAAAAAATTATGATGAACCTATGATGATGATAATTTATAGCATGCTCCTAACGCCTAATCATTAAGGTGGAATGATGCTTGCAACTATCATTTTATCTAAAAATAAGATGAAATATCTACAAACTACATCCTGTACTAATTCTTCCTTATAATCAAGTAGGATTATGCCCTTTCTCCCTCACTATCTGACACTATACTTAATCTTTTTTTTCTTGTTCTGATTATTATTTTTTTCAAGCCCCCTTTCAACATGATAGAATTACTTTGAGCTTCCACTTGCACTACACATTTGATTTATGTCAATGTTTCTCTTCCTTTTTTCTTTTTTCTTTTAAGGGTATGGGCAAAATCACTACCTTCTTATATTAGAGAAGAAGAAACTAGACATTATATTTGCAAGATGATATGTACTGCATATGCAAACTACATGAATAAGATGTTATGCAACTACATGGCATGCACCAAAATTTAGTTGTACATGTATGTTTTTCTATATTTTTTCATTTTTCTCACTAATGCAAGAAAAAATAAATAACAATTATGTAAGATCTACTATGCAATGTAAATGTAATGAAGAGAAAGAATGATAATATGTACTCAATCTTCTTATGGTGGAGTGTGATATGGATGCAGTGGATGAGATCACACAACAAAGAGATAGAACCTTCAGAGAAAATCATATATCCCTCTCTAATGACCTGTGTACAGGGTGATCAAGGGTTTTCTTTCTTAAATTTTAGTTTAAAGTCACGTTAGTGTTTGGTCAGTTTAGGCTCAACAACCTTGTCAATCACTTTTCTTGGACAATTAAGATGGTCATTTATGTTCTCATGTCCTGGAGCTGACTTACCTAAGCACTTCCTCAGTTATGCAACTCAATTACTCACAAGATAAGCTCAATTTGTTTTTGAAATTTGCTCATTTTTTTCCTGTGCACCCAACCTAGAGATTGATAAACTCAAATGAAACCATGCATTTACTTCTCCACAAATTTCACTAGATAGATTGTGGATCCTACATAATAGAAAAACTAAAAAGAAAACTAATTTTACCAAAAAAAACAAAATGCTAAAATGAAAGAAAAACTAAGATAGAAGCTGTTCCAACACCCCCTAAGCTTGAATATGACTATGACCTCATAGTCAAAATTCCAACTTATGAGGTGGAACAAAGATACCCGACTAGTATGGTGGTGGTGGTGGCTGGGTAGGGTCTTGGGGAGGAAACTTCCCCTGGAAAGTCGGATCAAAAGAAGGCATATCCGGTGGCATCGGGTAGCCTCCAAAGTATCCCTGGCTCCAGTAGTAGTCAATGAACGACTGCTAATAGTTTTCCATCCTCTGCAGGTGCCGATGCATGTTCTCTTGGTTGGCTAAGAGAAGACATTCATTCTCGTAAATCGCCTGTTGGTTGGTGTATAGCTGACCCTGCACATCTTCAATTCTATCCAGAGGTGTAGTTTGCTGCTACTAATGTGTCTGAATATCCTACAACATGGAATACATGCCCACCATAGAATAAGCTTCCTCTCCTTCCTGAACGGGTGGCAGGGAAGAAGACGTAGAGGCAACATAATGTCGTGGATGCTTCTGCGGAGCAACTCGATGCGTCATGGGGATGGTGGGCTCCACTTCCTCCACGTCGTCATCTGACTGCTCATCCTCATCATCGTTTCCTTCTTGTTCTTCATCTTCGTTATCAATGTCTGCCCATCTATAGTGGTCAACTTGTTTGATGCTGAATATAGGATCAAGTAATTGACGCTCGTAGAAAGTGCCACTGATCTAACAGATTGCATAGATGGTGTTGTGTTGGACAATGATAAGACCAGCTTTCTTGAAGTAGAGGCGGTCTATGTGAAGCTTGGATTGCAGAGGCTCAAGAGTAGAGAGATCCAAGCCTAAGTGGAGAGCAATGGGGGTGATAAGTCCCCCAAAAAGGATAGGCATGGTCCTCCTTACGTTGCGCTTCACCACCATCACATGAGTGAGGAAGAAGGCCCCAAAGTTAACCGGTCTCCCCTTCAAAAGTTGGTAGAGAAAGTATAAGTCTGGTTGTTGGACCTTCGCTTGCCCTTGAGTAGACTTGGTGAAGAGATTGTTGGTGAGCATGTGATGTAGCACCCAAACAAAGGGGTGCTTGAGGTCCATCAATGAGCTGTGGTGCCAGTTTAACTTATAACCTTCTAGCACTGTCACGAGATCCTTCCATATTGCATCGAAGTCGATGTTCTCGGGCTGGCGGCATGGCACATGAGGCCATCCATAGATCTCGTTGAAGGCACAAAGGGTAATGGAGTAGTTGGTGTTGTAAAGGCGGAAGTCCACCTTTCCTTCTCTCCATTTGCCTCGCGCCGCACGTGCTGGGTCAGGGGCCACACATATTTCCAGGGACACTAGGAACTCGATCACAATCTCCTTGTATGTTGGACACCCACCGAAGATAGGGTTCACAGACCCTCCATCAAACTCTTGCCCTTCGAGGATAGCTGCCATGTTGTTGTTGAAGCCCATGTCCTCCAATAGCCTTCAGTCTCCACATCTTATTGGAGTGAACAACCTCTTGGCGAGCTCCTCGTACACCTTTCGCACCTCCGTCGAAGGGTGGTTGATCTTGGGTCATGGTGTCAAACTGCCAGGGGGTCCTGCTCTCCTTGCCATGATGTTGAAGTGATTGGGGAAGGAGGTTGAGAAAAGAAGAGCTCGGTGTAGCTTCTGGATGCTCGGAGTAGTCACTTACACTTGGGGAGGAGTGGTGCTTGAAGTTGTGAGGAGAAAACAATCCACTACCTCCCCTTTTATAGAGTTGGTGCGACCCTGCTATAGCGAAGTCGGTGGCACCAACTTTGGGGATTATTCATGCCCTCATTGCATCGACGACCGTCAGTGCATCATCTTGAAAAACCAGATCGTCAGTGAGTCGGTGGCACTAATGAAATGTCAGCGGTACATACTTTCAACAGATCAGTGCTACCGACCGTCAATCTAGATGCATCTGGATCATTGATGAAGGCCCCCACAGATCAGTGTTTTCTTCTGTCGGTGGCACTGGCGGCTTGTCAGTGGTACCGAGTCTTATTTTTTTTTCCAGTGCACCGATGCACCCACTGAGCTTGGAGTGTTAGTCGAGTCGGTGCCACCGACTGGGGTGTTGGTGGTACCGACGGCTTATCAGTTAGCCGCTTGAAATTTTCTACACTTTCTTTAGAGATCTCAGTGCCACTAATTGAAGTGTCAGTGGTACCGACTCTTAGCAATCAAAATGGCCATCTAACTGATACGATCTTAGTGGCACTGACTTGGAAGTCGGTGGCACTGACCTGCACATCCCTACACACTTAACAAACGGTTCAAGGTATCATTTTTACAAAAAAATTATGAAAAACTAAGTACTATTAAACCAACATAATGTAAAGAAATGAAATAAACATCCTAATGGTTGGGTTGCCTCCCAACAAGCGCCCTTGTTTAACGTCCTAGGCTAGACAAACCCATTCTTGAGATCAATTAGGAGCAATGCGTTTCACCTCATGATCCTTTCTATTGAAGTCTTTTCCAAAGTAGTGCTTCAGTCTTTGGCCATTAACCAAGAAGGATATCTCTCCCTATTTGATTCTAACCGCCCCATGTGGAAACACTTCCTCTATGACAAACAGTCCACTCCACCTAAATCTCAATTTCCCCAGGTGTAATTTCATCCTTGAATTAAAATGCAACACATTCTCTCCCAGATAAAAGACTCTCCTTGCTATATGCCAACCATGTATTTGCTTAGTCCTCTCCTTGTACAATCACTAATTCTCATAGGCATTCATCCTAATTTCATCAAGCTCATTCAACTCTAGCATCCTTATCTTACATGCTTCATCAAGGGAAAAATTGAGCCTCCTTAATGCCTCATGAGCTTTATGTTCTAACTCCACAGGGAGATGACACACCCGTCCATAGACTAGCCTAAAGGGTGTAGCTCCTATTGGTGTTTTATAGGCAGTCCTATAGTCCCATAGCACATCAACCAACAATTCACTCCAATTTTTTTTCTACTAGACGGCACCGTCTTCTCAAGAATCTTTTTGATCTCATGATTAGAAATATCCACGTACCCTTGAGTTTGTGGGTGGTAGGGTGTACCCACATGATGCATCACTCCATATTTGTTCAAGAGTGCCCCAAATTATGATTGGTGAAATGAGTTCCCCCATCATTCATAATCATCCTTGGCACTCCAAACCTGTAAAAAATGTAATCCTAACAAATTTGCATATGACATTGGCATCATTGGTGCGGGTTGGAATCACTTCTACCCATTTGGACACATAATCTACAACTAGTAAGATATAGAGGTTAGAGTTAGAGGACACAAATGGTCCCATGAAATCAATACCACATAAATCAAATACATCTACTTCTTGAAACACATTCAATGGCATCTCCTGCCTCTTAGATATGTTACCTGACTGCTGACATGCGTCACACCAACGCACAAAATCATATGCATCTTTGAATAGGGTTGGCCAGTATAAACCTCCCTCCAAAAAATTTGCGTATGTCCTCGAACTGGCATGGTGTCCACCTATAGGTAGTGTGTGGAAGTGTTTTAACACACTCTCATACTCGCATTCAGGTACACACCTCCTCAATATTCCATCCCTACACTGTCTCAACAAAATAGAATCATCCCAAAAATAATAGCACAATGAATGAAAGAACCTCTTCTTTTCTTGGTACCCCCAATCAGCGGGTAATTCCCTGCAAGCTAAATAATTCACGCTGTTAGCAAGCCAAGGGCCCCTTTGCTTAAGGGTGAACAACTTCTCATCAGGGAAAGTCTCTAGAATGGGTATATTAACATCTTTCTCATCTAACCTCTCCAGTCTAGATAGATGGTCAGCTACCACATTCTCAATCCCTACCATTTCTTTGACCTCAATGTCGAACTCCTGCAATAAAAGGATCCATCTAATAAATCTTGGTTTTGCATCCTTCTTCTGCATCAAGTATTTAATTGCCGCATGATCGGTCCACACCACCACCTTAGCTACCACAAGATATTGCCTAAATTTCTCAAAAGCAAAGACTGTTGGTATGTATACCCATAGAGCAAGTCATATGATGATTGTAATCGGATACTTTGTAAATGATTTGAATAATAATAAAGGCAATTTCTGATCTATATGTTTAAACTATTTCTGAGATGATGGTGTAACATGATAGATGTCTAAAGAATGATTTTAATCAATGACGTATGCTTTTAGGTTAAGGACCTAAACGATGAGATCATGCGGATGTCAAGAGTATACATTCTTGTTTGGTCCCTAGTCGGTTGTTATTGTGGAAATAACCATAGATATCAATAACACTAAAGACTAGATTGCGTGTTGGTTGATGATAGACTCTCATTAGTCATGATATAGTGATATCAAACCAAGCACATAGGTACTTGTTAGAGAACAAGGTACCAGACACCCACCGTGAGAGTGACACATGGAACCATGACTTGGTAGTCATAGTCAGCTCTCACAGTGATGGTGGTGAGTGTGATTCTTAGACCTGAAATCACTACACTCAACACATGTCATTGGGTACACTTTGACATCATCAAATGCAGTCCTGAAACATGGGTTGTTATAAAGGTGATAATTGGGTGGCTTTGACACATGGGGCTTTTGAGGGGTGAGTGATAGATATGGGATTTGTCCCTCCTGAGGGAGTTTGATGTCCTTGGCCACTTGATGAGTAGGATTGAGAAAGGCATGCACATGCACATGCACGTGTGAATCAATATGTGATATTGATGTCACACACATCTCACCCAGTCTGCTCTGAGATCAAGGAAATGAATGAATGTTGACAGGATGAGTGTTCCATTCCTCAAGTTCATTCAGGATATCAGTGACAAAGGAATTATACATTCACTGTAACACCATTCATGGATTATAGGATTGAAAGTTGTTCTCCAACTCTTTATTTCACTTGGGTAGCACTGATGTGTGACTAGACACCGCTCTTTGCTTGTGAAGTCATAAATGTTATGGACTTTCACTGCCAATGTGAAATGGACCTGCAGGGTCACACACATAGGATTTAACATGGAATAGGAGTTTGTCCATAGACATGTTTAGATTGATTACTAAAGGAGATTAGTAGTTCAAATAAACACTCAATTAATTGATAGCTCAATATCATAGTGTTCAAGGTATTGGACTGATTGATTAGAGTATCAGATTGATTGAAACCGCAATTGACTGATTCTGCACAATATGTACTCCCAATCGATCGTCTCATGTGATGAACCGATCGGCTGAGCTTGGTGAACCGATCGGCTGAGCTTGGTGAACCGATCGAATCAACTGGTGAGTCGATCGGCTCATGGACAGGGTGAACGATTGCTTCAAGTGTTGAAACGATCGGTTCAACTGTTGCAACCGAGAAAGTTGGGAAAGTAGGATTGGTGAGAAATTTCCTTTCGTTTCAGTTGCCCAATTTGATTGGAACAATGATTGGTATTTGATACCAATTAGAAATAAAAGAAGGAAAGTTGATCAGGAACTGATCAGGACCACGAACCGACCGGTTCAGATGTGAACCGACCGATTCATGGGTCCCAACTGATCGGTTGAGATGTCAACCGACCGACTCAGATCCCCAACTGACCGTTTCAGTTGTGAAACGATCGTTTTAGGTTGCGAGTTGGTTGTTTTTGTGGAAAATCTCGAACCCTTCTACTCCTGCTTTAGTCCCGCATTGCCCAGAATAGAGAACCCTGTCCCATGACCCTCCTATATATATAGGGGTATTGGGGGCTTCTCAAAGTACAACCCAGTGCAACCAGTTGCTCTGTGAAGTTGTCGTTCTCTCTGGTTTTGGTAACCGAGAGAGAGCCCGAGCAAGTGCTACCCGATAAGGGAGGCACAACAAGGGAAGGACAACTGCAGAAAGTGACTGGTGGCAGGAGAGTGTGTTGGAGACTAGTACGCCGACAGGAGGGTGCGACTCCTTCCAATTCCTTATGGGACAAGGAGATCATAGTTCCAGGAAGTCCGTGTGGATGACTGCAGAGGCGGGAGACATTTGTCACTCGGAGGACAACTGTCAATCCCGACATTCCCGGTGAGACCAGGATTCTTCAGTCCCGGTGTGACCAGGAGCTGCACAGACACTGTCCAAGACCGAAGGTGAAGACCGCGCAAGGCGTGAGGTACTGTCGCCGAGCAAGCCTCGGGACAAGGTATGCATCCACAAACCATCTTTCCTATTATATAGATGTTGACACGATTCCTTTTGTTCTGGGTTTTGGGAGAAAATTTTTGTTTCCGTTGCTTCTCTGCCTCCCCTAGAACCCAACAGTGGTATCAGAGCCACGTCAACTGCTCTATATTTTAGGATTATCGATATGATCGATTTTGGTTTGTCGCCCTTATTTATTTCATACGATGAGAATAAAATTGGCTTTATGCATGTCCAATCCACAAATCCCAAATATACATATATGATATGTAATATTAATGCACTCGATACTCGTCGCCCTTAAATGAGTTTTGTGGTGGATGTGTATCATGGTTATGGCCTATAAACCCTATATCTGTGTGTGGTTGTATGTGGTTGCTTGCATCTCGGTCTGCGCACCGATTCACTTTTCTCCTATTCCTGATGTAACTCGAAATAATCCGAGATTTATTTTCCTACCTTTGCTCCCCCCGAATGTAACTCGGGGTTTCACAATTCAATTGCAAATAGGATATATTTTATTTCTTATTATGTCAAAGAACGGTAGACGACCTGAGACGATCGGTTCAAGGCGTGAACCGATCGGTTGGTGTTCCAGACGACCAGTTTGAGGAGCGAGATGAGAGAGTGGTGACCTGAGGAGATGCACGACGACCAATGAACTGATCGACTGGAGGCACCAATCGATCGGCTGGTGGCACCCGAACAACCAACTTGATGGTGAGTCAATCAGTCATGGAGATGAGCTGATCAAACCCAGAAAGGCAGGCACATATTTCATCTTGTACATGTTGCATGTGATGTAGATCTACATGACCGTGATTCCTCTTGGCTCGAGGAATCACAATAGCATGGCCATAATCATTGCTTTTATCGTTTTGCATGTTTTCTGTGGGATATAGAATGCATATGATACATACTATATATTGTGGTGATTGGATATGTATATGTATATAAAAACCAAATCCCTCATTAAATATTAAAGTTTTAGATGCCTTCCAAATGAGACACACGTGAAAAGCTTGATCGACCAAGTGTGGGCATGCCCAAGCGTGGTGCAGTGTCTATCTCGTGGAAGCGTGAAGGATGAATGTGTGGGTCTGCCCAAGCAGGGTGCATGTTCATCGTGTTGGCTTTGGGTCGGACTTATCAAGGTGACCTAGATAGGATCTAGCACCTTGAGGCATGGAGATGATCATGGCAAGGAGTTGCATATGACATCTTTCAAGAGTTGCATATGATGCAATTAGCAAGAGTTGCCTACCTGGAAGATCTGAGTTGTGGGTAATAGCCCAAGCTGGTCCATGGCTCAGAGGATTTTAGGATCTTGACCCACTAGAAGATTGTACGCTATAATCTTCCAAATTGATGGTGAGGGCTGTCAATTTGAATCAAAATAGTGGGAGCAGTAATTAATTAAAGGACTAATTAACTATCATCAAATTTTATCAAATCAAAAGGAGTTTTGACAAATGCAATTTTCTCTTGTAGAATGGCAAAAAAATCATCTTTTAAAATGGGAAAATTAATTGAGAACAAATTCCATAACTGGTTGAGGACTGTGAGAAGTGTTCTGCACAATCCAGATATACCATGAGCCTTTGAATCCACTCTATGTACGCTTAATGCGTTGGTGAAAAGGAAAGAAAGTTCATTGATAGAAATCAATGGAACGAATGGTAAGGGAGAGAAGGGTTCTCTCACCAAACCAATTTCTTCTACATGGAGAGGATGGAAGGAACGATGGAAGAAGAAGTCAGAGATGGAGATCTCTACTTTTGGTGTATACGTGATAGAGATTAACTTTACTACTTCTTTGTCATGGGTACTTGATACCGGATGCGGATCTCACATTTGTTCAAATGTGAAGGATCTTAAGAGAAGTAGGCCTTTGGGGAAAGGCAAGGTTGAACTACGTGTTGCCAATGGGGCAAGGGTTGCCGCCAGTGCCGTAAGAACCTATGAGTTAACTCTACTAAGTGGGCTAATAATAGAGTGGAAGAACTGCTATTATGTACCTGCCATGAATAGGAATATCATTTCCGTCTCTTGTTTGGACAAGGATGGATTTGAATTTCTTATTAAGAATGGAAATTGTTCCATTTCTAAAGATGGGATCTTTTATGGCAGTGCCCCAATGTCTTATGGTCTATACTTGATAGATCTAGAGACAAATGTATACAATGTAAATACCAAAAGGCAAAAACTCAACAACTCAAATGAAACATATCTTTGGCATCGTCGTCTAGGGCACATAAATGAGAAGCGCATTTCTAGACTCCATAAAGATGGTTATCTAGACTCTTTTGATTATGAATCAATAGAGACATGTGAATCTTGTTTGTTGGGCAAGATGACCAAGACTCCTCTTTCAGGTAAAGGTGAGACAACTAGTGATCTATTAGGACTCATACATACTGATGTATGTGGGCCTTTTAGAACTAATGCCAGAAATGGGTATCAGTACTTCATTACCTTCACTGATGATTTCAGTAGGTATGGCTATGTGTACCTGATGAAGCATAAGTCAGAAACCCTTGAAAGGTTCAAGGATTTCATGAATGAAGTATAGAACCAACTTGGTAAAAGTATTAAGGCACTTCGATCCGATCGAGGTGGGGAATACTTAAGCCAGGAGTTTGAGGACCTTCTGCGAGCCCGTGGTATTGTATCACAATGGACTCCACCTGGAATACCACAGCATAATGGTGTGTCTGAAAGAAGGAATCACACATTGTTGGATATGGTGCGATCAATGATGAGTTTTGCTGATCTTCCAATTTCCTTATGGGGTCATGCTCTTGAAACCACCACATTTACACTTAACCGAGTACCATCTAAATCGGTTCAAAAGACACCATATGAGATATGGACTGGGAAGCGTCCCGATTTGTCTTTTCTGAAGATTTGGGGGTGTGAGGGTTACGTTAGGAAAATGTTTCCTGATAAGCTTGGACCCAAATCCGATAAATGTTATTTTGTTGGATACCCCAAGGAAACGAGGAGATATTATCTATACCACCCTACTGACAACAAAGTGTTTGTTGCCAGGACAGATGTGTTTCTAGAGAAGGAATTTATTTCCAAAGGAAGCAGTGGGAGGAAAATAGAGATTGAAGAGGTTCAAGCCCAACAAGAAAACATAGAACTGGTAGATGTACAAGAGGAAAATGGAGATTCACAAGGTGTTGTGGAATCTCAGTCTCCTCAGGTAACATAAGGACCTCGTAGATCTAGTAGGACCCGCCTTGAACCTGAGAGGTTTGGATACCTTGTAACTCAGGAAGGTGGTGAGTTGATCATAGATGATGATCCAACTACCTACGTAGAGTCTATGGAGGGACCAGATTCTGAGAAATGGCTTGAAGCCATGAGATCCGAGATGGAATCCATGTACTCCAACAAAGTATGGACTTTGGTGGAACCACCCGAAGGGGTAAAACCCATAGGGTGCAAGTGGGTCTTTAAGAAAAAGACCGACATGAATGGCAATGTGCAAACTTATAAAGGAAGATTGGTTGCGAAGGGATTTCGACAAGTTCAAGGTGTTGACTATGATGAAACCTTTTCTACAGTTGCCATGATTAAGTCCATCAGGATCATGCTTGCTATTGCAGCTTATTATGACTATGAGATTTGGCAAATGGATGTTAAAACTGCATTCCTTAACGGGAATATAAATGAGGATGTGTACATGACACAGCCTGAAGGTTTTGTAGATCCAAAGAATGCCAATAAAGTATGTAAGCTGCAAAGGTCAATCTATGGATTGAAGCAAGCATCTCGGAGTTGGAATCTTCGATTTGATGAGGAAGTCAAAGTGTTTGTCTTTACTCAAAATGAAGATGAACCTTGTGTGTGCAAGAAGGTTAGTGGGAGCTCAACCACATTCCTCATATTGTATGTGGATGACATATTTTTGATGGGGAATGACGTCTTAGCCTTAGAGAAGGTAAAGACTTGGCTTGGGAATACTTTCTCAATGAAGGACTTAGGAGAAGCATCTTACATTCTAGGAATTAAGATCTATAGAGATAGATCTAGAAGGCTTCTCGGACTAAGTCAGAGCACGTACATTGACAAAGTGCTGAAGCGGTTCATCATGGAGAACTCAAAGAGAGGCAACATCCCCATGCTACATGGAGTCACCGTCTCTAGAGCTCAATGTCCCCAATCTTGTGAAGAGAGGGAGCGTATGAATGGGATCCCATATGCATCAGCCATCGAATCCATCATGTACGCTATACTGCACACACACCCAGATGTCTCGTATGCTCTAAGCATGACGAGCATGTACCAGTCAGATCCCAGGGATGCTCACTGGACAGCCGTAAAGAACACCCTCAAGTACTTGCGAAGGACTAAGGATCAATTTCTTGTTTACGGCGGTGAGGAAGAGCTGGTTGTAAAGGGTTACACCGATGCAAGCTTCCAAACTGATAAAGATGATTACAGATCGTAGTCAGGATTTGTGTTTTGCCTTAATAATGGAGCTGTAAGCTAGAAGAGTTCCAAGCAAGAAATAGTTTCCGATTCTACTACAAAGGCCGAGTATATTGCTGCTTCACATGCAGAAAAGGAGGCTGTGTGGATCAGGAAGTTCATCTCTGAACTTGGTGTAGTTCCCAGTAGCTGTGATGCAATTGAGCTTTATTGTGACAATAATGGAGCTATTGCACAAGCTAAGGAACCCAGATCACATCAGCGGTCCAAGCACATACTGCGGCACTTCCATCTCATACGAGAGATCATACAACGAGGAGATGTGAAGATTTGCAAAGTATCAACTGAAGACAACATAGCTGATCCACTGACTCAAGCCCTTTCTCAGCAGAAGCATGATGGTAATGCTAGGTCACAAGGACTGAGGTTCCTTGGTGACTGGCTCTAAGTGCAAGTGGGAGTCTGTTGGTATGTATGCCCATAGAGAAAGTCATATGATGATTGTAATGGGATACTTTGTAAATGATTTGAATAATAATAAAGGCAATTTCCGATCTATATATTTAAACTGTTTCTGAGATGATGGTGTAACATGATAGATGCCTAAAGAATGATTTTACTCAATGACATATGCTTTTAGGTTAAGGACCTAAACGATGCGATCATGCGGATGTCAAGAGTATACATTCTTGTTTGGTCCCTAGTCAGTTGTTATTGTGGAAATAACCATAGACATCAATAACACTAAAGACTAGATTGTGAGTTGGTTGATGAAAGAATCTCATTAGTCATGATATAGTGATATCAAACCAAGCACATAGGTACTTGTTAGAAAACAAGGTACCAGACAGACCCACCGTGAGAGTGACACATGGAACCATGACTTGGTAGTCATAGTCAGCTCTCATAGTGATGGTGGTGAGTGTGATTCTTAGACTTGAAATCACTACACTCAACACATGTCGTTGGGTACACTTTGACATCATCAAACGCAGTCTTGAAACATGGGTTGTTATAAAGGTGATGATTGGGTGGCTTTGACACATGGGGATTTTGAGGGGTGAGTGATAGATATGGGATTTGTCCCTCCTGAGGGAGTTTGATGTCCTTGGCCACTTGATGAGTAGGATTGAGAAAGGCATGCGCATGCACGTGTGAATCAATATGTGATATTGATGTCACACACATCTCACCCAGTCTGCTCTGAGATCAAGGAAATGAATGAATGTTGACAGGATGACTGTTCCATTCCTTGAGTTCATTCAGGATATCAGTGACAAAGGAATTATACATTCACTATAACACCATTCACGGATTGTAGGATTGAAAGTTGTTCTCCAACTTTCTATTTCACTTGGGTAGCACTGATGTGTGACTAGGCACCGCTCTTTGCTTGTGAAGTCATAAATGTTATGGACTTTCACTGCCAATGTGAAATGGACCTGCATGGTCACACACATAGGATTTAACATGGAATAGGAGTTTGTCCACAAACATGTTTAGATTGATTACTAAAGGAGATTAGTAGTTCAATTAAACACTCAATTAATTGATAGCTCAATATCATAGTGTTTAAGGTGTTGGAATGATTGATTAGAGTATCAGATTGATTGAAACCGCAATTGACTGATTCTGCACAATCTGTACTCCCAACCACTCGACTCATGTGATGAACCGATCGGCTGAGCTTGGTGAACCGATCGATTCAACTGGTGAGTCGATCGACTCATGGACAGGGTGAACGATTGCTTCAAGTGTTGAAACGATCGGTTCAACTGTTGCAACCGAGCAAGTTGGGAAAGTAGGATTGGTGAGAAATTTCCTTTCGTTTCACTTGCCCAATTTGATTGGAACAAGGATTAGTATTTGATACCAATTAGAAACAAAAGAAGGAAAGTCGACCAGGAACTGATCAGGACCACGAACAGACCGGTTCAGATGTGAACCGACCGGCTCATGGGTCCCAACCGATCAGTTGAGATGTCAACCGACCGGCTCAGATCTCCAACCGACCGTTTCAGTTGTGAAACGATCGGTTCAGGTTGCGAGTTGGTTGTTTTTGTGGAAAATTTCGAACCCTTCTACTCCTTCTTTAGTCCCGCATTGCCCGAAATAGAGAACCCTATCACATGACCCTCCTATATATATATGGGTATTGGGGGCTTCTCAAAGTACAACCCAGTGCAACCAGTTGCTATGTGAAGTTGTCGTTCTCTCTGGTTTTGGTAATCGAGAGATAGCCCGAGCAAGTGCTACCCGATAAGGGAGGCACAGTAAGGGAAGGACAACTGCAGAAAGCGACCGGTGGTAGGAGAGTGTGTTGGTGACTAGTACGCCGACAGGAGGGTGCGACTCCTTCCGATTCCTTTTGGGACAAGGAGATCGGAGTTCTAGGCAGTCTGTGTGGACGAATGCATAGGCGGGAGACATCTATCGCTCGGAGGACAACTGTCAATCTCGACAGTCCCGGTGAGACCAGGAGTCTTCAATCTCGGTGCGACCAAGAGCTGCACAGAAACCGTACAAGACCGGAGGTGAAGACCGCACAAGGCGAGAGGTACTGTTGCCGAGCAAGCCTCGGGACAAGGTATGCATCCACAAACCATCTTTCCTATTATATAGACGTTGACGCGATTCTTTTTGTTATGGGTTTTGGGAGAAAATTTTTGTTTCCGCTGCTTCTCTACCTCCCCTAGAACCCAACAAAGACAACAACCAATAACTCTTTTTCAATTGTGGTGTAATTTAGTTGTGCATCATTAAGTATTTTAGATGCATAATATATGACCATAGGAACTTTGTCTAAGTGTTGCCCCAACACCGCCCCTACAACATAATATGATGCATCACACATCAGTTCAAATGGTTGGCTCCTTTCTGGAGCCTGCACAACCGGTGCAGATATGAGTTTTTCTTTTAAGATTTCAAAAGATTTTAAATATTTCTCATCAAAATTGAATTCAACATCCTTTTCCAAGAGCTCAGGCAATGGCTTAGTGATTTTTGAAAAATCCTTAATAAATCGGTGATAAAACCCAACATGGCCTAGAAAACTCCTAACTGCCTTCACCGACGTTGGTGGAGGAAGTTTTTAAATCACCTCTATCTTAACTGGATCCACCTCCAATCCCTTGCTAGACACCTTGTGTCCAAGTACTATGCCCTCGCTAACCATAATGTGGCATTTTTCCCAATTGAGCACTAAGTGTGTGTCTTCACACCTTTACAAAACCTTCTCCACAATTTTCAAACAATCATCAAAAGATGTCCCATAGACTGAAAAATTGTTTTTTTTCAAACAATCATCAAAAGATGTCACATAGACTGAAAATCGTCCATAAAAACCTCGAGACATCGTTCCACCATATTCGAGAAAATTGCCAACATGCACCACTAAAAAGTAGTGGGTGCATTGCACAACCCGAACGACATGCGGCGACATGAAAAAATGCCATAAGGGCAGGTGAAGGTAGACTTCTCTTGGTCCATAGGCTCGATTGAAATCTGATTATAGCCTGAATATCTGTCAAGAAAACAAAAGTGGGAGTGACCGGTGAGTCGCTCTAAAATCTGATCAATGAACAAAAATGGAAAATGGTCCTTAAGTGTGGCGGTGTTCAATATGTGATAATCAATGCAAACTCGCCACCCTATCACTAATCTAGTGGTTATTTGTTCATTAGAGGAATTTATAGTGACAGTGATTCCCCCTTCTTTGGTACTACCTATGTCGGACTAACCCACATGGAATCAGAAATAGCATAAATTATACCTGCCGATAGTAGCTTGATTACCTCCTTCTTGACTACCTCCGTCATGATTGGATTTAAGCGACGCTGAAGTTGAATGACCGACTTTGCTCCTTCTTCTAAATGAATCTTATGTTGGCACAATGTAGGATAGATCCCCTTGATGTTAGCCACAGTCCACCCGAATGTGCCTCAGTGGCTCTTTAGCACAATAATCAATTGTTCTTCTTCCGATTCACTCAATGATGTAGATATGATAACTGACAACTTCTCCTCTCTAACTAGAAATACATACTTCAGATGAGGTGGCTGCGACTTGAGCTCCAATTTAGGTAGGCTTAGGAGTGAAGAAACCATTGGTGGTGGCAGCGGTCCCAAATCCTCAAAGTGTCTTGTGTAGTAACACGACAAAGCATTCAATAGCCTTGTACATTCTTCTAGTGACTGGCTTCGCACACTATCATCTATAAGGTTCATTAGACATGCCTCTAGTGGGAGCTATGGATGTATATGTACTAGAGTGTCCTCTCCATCCCCATCCATAGTGGATAAACTTAATTCCTCATGTTCATCGTCCGGATACCCTACTTCCTTAGCAAGTGAGACCACCTTAGTGCTCTCCGATGTCCACAACTAGTGTACCCTTGTCCACCTTTGTCATCACATGTGCCATGTCCAAAAATGGTTTTCCTAAAAACAAAGAGATATTGCTATCCATGTGCTTCATCATATTGTATTGCTCCTGAGCATTGGGTGACTTTTAATTATCTGGCATATTGATCTCAAACCTATCATCCTTAATTCCCATAATTAAACAACCTCTACCCATCTCTAAGATCATATCAGTTGTTGCTTGGAAGGGTCTTCCTAATAAAAGCTCATTGCCATGGTCTTCTTGCATCTCCATCACCACAAAGTTTATAGGGAAAACAAACTGGTCCACCTTGACAAGTACATCCTCACAAATACCATACGGTTTCACCACTGAGTTGTCTGCCAATTGGATTGTCATGTTGCTCTTCCTAGATGTTTTGATACCTAGATTCCTAAAAGTAGATAAGGGCATCAAGTTGATACTCTCCCCTGAATCACAGATTGCATCTCCAAACTTTGTCTTCCCGATGTAACATGTGATGTTGAAGCAATTGAGATCCTATCTCTTTGGTGGAAGTATACCTAAAATGAAGGCACTGACTTGCTCTCTCAGTACAACTACCTCAACATCTGGAATCTTCCTCTTCTTATTAATAATATCCTTCAAAAATTTACCATACGACGATATTTGTTCAATCACATCAATCAACAATATGTTCACGGAAAGCTTCCTAAAGCTATCTAGAAATTTCTTGAACTGCTAATCCATATTTGTTGCCTTTAAGATGTTAGGATGTGGAACCAGTACCGTCTGTGTCCTCTGATGTGGTGGCACATATGAAGCCCTCTTTTCCACTTCAGCTTCTTGCTTCTACTGTTCCCCTGTGTTGCCTACCTCCATTTATACTTGTGTCAGCTCTACCACTGGGTCACCACTGTCAGTAGGCTTGGTCACCTTAGTCTCCACGGTCCTGGGAGTCAATGTCTTCTTCCAACTTCTTAGTAGTATGGCCTTGACCTACTGGTTTCCTGTTGGAGTGTCAGTGTTTTCTGGAAAACCCTGCTGTGTAGGCTTCTTCAAGGCTACCACATCCGCTGCTAGATGAGACAAGGTTGTCTCAAAACTCCTCATCTGGGCCCCTTAATTCTAGAGATCACATTTGAAGTTGTTTATCAATTATTCATTTTGCTTCACTATCCTTCTAAGAATTTCATTTGTGCTCTCCTCTACTACCAGCCACTGCTGATTGTTCCTGTGTTGGTTCTGTTGATCCGGATCTTGCACGAAGTTGTTTGGATCTTTCTAAGAAAACTTGGGATCCTTTCTCCATAAATAATCATTGTTCCTGTAGCCTTGCTGCCGCATATACTTCACTTGTCCTTCTTCATCTGATAAATTATTATCCTTCTCTAGTAGCTTCTTTGCTATCAAGTCTATCTTCTCATTCAAAGAGGTTATAACTATAGACTCCCCTATGCTTTTGATCTGCTCTGGATGATCTCTCTCATTACCCCATACCTGATTCTTTGCCATATTTTTCAAAATTCCTGACACGTGGAGGGTGAGTTGTTGAGAAAGAACCCTGAGCCTGCACTATCTAAGGTAACACATTCACTTTTGTGGATCCCAAGCTTCAGAATAGGATTCAGCTGCCTGTTGCTTAAAATTGTGAATGTTCCTCACCAGCTCATTTGTCTTTTCCAAAGGAAAATACCTTTCAAAGAATGTCTCGATCATTTTATCCCAAGTCTCAATCGATTCCTTTGGCATGTTATGCATCCATTCCTTTGCCTTGTCCTCCAATGATGATGGGAACAACTTCAGATAAATAGCTATATGTGGAAACCTATCCACTTTCACCATGTCGTAGTACTCTACAAAATTGCTGATGTGTGCCACCGGGTCTTCATGAGTGTGCCCATAAAAAGCTTGTGACTTGATGAGTGCAATTAGCCCTGGATCAATCTTGTATTGTGCTACATTCACATTCTACTTCTTGATAGGCCTTGTCTATGCAGCTGAAGAAGATGCCTTTATCATCTCCCATATTGTCCTCTCTGCCCCTGGATTATCGTCACCCATTGCTTGTTGCTTCTTTGACCGTGGTATATATTTTATGATGTAGTTGTTTAAACTAGAATCTCAACAGTGACTGGGACCTCTGGTGTAGACTCTCCGTAGTTTGTGGTCCGTGTTGACACCATACACTAGTACCTGAAAATATGGAATCAGTTAGTCATGGTACTCAATAGAGAAATTTGAAATTGGTTCTATGTGTATGCAATGAATTTTAATGATTTAAATAAAATTTGAAGAAATAATAGGTGGCCTAGAGTGGCCGCCTACAACATTCGTAGTGCTGAAACTTCACCGTCTCCCCAGAAACGGCGTCAAAAACTTGACACGCTAAAACTATGCATACGAACGCAAGCATACGCGTCGAGTAATATAGGCCTATGTGAGGCCCGAGTCAAACTCAGGGAGACTTAGTCTCAATGACTACTACTAACTATGGTGCAATCAACTTAACTACAATGCGATCAACTAAGCCTGTAAAGTGGTTGATTCAAATGAGATGGAGTCCTTAGGATTACCATTTTTACCATGGGGTCTCATTATATCTTATTTCTACCTAATTAATACAAATTTTACTCCTACCCTAGACAGAAGGCCTGTAGATAGAATTGCCCACTTCCACGGTGCAAACCCCTGCCTAGATCTAAGCCAATTCCATGTCTCTAGTAATTTATATCTTAGTCTAGGTGCATTATCAAAGACTCTGGGTTTCTTTTCACTAACTGTACATTACATTTCCCAAGGAATGCGTAAGAAAGTGTATAACTTATGATTTTCCAACCTTTAATCCTCCTTCCAGAGCGATTATCAGTCTATTACTCTACCGATGGTGATCAAGCATACATAGATCATTAAAAACACAACTATATATCCAGGAATAAAGAGAAATCTATATTAATTTATGTAAAAAGTCGATACAATGATTCCCTAGGCTACTCATGGGTCCTAAGGATAGGAGGGGTTTAGCCCCACATAGTTTTCACGTGTGAATACATAGAGAGAGAGAGAGAGAAGAAAAATGTGAGAAACATGAAATAAATTCATGTAACTCCTGGAGAGAAGGTGTTCCAGATGATCCTCCTCGAGAAACACACGTTCTGCAGTCTTCCGGAAACAAAATCATCCATCGGAGGTGCTTAGATCTCTCAATTGACGTCCTTCTACTCTGTGTTCCTCTCCCTATCTTCTCTGGTCTTTGTGCGGTGCAACCTGCCTCCCCCCTTAGGTCTGGCCGTCCTTTATTAGGCCATTGACAAACTTACGGTACCACATAATGTGGATCGTTGGATCTGGACGTTCTAACTTGATTGTTGATTTCTGACAGAGTCGGTGGCACCGATAGCCTCGAGTTGCGCCCTTTGCCCTGCTGAGTTGGTACCACCGACACATGATATTCGGTGGCACTGAGCTGATGTGCCTAGTTGATCTGCCGCTCTGAAGCAATCACGGTGGCACCGACTTGGTGGTCGGTGGCACCGAGTCTTCTATTCTCTCATTGCCCGACCACTGCTACTATCTCAGTGGCACTGACTTTTCATTGTACATGGAGTACCTAAACAATGCATAAAAATGTGTATAAGACCGGGGAATACATAAAATAACATTAATATGATAAAATAAGCATAGTTTGATACAATCAGAGTGTACAAGTCAATAATAATGATTCATGCAAATATGATTAATTAATTGACTAATAAATGCACAAAACCAGTATAAAATAGGCCTGTAAAAGCGACTCAAAACCCATGCATTAGTGGCCTTGATAGCTCAAAGCAATGTTTGGATGGTTGAAATAATATCACCGTTCACCCTACAATTCATCGAATATGATACACCAATACTCCTCTATCAATAGTGATAATGTAGTGGCTATGTGTGGAAGTGGTACAATGTAGGAGTGGTGTACATCTATGGCCTTAGGATCCTCTCATCTATGAAGAGTAGAGGAGGACTACCTTCTTCTTTTGCTAAGGTAGTATGCAACAAATCTATACATGGTACTACCAACTTTGCCAAATTAGAAATGATTTGATTCTAGATTCTTCTCATAACCTAAATTTACACGAAGAAGGTGTGGTGCTGGTATAGTAGGAATTATCTAATTTGTATAATCAACACAAAATATTTGTATGCATTTGTGTATCCTCCTGGTCTAATTGAAATAGGGAGAGTGGGTTTGGAAACAAAGTTTAGTAATGGGTCAGGGAGGTTCCTTATCTCAAAAGCTTTCCAACATGTATTTTTACTTAATTTTCTGACATCATGATAAGAAGATATGAATTTTATGGGTTGTGACCAATTAGGAAAATAGAAGAACAAATTATCGGTTAATTAAAAAAATCCACAAAACATTATCCACTTAGTGGGTCCGGATGAGGTGGTTCATTAGTAGCCTGCCATATGGCATGGGGCTCACTCAAAACCAAAATCATGTATATTGACCAAGTTGTAGAAGAAAAGACTAAAGTGTCCATGTATGTGTGACATTCATGAGAATCGATACAAGGGTAGACTAGGGAAATTATGATCATCTCTATCTTCATTGTCAACTGAGAACTCGAATTAGTGAGAAATCAGGACCAAAAACCTTCGATATAGCGAAATCAAGGACTGAAAAAACATTGCATTAGGATCCTTGTGAGATTCCTGTCTCAGTGACCCGTTGGAGAGGCCAGATGGGGGTCGGGAGCTCAAGAACAGGCTTCCGCCACAGCCGACCAACAAGATCAAAACCAAAGTCACAAGAAGCAAGGAACTACTGTGAGACGGTGCATCTGTTGAGTTTGTGAGGGCATTGCAAAGCCAATAGTGTAAACAATGATGTAAGATGACTCTTAACATCCTCAAACACCCTGCGATAGCTAGAAAAATAGGGCGTTGGACCCAAAATTGGAATTCAAGGTTATGGCTTGAAAGGGAGTGAACAGAGAACTGAGAGAGATATGTATGACATTATACATTGATTTCACATGCTTTGCGTAAGAAACTGTGGTCGGAAGGGCCCCATCAGCCCTGCCTTCGAAGGTCCAGGAGCTCAAATTTGGGTGTGGATCTATTCTAAAAACTATAGAATCAAAGTAGAAGGGAGTGGTAGATGAAGGAGAAAGAAAGATTACTAGAAGTTTGATTGGAAAAAGGTGGCCTAAGGTGTTGCGTTGAGCTTGCCATCGTTGGAGGGGTAGATCGAGCCTATCGTGGTTCTTCGACTGGTCTGAATCCAAATTGGAACTACAAGTAGGTAGAACAATGGCCAAAGGTACTTTCTCAGTCGCTTGGACTCAGTTAGATGTAGTATTGTCGCACAAGGTCTTCCTGTGTGGGCTGGCGGAAGAGAGGAAAATGTTGGTGTTTGGGCATTTTTGTTAAAGAAGGATATAAAATTCAATCAAGGTCTCATTTGAAGCGCAACGATCTCTTGAATCCATTCACGGTGAGATCTTGGGGACACATGGACTATGGAGGGAAGATGGAGTCACAAAGTTGGTTACAATTTGTTGCCCCTTGCTCTCACATTTAGCACAAGGAAGAGGACGATGCCTCCTTTACTCGATGCCAATATGACAGTTCACAATGGACCTAAACAAACGACTTGACTAAAGTAGTGCATGACACATTAAAACTTAGGAGAAGGCTGTGACCTAGGTATATTTACTTAAATTGGCCACATTAAGCAAATAACTAGGTCAAGTAATATGATTTTCTATCCTTTTGTCCCTAATACAACTTAGTTTAGTTAGGGTTATTCAAATTTAATGAAATTAGACATACTTATTAAGTTGACCATGAGAAATCTAAATATCCACTTAGATTTGAGGTTTGAGCTAAGTAATTATATGATTTACAATGTTAGGCACTTAGGGTATTAGATGAATTAATAATGATTTGGGGAGGGGTTATTCCACAAAAATTTAAAGGAAGCCCTACTATCCCATTATATATACCTATATAACATTAAGGGAACATTTTATTTACACATGTGGGGTAAATTTCTATTTAAACCCCAACTAGTCAATTTTCATATTTAGGGATGGATCAAAATGCTAGGGGTGTTACAATTCTACCCATCTTAGAGAAATTTCATCCTCAAAATTCTTCACATCTTATTAGGACACTACCCACCTTAGGATTTCACATATACATACACTAACACATGGGTCTTGTCATAACTTTTCATAACTTTCACTAACATGTCCATGATAAATTTATGGGTATCAATCATAAATAACCAAAACTACAAGTGCAAGAGTTACTAATTCGACTTGAAATTAAATCTTACCTTCATCATCCACCATGGAAAAAACCCTAGCTTGCCTTTTCTCCAAGGGAGCTAGATTAGGGTTCTGACCTACACCCTTCTTGGCAGCTAACTTGGGGTAATTGTCTCTGTAGTGCCCTTCTCCCCCACAGTAAAAGCAAACACCTAATCGGCACAGGCCTGTATGGGTCTTGCCGCACTTAGGACATGCAACTCTTGCTAGAGGATCCTCTGGTGCCTTACGCTTCCCATGGTCATTGTGGTGGTGGTCTCGTCGGTGGTAATGGTGCTGTCCACCATGGGTTTCCTTCTTTGCATGTCTCCTTGGATGGTACTCGAGCTCTAGAGAAGCATCAAGGGCATGTTGTATTGCCCTATGGCCTCATCTAGTGAGGGAATAGATGAGATCATCCTTGAGACCATGGATGAACTTCTTGGTGAGGTGTAGCTCATCAATTCCATGCCCGTATTTATGAAGGATACAGAAACACATGGCATATTGCATGACAGACTTGTCTCCACATTGGCGGAGATGGATCCACTCCTCCCCCTTCTTGTCGATCATGACCTCAGAAATACAACGGTTCTTAAAAGAAATAACAAACTCATCCCAAGTGAGGGGCTCAACACCTAGGGCTCTGGAATCACAAAAATTCTCCCACCAGTCACGTGCATGTCCTCATATCATGTGTGTCCCGAACCGGACACGAGAGCCCTTAGAGCAGTCCATGTCATGAAATTAGTGCTCCATGTTACGGGGCCAAGCCTCATCCTTCCCCACAACATCGATCTCCTCCTCTCCTACAAAGGATTCTAGCTTGATGTTGAGTAAGTCAACGAGAGTCACTTCATGCCTCCTTAGGTGGGTATCACCCCTACCTCCAATAGCATCAGTCAATGCCCTGACCAACACATCACAGGGAACGTATGGGTTACCCTTGGGAGGACTCTCAACATGTCCATCCTTGCTGGCTGCGAAACTATCCTCATCAAAATCCACATGGGCCTTTCCCTTGTCAGGACTAACCTTAGGGGCCATCTAAAAGGGAAGAGAGATGTTCATAAGCATGCATCTTAAAAGATTGGATCCTACTAAGTGGCCATTCTAGGATTTTCTCTAATACCCCCTTTATCACAACCTCCTTTCTAATACTAAAAAACCATAGCAGAAGCATTGCATGTTTTGGAGATCATGACAAATCGTGATATCATATCATTAAACCAAGCAAAATCCATAGAATTAGATAAACCACATGGTACTTTATTACAAGCCATAAATAAGGGACTCTAAGTGCAACATAAAAGGGTTCAATAAAGGAAACTCTAAAACAACATAGCTAAAAAGGGAAAGATACTATCTAGAATGGAACCCCACCAAGTAGGATCCAATCATTGTCCTTGAGCTGATGTATGTGGCTCTACTTCTTCTATTCCTCCTCACCTATAGATATCTCATCCCAAGCCATGCAAAGCAACATAAAACTATTTGAGTGACACGGAGCAGTTATAACTTGAAAATAACATATAATTGAAATGATACGAAAATAACTTGAACATGAATACGAAACATGACTAACATGATTACTTAAAACCCTAAAGTAGTTTGACATGATTACATATAAATTGTGCATTTTATCTTGAGTTAATATGGTAACTCTCCTAAATGCACCACAATGCTCATAAGGCCAATTAAGGCCCACATAAGGCTGGTTAAGGCTCACATAAGGCCAGTTAAGACTCACATAAGGACGATGAAGGCTCACATAATGCTCCCATAGAGCTCATAAGACCAGTTGAGGCTCACTTAAACATGATTGAGAGGACTATATCAACTTAACATGATTTCTTATTTCATTAACATGATTATCTTGATTTCACAATCCTTCAACATGACATTGGTACATAATATTTCACTTGCAAGCATGTACACAAATAGTGGAAAACTTGATTTATTAGCATGATCATTTCTATAAGCATATACTGAGGAGTAGCATAAGTTTACTTAAAATGAATCATTATAATTAAATATGCAAGTAATAAAATCCTAAACCCTAAATAATACTCAGTGTGCATATCTACTCACTTGTACATGGGGAGGATACTAACTGTAGCATGATGCCTATCCTAATTTCCTATATATAGTATAACCATGAATTAATTGCACATCATTAACATAAATTTAGGGTTTCTAATTGAAATAGGGAGAGTGGGTTAGGAAACAAAGTCTAGTAATGGGCCAGGGAGGTTCCTTGTCTCAAAACTTTCCAACGAGTATTTTTACTTAATTTTTTGACATCAAGATAAGAAGATATAATTTTATGGTTTGTGACCAATTAGGATAATAGAAGAACGATTTATCAATTAATAAAAATTCCACAAAACATTATCCACTCAGCGGGTCTGGATGAGGTGGTCCATTAGTATCCCGCCATATGGCATAGGGCTCACTCAAAACCAAAAGCATGTATATTAACCAAGTTGCAAAAGAAAAGACTAAAGTGTCCATGTATGTGTGACATTCATGAGAATCGATACAAAGGTAGACTAGGGAAATAAACACATGGTATGATCATCTCTGTCATCTTTGTAAATTGAGATATCAAATTAGTGAGAAATCGGGACCCAAAACCTTCGACCTAGTGAAATCAAGGACTGGAAAACATTGCATTAGGGTTCCTGTGAGATTCTGGTCTCAATGACCCGTTGAAGAGGCCAGATGGTGGCTAGGAGCTCAAGAATAGGATCTCACCATGGCCGACCAACAAGAGCAGAACCAAATTCATGAGACGCAAGGAACTACTGTGAGACGGTGCATCTTTTGAGTTCGTGAGGGCAGTGGGAAGCCAACAGTGTAACAACGATGTAAGATGATCCTTAACATCCTTGAACACCCTGCGATAGCTAAAAAAATAGGGCATTGGACCCAAAATTGGAATTCAAGGTTATGGCTTGAAAAGGAGTGATCGGATAACTGAGAGAGATATGTATGGCATTATACATTGATTTCACATGCTTTGCAGAAATTGTGGTCAGAAAGGCCCAGTCGGCCCTGTTGTCAGAGGTTTAGGAGCTCAGATTTGGGTGTGAATCTATGCTAACAACTATAGAATCAAAGTAGAAGGGAATGGTAGATGAAGGAGCAAGAAATCTTACTATAAGTTTGACTGTAAACAGGTGGTCTGAGGTGCTGTGTTGAGCTTGCCATTTCCGAAGGGGTAGATCGAGCCTATGGTGTTTCTTTGGCTACTCTCAATACGAATTGGAACTATAGGTAGGTAGAACAATGGCCAAAGGTACTTTCTCGATTTCTTGGACTCCGTTCGATGTAGTATTTTCGCACGGGGTCTTCTTGTGTGGGTTGGCAATGGAGAGGAAAATACCGGTGTTTGGGCATTTTCATTAAAGAAGGATATATGGTTCAAGTATGGTCTCATTTGAATTGCAATGATCTCCTGAATCCATTTGTGGCGAGATCTCGGGGATACATGCACTATGGCGGGAAGACGGGGTCACAGAGTTGGTTACAGTTTGTTGCCCCTTGCTCACATGTTTAGCACAAGGAAGAGGATGATGCTTCCTTCACTCGATGCCGATATGACAATTCACAATGGACTAGAATAAACGATTTGACTAAAGCAGTGCATGACACATTAAAGCTTAGGAGAAGGCTGTGACCTAGGCATATTTACATAAATCTTCCACATTAAGAAAATAACTAGGTCAAGTAATATGATTTTCTATCTTTTTTCCCTATGTAAAGCCTGGGCCCATTACCCAAGGCTCTAGTAGAGTTTCATGAATGATGATTGGCCCCTAAAACCACCACTAGCCTTAATTGCACATATTATCATCACTCACGTGAAAGCCATGATCAACTTCCCGACTGGATACCCATCCTAGTACTACTCCAAGCTGAGCACACTTAACTATGGAGTTCTTTAGTGATGGACTCCCGGAAAATGAGGTGCACCTTGGTGATATGGGTAGTCTAATCATCCCTTTTAAGATCATTTTATCTGAGGCCTCAAATACTGGGACGTTACAATCTTCCTCACTTAGACTCTTGACGTCCTCGTCAAGGCTCAATTATATGGCCTCATAATATTTCCCCATTTCAGTGTAGACCCAGAATGGCCCATGGACACCCAACTCTCGATCACGGAATACCAATGCAAGGGTGGCTACATCAACCATGGACATCCCTTTCCAACATGCCTGGACAACACGGCTCAAGACTAGCATGCCACAGGCCCATGTGGGCCCCACCTATTAGAGGGGAATTGCCTCTAATACCATTTGTAAAGCCTGAGCCCACTGTCCAAGGCTCTAGTAGAGTTTCATAAATGACGTCTGGCCCCACAGACCACCACTAGCCTTAACTGCACACATTATCATCACCCACGTACAAGCCAAGATCAACTTCTCGACTAGTCACCCATCCTAGTACTACTCCAAGTTGAGCACACTTAACTATGGAGTTCTTTAGTGATGGGCTCCTGAAAAAGAGGTGCACCTTGGTGATATGGGTAGTCCAATCACTCCTTTTAAGATCATTTTATCTGAGGCCTCAAATCCTGGGACGTTACACCCTAATACAAGTTAATTTAGTTAGGGTTATTCAAACTTAATGAAAATAGGCACAATGATTATGTTGACCATGAGAAATCTAAATATCCACTTAGATTTAAGGTTTGAGCTAAGTAATTATATGATTTACAATGTTAGGCACTTAGGATATTAGATGCATTAATAATGATTTGGGGAGGGGTTATTCCACAAAAATTTAAAGAAAGCCCTACGATCCCATTATATATACCTGTATAACATTAAGGGAACATTTTATTTACACATGTGGGGTAAATTTCTATTTAAACCCCAGCTAGTCAATGTTCATATTTAGGGATGGATCAAAATTCAAGGGGTGTTATAGTGGCCCCATGAATATTGTTGATTAAAAATCTTCTTCCTACTTTTGAGGATTCTAACATTATGCTCAAATCTGAGCCATTGAATGGCTTCTTTTCCTTTTCGAGTCAAATCATGGTAGCCCTTGCGCTCAGAGTTCATCCTATTATTTTTCTCAGTGACGATGCTACACATCAATATTTTTTCTTGTAGACTCTTTTCTTTGCAACAATATATATCTTGATTAAAGGAGATGAGTGTTTGATGTTGTGTGGTTGGAAATGTCAGACACTTCATATGATTTGGATGCCTAAAAGTTGAAGATGTGACTATCAAGCTCAAATGGAAAAATGGATTCAATGAATGAAGATATCTTTTTTCTTTGCAAAATAACAGAAGCAAAAAATTACCAAAAAAATTACTAAGATAGAAAGAAGAAACAAAAAGTATAAACTAGAAAAATTAAGAAGCCCTTATAAAACTATATTTTTTTAAAACAAAAAACAATAAAATAAATAAAGTAAAAATTATAAAAAATAACCCACAAGATCATAAAATATAATAAAAAACTACAAAACCAAAGATTGGTTTTACCATCCAAAAAGACTAGTGGTGCAACTAGTGCTCACTTGTCTTCTACTTCAATGTAAGTATTTTATTTCTATTACTATTTGACTAATATAAAATAAAACTACAAAAATAAATTAAGAAAGAAAAAACCCTTACTTTATCTTAAAAATCTAAAATGTCCCTTGATGTGAAAATTGTTGAACTAACATATTCAACTATGGAAAAGTCCCTGAATTGTTACCTAAACTAATGTGCAATAATGACCACTCACAAGAAGATGGGTCTTATTTTAGTATCAATTTAGGATCAAACCCAAAGTACAATATTATTAAGAACAACATGGATTTTTAGCCTAGCTAAGAAAAATCATTTAACAAAGATGACCTTTTTGAAGGTTTGTTAACTTAATTAAATTAATTAAGTAAGAAAGTTATATTAAATAAGTAATAATATATTTTCAACACTATAATAAAATTATCAAGATGATATTTTTCACCTCCATCGCCTAAGTATCCATTCTCTAACGTTGCAATACTCAATCATACATATATTTAGATTGAGTCCAAGGAAATTTATATCCTTTTAGAGTATAAAATTTGCAAGGATAGATTCCTTAGTCAGCTCGAGGTCTCATTACTTATGGATCCTTAATATGTCGCTCTAAAGAACTACCTTCCATGATCTCATCTAGGGTTCAACAATACTAATTGGTATTTTATTCCTAGATTTCAAGATGTATATGTCTATGATTATAACAGTCATGCAATATATGTAGTTAATCTATAGAACATGCAATCAATAATCCATGATATAAATAAAGAAAGAAAAACTCATGGAGAAAGTAGTGTTGTAGAAGAGAATATTAGTGGTATCATCATCACTCCTAATGGTAACTGCAATCTCTGGTCCCAATCTCCAACTGAGCGCATCTCTAAATCAAGTCACCATCTTTCACCTCTTGCCTTTGTTGGTGATGGCTAGGGTTGTGGATGGACCCTGGATAGGTCATGTAACCTTTCAGTGAACACCCCCAAGTGATTTCATATCAGCTCAAAAAGTTTCAGATCCATACAAATTAATATAATGGTCATCATCCATTTGTTGTAAATTTCCATTACATGAGCGTTGGACCATTGGAGGACCATCTAGGCAATTAGAAGCAGTTGCTAAATATATTCTTTGTATAGATAATGAAATTACACTTTCATCTCAACTTGAATAATCCAATTCTTATATCATATGTGGAATCTAGATTCATATTACTATTTGGATACACATTAATGATTCTCTCTCCAATTGATGGAGTTAGGGGTGGGGATTTAATATTTTTACTTATTTAATGGAAATTTATATGGAGTTTATGACTTCTTCTCTTCCCCTTGCATCAATGGTTTTATTTACTACATCAAAATCTAATAGAGATTTTATGAATTCTCCCCTTCTCATTGCATCAACCTAAAAATTAAACATAAAATGAATGAAATATAAAATAAAATGCATAAATAACTAAAAAGCTAAAAAGGTAAAATATCTAGCACAACACAATATAAATATACAAAAATAAATACACATTGTAATTAAAAATAGCATGAATAGAAATTCATCAAGATCCAACCACATTACTTCTTAAAGGAAAAAATAGAGCCATTTACCTTATGCTACTCTTTCTACCCTACCCAACGAGGGACATGTCTGGTACACATGGAAAAACCCTACCCAAATCCCACACAAATGGAAAATACTACAATATTTCTCATACATATCTACTATCTATACATACAAACAAAAAGCCTCACCTCTCCTTCCAACCACTCCATCAAACTGTTCCTATATCTAACACTACGCTTAAAATATATTCTCAACCTTTATACATAAATTGTGCTCTATTCCCAAATTCACATTCATCACCTAACAACACCAGTAAGTTAGAGATCATGATGGATTACTAAAATATGAAGTCCTAAAGGAATTAGAAAAGAAAAGCAATAATAACACATCTTTCACTAAACCCATCAACACCATCACTACTATGATTCCATTAAATAATGATTCCCTGGTGGACACATTCATACATACACCATAGAAACTTACGTAGAAAAATTTAGTTGTTGTATATGTTTTAGGTAATTGTAGATACATTTATCCATCTTCCTCTGGTCTTGTATCCCCTACTTTTGATAATATCACCTCTTTATCATCATGGGATAAAGTATTAGGTTTCATTACTTTTTTTAAAAAGTCTGGGACACATTTTAGTTACTTCCTTCATGGAAATTTATCTTTCACAACATTTGAGAAAAATCTTGGTTGGAAAAATAAAAGACCACTAGCTTTAGTGAAATAACATCTTGATAGTCTAACTTTTTAGGCATTGCTTGCTTACTTCCATATAGAATATAATATATTTCTTGATAATCATTGACTCTAGAATGTCTATGGTGCAACCTCAATGGACAAAATACCCATAATAAGACAATTAATTAGACTATACAAGACAAACCCCATCAATATGCAAGAAATTTAGAACCACTTTAACAAACTTTCATCTGAACGCCATAGGAGGTAATTACATCACATGATGGGTTTAGATACCTTCCCATGGACTTAGTGGTGCACTTTTCATTGGTTGTAACCCCATCATATTCCAACATCAATACCACTCATTTGGGTACCTATGTCATCTCAAATACTTTCAAAAACATGAAAGACCACAATACATGAACTTTTATAGGTCTATATGGCAAACCTAGATATGAAAAAACCCACTTCGTTTTGATTTTAAAATTAGAAGAATCATACAAAACTCTGTATGGATAATAGGTGGTGGCTTCAACTTCACTAGACTCTTGTATAAACCCTCATCATCACGACAATAATAAAACATTTCCCACAAACTCAATCTAGACTATCAATTGATAGACCTTTCTACCACAAATATTAAAAACAAATGGAATAGAAGGGATTCTAGGATAAAACTTGATTGATTAACATGAATGGGATAACACATATCCTATGATATATTTCCAAGAACCCACGACCCATTTTGGTTCACTTTACCATTATCCTCAAAACTAAATGTAAAGCATGGGGATCAAAAAATTTCCACTTGAAAGGATTTTGGATTACTCAAAATGATTACTGTAACATTATATTATCCATTTGGTTCAATCACTTCTTCAATGTTGAACATGGATACCACATAAACATTAACCTCAAAATGTCAAAAAGAAACTCACTACATGGAACAAGAACAACTTTGAAATATAAATCAAGATATAAAATACAAATGAGGAACTTCTTCAAGATGTGAGCTCCCAACTCACTGATCCTACCAAAAATTTAGCTATTTGTGCCAAGCTCAATACACATAATAATATGATGGAGACCCTATGTGAAGAGAGAGAAAAAACTCACTATCTTAGAGTGCGTGACCAAAATGATTTTCCCTCACAATATGTGCAACAACAAAATGAGAAATTCACATATCCACATCATATACATCAACTACATCATGAATAGAAATAAAAAAAATCATTGATCACTTCAAATTATACTTCACAAACAACTTCAACCACATATGATATTTCTATGACATCTTCAAGATAAACTGGTACACTCTCTGTCCTACTCAGATCATCAATCCCCATACTCTTACAACCCCATTCCCTATTGAAGAGGTCAAAGACTCTATGCTCAACCTAGGGACTAATAAATGCCCTAGTCTGGATGGCTTTAGTCTTGATTGTTATCATAACCAATGGAACATTGTTAGAAAAAACTTTCATGATCTTTTCACGCACATTCATAACCATGGTGATATCACTCGACAAATTGGTATCCTCAACCACACAAATATAACTCTTTATAAAAAATGAGAATCCCACCCTTGTCAACTGCTTCAGACAAATCCATCTCATTAATGTTTCATATAAGATCATTTCTAAAGTTCTTAGTACAAGAATCAAGACTCTACTACAATAGATTCTAGGGTTGCAAGAAAATCCATTCATAATAGGTAGATGCATCCATAACACTTACATCACTATTACTAAAACCATCCACATGACACTAAAAACACATTCCTCTCCTCATCCTCAAACTTAACTTTGAGAAATCATTTGACATTATCAATTGGAAATTTCTTACTACATGCCTACATGGATATGGTTTCCCTAAAAGATGGATCAACTAGATACAAAGCTCCATCATCTCCTATAGTTTTTCTTCTATCTTTAATGACTCCCCCTTTGGATATTTTAAAATCTCAAAAGAACTATAACAAAGTGACCCCCTATCTCCCTATCTCTTTATCCTTTCCACATCCAGATTCACCAAGATGTTTCTACTTGGCATAAAAAAATCTAATAGAATACACACGACATGTTCTTGAACATATCATACAACATCTTGATGTTACCACCATATTTCTCAAGCGAAAAAGTAAGTACATCTTAAATTCCATTCAAATACTGGGCACCTTCACATATCTCTTATGACTTAAGATCATTTTCCATAAATTCATTATCATTGATAAACACATCCTTAAACATGAAAGCTATAGACAACTATTATACTATAAATAACACTTTCCCATTATATACTTGGGCATCTATAATTTGTCCTATGAGAATACTCAACACAGTCTACAACCCTATCATCACAAAATTTCAAGACAATTTTTTTGTCTAGAAATCACAAACTCTCATCTTATTTGGATGTCTAAAGCTTCTAAAATCATCTCTCACTCCACTCATAACACACTTCCTCAACTGCATCCCTCTCCCTTATATAGTATATAAATATACACATCGTTAGCTTATCCTAGATAGATTAATAAGATACAATTAGTTAGCTGGGAATGATTTGTAGACCATAAAATCATGGTTGATGGGGGGTATCGTTAACCTAAAAAACATTGTCTAGTACACAAAATTTCAGCATCACTATCTATATACACCCTCACCATTTGGAAACAATTGATCCTTAAAAAATAATATTCCAACAAAAACCCATGGAACAACACTAGAAATCTTATATCTCTCCCTTTTTGAAATATCTCAATAAAACCATATACATAACACAAAAGGGTATCAAAATCCCCCCCTTCTATTAAAAATACAACTTTCTAGAAAGACCCTTGGTATATGGAAAATCAATAATATACATGAATGTCAATATAAACATTCCACAAAATATCAAATCAACATAACCAATTACTTTAAGAGAAGCATTGATAATCTCTTTTCCAATTACAATATCAAATATATCCAATACCAACTATCATCAAACAATTTATCCATCAAAGTAACATGAAATTGGGGTGATTTATACACCTTCAAACTAACATACTCTTCTTACACCCACGTGGCATCACACCACACTATGAGAACAAATTTTGGAAAATCAAACGTCCACCAAAAATTCATGTACTTATATGGTATATGGGACACGATAACTCAACTGGGGAAAATGGGCTACACGAGGATTCTATGGACCTACTATATAATTTGTTTTAGATCACACAATGAAAAACCAAAACATCTATTCTTCCATTGCACAAATATACAAAAAATAAGTAACCACTACTTCCCAATCCACAACACCACCTATGAGATACAAACAAAAACCATTCATAGATTACACTATAAGATAGCTAAAAACCCATGTTACTAACTACCTTTAATATGAGCTCACTGTATATATATATATATATATATATATATATATATATATATATATATACATATATATATATATGGGCCCATCTTTATTGTCCGCGCGGGTAGCTACCCGCCCACCCTTCCGATCACTTTTTTTCAACAAATTTTTTTTGAAATTGTAGAGGACTATTTTGTCTAGCTCTCAAAAAAATTTGAGCCAAAAATAATATCATTTGCCCCTTCAAAATAAAAAAACCCGTCCTTATATAAATCTGCTGTATATTTTGTACAGAGTTACTTTTTTGGCCAGCAGAGTTACTTTTTTGACACCATAGTTACTTTTTTTACAGCAGAGTTACTTTCTTAGCTAGGAGAGTTACTTTTTTGGCTGCAGGGTAGCGAAAATCCATGCTACCCGTACGGGCAATGAATGAACACCCTATATATATATATATATATATATATATATATATATATATATATATATATATAGACACACACACTAGTTATTGCACGTGCTATGCACGTCACTTAATGTGTCATACTATAGTTAAGGAAATTGAGATATTAAAATAGTTATCATTGTATTTTGCAATTAATATATCGAGGGAGTCAAGTGTAACGAACGTTACTAAGATAAGAAAATTATATCAATATTCATGGTTGATTTCCTTGTAATTATTTTTATAATCCCATCATACTTGTTTCTCACATACTATGTTCAACTTTATGTTATTATGTCACATATTTACCTTCCAGTTGATCGGAAGTACATTTCCCTTGATTTTTTTTTTCTGAAAATCCTACAAAATATTAATTATTTTTCCCTTCTTAGGATTATGATATTTGACATTTTCAATTATAATCACATCATTTATGTTGTTCCACGTACCCGATGATTAACATGTGTGCATGAAATTATCATACGTGTTATCAATAGTGTTTTGAATACTTATTGTAGTTTTCTTTGTACGAGACAAATAGACTAATTTCTATGTATATATTATGCTTTATATGTTCACGATAAATTTCTTATTCACCAACTATTTCTTTAGTGAACTCTATTTATTTCTTACCAATATATGCAAGATACTCCTTTTTTTTGTGGTTATAGATGGACAACTTAAATTCAACCTAATGTTAAATCTATAGAAATATAGAAGAAATAATTTAATATTTTTAAAATATGGGTAATGGTTAAATATTCACCAAAATTTCACTTTAAGTCAAAGTTTGGATAATACAATAGAAATATTTTATACTTCATGTGTTTTACATGCATGCTAACAACTTGTCCAATTCTTTTGGTAGAAATTATACATCATTTTTGTAATGGAATAATGCACGTTTTACATACATAATGCCTTTTTTGGCATGTATATTTTGATAGTAAAACGTGTGAGTATCAAGTGTAAACTCAAAAACATTAATGATGGGTTAAATTAAGTAACTTAGATAACTTTTAGATTAGGATTCATTATTAAATGATAGTTAGTGGAATAAAGAACGTGGGAAATGACAACATATGTTAGGAAATAAATAGAACAACAGAATATGGGATAAAATATTTTCAAGTCTACATGATCAATTAATATGTTTCATTACATTGTAAGTACGCAAAAATTTAGGCCCACGTCAAAATGTTGTGAGAGAAATATATCTTCTTGTGTGTTCTTCTAACATCAAAATGAATTCTTCAATATACTTAACTATACCAATATTTATATATACATATAAATATATATAAATATATAAATAAATAAATAAATAAATATATATATATATATAAATTTATATATATGTATATATATAGTCAAGCTAGAATTCACTCGAGTGTATTCAGAGCAGAATACACTCAAGTAGTTTTTCATGATGCAATATTTTTTTCAAAAATATAATATGTTGATCTTTTTAAACATCTTGTGAATAGCTCATACGTAAAATTTGAGCACATTTGGACATTTATAGGTCATGTTATAAAGACCACAAAAATTATGCATTTCAAATTAGTTTCACACGTTGATTTTGTTGTCCTTGGATGAGTGACTTATACTCATTCAAATGGGCTCAAAATTTGTATGTAGACTAGTTCTAGTATGACAGTGATGATCAATGGTTTACATTTTGCAAAAAATAGTCTTGATATTGAAACATACTTGAGTGTATTCGTTCTATCTGTACACTCGAGTGTATTCAGAGCAGAATACACTAAAGTAGTTTTTCATGATGCAATATTTTTTTTCAAAAATCTAATATGTTGATCTTCTTAAACATCTTGTGAATCACTCATATGCAAAATTTAAGCACATTTGGAAATTTATAGGCCATGTTATAAAGACTGCAAAAATTATACATTTCGAATTAGTTTCACGCGTCTATTTTTTTGCCCTTGGATGAGTGACTTACATTCTTCCAAATGAGCTTAAAATTTGTATGTAGGCTAGTTATAGTATGACGGTGATGATCAATGGTTTACATTTTGCAAAACTATCATGGAAGTTTTTATGGCGGCTATATTCGCTGGTCTCACTAAAACTATCATAGAAGTTTTTATGGATGATTTTTTCGTATATGGAGATTCATACGACTCATGTCTGAAGCACCTCTCCCTTGTCCTTAAATGGTGTGAAGAATCACATCTTGTGTTAAACTGGGAGAAGTGTCACTTTATGGTAAAGGAAGGCATTGTCTTTGGCCTTAGAGTTAGCAGTAGAGGAATCGAAGTAGACATAGCAAAAATCAAAGTGATTTCCAAACTCGCTATCCCGAAAAATGTAAGAGAGGTTCATGCGTTCCTTGGTCATATAGGTTTTTATAGATGGTTTATAAAAGATTTCTCCAAGATAACCAAGCCGATGACAAATTTGTTGCTAAAGGACGCTGATTTCCATTTTGATGAAGAATGTGTGAAGAGTTTTAATAACCTGAAGCATGCCCTTACAACAACACCCATCATCAGAGCTCCTGATTGGGATCACCCATTTGAAATTGTGTGTGATTCCAGTGATTACGCTGTGGGTGCTATTTTAGGCCAACATATAGAGAAGAAACATTATGTCATCTACTATGCATCAAAGACCCTCAGCGAATCTCAGAGGAACTATGAAACTACTAAGAAGGAACTCATTGCAGTCGTGTATGCCTTTGACAAGTTCAGATCATATCTTATTGGTTCTAAAGTCATTGTCTACACAGATCATGCCGCTATCCATTACCTCCTGGCGAAAAAAGATGCAAAACCCAGGTTAATAAGATGGATTCTCCTCTTGCAAAAATTTGATTTGGAGATAAAGGATAAGAAGGGTACAAAGAATGTTGGGGCAAACCACCTCAGTCACATCCATACTCTAGAAATTGAGAATATCCCAATTAACGATTCTCTTCCAGACAACCAACTCATGAAAGTTTCAGAAGCTACCCATTGGTACTCAGACTATGTGAACTACTTTTCCGCTGGTGCCATCCACCCTGAATGCGCCGAAAATGCACTTAAGAAATTCATGCATGATGTAAAATAGTATCCCTGGGATGAGCCGTACCTCTTCAAGCTCTGTGTTGATGGTATCTACAAACATTGTATTGCTGAGGAAGAAGCCCAACTCATTTTAGAGCAATGTCACTCAGGCCCAGTTGGAGGCCATATGAGTTCTAAGAAAACTTCTTTAAAAGTTTTGCAATGTGGTTTCTTTTGGCCAACCATATCCAAAGATTCCACAACTTTGTTCTATCATGTGACAAATGTTAGAGAACGGGTAACATAACAAAAAGAGATGAGATGCCACTCAAGTTGTGGCAAGAAATCAAGATTTTTGATGTTTGGGGTGTGGACTACATGGGTCCATTCCCATCCTCACACATATTTTATTACATCCTAGTTGCGGTTGACTATGTATCAAAATGGGTGGAGGCCATACCGACCGTCACTAGTGATTCCAAACCTGTCATCAAGATGTTCAAAGATATTATTTTCCCCCATTTCAGAGTTCCACGCATTGTGATATCCGACGAAGGTTCTCATTTTATAGAAAGAAGTTTTGAAGCGGTGCTAAGGAAATATGGTGTAACACACAAGGTAGCCTCACCCTACCATCCCCAAACATGTAGGGAGGTAGAGGTTTCTAACCGCCAACTCAAGGCTATTTTGGAAAAGACAGTAGGCCGCAATCGAAAAGATTGGTTAGTGAAAATCAATGATGCCTTGTGGGCCTACCGAACCGCATTTAAGACTCCTCTTGAACTACACCATTTTGATTGATCTATGGAAAATCATGCCACCTATCTTTAGAACTCGAACACAAAGCATGGTGGGCAATCAAACAACTAAATTTTGACCTAAAGAAAGCTTGCCAAGCCAGGATTATGCAGCTTCAGGAGCTGGATGAACTCCAGATGACAGCTTATGAGAATGCACAAATCTACAAAGAACGCACCAAGCTTTGGCACGATGGTCATATGAAAAGAAAGGACATTCAAGTGGGAGACCAAGTTCTACTATTCAACTCAAGATTGAGGTTGTTCCTAGGGAAACTCCGTTCTCGTTGGTCTGGACCTTATATAGTCAAGAGTATCTACCCACATGGTGCTTTCTCCTTATCGAGTGAAAAGTCAGGCGATTTTGTGGATAATGGCTAGCGCATGAATAGATACATCATACCAACGGATACTAGCACTGAAGAATCAATAAATCTTTCCAAACCAACATATCCACCAAAAAATTGAAGGAATCAAGTCGAGTAATTGATATAAAACAAAGGCGCTTGTTGGGAAGTAACCCGATCAATAATCTCATTTTTACTTTGAATTAGAAAATTTCCTTATTTTTGTTTTTACTTTTTTTAAAAAATTTGCACCGTACAGATATCGCATCGCATGATGCTGTCTTAAGTTCTGACTAGTCTTCATTTTTGAAGATTTTTAGATAGAGGACGCATGTTGATAGGAACACAACCACATCAGGTGGTCCAACCGACACAAATTTTCCCCTCCATCTCAGATTTAGAGTTTGCTTGGGATGAGCAAATTTCTAAGTTCGAGGTGGAGGGTTGGTGGTACGTACTTTACTTTCCACCCACACCCATCTATTTCAGACTTAAGATTTCATCGTGGCATTTTTTATCAAAATTTTCAAAATTTTTAAGTTTTCGAAGAAATTGTATAGAAACTTGATGAAGTTTTGATGCTTTTTGTTTCAATAAAAGCCATTACCTAGCTGGCTAGTTTCTCTCTCTATGCATTTCGAATCATTATACCCTCCTTATTCAAAGCAGATCCTCAAAAGGGCCATTTTCTGAAAACTAGCCTAGTGATTGAAATCATCTTGTGAAGCTTATGAATCCTAACATCATGATCCCTCTACAAAAATGACAAGTGTATGTCAAACTGATAGGGATCAAACACGCCGTGCTTCCTAACTGATAAGTGGAATAATAACATGGAATCTCCACCGGATCTTCATCAAGTCACTATTTGAGTAGAGTATGATAAAGAGAAAGACTCAGTGCACTGAATTGTAAATCAAGTTGCATTCTGATATGAAATCTGTTCTACACTTCTTCTATCATCTTCTTACCCCTCCATTCATAAAAAAGAAATAAAATAGCCAAAATAGTGCGAAACCCTAAGTTCGGGGTGGCATGCCTCCTCTCTCTATATCTGCTTCTTCCATATCCCTTGCTATTTAACATGGGCATACCACAAAGAAAAGATGCCAATGTGCACACAAAAAAATGCAATCTCGAGTCGAATAGAGGAGAGATTCACACAAAAAATGCAATCAATGAAATTGCAATCATATAATAAAAAAAAATCTCGAGCCGAATAAAGGAGAGATTTATTTCTTCCTTCCATACCACCCTTCACTCCCTTTTCTACCTAAATGCACAATGAATGCCTCCACTATCCTAAAATACACCAGTGTCAGATCAGGTGCACACTTGTTGTTCTATGGGTATCTATGGACTCTTACGAAACTCTTAGAAATGCTTGTTGCTGAAAAAAGTGAGGAGAAAGTGATGTTGGAAAACAAACTCAGGAACGAAGATATGGTAAGATGTGTTCAGTGATCTTAAGAAGTTAAGATGCTTAGTCATACCAAGTAGAAAGGAAACAATCATGATGTGAAGATAAGGCAATCACATGAGTAGGAATCATTCACTTGGCAACTATTTCAAATTTTGTGTTACTCGAGGACGAGCAACGTTTAAGTTTGGGGTGTTTTGACAAATCCATATTCATCATGATTTTTAGTCACCATCGTGGGCCCAATTCGACTCATTACATTCACTTTTATACTCTAAATATTACAAATTGCAATCTTTCTTCTTGACTAGGGTTTCTATGATTTCATGCAGATTGAGTAAGCCAATATGGAGACAGATCTACAACTAGGTCCACCATCTTGTTGTAGGCCCATCTTCACTCAATATGTCTCTCACCAATCATGAATCCTCCTATCATCACCACATCCCTGATCAACTTCACCTCCTCTGTTGATCTCGAGCACATCTAAATCCACCTTCATCAACACCCTTCATCTTCTTCACCTTCCATTAATGGTCATCACCATCACTTGCTTCACCATCACCTTCCACCTCCATCAACCAAATCAAACCCTAATGGTGCAGGCTCACCTTTATCATCCCTTTACACCCTTCATTAGCACCTCCACCTTCATCGACATCTTCCTCTTCACGAGCAATCACCGTAGCTAACCCTAGCAGATTTGCCCTAGCAGCTTGCTCCTCCTTTCGGTCTGCCTTCACAATCCTAAGACAGTGAGGATCTGAAACCACCCGATCACCGATCAACGGTTCCTATCCACCCAACCAAGCAGTTTTCTCCCCCATCCCTTCATTATCTCAAGACCGCGAGGAGTGTCATCACGGTCCCAAAACTACAAGGACCTACAATAACCGATAACCACCGCCATCGCTCAACGAAATCCCCCGATCACCATCACCTCCCCACCACAATGCCGTCCTCCTTTTCTTGCTCCGCCTACACACTGTGCTCTACTTCAAGCAACGATGTCGCCATACCCTCAACCTCCTTGCTCACACCCGTCACACACACATGGAGCAGTGCCTCCACCATCTAATTTCACCAGCAGTGCCTCCATCCTCTTCCTTCCTCTCTTTCCCTCCTCAACACCTGCAAACCCTAAATCATCATCGATAGCACCTATGATCCTCCTCTCTATACCTGCAACACGACCTCTAGCTCGCCACTATCCACGACAGCAATGGAATTGTCTTCCTCCTCCCACCATCAACAACCACCACTAGAGAACTAGCGTCGCCCGACCACCTACCCTAGCGGTCCTGCTTCACGGTCTGCCCTCTTTGCGGTTTCCAAACCATGAAGGCGGAACCGAAGACCGCTTGGGTGGTGAAATTGTGAAGGCGGAACTGAAGACCGCTAGGGACCGAAGACTGTTTGGATCAACGGACGTCGAAACCACGAGAGAACAGTAGCCCAAGGCCGCTAGGTCGGAGGACCATGAGGGAGGCATATCAACAAAGATTGTGAAGGTCCCAGATCGCATGAAACCGTGAACACTAGACCGTGAAGCCAAGAATGCCAGGGCACAAAATGGTTGGAAGCCAGAGACTGCGAAGGACCAGTTGGATGCAAACTGAACGCAGGATCGTGAAGGCAAAACATGAAGAACGCAATGATATAGATCGTGAAGGCAAGATCGTGAAGCCCCTCACGGTCTCCAAACCATGAGGGCTTACCAAGTTTCCCAAACCATGAAGGCAGAGATCGTGAGGAGCCAAAACTGTGAAAAACCTAACAGTTTTCAAAATCGTGTAAGCCCCCATCCAATCTTATAAATAGGACCAACAGAGTCCTCATTTGGGGCATCAGATCCGGGACACCACCAGGCTACCCGAACACTGGTTCGATCCCAATCATCATGTACATCCACAACCTGCTCCTCCTGCTATGAGTAAGGAGGTCGAGAAGAGAAGGAAGGAAGAGAGAGAGGGTCTGCTTGGTCTACCTTGGCGTCCCTTGTTCCTCATCCAGATATGCTCCGACACATCGTAGAAGACCACATCATCTTCAACGAGCTACGACCACCTTCTGCATCATGCTCATGGAAGAATATTCACTCTCTCTTGTTCTTCTTATTTCTCACATCACGAGCGAGTAGTTTCATTTCACTGGGGTGCGGGGACTAGCCCCGCTGCCCATGCTTTCATGTCCTTTCATTTTGACATCCCATGGAAATGTATATAACTTTTCATTTCCATGTTAATCGTTGATGTTTGCTTGTAGACTGATCATCTGCTTACTTTTATCTTATTCTTTCCTATGTTGTGAGAACTTCAATATGTAGGATATAATTGTGATTAACACAGTTGACTCCCTGACTAGAAATATAATGATATTACTTGAGGTCGTAAGTGGGTGATCCGTGAGGGGACGAGCCATCTAGCCCACGGTAATGCTTTTGTGTGCCTAAACATCCCTTTGGGAGGGCTATAGATTTAATTGGATATCTGTATCTTCGGAACCGTAAGTGCATGATCCAGATGGCGATGAGAAATCTGATGCCTAAGGTGATGCTTACGCGAACCTAAACATCCCTCCGGGAGGGTTCGCAGAAGTTCTATTTGGATAGTTAGATCTTTCCTGGATGTTTGAGATTGGATATGTTTGCACGTGTAGTGGTGGTGAAACCCGGGACCACCCCAGTGATTCCATATCATTAATTGAGATCAAACTTTAATTTTTCTCTTTACTTTCTTGCAATTAGTTGAATTAAACTCAAATAAAACTTTGTTCTAAATATTAGTCTTACTTGAACTAGACTAGACTAGAAACAATTCTTAAAAACATTGTCCCTTGGGATTCAATCCTTAACTATACTGCGATAAGACCTGTCTGCTTGCGGGTGGTATTATTGCACAAGGTTTTGGTTAAAAGCTCTTGGATTTCAACCCCGAGTGAATTTGTTAGTGCGATAATAGACCACGTCAAAACACTAACATTTCCATCCTTGTACATGCTAATGAGTTCCAGCGTGATGACCTTGACTATGATGAGCCTCCTTCTCAAGTCATTCACCACCACATTGGCCTTTCCCTAATGACACTCTATTGTGTAGACATAATATTTTATCAGTTTGAGCCATCTCCTTTGCCTCATATTTAATTTCTATTTGTATAAAAGATACTAAAGGTTTTCTGGTATGTGAAGATCTAGAACTTCTCCCTATAAAGATAATGACTCTATCTTCAGAGTCATGAACATTACTTCTCACTTTGGATCAAATGTCATTTAGTTCTCCTCATGATTCTTGAGCTATTTGGAAGAAAAGGAAATCACATGCTTGTCTTTCATCAAAACACATATGATATTCTCTTTTAAAGCATTAAAAAGACTATTCCTAGCTTTGGTAAAACCAATACATGTGTAAATTTCAACTTCTCCTTCCATCATTGGAAAACCTATTGATATATCTCTATCCACACATATGGTACATTCTTCTTGGTTAGCATGGTCAAATGAAAGTCTGCAGTATTGATGTCCTTGATAAAATTCCTATAAAACCATCTAAAGCAAGAAAACATCATAGTTCAGTTGGTGTCTTGGTTTGTTCCCACATAAAACTAACTCCACCTTCTTGGGATATACACAAATCCCACTGTTGGATATCATATGACCTAGAAAGAAAAAAATTGTCAGTCAAAACTCACACTTACGAAACTTTGCATACAACTAATGTTGCCTCAAAAATCATGTGGAGATGTTGATCATGTTGTTCTCGGTCCTTGGAGTAATCAATATGTCATCTATGAAGACCACTACAAACTGATCCATATGTTATTTGAACACCCCATTCATCAGGTCCATAAAAGTTGTAGGTGCATTCGTTTTCCCAAATAACATAACCACAAGTTCATAATGATCAATCCTAGTTTTAAAGGAAATCTTATGTAAGTCCTATGCATCTGGTTGTCTTAGGTATGAAAAAAACTACACAATTATACAAGGACGTGCATGGATGTATGAAGCCCTTATCTTGCAACTCATAGAGTTGTTTCTTCAAGTCCTTCACTTATGAAAGTGTCACCCTATGTGGTGTCTGTTCTATGCGTTGTGTACAATGAACTATATTGATCTTAAAGTCAATCTATCAAGGGGGAGGAACACTTGGTTTCTCATCAACCAATGCATCATCCAACTCACAAACCACATGTACATATCAGATACTAGGACTCAGCACCTTAACATTCAGTATGTGAGCTATGAAATATCACATACCTACCTCATCAACTTCTTAGTTATAGTCATAAACACGACACATTGGGAGAATCTTCGAGTCTCCTTGGAAAGTCCAAGAGACACCTCCCTCCTAAAACTCCACAAAATTGGATTTACAACCCAACACCTCCTCATACCTCTCTAATGTATCCATCCTAAAAGTCACATCAAATCCGTGAATCTCAAGTAGCATAAGGTCCACTTGAATGGTTTGTTTAGAAAATATGAGAATGAAGGATGGACACACCTTTTGTATGAGTGTGGATCCGACTAGTGGGGTTTTAAGAAAAATAGGTTCAGATTGATACCTAATAGGAAGATTACAAGATATAATCATCTATCCAGTGATAAACATGGGAGCCACACCTGGGTCAACCAATATATATATATATATATATATATATATATATATATATATAAATATATATGTGTGTGTGTGTGTTGTTGGCTAAATTGGACATTATGATAATCCCTTTATTTTGATGATGACAAACATTTCATTCTTGTGGATTTAATGTGCTATTTGAGTATTTCAGGAACAAGCATATAAGGTGGTGGATAACAAAGACTTGGAAGAACAATTTGATAAAATCTCTTTATTTTCATGATTGTAATCAAATGTAAATGCTTGTACAAGTATATAATGTACAAGTAATTAGATATCATGTAAATCAAGCGTTTAGATCTTTCCTATCCACTCACAACACTTAGATAGGTCATTCCCCAAGATAGTATCACAATTGCACATTGATACACATACTTAGTAAATGAATACATTGAGTCGGTAATATTCTCGGTCGACAAATCGTCGATCGAGAAAATATCAGTCGACAAAAACTTTGACCGAGAAACTCTCGGTCGATAAAATCTTCGATCGAGAATAGACCCTACTAGCCGTTAGACCCAACAGACAAGGTGGTTGGGAGTTGGAAATGAACGTTGTAAACACTTTCTCCAGGAAGTCCCTCGGTCGAAAAATCTTCGACCGAGAAGGACTCTCGATCGACAAATCTTCGACCAAGAAGAGTTCTGTCTGCACTTTTCAGGGTCAATTAACTAGCTGTTGCAAATGCAATTAGTGGACACATAATGGCTAGTTGAGCACTAAGAACCCCCTAGAAAGTGTCTAGAACATCCTTAAGCACTTGTAGGTCATTCCTATAAATAGGACATGCCTTAGGACACCTAAACTCACCAATCTTCACTTGTGATACATTTGAGCTTACACTTGCAATTGTGAATCTGTTTTGAGAAATTGAGCAACACTTGCATTGGCTATTTTTCTCCTTGCTCTAATTTCGTATCCTATAGGCTAGTATCTCCTATCCACAGCAATCACACTTCCATATACATTGGTTAGGAGATCTACACGCTTGATATAGGCAAATCAAGCCTTGTGCTTCAAAGGTTAAGTGTAATTTCCATTTTCCTTCTTGTTCTTTTTATCCTTTATTTTCTCCTTGCTACTCCTAGGGTTGGAGGCTGCAGATTGGAGAAGGTTCTTCTCGGTGGAGAAGGTGGAATTCGAACTACTTCAAGAAGGCTACTGCAATGGGAAGCTACTTCAAGAGGAAGGCTACTTCAAGGGGGAGCTTGAAGTTACTTCAAGAAGGCTGCTTCAAGGTTGGTGCAATTACTTCTAGGTGAAGGCTGTTCGAAGGGTTTGGTCAAAGAATTGCAATTTTATGTAAAGTCCTTGCGAGGTAACAAAATTTAATTCTTTCAAAATCCCGATTGGGTAAGCAACCTGGTAGTGGACTGACTTCCTTAGTATTTGCTAAGGTTGGAACCACTCTAAATCCTTGTCCCCTTGTCCAATATTTTTGTGGTTGGTTGTTTGAGTTAAATAATTGTTAAAATAATTAAAAAACCCTATTCACCCCCCTCTAGTGTTTTTTCAATTGGTATCAGAGCAGGCTTCAAGGAGCTCTAATCGAGTTTTGAAGAATGAAGGGAGGTGATGCCTACAATCGCAAGCAAAGGAGCAGCTTGGACCAACCTTCAACAAGTTGTAATTGGTGCTTAGGAACAAGCCACACAACAATTGGTTGCCCATGGAGAGAAAAGAAGGAAGAGGTCCACAAAAATTGCCTTATTGCTACAACAAGTGAAGAAGAAGAAGAGGTAAGCCTTTTTGATTTACCTAAAGAAGATTCAATTGCTAGTCTTCAAGAAACACATGAAAAATATATTGAGTGCAAGAAGAAATTTAAGAAATCAAATAAAGAAAATAATGAGTTATATGCTAAACTTCTTGCTCTTACATCTGAAAATGAAGATCTTAAAAAGGTCATTGAAGATCATAATATTAAGCTAAAGTCAATAGAAGCAGATTGCAATCTTCTTTCTCTAGAAAAGATAAACTTGCAAACTCAAGTAAATGATCTTAAAAAACAACTCGACTTGTGTACACATCTAGATTATGATACTATCGTGAAAGAAAGAGATTCGTTATCATATAATCTAGAACAAGCAAAACTAGATATAAAGAAGAGAATGGATGAAATTGCTAAGTTACAACAAGAAGTTAGTAGTCTAAGTAATAATGGCATTCTTGATAAAATCTTAAATGATTCTTACCATCAAATTGTAAGAAGAGGACTAGGTTACAAGTCTAAAGGAAAATCTTATCAAAAACCTAGTTGGGGAAGAACACAAGTGCCAAAGAGTCAATCTATGTATGTACCTAAAGGCACAAATACATATGTACCCAAGAACAACCTAGAACAAAATCATAGAAAGAGATATGAAATTGATTCTATATGTTGTCATTACTGTTTGTTCCTTGGACACTATTCTTTTTCATGTCCTTACAAGAAAAAGGATGTCGAGTTAGTATGGGTTCCAAAACCCCCAAACTAAATGAACAAATTTGAGTTGAGATATGACCAAGGACTCTAGTTGCATATTTCTATGTCTATCTCAACTTAACATAATGGGATAACAAATACATTCAAGTATTTAAAACTTCTAACTTGAAAATATACAATTATTTTAAATTTGCAAAGACAGATCTTTGAAAATTTGCCTTAATTAGAGTTCTCAAAGCATAAAGACTTAAATATAATTAGTTGAGACTTGATCTAAATATTACTTTGATATTCATATGTTTAATCTCAACCAAGCTAAGTTTTCAAATTGCAAAATTGAATTGAAAATGAACTTTGTTTTTACTTGGAAGCAATTACTGAAAACAGTTCTGAAAATAGTACAGAACCTTTCTCGGTCGAGATACTATCGACCGAGAGAACTGTCGGTCGAGAAATGATCGAATGAGCAGGTTTCTATTGTCAAGTATGAAATAAATCTGCTGAACTTGTTTTCAATTAACCTAGCTTGCTATCAATTTGTTATTAATGATTGATTTAACATGCAGATCAAGAATAAAACATTGGAAGACAATTTTTAAGTAAGACATATTGATTATGAATATGAAATCCTTAAACATATTGCAAAAGTGTTATAAGAAGACTGATCTTGAACTAACTTTATTCATTGATTGAAAAAGTTTATTAGTTTTTTTTTAAAATTGAAAGCATGAATTAAATTATTTTGGTATTATCCTCTACATGGTTTAGCTTAAAATTATGAATGGGTTTTAGCAAAGAAAATTACTGTTTTATCACAATACACATGGTCTTTCCTAAGTACTTCTTGGTATACTTTTATAGGAACCATATGTGTTGAAATGATCATAATCATTGCATTTATATCGTGATCATTGTATTGAGGATATGCTCTTATCATAATTTATGTGCCATGATCATTGTGTTTCATTGGTTTGTCTAAAACAATCTTTGATTCATATGTACAAACCATGAATGGATGTTATTCTTGATCATTATGCTTCAGATCATTGAAAATGACATTAGCTTAAAAGCATCTTGACATAATAGATAATGATTATTGCTATGACAAGACAAATAGTGTATCTTAGAACAAGAACATAAATGTTTTATCTAGTTGTTTTGTTCTAAGAAATCTAAAGCACAATCTTGACTTTAAGATATCAATCTTGCTTTCAAAGATACATGATTCTAAAGAATACTATAATTAATCTAAGAAATTGAAATGCATACACCCATTGCAAAACGTCTTCATACCAGGTATCACTTATTGTTCTTCAAATTGATATTTAATTGAAAATCTGCAGAAATTGCCTCTTGGTTGAAATCAAATTTGATCAAGGGGCACGATGGTCGAAGTCAAGGTCGACCTAAATTAAGCTTGACAAAATGCTTATTTGTACATCATTTTATTGCACTTAATCTTAGTATCTTGATTCAAAATGTGCTTAACATATTGAAAACATAATTTTAGTGCATAACTCTCATAAAAGGTCAACTTATTATGATTTAATATTGATTGTGACCTTAGAATCCTTAAATTATCTTGACTATAAGATTAAGGGGGAGCTCACAAAAACAAATTTGATTATTTGATTAAGAATCTTACAAAACATTGTAAACATCATTTGAAGCTTGACCTTAGTATTTTCACTCTTGGTTATGAAGAAATCTACAAATTTCATATATCTTGTTCTTAAAGGAATTCTCTAAACAAATCAGGGCTTAACATCCCGTGCATTTGGTTAGAGACATTTTTCATGTACTCTAAGCTAAAAAGGAATCGCATATCATTTTCAGGGCTTAACATCCCTTGTAAAATGGGTGAGAAATAAATACACATATGCCATGAACTTAAAAGGAATTCATATCATTTCAAGTCTTAACATCCTTTGCAAATGATTTAGAAATCAATTATGGCTAAAATTAACATTAATTGTCTTGCATTAATCGCTTGATTTTAATATCTCTTTAAGGGGGAGTATAGCATAAAACTAAGGGGGGAGAAATACAAAGTCATACTAAATGAATATCTTGGATATCTTTTTGAAATGACAAAGGGGGAGATATAATATAAACCGAAAACATAGAGTAAAATGAGTTTCATAAATCTCGAGCCAGTACACACTTGCAAAACAAGAGAATGGCTACACAAGGTAAACTCCAAGTATGAAACTCATATGATTTATATTTCCTTATTTTATATTTAGGAAATGTTTGTCATCTTCAAAAAGGGGGAGATTGTTGGCTAAATTGGACATTATGATAATCCCTTTATTTTGATGATGACAAACATTTCATTCTTGTAGTTTTAACGTGCTATTTGAGTATTTCAGGAACAAGCATATAAGGTGGTGGATAACAAAGACTTGGAAGAACAATTTGATAAAATCGCTTTATTTTCATGATTGTAATCAAATGTAAATGCTTGTACAAGTATATAATGTACAAGTAATTAGATATCATGTAAATCAAGCATTTAGATCTTTCCTATCCACTCACAACACTTAGATAGGTCATTCCCCAAGATAGTATCACAATTACACATTGATACACATACTTAGTAAATGAATACATTGACTCAATAATATTCTCGGTCGACAAATCGTCGATCGAGAAAATATCGGTCGACAAAAACTTCGACCGAGAAACTCTCAGTCGACCCAGAAGCCGTTAGACCCAGAAGACAAGGTGGTTGGGAGTTGGAAATGAACGTTGTAAACACTTGCTCCAGGAAGTCCCTCGGTCGACAAATCTTCGACAGAGAAGGACTCTCGATCGACAAATCTTCGACCGAGAAGAGTTCTGTCTGCACTTTTCAGGGTCAATTAACTAGCCGTTGCAAATGCAATTAGTGGACACATAACGGCTAGTTGAGCACTAAGAACCCCCCTAGAAAGTGTCTAGAACATCCTTAAGCACTTGTAGGTCATTCCTATAAATAGGACATGCCTTAGGACACCTAAACTAACCAATCTTCACTTGTGATACATTTGAGCTTACACTTGCAATTGTGAATCTGTTTTGAGAAATTGAGCAACACTTGCATTGGCTATTTTTCTCCTTGCTCTAATTTCGTGTCCTATAGGCTAGTATCTCCTATCCACAGCAATCAAACTTCCATATACATTGGTTAGGAGATCTACACGCTTGATATAGGCAAATCAAGCCTTGTGCTTCAAAGGTTAAGTGTAATTTCCATTTTCCTTCTTGTTCCTTTTATCCTTTGTTTTCTCCTTGCTACTCCTAGGGTTGGAGGCTGCAGATTGGAGAAGGTTCTTCTCGGTGGAGAAGGTGGACTTTGAACTACTTCAAGAAGGCTATTGCAACGGGAAGCTACTTCAAGAGGAAGGCTACTTCAAGGGGGAGCTTGAAGTTACTTCAAGAAGGCTGCTTCAAGGTTGGTGCAATTACTTCTAGGTGAAGGCTGTTCGAAGGGTTTGGTGAAAGAATTGTAATTTTATGTAAAGTCCTTGCGAGGTAATAAAATTTAATTCTTTCAAAATCCTGGTTGGGTAAGCAACCGGGTAGTGGACTGACTTTCTTAGTATTTTCTAAGGTTGGAACCACTCTAAATCCTTGTCCCCTTGTCCAATATTTTTGTGGTTGGTTGTTTGAGTTAAATAATTGTTAAAATAATTTAAAAACCCTATTCACCCCCCTCTAGTGTTTTTTCATGTGTGCGTGTGTGTGTGTGGAGAGAGAGAGAAGTCTAATTGAAAAAGCTCCATATGACTTGTAATGGCTTGAGGGTTGACATCTTGCCTGCGATGACTCATGATGTAGAAGCACATAATAACATGTTATCTTCCTCATCCTTAACTACTTCCTGTAGACCCTGATGATCATAGTTGTGAAGCTTGGTCATGCCCTTTACCACCACCACCACGATGTTATGAATCTTCATAAATCCACCCGAGTTGTTGTCGGCAAGAAATGGTTTAGCTTTGGGTAGAACATACAAGGTGCCCTAGTTGGTTGTAGTGGAAGCACTTCTATTAATGGGAGGTGTGTGGCCCTATTTCTGATGTTAACCTTGAACTATAAGCTCCATATGATGAAGGTCCTCAACCTCTTCCCATACTAGGTAACCGATGTGACTGATTTTGTGCCCTTGGCTTAAGCATAATTGTGCTATGAGGCGAGTGCCAAAATTGTTCCCTCGGTGAACTAAATAACCTTTTCATTTTAGAGCCCCTAAACACTCTATAGATGAGTGTGTGAGATTCCTCTTGGCATCTGGTCACACATACCAAATGATGTCCTCTCTGTTTTCCTTACAGACACCATCAAGGTGAAAAAATTCTCACATTACTCCAAAATTTGGATGCCAAACTATCCAACTCGGCATACAAACCCTTCTTGAATTGCCTTATTATCTCCTTTTTAGTTGGCACCATATGAAGACAAAATTGAAATAGTTCCACAAACCATGCTCGATACTCATTCACCATCATCGTCCTTTAATCAATTGTTCAAATTGTGTGATGTTCTCATCCGAATATGAGTAAGGAAGTATCAATTCTCAAACTCCCTCCTAAACTCTGCCCAGATTGTGACATCATCATGCCTCATCTCCTCCTCTATGGCCCACAGTGGCCAACATTACCTTTAAATAGGTAAATAACATGTTTCACCTAATCCTCGTCCAATATATCTAGCAACATGGAAGCCTTATCAAACTCTATTAGCTACAAATTTGCATCCATCAAATCTGGTCATGCTTGATCAATCCAAAGCCCCACCCACTTCAATTATTCATATGTCTTACTCGAACCCACGACTTTGACATTTAAGGAAGGTCCCCTAGAACTGGGAGCTGTTACTATCTCATGGAACCAAAAAAAACAAACATCAACTACCCAAACATAGGTTAAAAGGTTGGGGGACATGCATTATCAGATCCAAGGGTCACTAGTACATAACCGGCCTTTAGTGTCGGTTATTTAAGGCCTTTAGTGTTGGTTTTTAAGCGACACCTATGTGGGCTCCACTAAAAGCCCAACCATTATGCGTCGGTTCTCAAACCGATGCCACAACCCTTCACGCGCCACCGAAAACGTGCCAGCAGGGGGTATATGCGTCAGTTATTAGCTTAGAAATCGACGCCATATACCTTCGTGCCACAGAAAGGGCACCATATGGGGCACTATCGGCGTCGGTTTATTAGTGATAACCGACGCCATATCACCCGCTACCACGGCCGTGCTGACCAGCATGGCCGTGGTGTCTGGTCCGCTGCCACGGCCATGCTGGCAAGTACGGCCGTGGTGTCTGGCCTCATTAGGGAAATCAACGTCAGTTACTAGTAGGACAACCGAAACTGTAACCATATGTTTTCAGTTTTATACAAATAACTGATGCCTATTTTATGTCTGGTCCACTGCCACGGCCATGCTGGCTAGCACGGCCGTGGTGTCTGGCCTCATTAGGGAAATCGACGTCGGTTACTAGTAGGGCAACCGACACTGTAACCATATGTCGTCGGTTTTATACAAATAACCGACGCCTATTTTATGTTTTTTTCTATCAGTCTGCAGACCTGCTGTGGCTGGTCGTAGGATGAGAAACCTACAGTTCAATTATGAACTACATGTTTTATGACATCCATTGATATCAGCCAACAACATGCCACAAATCTGCAAAATTAACATGATGGACAATAGTATATATATGTGATTCACACTCATGTATAAGAATATTTAATTCATATTATTTTTTCATCACACGCATGTAGAAACCAGTAGCAACCTGCAGTTCCATTTATTTCATCTCTTTTCACATTCAGACACATGTAGAAACATTCATGTATTGATGATTTTCACACACATATGACAATTCATAAAAATTCATTCACATTCACACAAAATTAATTATGAAAACAAAGTTATTCTTTATTCATCATTGTCATCATTGTCAGCAAAATTATATTTAAAAATTCCCACTCTTTGCAGGGCTTTTTCCCAATCTTCTCTTAAATCATCTAATTCATCTCTCGTATAGGGAGCATGTACATCGAAACGCTTTGCACATGTGTTGAAGTCCTCAGTTTTAAAGACCTACAAAGAGAATGACGTATATACATAATTATAATAATATATAATAATATTCATATATTTCATATTATCTAACGAGACTATGTATAATACCTGTTATATATATGTTATCAATTTCCAATACGGCATGTTTGATGATTAGGTCCATAAATCACATCACATAGTAGGCACATGCCCAACCATTATGTTGTGTAGCACACTATAAATTGAAACATACAAAATATTCAAAAATACAAATAAGCACATTTCACATAAATAATATATACATTGGAGTCAGGAAATTACTTTCACATTCTCCCAAATGAGTGTTAGATTTTTTTTCCCGGGGACCTTTCATCCAGCTTTTTTGTACTCTTGTAAAGAACTATATATATTAATGTAACACATTAAATTGCATAATTAAATAGTAATGCAGTAACAAATGTTAACAGATATAAAACATAAAATATTTCTCACGAGAATAATGGCCTTTTAATTGCATGTCCATATAATACATCCAACTCACTCCCCGCAAGATCTAGATAATAAACGGTGAATGTCTTGGGGACAATAACTAATAACTCCCAATGATTAGCACTACAGGTAAGAAAGTAGAAAATTAATAACTCAATATCCACAATAAAAATATAATATGCTGAAGTCCAAATTACAAGAAAAGTAAACTTACTCGACATTGAATGGAGCTATTATCACCGTCTTATTATTTTTACCAAAATATTCAAAAGCATCACAATAGTATGAAGTAACTGAATACGGGTCTGTATCTACAAGACTAATCAAAGATGGAACTAAAAATCCCACATGGAAAAACCCAAAATATGTACGTCTTGTGTAAGTGGCTGCAAAACATGTATTACATATGCACTAATATATAAGAAACCAGATTGCCGTATATAAAACAAGGTATATGGACGTATAAACTAGATTTCCGTATGCATTAATCTCACCATATCCACAACTCTATCATAGATGTGTTCAGCCATTCATAACTAAACAACTCCAAAATATCTTGTATAAATATGTTGTTTCCGAATGTTTGACCTACATTAATACGTATCCAGAACTTCTATTACGTATGCATTAATACGTATGCTAAACTTGTATAAATAGATTGTTATCGTATGATTTACCTGCAACATTCTCCGGAATAGTAACATTTATAGGGCAATTTGGATTATGTTCGCCGATTCATACTGCCACACTCCTACAATTAGGACCTATCGAGGCGTGCAGGTCCCCTGGAAGCCAACTTGGTAGTCGAGGAGGTGGAGGCCGAGATGTAGCGGGTCTCATATTTTTTACCTGTATATATAATTTCATATCAATTGACTCGTATATACACACACTAACAAATTAAAGTAATGAAAATTTATCATATAATATCAGTATAGAGGACATCTACTTCAGGACACAGTATCACTCTGCCTACTGCCTCACCAAGTGTTTCAACATCTGGGTGTGCATGAGGCAGTGCAAGATTCGTCCAGCCAGTGAGTATATGTATCGGGCTCACACATACCATGCCATCTGGTACTGGACTCCCATGAAACATGCACCCTTTAAGGGGTGGGTAAGCCGATGCCTCTGCAACGATATATCCTTCACTTTTTAGTCGACATGGCTTCAACCCCTACAAATTTATGTAAAGAATGTTATATGCATATATACACAAACATATCATCTTGAACAAACTAGCTATTATATATGCCATAAAAATACTTACAGAGGACGTGCTAGGTTGTGGGTCTATAGGATTACTGCCAAACCTCTGCAGTACGAGCAGTAGGAGAAGAGAGGTCCGCCACAGGTACTATCTGAGTGGCAGTCTGAGATGCATGCCACTTGTTAATTGCTTCCTGGAGTCTTTTATCAACTACTTTCTTGACTCTCCTATCAATAAAGGAATCTACCTATACATGGATAAAAGAAATGCTAGTTTTTTTATTATTGAATTCCCTTTTGCAATAACGTTCTAAAATAAGAATAAGTTACCTCAGCTTGTGAAAGTCCCGCTTTTGGGATAGGTTTGCACTGGGATGACCCAAAGAACGCTTTGATGCCCACACCAGCCCCTGCACCCCTTACACGTCCAGGATGCTCTGGGTTACCCAAAGCAACTGTCAGTTCATCCCTTGTGCCCTAAGGGACGAACTTGCCATCCTTCCTCTGCTCGTACATCTCTTGCTAATCACCATCAACAAAAATTTGTAAGTAAACATAACAATAATCAATATCGATAGATTGCTCTAAGAGTTGATTTTTACCATTTTTGCAGCCGCCTCAGCGGTTGCGGGCTTCGGTATCTCTCCCTTCTTGTTTTGCCTCCCAGCTATCCACATAGCATGGCAAGGCAGAGGTGTGGGAGCAGCAGTAGAGGACTATGTAGTCTCCTGAGTAGCAGTAAGTAGGCTGAGTAGACTCAACCTGTAGTCTTTGGCGAACGCTTGCATATCCTCTTGGACCCATTGTGTGGTCGTGCACATTCAGTGTACACCTTGCTCGTTGAGCATCGCTGATAGCCAAGTTAGTTAGCACATTGATTTGGTTAGTAACACTAAAGGTTAATCTTGAATAGGTGAATACATAAAAACATATATTAATTAAATTGGGAGTGGCACTTAATACCTTGAATTCATCTGTTTTTCTTTGGGTAACAAACTCCTCCCAGTCTTTGGGGTCCAAGTAGTTCCATTGCTGTGTGGCTTCCTTCTTCCTATATTTATTTTTCAAAAAGAATACAAACAAAAATTATTAGTATAGAGTTAGTGAAATACTGATCAATGTCTAGAATTGGAATCAATCAAGAACCTATTCTCAACATCGCGTATGTAATCTCGGGTGAGATTGGTCCTATAGTTCCTTAGGACCCTCCCACAACATTGCATCACACATTTATGATGCAGCTTTTCATCCAGATCAAATATGCTCTGCAAATTAAATAGAATTGCTATTAACTAGTATCCTAAAAATTAGTAATCTACACAAATAGAATTACAAATAATAATAACTCACGCATAGTTCCTTCCATATGTGGTCTTTCTTCCCCTTAGGAACTTTATGCCATAATTCTAGGATAGGACTGCAATGGCTGCGAGTAAGAACCCCAAGATATGAAACAAATGAGTTGTAGTTCACTCCATATGGATTTCCTACCTGATCGAAATCCACAACCAATTTGGGTCCATTTCCCCTTTGATGTATTAACTTGTTCATCATTGTGATGCCCCTCACTTTCTCAATTTTCTTTTGCTGCTCATCAAGTGCTGTAATTTCTTCAGGGGGTACATCACCAACCTAAAATTTTATAAAAAAACACACTTACATAATATAATTATAAATGAACATATAGATAGAAACCTCAGGGATATATTCTTAAAACTTACATTATTAGGCGGTGCAAGCACGCCCTCACCCTCACAGTGATCATCAGCACGGTCATCATGGGAATGCTCAGCCATCTGAAAGTTCACATTCAAATTATAAATTTCACATTGTAAAGTAACACTAATTGTAAAGTTCACATTGTACACATTCACATTGTAAAGTAATTCACATTGTAAAGTTTACATTCACATCGTAAAGTTCACATTCACATTGTAAAGTAATTCACATTGTAAATTCCACATTCACATTGTAAAGTTCACATTCAGAAAAATAAAACATAATAAAAATATAAACATCCATGCCTCTAATATTGTGATCTTTTATCAATTAACAATCCTTCATTATGATCCCTGCGAACATACAAGTCATTGTGATCCCCAGCTTCAATGTTTGGTGGTGTTGGCAACCCAACTGAGAATGGACTGGAGTCATCATACATATCATAGTACTCTTCTTCATCTATAGGTTCTTCAATGAACTATCTTTTACCATGAAGAACAACTGACCATTTATCATTTGTAGGATCATCAATATAAAATACTTGTTTCGCCTGTGATGCCAATATGAATGGTTCACCCCTCTCGCCAATCTTTTCAAAGTTCACTAACGTCAAAACCCAATTCATCCACTATAACTCTTTTGTTGTTGTCAACCCAATTACATTTAAAGAGCGGAATTCTGAAATCTACATAGTCAAACTCTCATATATCTTCAATGACATCGTAATATGACATTTTAGCTTCACGTGGACTTTATCCTTTGCACTTGCAATAAACAATGAAGACGCTTGAAGGGTGACCCCGCTGTTTTGGACAACACTCTTATCATTTTGAAGCTTTGTGTAATATGAGAAACCATTTATGTCAAACCCTTCATAAGACATAACATTCAATTTTGGTTTAAAGGTGAGGCATTTGATGGTTTCAGTAAGATTATCTGGTGTTTGAGATAGTTGATGTAAGCCTTTATCTTCAAACCACTTAATAAATGTCTTGTTATGCTCTCTAGCAAGCCACATTGTATTGGGTCGAGGATATTGTCTCTTGATGAAATTGGTATGTTCCTCGATATAAACACTCACTTCATCCATGTTGTGTAAAATATACAAGTGACCTTGCTCCAACTACTCACGGCTGATTACTTTCACCCGTGATCCCAAAACTCCTTTGCCAAAAATGCTCCTCAATATTCTTGTCATTCACGGGAGCGTCATTACCACTCAGAAAGTCATTGAAAAAATCCATAACCTCTCTCTCCACATAACCCTCAATAATACTCCCTTCAGGACGATAACGGTTTCAAACATCACCTTTAAAAATGCTCATGTATTGTTCAAAGGGATACATCCAATGCAAGAAAACCGGTCCCAACATTTTCACTTCCCTAGTCAAGTGGACAACAAGATGTACCATGATATCAAAGAATGACGGAGGAAAATATATCTCAAGCTAACATAGGGTAACAACCACTTCTCTTTGCAAATTTTCGAGAGTATCATGGTCAATAACTTTGCTACATAGACTGTTGAAAAAGAAACAAAGTCTGGTGATTGCAAACCTTACATGCTTCGACAATATAGATCTAATTGCCACATGCAATATTTGTTGCATTAGAGTGTGACAATCATGAGATTTAAGACCTATCAACTTCAGATCTTTCATTGATACCAATGTACATATGTTGGATGAGTAACCCTGTGGAACCTTAACATTTACCAAGCATTCACAAAATGCTTTCTTCTCCTTTCTAGACAACGTGTAACAAGCGGGATGTAAGTATGTTCTCCAATCGCTACTAACTACTTCTGTTAATTCTGTCCTTATTTCCATTTCACATAGGTCCATTCTAGATTTTATCCCATCTTTAGTCTTACATGGTATATTCAACAGAGTATCGATGACGCTATCACCTACATTTTTCTCAACGTGCATGACATCGATACAATGCCTGACTGTCAAAGAACTCCAATAAGGAAGATCCCAAAATATCAACTTCTTCTTGAATAAAGACTTGTCACTCCTTGTGGCCATCATACATTGTGATCTCTTACCAAATTCATTGGTGATGTCTTTCACTCTTTCATAAACATCCTCCCCTGATATAGGTTTAGGTGCACTACGTTCCTCATTCCGTCCATTGAATGCTTTGTGCAACCTACGATACAGATGAAATTTTGGAAGAAACCTTCGATGAGCAAGATATACAGTCTTGCCGTCATGTTTTAGTCGTATTGAATCAATGTTATCTTCACATATAGGACACACTTTAGATCCTTTGACACTATATCCAGACAAATTCCCATATGCTGGAAAGTCATTCACAGTGCAAAACAACATAGCATGCAAACAAAATGTCTCTCTTCGTGAAGCATCATAGGTCATCACACCTTCACCCCAGAACTTCTTCAAGTCATCAATCATAGGTTCAAGATAAATGTTGATATCATTTCTAGGTTGTTTAGGGCCCGATATCAAAGACGACAACATAACATACTTACTTTTCATACACAACCAGGGAGGAAGATTGTATATAAAAGCATAACTGGCCAAGTGCTATGTTGGCTGCTCAATGTCCCATACGGATTCATCCCATCTGTACAAAGCCCAAGTCTTAGATTCCTGTCCTCTTCACCGAATTCAGGGTACAATAAATCAATCTTCTTCCACTATGGGGAATCAGACGCATGTCGTAGGATCCCATCATTATTTTTCTTAACATCTGCATGCCACCTTAAATTCTTCACATCTATAGGATTGGAAAACAAGCGTTGAAATCGTGGTATTACAGGTAGATACCACATCACCTTGGTGGGAGAACCGGTTTTGGACTCCCCCAAAGTCATCAATTTATACCTTGACGCTCCACATTTCGGACAATCGTTCAAATCCACATAGTCCTTTTGAAATAATACACAATCATTCTTGCATGTGTGTATCTTCTTGGCCTCCATTCCCATTGGGAACAATAATTTCTTTAACCGGTATGTTGAGATCGACAACTCGTTTCCTTCAGGAAGAATTTCTTTCAACAAAGACAACAATGATGTGAAGCTTTTGTCGCTCCATCAATTATTAGCTTTCAGTTTATATAATCTCAAAACAACACTAAGCTTCATAAACTTACAACCCGTGTATAACGATATCTCAGTATCATGCACAATGTTTCTAAACATGGGAGGGGGATCAGTTTTGGTGTGCTCTACCCCACAACTATCCAACATCGCATCAACGATGTCTACCGGAATTGATTCGTTCACATCTATGTCATCGAAGGCAATTTCTTCTTCCACACAAGCAATGCTATTGACATCCACTGGTTTCGGGTTTGAAATCTCTCCATGCCAGTTCCATTATGTATATCCTTGTACAATCCCATTGCACATGACATGACTTCTGATTTCATCACCAGTACTGACTTTCAAGTTGTTACCGCAATGCCTACATAGACAATAGAACCTATCTCCACGTTGTTTCCTATGTTCCTCAGCAAATATAATAAATTGATCAAGACCAGAAATAAACTCTGGGGTGTAGCGATTGCGAATGGACATCCATGATCTATCCATTCTATGATCAAAGAGAAAATAAGTATATATTACAACAAGATTAGGGTCTAGGGTAAACAGATTAGAGTTTATGGTTAAAACTTTAGGGTTTATACATGTGATGTCATTCTTATATATAATAAATGTGTACCACCTATCCCATTCTTGAACACCTAATCTCACTAGTAAGTGTATAATGTGTATTGAGTTTTCAAGAAAATTTCGGCAGCATTTCCCCGTTGTTCTCCAAGTACATATGTACTTAGAGAACAAATGGGGAAATGCTACCAGAATTTTCTTAAAAACCAAATACACATTATACACTTACATCCTAAGTGAGATTAGGTGTTCAAGAACAGTCCCAAACTGGGGACTATCTAAGATTTACTCCTAATGAGTAAATCTTGGACGGGTTTCTAGGCCAACAAAATATAACACCAGTCCCTTGTTCACAACCTCATTCAACACACAATTTTCTTATAAAAACACTTGTGGACAGCCATAACAACATATCAATGCTTCCTAAATTAATCAATGTATTATTTTATAACACAAAACGTGGTGGGTATAACTTAGAAAAAAACTCAACATGTCACAATAGAAACATGTCCTTAACCTGATATACATATATTTGTAACAAAACTCGTGGTAGCTATACCATAGAAAATTAAGTAGCATGCCCAATATATAACAAAAGCAACATTTTTCCAGATTGTTATAACAAAAGCAACATTAAGGTTATTCATAACAACATATGTAGTGGAGAAAACTCGTGGATGAGCAATGGTTTGGTCTAATCTTTGTGCAGGTATGGATGTGATTTGACTAGGGGACAAACTGATATGTTTCTAAGGTTGTGATTATTTAACTAATATTTAAGACAAAAGCTGGATTGATTGATTATTTTGTGATTAATAAAAGGGGTGAATTTAATATTGATTATTCTAAAGTTGTGATTAATAAAAGGGTTGAACTAAATTATCATATGAAAGTAACACATGCCAGAATGAATTTCACCATCGCTACCTATCATTCAGTGTCTTACTGCATCACATTAAGCATTAACATATATGTTGAGGTCGCGTTAATCCACTTTTGGTGTTAATTAGAAGACCCACGTGTAACATCATTTAGAAGACCCACGTGTGAGTTAATTTTGACATTCAACATCAATGTATATTTAACACACATGTTTCAAGGGTTCAAAGCACATAATCAAATCAAATTAGGATGCTAGAATGGACAAGTTTGAATCTTATTTCAACATGCATCAAAATTTATTGAATTAGGTCAAGCATTAGAATTAGACAAGTTAAAACAGTACATTATTACTAATCAGTAGATAAATGAATAAAAAACAGTAGATAATAAATACAAATCAATAGATAAGTAAATACAAATCACTAGATAAAATGAAGATATGTAACCTACCTAGTAGGGGAAGCAGAAGCTAGATCCGGTGACCTCAGGCTCAAGCTCCGACGGTGCAGCAGCTCCTCCGGTAACCTCAGACTGGAGCTCCGACAGTGTGAGGAGCAGGGGGCGGAGGCTTGATCAGGTGGCGGTGGCTAGACCACGGTCGTGCGGTAGGCGGGAGCAGGGCAGACGTAGTACCGGCGGCGGTAGAAGGAGCAGGAGCAGGAGCGGCGGCAGTAGCAAGAGTAGGAACGGTGGTAGTAGTAGGCAAAGGTGGTAGAAGGTGACGGTGGTAGGAGGCGGAGGCGGTAGCAGGAGCGGCGGCAGTGCACGCGGCAGCAGGCGACGGCAGGAGCAGAACAAGCGACGGCGGAATCGCAAATCGCCAACCCTATGTTCTCGGTAATGAAACAGAGAGACAGGGGGAGAGTCTGGCTCGAGCGGGTGGTGTTAAGTTATACAATAGGTGTCAGTTATTTTAAAACCTGACACCTAAATTAAATAAGCGTCGGTTGTAACTAAAAACCGACGTTCAATTGGACAAAATTTACTGGTGGGAACCATTATCAGCGTCGGTGACCCCAAGAATACCGACGCCCATATTGGAACTTTGCACGCAATGTTTGGATTCTTTAGGCATCGGTTATGAAGTAAAACACCGACACTGTATGTGACACTTTGGGGGCATTTTTTTGCTTGAAAAATTGGATTTCGCGGGCTATTTTAGGCATCGGTTTATTTTCTTCAGCCGACACTGAATTAAAAGCGACACCCGTGTCTGGCTGGTCTTCAAACATAGACGTCGATGTTCATTAAAAGCTGACGTTGAAGGTTTCCAACGTCGGTTTTTGTAAATAACCGACATCTCTAAAAGCGACATTGAACGCTGTTTCTATAGTAGTGGGTATTGTTTCCTGCTACTCTAGCTCCGATTTGAGAACCCTCTCCTCAAGTACACACTAACTTCTACTATCTCCTAGTAGAAAAAAACTACTCTCAATGTGTACTTCACAATGTCCAACCATACACAATGGTCATATATGGTGGACTTGTAAGAATAGACACAAAAATCTAATCCTTGTCCCCTATAGACTCATTAAACTTAGGCTTTGATACCAAAAATTTGTGACGTCCTACCACCACCACTTTCAATTAGTCAAGAATATCACAATTAAAACCAACGAACACCATCAACACATAAACCACATCATAAGATATCGGTCCCAAAATTTTCAATCTTTAAAAAAGAGGATGGTATAAACAAGTCTCTTAATCTTGTTACAAAATTCTTCATAGTTTATATACATTGTCACATCTATGTAGAGATTCTTCTCAACATATACATATACATATACATATACATATACATGCACAACTCAAAATAGAATAAGAAAACCTTACAACTCATAACATAATGATTCTAAAGACTATGCACACATATCCACATTACATACCAGACATACATAAAAGATAAAGAAGTGAAGCACATATGCCTAAATTTGATAGTAAACTAGAACTTTACCCCTATACATAAACTTCACTTAGTCACATGAGGAGGTTATACAGATATCACCTACCACTAAGACTCTTTCACCCCAACATCAACAACCTCAAAACTAAGATCACTCCCTTCATACTGATTATCACCTCTACTTCTTGGGAAACCTTGTTGATCACCTAAAGTATGTGGAAAACCCATGGGGTGAGACCCCAAGTACCAACAATAAGATATCATAATTAAAACATTTATTGTATAAAATATGTTTGAAATTTAGGTTAACTATAACCAAATATGTTGTTGAGGTGATGCATATTTAAGGGCACACTCTTACATAATATTATAACATTGTATTCACGTGAAGAAGAAATAGGCAATAAATTTAATGCAATATAGGAAACCACACATTAAGAGCACAACCATGCTACTTCTCAAGGATATTTAAATAGATTTACTAATCGACTGAGTTACATATTCATTATTCCCCGGGTAGTTTGAGGCATACCACTCAAACTGCTACATAGTGGTTACAAAGCCTAGGGTAGAAATTTGTTAACATCTAAGTATATCTGGATTTTCTTAGATATCTCCACAAACATTCAGGTCAAAGTGAGGTGTATCAAATGTATAGTGATCACATGCTCACTCCACCATGTATATTTTATTAGAAGTAGATCCACAAATCATAGACCCTCCCTGGGTAAACAAGTTGTGGTGAAAGTCATAGGGTATCAACCTATCACAACATATTCAATCTCCATCACATATTACATGCCATTCCTTTCACAACCATCATACTTCAACAAGTTCCTAAAAAGGTTTAAATATGTCATGATGTATTATCCATAAGTGTCCCCATATATTCACTAATATATGGATCTAAACATCTTCTCCCAATTCAGATTGCTACAAGATTAACTCATTTCACTATTACCCCAAATGACCCAAGCGAATAGATCTACGGACTCACGACGCTACAATTTTAAGATTGTACTTAATTTCTTAAGTTTGTTATTCTTTATGTTTGCATCAATGAAGTTATCTAAAAAAATAATAGAGGAACTACAAAACTAATTCTTTCCATGTAACTTTAGAAGACATAAATGTACGATTATAAGATATGAAATTCTAATAGTATGGTATAATCACATTTTTTGACTACATCAAGGTATGTTATAAGGAATCAAGCTTCATATCTTCCAAGGGTATCAAGATTGTACTTGATTTGAATTCACTTCAAGGGCATCATTTAAAGTCATCACAAAGCCACTTCTTGTATTGCATGCATGGAAAAGAAAAACTCATTGTTCCAACATAATACTTCTACATTTACAAAAATTTTGGCATAACAATATTTGGTAAAAGTACCTAAAACATTGTGAGGAAATTATCATAAAAAGTGACATTTTAGTCAAACATCTCATATACACAAAGGGTGTCAGTATTTATAAAAGATACAACCTTCAAGAACAATTCCATCAAGGACGTGATCTATACAAAGATATATAAAACTATCATATTTCCAATATCAAGAAACTTATTAGTGAAGTATAGATACAACATGTAGTTATGTATCCTCATGATACATGTTTAGAATAATACAAACTTCCACCTTTTTACCATCTTAGGAGAAATTATTTCAAAATAACAATATGCATGTATAAGACAAGTATTAAAGGAAATAAAAGTTGTATCACTTGTTTTTATATAATGAAAACAAGTCCACTTAAATAGAACACCATGAAGGCTTCAACATTCACTACATACCTCAAAGGTAACATCAAATTCTTTAAGATATGAGATTTCTCCTCACGAGGCTTTCTACTACAGTGGATCCCCAATGTAAAGGTAAATGTGTAACATACTCGATTCTAGACACATAGGCTAATTTCCATTCTTCTAGGCCCCTAATTGATTAGATGGATATCCAAAATCCCTTGTCCCTTTTCTTTACTTGGCTACCTTTCGATGTCTATATTTCATTGTAATAGCATAGACCAAACCATATTAGGATCTGATAACCCTATTTGACTCTTTCGAATCACATGCACATGAAATCATTGAATGTGATAACCCTAATACTTGAAGGATGAGAATTGGTAGATACTAATATTAAACTATAGCCTTAACCATTATTTAACATCCTAGAATAATTGTAGAATATTAGAGTGAGGAATGTGGAAGGCTTCACCATAATTGATCATTAGGCTATGATCATTACATTAAGTGAATGATTAATGCACTATGGTAAAATTATAGATAAAGTGACCTCAAAGCCCAAATATAAGCCCATAATCGAGTTCCCCATATCTTAATTAGTTAACCCTAAAAATCTGGGGTCATTTGGACATCAAATGCACCCCTAATTAGACCCTAATAGACTATGTATGATTTTAACCTAAAGTTAGAGTCGATTTACTTGATTTAATGTGCCACGACTTGGACTTTAGTCCAAGGCCGGATTTCTATCACGCGAGTTAGGCGGACTACTTCCGGGTCGAGTTTTCGGAAGGTGAACTTCGTCTCCCTCCCCCGACTTCCCCGCATGCGAAGTCACCTGTGAATCCGACTCCCTGGCGACCGGTTCCACCTCACCGTTCCTGCTCCACACTCAACCGTGTAACCCTCGTTCACCGCCACTCGATCCGCATTGATCTTCCGAGCCCAATGAACCCTAAACTACTGGCTCTCGAGCCCTAGATATGAAACACCCAAATCACAGTTCTCCCTCCACGGCGGCTGTTGTTCCCAAAGGACCATAACCCTCATTTTACCACATCCCTCTACACTCCGATCGCCCAGAAATGAAGCCCAGGTCCCCTCATGTTATCCAGATCCTTTAATTTCTCCTTGGAGCCCTGGTTTCCATTGGACGAACACAGGTTGCCTTCCCGATCACTGAACCTTCGTGGTGCTGACTAAAGTCACCTCAGCGTAATTGGAACCGAGGTAACCATCTTGAGAACCCTTTCTTACTTCCGGTATACTCGTATTTCCAAGGCGTCGTCTGGCTTGTTTGGTCGACAAACACATCTACCTTCCTCTGTTTTGGTTCACCGCTGAGAAAGGAGTTCAATGATCCCTAGTCTCGTTTTGGCTTCATGGCTCATCACAATCACATCTCGCATGTAATGGGACAGGTTGAGTTTCTCCCAAGGCCCCAGATACATCGTGCCTACCCAAACTTCTTCCTCGTCGGATTTAGCTATTGCTACGGCAGACCATGCTTTAAAACCCAGGTCTACATGTGTTCCCGATCATTCTAACCTCTTTCTCCCTCACCCTCCTCACCATGAGGTGGTTGCCTATTGATCATAGCAGCAGGATGCTTCCCGCGATCCCCCCCCCACCGTAGTTACTTCCAGGACCACCCCTGCTGCTTCCCCCGCAAGGTGTGCCTTGCTCTCCGGTGACCTCAGGAACTGCCTCAAGGCTCCTTGAGTTCATAGTGGCAAGTCAGAGCCACTGGTTTGATTCCATGTCCGTGAAAAGGTCTAGCTCGAGCGTCCTTAGTCGATCCAAGCTCCCTCCAGAGCAGCCATGGTGCCGGGGAAGGAATCGACCCCTTCGGGGAAATTGTCCCCTCTGCCCGTGAAATTCCTTGCTTTTGCCTGTGTTGTCAGTGAGGGCAAATTCGTCTTTGAAACTGCTTTGACCCGTTTTGACCAAGAAGTGCTCGCAAAGTTCAAGTGTCACATTCCTGTATAAATCACAATCCATTCAGGGGTAATATGGTCTTTTCGCATTTTATTTTCCATCTTAATCAGAATATGATTTTAACTTGTAAAAATCGTAACTAATTATTGGTTCAGTAGAAAAATACAAACAAATATGTTTTTGAAATCAGAAAAATACACCTGATTTATTGGGATAGGTTTCACGCTCAGATTGGAAATCGATAGTAGGGTCGATTTCTAAGCAAAGGATTTAATGCTTTTTATATTAATTAAATGCACATATGTTGTGATTAGGTTGAGACAACCCTGACACTGAACCTAGGAGGTGTTATTGAATATCTAGGACTGATCATAAGGTATGTACATCCTCTATTTTATTTTGGGCATTATTTGACTAAAATCTACATTCTTTTAATGAGGCATCTCTTGAACTATTATTCTACTTGAAAATCACTTGCTTGGACATTTATTATTTTTCCTTCTCTCAATTCATGATATTCAATTGGTTATTATGATACCTTGTTTATAATGGGTTTTTGGACCCCTTCTGCTATAGTGTCTTTTTATTTGAAATTGACTAAAATGCCAGTCTTGTCACTCTATTTTATGCATGCTACATGTTTGACTAGAATATCTAGAATAGCGGTACTTATGTACAACCATATTTATATAGGGCGTGCGTATTCCGCCCGGGGTGTGCGTTTCCACCCTTGTTTATTTTTAGGCCATGATCCTATGGTGTTATGACCCTGTTTTAGGTATATTTAGTCTACATTGTTATGCATGCAAATATTTATTGTTTTAATGTGAATCTGTGGATGATTGTTATGGCAAGACACTCTTTTATTATCATGCTTGTAATCTGAATTTAATATGCCTCATTTCTTTTGCTTCATTCTTTTGTTACTTGACTCTTGAACATACCTAATTGCAAATAGCCCCTTTTTTGTGGGAACATCTCTTTTTGTACTTGTAACCCTATATAATGCCCGGAATGTTTTATATATGTACATACTCAGCCTTTGCTGACCTCTTTATTGTTTCCTATGTTCTGGGTGATGTTCCTTTCCACCCAGATTTAGGTGCATTAAAGATCAAGGTTGCTCGAAGATCATGTAAAGAGAATTGTACCTAAGGATAGCTTGGAATGGATAGGTTACTCTCTGCTACTGGGCTTATTTGTAGTTAGTCCAAATTTTTGTAATAACACATTTTATGGTAATGAGCAATTGTATAATGATACCCATTGTAATGTTGTAATAGTTTTGTTCCGTTGCTTATTCTTTATCATGCTCTGTATTATGTACCATTTGAGAAATGAATGAAATTCCTCCTTTCCTTCTTACCTTTTTGGCAACATTTGGAATTGGATGGAATAATTCTTCAATTCAGTGAAGAGTGGATCTCCATTTGGGTCTCACTCTTTACAAAATGGTATCAGAGCCTAAGCAGTCGATAACTTGACTATTTCAAGTTATCCTAGGTTGATCCTTAATTAAATATGTGACTCTTAGAGGTTGTTGATACACCTAATTGCTAGTGGTGGGATGCCAATTAGGGTTTAACCCATGATTAAATTGGTCACTTTCACTCCCCAAACCCCTAATGGTTGAGACTTTGATTTTTAGAACCGTAGTTCACCCAACACCCCATATGGATAAATAAATTTCCCTAAATAGGGGTCGACTCTTCTGGTTATTAAACTTAATTTTCCCACCGTATGGAAATATAGTTTAGTGTTAAGATGTAGGTGGAATCGAACACTAGTATATAGGCTTAACCCTAATTCCCTTATGAGCCCTATTCTAGTTGTTTGTCTTGCATGTCTCAGACATGCCCACTAGGAGAACTTGGTATGTATGGAAGCATGTATCGATGACTTATATATAACTATGGCATGGGTGGAAACATGCTGATGATTACATGGATAGTAGGTGATTGAACTAATTAACTATATTATACTTAGGAATGTCTTGACTTCAATATGGAGTATGTCACACATAGATCTACCTAAATCCATGTAAGAATTGGATACCATTTTCATTGAGCTTGTCATGCCTCATATTTATAGTTTACTAAGAAAGCTACAAGTTTTAGTAGATACCCATGAGTAATCATCTCTCTCTTATATCACATAGTGTGATTTGTTTATTTAATGATCGAAGATGAATAGCTTGGCTGTGTAGGGTTACATTATCTTCAGAAGGCACTATAAATGTAAACCAACTAGTATTGGGAAAATCTCAATTTTCTTCCTATAATGGTTGGATGACCTTATGACTCCCTTAGGTCTTGTGATGAGGTTGTGTCAGTTATGCTTAAGAATGACATGGGGAATGGTGGAATGTCATGCTTCCATAGATTTTGTTTGGGGTTGACTGTGAGTATTAAGAAACCCTTCTCTCTCTCATGCTTACATATTAGAGAATAGTCGTATGATCTTTTTGGAGATAGGAGGATCAGACCCTTTTGGAGATAGGAGGATCATACCCTTTTTGGAGGAGGAAGTGATGATAGGATAGTAGTGTATGTGTCAGGTTGTGATAGGTGGTTGACTTGGTTCCCCGATTGATTTTGGCGCCAATTTTGGATTTTTCACCGCAAGTTTTGCATCGTCAAACTCATTTTCATTATCAATTTATATGTACAAAAGAAAAGTTTTCATATTTTATCGATGGTTTTTGGAACCAAGTCGCCATCCCAAGGAAGTTGAGATAGAGAATATCTTTAGTGAAGTACCCTTGGTTGGTATGTTCAACCCTTATACCCTAGGCCTAAGACTGACATAGTTAGTTTCATATGTATATATCAGACCTAGTGGATCCACCCTTTTGCCCCTCTAGATTATGTACCAAGTTATAGTTTGAACCTTTTAAGGGGTGGAGTTTCATACAATTTATTCATTAGGAATCAAACTAGTTGTAGGCATGACCATGATTAATAGTGGTTACAATAAGTAAAACTTGGATAACTCCTAGTAATAATGTCAAACCTATGTAGAGGATACCCAACCGGGAATTCCAGACTAGCCTTGCTAATGTTACCATCATAAGAATTACCTTGACAATTAAAATAGATTTTTTTTTAATTTTTTATCTTGGGTTATCCTTGATAGTTGTATGTATGTCAAATAGGGATTAAAAAAAATTTACATTAAAATCTCAAATCAATATTATGTACCCCAAACTGCTAATAATTTAATGGTAGGGATGACTATATAGTATAGGCTGGGATGAACATACTTAGGAAGGTGGAATTTTTAAGCTTTTCCCATGTGACCCTTTTTGATAATAAGATGTTTATGATGTTTATGATGATGAGGAGAATTAGGTGATGATATCGATGATGATAATGATAATGATGTTGTTGTTAAGGATGATGAGGATGATGGCATTGATGATGATGATGATGATGATGATGATGATGATAATGTTGATAAGGAATTTCTCCTTAGTAGTAATAATGATAGGAATCATGGTACTTGAGGATTGATGTTTATACGAAAGAGTAGTACACCAAGTTAGCGGCCTCAATCTAAATGGTTCTATTGGGAAATTTGTAAATTAAGATTGGTTATTCATGCTTAAGTGATGGAAGATGAGGATCTGTAGAACAAACTAGCACTCATGTCTAGCGGTGGTTGAATTTCGGGGACAAAATCCTCTTTAAGGGGCGGAGTGTTGTAACATACTCGATTCTAGACACATAGGCTAATTTCCATTCTTCTTGGCCCCTAATTGATTAGATGGATATCCAAAATCCCTTGTCCCTTTTCTTTACTTGGCTACCTTTCGATGTCTATATTTCATTGTAATAGCATAGACCAAACCATATTAGGATCTGATAACCCTATTTGACTCTTTCGAATCACATGCACATGAAATCATTGAATGTGATAACCCTAATACTTGAAGGATGAGAATTGGTAGATACTAATATTAAACTATAGCCTTAACCATTATTTAACATCCTAGAATAATTGTAGAATATTAGAGTGAGGAATGTGGAAGGCTTCACCATAATTGATCATTAGGCTATGTTCATTACATTAAGTGAATGATTAATGCACTATGGTAAAATTATAGCTAAAGTGACCTCAAAGCCCAAATATAAGCCCATAATCGAGTTCCCCATATCTTAATTAGTTAACCCTCAAAATTTGGGGTCATTTGGACATCAAATGCACCCCTAATTAGACCCTAATAGACTATGTATGATTTTAACCTAAAGTTAGAGTCGATTTACTTGATTTAATGTGCCACGGCTTGGACTTTAGTCCAAGGCCGAATTTCTATCACGCGAGTTAAGCAGACTACTTCCGGGTCGGGTTTTCGGGAGGTGGACTTCGTCTCCCTCCCCCGACTTCCCCGCATGCAAAGTCGCCTACGAATCTGACTCCCTGGCGACCGGTTCCACCTCACCGTTCCTGCTCCACACTCAACCGTGTAACCCTCGTTCACCGCCACTCGATCCGCATTGATCTTCCGAGCCCAATGAACCCTAAACTAATGGCTCTCGAGCCCTAGATATGAAACACCCAAATCACAGTTCTCCCTCCATGGTGGTTGTTGTTCCCAAAGGACCAGAACCCTCATTTTACCACATCCCTCTACACTCCGATCGCCCAGAAATGAAGCCCAGGTCCCCTCATGTTATCCAGATCCTTTAATTTCTCCTTGGAGCCCTGGTTTCCATTGGACGAACACAGGTTGCCTTCCCGATCACTAAACTTTCGTGGTGCTGATTGAAGTCACCTCAGCGCAATTGGAACCGAGGTAACCATCTTGAGAACCCTTTCTTACTTCCGGTATACTCGTCTTTCCAAGGCGTCGTCTGGCTTGTTTGGTCGACAAACACATCTACCTTCCTCTGTTTTGGTTCACCGCTGAGAAAGGAGTTCAATGATCCCTAGTCTCGTTTTGGCTTCATGGCTCATCGCAATCACATCTCGCATGTAATGGGATAGGTTGAGTTTCTCCCAAGGCCCCAGATACATCGTGCCTACCCCAACTTCTTCCTCGTCAGATTCAGCTATTGCTATGGCAGACCATGCTTTACAACCCAGGTCTACATGTGTTCCCGGTCATTCTAACCTCTTTCTCCCTCACCCTCCTCACCTTGAGGTGGTTGCCTATTGATCATAGCAGAAGGATGCTTCCCGCGATTCCCCCCCCCCCACCGTAGTTTCTTCCAGGACCATCCCTGCTGCTTCCCCCGCAAGGTGTGCCTTGCTCTTCGGTGACCTCAGGAACTGCCTCAAGGCTCCTTGAGTTCATAGTGGCAAGTCGGAGCCACTGGTTTGATTCCCTATCCGTGAAAAGGTCTAGCTCGAGCGTGCTTAGTCGATCCAAGCTCCCTCCAGAGCAGCCATGGCGCCGGGGAAGGAATCGACCCCTTCGGGGAAATTGTCCCCTCTGCCCGTGAAATTCCTTGCTTTTGCCTGTGTTGTCAGTGAGGGCAAATTCGTCTTTGAACCTGCTTTGACCCATTTTGACCAAGGAGTGCTCGCAAAGTTCAAGTGTCACATTCCTGTATAAATCACAATCCATTCAGGGGTAATATGGTCTTTTCACATTTTATTTTCCATCTTAATCAGAATATGATTTTAACTTGTAAAAATCGTAACTAATTATTGGTTCAGTAGAAAAATACAAACAAATATATTTTTGAAATCAGAAAAATACACCTAATTTATTGGGATAGGTTTCACGCTCAGATTGGAAACCGACAGTAGGGTCGATTTCTAAGCAAAGGATTTAATTCTTTTTATATTAATTAAATGCACATATGTTGTGATTAGGTTGAGACAACCCTGACACTGAACCTAGGAGGTGTTATTGAATATCTAGGACTCATCATAAGGTATGTACATCCTCTATTTTATTTTGGGCATTATTTGACTAAAATCTACATTCTTTTAATGAGGCATCTCTTGAACTGTTATTCTACTTGAAAATCACTTGCTTGGACATTTATTTATTTTTCCTTCTCTCAATTCATGATATTTAATTGGTTATTATGATACCTTGTTTATAATGGGTTTTTGGACCCCTTCTGCTATAGTGTCTTTTTATTTGAAATTGACTAAAATGCCAGTCTTGTCACTCTATTTTATGCATGCTACATGTTTGACTAGAATATCTAGAATAGCGGTACTTATGTACAACCATATTTATATAGGGCGTGCGTATTCCGCCCAGGGTGTGCGTTTCCACCCTTGTTTATTTTTAGGCCATGATCCTATGGTGTTATGGCCCTGTTTTAGGTATATTTAGTCTACATTGTTATGCATGCAAATATTTATTATTTTAATGTGAATCTGTGGATGATTGTTATGGCAAGACACTCTTTTATTATCATGCGTGTAATCTAAATTTAATATGCCTCATTTCTTTTGCTTCATTCTTTTGTTACTTGACTCTTGAACATACCTAATTGCAAATAGCCCCTTTTTTTGTGGGAACATCTCTTTTTGTACTTGTAACCCTATATAATGCCCAGAATGTTTTATATATGTACATACTCAGCCTTTGCTGACCTCTTTATTGTTTCCTATGTTCTGGGTGATGTTCCTTTCCACCCAGGTTTAGGTGCATTAAAGATCAAGGTTGCTCGAAGATCATGTAAAGAGAATTGTACCTAAGGATAGCTTGGAATGGCTAGGTTACTCTATGCTACTGGGCTTATTTGTAGTTAGTCCAAATTTTTGTAATAACACATTTTATGGTAATGAGCAATTGTATAATGATACCCATTGTAACGTTGTAATAGTTTTGTTCCGCTGCTTATTCTTTATCATGCTCTGTATTATGTACCATTTGAGAAATGAATGAAATTCCTCCTTTCCTTCTTACCTTTTTGGTAACATTTGAAATTGGATGGAATAATTCTTCAATTCAGTGAAGAGTGGATCTCCATTTGGGTCTCACTCTTTACAAAATGAATATGGGTTGAGAAGATGCAAGGAAGAACGTCGATCCTCTCAGGAGAAGAAGGAATGAAGCAAGAAACAATGAGGATGAAATCAAACTTTTAATTAATTGGTGACAACCAATGGTGTCTCACGCTGCTCCAACACCTCGAGATCAACTCACATAAATGATGTGAGGAAGGAGAAACAAGAGGACATATGTATCCCTAGAGGATAGAGAAAAAGGTAATAAAACATGTACAACCATCAATGCATGATCCAAAATTTCATTGGTCTACCATTTCATTAGATGGCTACTTCAACAACCCATCGGTAGATGACGACAAAAGCACCATCATTGGCTATCAGTCTTAGTCACCGATCCAAGAACATATGAGTTCCATCTAAAGATGTACACAAGAATCTTTACTTGTTTCCAAACACTAAAAAACCATCAATTCTCAATCAAGGACTTCCATCTCGTTAGTAGCTGATGCTTGCCACCAATTTACATCAAACCTCAACTAGGGAAAATCTAACAACCAACCATTCAACTTCCCCAATGGTAACAACCGACGGAAGCATAGAACAGACAAAGAGACCAACTATATACATCCTACTCAATCAACCGAAAAGTAGGGAAACCCCATGGGTTCTCAAATGACAAAAGCAAAACATTTTCATTGGTATACATACGATGAAAAGGCAAGGTATTTCCATTTGTTCTCAACCGATGGAAAAGAAAGATACATGATCAAGTAATCTGAATCCTCCCAACCAAGTCCAATAAAGAGGGATAAGAGAGAGAAATGTGCTACATGAAAACTACAACACATGGGGAATTTCCATCGAAACCCTCAAGAAAAACATCAACCAACTAAATACGTACCTAAAAATACCATTAATCATCCAAACACATGGTTAAGGTAAAATAGAATGTTTAGGAGATTAAGTTGGGTTAGAGTTACACATTATGTCATGATTTTAAATTGCAACAAAGAGTTATCAACCTCCACCAAATTTCATGTCTTTTGATTAGGAAATATTCTTTTAGGAAGTTAGGGTAAATATATTAAAAGATGTCAAATAGCTCCATACTATTGGATGCATGTTTGAATTATGGATTTTATAATTGGATTCACACTGATGCGATTATATGAAACCATAATTAAACTAATTTGAATGATTGAATTATAAATTAAAATGAATCCCATGCATTGTGTAGATATTTGTGACATAGAGAATCTTGAAAGAACATTATCACCATTGTATGTTTTAATAAATGTAAGGATGAAATCTCCCTACAATATATACAACATGAATGTCTTCATTTAGTATAATGAAAGAATATGTTACTTCAACATCAAATTTATTTACTCCTTGTTAGCAAACGATCATGAATCTCTTCACAACAAATGCACTAAACAATGATTTAGAAAGTTTCTTATTTCTTGTGAGAGACACATTAAAAGAACTATGAGTGGAAAAAAGAATTTCACAATCATTGGTAATTATATTTAGTAGTCCTCATAATGTTGACTTATGTCCATTTGAGATTACATGTTAACCAATCCATTACAACAATCATTGACCTAATATTTGATAGACAGTTCTATCTAGCAACCCCCACCTACAAGCAGTGACACCAATTGGTCATTTAACTCCATGGAGGTAGTTTTTTTATTAAACAATCAAAGAAACATTTAAATTGTAGAACCATGGCGTGGCACATATGGTTCGACCCATAATGATCATAAGATGTACTCATAACATGCTTTTATCTCAAGTCTGATATTGTTGAAATGGGTATTACACACATCCTTTATCATTGTTGATATTAGAGGCGTGAAATTGATTAATTTTCTAGTTACACTTATTTGAGTTGAATTAATTGGTTTTACAATTATAATCCTTGACCCTTGAGCAAGAGAAATAAATAGAGAACGAGACCAAATAATGTAATAAAACTTCATCTAATTAATAATAATTCTAGTTAAATATCCTTCAATCTATCTAAACATACCCAAATCATGCTTCAACGACTTGAAATTGACACATTAGTGGTCACTAATTTATAGTGAAATGCACCCACCTCAAAAGGTCAACAAATTATCTCCTACAGGGTCCTAGTTGGTTTTTCCCACTTGAGGAGCTCGAGCATGAGGGATATAGTGGTTGTATTATTTATATTTGTAGGAAAATATTTGAATCTTTATAGGGTTGAGATTTTTTCCAAACAACAATGTATTACATAGACGTAAAAATGAAGATGTATACCAGGTAATAATTATAGATCGAAAGAGGGTCAAGGTCCTATGTAGGAGGATGTTGGAGACTTTCATGGACAAGGTTGGCATAATGGTGAACGTGCATTTATTCCCCTATATTGGGAATTCTATGCGTAGGTGGATATACATTATAACATACATACACAACAAATAGACTTGGTGGAAGTGGATGTAAGTAATTACATTTGATATAGAGGAATCAAAGAGGGATAGGGGATCACAATTGCAGGAGGGATAGCTAAAAAGTTACACTACTTTACATTATGTGTAGGCTAGGATGGGCTAGGTGGTCAGTGACTGCTTGAGTTATTGAAGCCTAAGCAAGATGTATAATTACATATACATATAAAAGTTTGTAAATACATAAATAATCCAATAAGTGAGTACAAGGACAAACCCCCTTAGTAGGCACAAGGCCCACTATCAATCATAACAACATGACTATCCTAAAGGAACTAACCAAAAAGTACAACTTTCTTGTCCTATGCATGGGAAGGGAAACCAATCTTTTTGGAGATCAAAATGAATACATCAACCGTTAGTTAAAATGAGTTTGTTCATCGAAAAAAGCCCTTAAGACCTAAGTTTGTGAGCATCAGGGCTCTTCGACATAGTAAGGCAAACACAAATCTAACCCAAAGTTGTACACCTAAGTAAGATATAGTAGAGTAGAGAATATCATGTGAAGACATGCATAATGATAAAGAAACTAAAGATGCCCACCTAAGGACTGCTTGCTAGGTATTCACTTGATGACAAACATAACCATATTCTCAATTATGTGCAATAGTGACAGTTGTATGATGCTCATAATTGAGATGTAGAGGATTTAAGAGGGCATTCCTATTGTGTGGAGTAAAGATATTAAAAAAGTGATACTTCATTTGATGCCGACCTGTATGTTGAAGCCTTATAAAGAGTGCTGACAATGACAAAATGTAGAAGCCTCAAATAATCTATTCTATCTCAACATCAAGAAGTAATAAATCGCACACACATACCTCGAAAGTCATGAAACCTCAAAGAGGCTTACCAATTACATTTCCAACTTCAACTTTTATTTCACACACTACTTTACAAAGAGATCTCCGCCATTTCTTATTCTGATATAGTTTCTTCGAATATAGTTGGTATTTCTCTTCCGAGAAAATCTAGAGGTGGACATTCTCTTATTCTGCCTTCAAAAACGGGAAGGAAAAGGGCCACAACATCCAAAATATCCTACTCATTACGGTATCACGAAAAGGTTTGAAAAATGACTTCCATTTTTTTATGAATAAACATGTTTTGATAAAGTGAACAAAATTGTAAATGAAAAGAAAAATAGCGCCACGCCTCCCTCACTCCACGAGAAGTCCAAAACCGACCTCTGCCTCCCCCAGTTTGCTAGACCAGTTCCACCAACTCGCGCTTCCCTGACTCTTCGTTGTTCCAGGCCGCAACTCCTCTACCTGTCTGCCACCACTGCAACTTCCAATAGGCAATACCGCACCCACCAGACCACACTTCCCCGAGTAAGCCTAGCTAGGAGCCAGCACCCTTGTGGCTATAGTTTACGTGCTGGCGCGAAGAAAATGGCACGGCGACGATGTTCAACCTCCGTCCGTTCCCTCTAACGGTTGCTTATCCCACTTTACTTCTTGCTCGTCACCTGCACGGAACTTGCGGGCTTACGGTTATCTAAGACGCCAGGGACAGTAGGTATTCATCCTTACTGCGATGTACAGTAACCGCCGCTATGCCGGCGCCGGCGGGCGCACCTACGCCGAGACGGACCCCTCTGGCCGGTATGGAAGGGTGAGCCATTTTCTCGAACCCTCTATGTTAACCCAGTTCTGATTGTACTATTCAATTCTCTTTGCTCGGTTCATGGCCAGGCTTATGGTCGAAACTTCTTTTTTCAATTTTTCTTATTGCTTTGCCACACCCAGTGCCATCCTGCCGTCGGCGATGGAACCATTCTTGAACGCCGGTACCAGGAAGTTTGGGAAGTTACAGTTTTTGCCGGTTTCCGCCACTGCTTCGAGCTAGCAAAAGGTTGGCGCGGGCGTGTTTTATTTCGGTTTCTCTTAGGCCACAAACTCTTTTTAGTGGCTACGGTTTTGCGTGCCGAAGAACCCTGTTTTGATTTCTTTGTTTAAGCAGATTACGGTCTGCAGACACCGGATCACGTTCCTCTGTTTCTGAGTCCAACGGAGTTTCTTCATCCGCTGGAGGAATTATACTGCCTCCTCGCTACTCGGTTGCAGTCAGGTTTCTGTTTCTAGCTTGAAAGGAAATCGTCAGTTGTTTCTGAAGGCCTCATAACCGTCTTTGGCAATTCGTCAGGTATTAGTTAATTATTTAAGGCATGGTCCCAGATGTGTGCGACGACGTTTTATCATTAAAAACGCACAACTGGTTCGAGATTCAATCGAATCTCTACAAGCTGTATGGGGTCTCTGTGGGTGCGGAATAGGAACCCAGCAACTGTTCAATTTATAATGCATACAGCTGTTTTCTGTTGATGCCTAGGGGCATAATTAAAGCTCAACTGGGCAGGACTATGAGGGTATTCCCCTGGTTAAAGCACCAAAGTGGCAAAATAGTAAGAGGTGCTGACTTGGATTCTGAAATTCTTGGCGTCATTTGAAAATTGAAATGAGATATTTTTGTAGAGAGATACAGTTAGTGACTTTCCCTTCCCACTGCAACCTACTATCTACTAGTACCAACTACCTATGAAAAGGAAAAGGGATATCGTATCCTCAGTTCGCCAAATATAGAATGTAATTTCGAAGGGGGAAATCAGAGGAAAACGAACTATAACTATCCATCTAGGTCGATTCACTCTGTTTTTGAAAACTTCGCAATAACTTTAAGTCTCTTGTTACTAACCCATCTTGTTTTTGGCGGTTAGGATGAGAAGTTCACTTCCCCTGCACAACAAGTTTTCAGTTGCATTGTAGTGTGTTCCTGTGAAACTAAGTTTCCTGAGAACTTCAGATCTGACCTTCGGTTTGTTTGAAAAATCAACTTTCACGGTTTACTTCCTTTTGTTTATATACTACTGCTTTTCTTTTCTCAGAATTTTCATTGACTCATATAATATTGATGTAAACCGTTTTCTTTAGCTCTTATTTGAATAAGATGAGAGTGTCCCATCTAGATTATCTGAATCCTTTACTCAAAATTCTCGATCTTTAACATTGTATGATATGTGGTAGCATGAGATACAATTCAAGTTTACCTCTCATATTATTTGACTGGAAGATTTCGCTAAAGATTTCCATCAATACATTTTTCTTCACAGAAAATTTGCACCCTGCCACAATGATAGAATCTTAACTCTGTGGAGACTACAAAAAGAGGGAATAATGAGGCAAAATTTTGTGCATTACTCAAAAGTATGATTACATATAAGGGATGCTCTTGAGCTTTAGGAACTCTGAAAGTAAGTAAAAGAAGTATAATTAGAAAATAGTACTTTTGTTATACATATAGGGGATGCTCTTGAGATTTATGACAAACTATTCTCTCAGTGCTGTTTAGGTGCAGTATAACTCCCAAGTTTTATCTTGACAAAACCCTGACAGGAAAGCATAGAAAATAATAAATTGATAATCTTCTCACATATAACTAGGAAAGTTAATTCCATATTGACGACTTATACTAAATTTTCATACAAGATTGTTAGATATATGGCTGCTACAACTATGTATATAGCATGAGTTAAGCCCAATGTAGTGCAGCTAGTACATGTGAGAAAAGTAGTTTTGTTTCTAGTGCAAATGACAAAGAAGTTTTATCCCATATTGCTCACTCCTAGAACTTTTGTGGTCCTTATATGTAGGATCACATGGGGCACTAGTGTCCAAGGGGTCCTAAGAGGAGAGTATGCTCACCTCCTTGGTGGGTATGGTAACCACAACACGCACGCGCACGCCACGCCTCGCCTCGCCTCCCTTCGCCGGACCGGGCAGGACACGGGCTCAGGCTGGTGGATTGTGGATTGTAGAGAATGTCTTCCGTCTTCTTTTTGCACTAGGATACTACATAATTAATTATTCGTTTAATTAATTATTTCTTTCCTATTTGGATTTATTAATCCTAACTGGAAAGTCTCTTTTGCGGAATTTTTCGCAATATGTACAAGAGCAACCGAGTGGTCGCATCTTAACAGAAATAGGATTACTGGAGCGTGTAAGGCTATATATATGACTCAAGTCATTAGGGTTAAACACATCTTTCGAACACCGTTCGAGTGTGTTTGCAAACCCTAAAGCCGGAGTCTCTCTCTGCCGTTGTCGCTTCCGTGGTGCTACGTGGAGACCCTCTCCTGGACGTAGTAAGTTCGTCTCCTTTCCTTTCAAGACGCAACCGTTCAGGCGGTGGTTCTTGCGGTTGTTGAGCTGCACTAGTGGTGCGATGCTTCGTCTGCAACGTTCGTCATCAACACGAACTTGACGTTCTTCTTCAGGTTCGTATCGGGTCGACTGGGAGAACGGCGTCTATCCAGAAGGGTTGCAAGACGCTGATTTCTTTTAGTATATCACGTTCGTTTATCAACGAACGACCTGGTTTGATCCTAACTTTATTTACTTTGTTCTCCCACATTGGTTTATTCGACGTTTTCTTATCTGGAACGACCTAAATTGTTAACTTAATTGCACTTGTCGCTGTTGCATGTAACGACTTAATTCAAAATTAACAACAAGATTAGACCTAGTATATGGTGCAATAAGTTTCTTAATCACTCATGAACAAGTTTAATATTAAGTCAAATTTATACCGGCCTATCCCCAAACAATTTTCAACTTTATACTTTTGACATGATATAAGAAGTTATACCAATTTTTCCCTATCTTTACCCAAACGAGCCCTTAAGGTAAGCAAAAATAAAGAACCGTAATTTGAAAACACGACTCGCCATATAGGATCATCCCAAATAGATAGAATAAAAGTACAACCCCTTTATACACACCCAAGTAGTCGTGCAAATTCCAATTGTATTGGCAACATGTGAAATGTTATTCTAGGAAAAATAATCAATTTTCAGGAAAATGAAGATAAAGGACGAAAATGGAGTCACCACCGAGTTTCTAAGGGAAAAATGAGAATGGACCGAACCAGCTGGTGTAAGGTCCTTAGTTACAAGCCACGTGGGGGTTAGGCACCCTGGGTCACCCATTCAAAGATAATGTTGTCTACCGGTCAGAAACTTCTAGTGAAAAACATGAAAACACAATAAGAGTAAGATTTTCAAGAAAAAGCTGGATTTCACACTAAAGAAGAAATTTTATTCCTGACACTAACTAATATTATAACTGAGGCACATCGTACTGAACTGCTGGGCACAACCTGCTGGGAACAAGCTTAAGCTCCATGATTGCCACCAGTAGATCCAAACCCATGAGTAGGCAAGCTCACCCAAAATCGACCCAACATGTAGCCATGAAGCTCACCTAAATCGACCCAACATGTAGCCATGAAGACACGCTTATTGGCTATTCATAACATCCACTCTAGCTGGTGTAGAAGAGAACCTGCCACCTCTCCTTTTAGTAAACAACGGCACACCAACCATTGGGGTCCTTGCGGCAATTCGAAAGTTATTTCCTAATGGGGCTAAGCAAAAGTTTGTGTTTATGCCATTTCAAATAGCTATTATTTCTTCCAAATCACGGAGTTGGTGTTATTGATGAAATTAGCTTAGTAGATATGCCTCTTTGTTCAGAGTATCTTTCCATAGCTTATTTACAACACGGAGGGAACTGGTTGTATTTGAGATAATGTGCTTGTATAACCACAGATTGCATATCCTTGTGTCAAAACAAGTTTCTGATTTATGCTAGGGGTGGCCCAAGTTATTTGAGATGAAGAGCTAAGAGGTTGCATGTTGAAACTTGGGTGAACACCCTGCACATCTTCCTGTCCCACGTGTCCAGCCTCCTCCTTAGTGGCTGGTGTGGTTGCCCCCAGCTAGTCTGGTTATGGCATTAATAATTAAAGTTTTATCTTGCTATTTTAACAACTATTTTTTACATTATATCATTTTTCTTTTACTTCTTTAGATCAGGTATATATAACATTGTGAAACATTTTACTGATAATTAACCATGAGATATGACTTCCTGTTTATACATGCAGTTTGAAGAAACTCTGGGCAGAGGCTCCATGAAAACAGTGTATCCTGTCAGTTCTATTTTATATCTACATACAGAAGCATTGATTATGGCATCGACATTTTTAAAGATACAAAATTAAAAGGGAACCTGGTGCCTTTTTTTAACCTTTAAAGTCCTCAGGACAAACTAAGAATGTACGGTGAAAATATACAAACTACAGTCTAAACGAAAATTTAATATGACATCAGTGTATTTTAGTATTTAGCATCTGACTGTTAAAACATAGAAGCAATGAGTCAGATAAAAGAAAACATACAAGCAATTAAACAAGTATATTGAGGTCTGCAACTCTTAAGAGAAGTTATAAAGTTGAATCCAAATGTCATGTTTTCCTTTATATCAGAGCTAACAGGTACAGGGCATTTGATGAGCTGCAAGGCATGGAGGTTGCTTGGAATCAAGCCAAGATATGTGATGTGCTTCGTTCACCAGAAGCATTGGAGCGCCTTTATTCAGAAGTCCACATTCTTAGTACTATAAACCATGAATCTGTTATCCAGTTCTACTCATCGTGGGTTGATACTGATAAACGGACATTCAACTTCATTACAGAAATGTTCACTTCCGGGACACTGCGAGAGTAATTTTCTTGTAGACCTTATATTTACATGTATTTCTTCATCCCTCAAAAGAATTATCAAGTTACACTGCTAAATGTTTGGACCTTTGTTCTAATAAAGCAGTATTTCTAATTAGTAAATTATGGGTCCAGGTATAGACAGAGATACAGGCATGTTGATAGGTGGGCTGTAAAGAACTGGGCAAGACAGATCTTGCGGGGACTCGTTTATCTGCATAATCATGACCCACCAGTGATCCACAGGGATCTCAAGTGTGACAATATCTTTATCAACGGGCATCTTGGACAGGTCAAGATTGGTGATCTTGGCTTGGCAGCAGTTCTCAGGGGATCGCATCATGCCCATACTGTTATAGGTGATGAGAACTCGTTCACAACAACCTTTCTATATCTGTTTAAGCTTCTACCATACATGCTTTCTACAAATTCACTTAAAACTGTCTGATGTTATTGCCTCTTTTCATAAAAAAATCACTAATTTCTGCTTCCTAGTTCTGTAATTTGAGTCAATAGTATGGTTTAATTGAGCTGTAGGCAATGATTCAATAAATGGCTTTCTTACGACTAGGTGTTCTTAACATTATCGAAATTAGTACATTCAACTATGTTTAATTTTGTAACAGGTACACCAGAGTTCATGGCACCGGAATTGTATGATGAGGAATATAATGAGCTGGTCGATGTCTATTCATTTGGAATGTGTGTGTTGGAAATGCTCACTGGAGAGTATCCTTACAGCGAATGTTTTAATCCCGCACAAATCTACAAGAAAGTGACTTCAGTAAGAATCATTGTTTCTTCCATTGTACTTGGTGAAGTGCGGAAAGGCTGAAGTCTCATTGAAGTTTCTTACAGGGTAAACTCCCCGGAGCTCTAGTTCGAGTCCAAGATCAAGAAGCACAAAGATTCATAAGGAGGTGTTTGGAAGGTGCTTCGAGGAGATCATCTGCTGCAGACCTTCTTATTGATCCTTTCCTTCAACTTAATCCTCATCAAATGGCAGTTAGGGGTGGATCTCACAGTTCTACATCAACAATGCCCATGGCCAGCAGCAATCATCCTGCAGTTCATCAGGGCTTTTCAGTTAATGCTAATATGAAGATCACTGGAAAGAAGAATCCAGATGATAACACCATCTTCCTCACAGTGCAGATGGTTGACAATGACGGTAGATCTTGTAGTACTGTTACCTTTTTGTCTAGTTTCTATTATTACATCACTAACCAATGGAAAATGTTTATATTACATAACAGGGCATGAACGGAATATCTACTTCCCGTTTGATATGCTTAATGACACCCCTACAGATGTGGCTGATGAAATGGTTAAGGAGCTGGAGATAACTGATCATGATTCTTCCGAAATTGCCAGGATGATTGATCAGGAAGTCTCAACCTTGGTGCCACACTGGAGGGGAGAAAGGCCAGTCCACAACCACAACCAGCATGTTTTTAGCTACATCGATCATGATCACTATCTGTCTTCTCCTACTTCATCTCAAGCTTCTACTTCGAGTTTAGTACCCTCAAAGCCTAATGGCAGTCCTTACAGAGGTACGCTTAAGCTTCTCTATAGGCCTTTTCATTGGACTTTACTTGGGGGTTCTTTGCATCAGAGAAAATGTTCTGGATTCTGGATAGGTATTACAGAAGTTTATCCATTCTTCTACTTTGTGATGGTAAGATTGAGTGCGGAAGATAATGTGATATTTGCTTTGTTAGCAAACACTTAACAAAACTTAAACCTTCTAATGATCTTTAATGATTTGCCATTTTCATTTATGCCTCTGTGGTAATACCAACTGGCTCAAATTAATATGAATGCAGCTGAAATATATTCCGATGGCGATGACAGTGACACGGCCTCACAGATTTCTCTGTACCACGGGAACTTTTCTTATGCAAATTACAATTCAGGTGGTGAACAGGGGTCTGAATCCAGCCCACTCAGATCAGAATCTCTCTCTTCCCCTCAAAGTCAGCAACCATCAAGATTATGTCAGGAAGAGATTACAAGAGATGGATCTTCAGTGGCAGATAAGCTGCAGAAGAAATGCAGCCTGTCAGGCGAACGCCCAATGGACTCCACTACCAGCATTTCGGGGAAAATGTCATCAAAGAAGCAACAACTAGTGAGGAATAGATCATTGATTGACATGCGCAGTCAGTTGCTTCATCGCTCTCTGATGGACCAAGTGAAAAAGAGGCTATCAAAGACAGTTGGATCTGTCGAAAGCATCGGTTACCATAATCCTTGCGAAACTTCCAGCAAGGACAAGAGGACATCTGGAGTAAGTAAGAAGTGGGGATTTGCACGGGGAAGAGGGTAAAACGTTGGTAAATATTGGTTCCTGCAAGAGCCTGAGCTATCTGGTCTATCTGCGAAACCCGCGTAATACATGCTAGGGACTTGAGAGACGTACGAAAGGGGAGACCGAAACAACACATCATGCCTAATAGGCGGATGTGTTTTGAAGAACCAGATGCCATAAAAGCAGCAACCCACAGTGCACCGCCGGTCTGATACCAACTATCGTGCTAGATACTACGATGATGGATTCATTAGAAAAAGGGATCTAGGAGTATTGTGGTTGACTATTGACGTCGTCAGAAAGGGCTCTGTAAGGAACCATCATAATTGGGATTGTAAATCTAGACTTTTAATCGGCCACGAATAAATGACGCCATTTCTGACGTTGTTTCTGATAATTCACATTTTCACATGCTTATTTGCGAGTTCAAAGAAACGCCATAGTGGTATATGATCGAAGAGGCGTGTTTGGCTGAGTGGTCAAATTGCCTTTGGTTTTGAATCTGTTCTGTATACAAAAACCAACTTGATGGATATTCTAGTCTTTTTATGTCATGCAGTGATGCTTAACGGTTTTCCGTTTTTTTTTAATGGCGGCTTTAATCAAGTTAAAGGAGAATTTTCAAGGCAAAGATCTAGGGGTCTAAATTGTATACTTTGAGAACCAGTCATATGGTGGTTGTAACATGATACTTCATGCATGATTTAACAATTAGTAAAAAAAAATTTTAATTATTATATTTGTTTCGTCTCATCGGATAATGAATGAACCTAATAGTGTCTAAAGAATGTTTTATTTGATGATGTATGATTTGGGTTGAGGATCTCATGTACGCATACTTAAGAGTATTCATCTTTATTATGTCCCTCATCATATTATTATGAAATTTATATAGGTAACTAATAACACACAAGACTCATGTGTGTACTGACTAATGACTACCTCTTTTTAGTCATAATAAATGATATTAGCCATATATATGTCTACTTGTTAGGAAATAAGTTGTACTAGACGGACCCACATTGAGAATGATACATGGAATTTATTCCATGACATTTAGAATCATGTCTCGATATGCAATGACAAATGTCATCTTTAGACTTGAAGTCACTATAATGACCACAAGTTCATTTGTGCATTTTACCACCACTCAACATAGCTTTAATAAGAGTTATCTTACATGTGGTGATTGGATATCAATAGTCTATTTTAGATCAAAAATATAGATTGAATATCAAGAGGATGACTCATCCATGCCTTGATATCAATCTGGATATCTATGACATATTTTTATGATCATGGTAATATTAATAACTTATAGGTTGAAGTTCATCTCCAATTTATTCCAATTATTTGGATAGAAATGATGTGTTTCTAGATACAACTCATTCATTCTGAGGTTTTTGACATCATTGCCAACATAATGTGGAATTTACATGGTCACATGCATAAAATTGCTCCAGAGAAAAGAAGTTTGCAGCTTGTTTATAACAAAACAATTTTGAGTTATGCATAGCTTGTTTTTTAATCTAAATTATTGACTGAGTTGTCAGTCGATCGACTCATGGTTGAGCAAATTGATCAATCAATTGAGTGTCAATCAATTCATATGTACCCAAGAATCGATTGAAGGTCAATTGGTACATGGATTAGGAAGAATTGTAGAATTGTTAACCGATTGAATGAATGGTCAAATGTTACGTTTAACACATCAATTGACCAGTTGAGTTGTCAACCCATCGAGTGACAAGTATTTTGCACGAGTAAGGGTAGTTGAGTTGATCGACTGGAATCCCAAATGATCGACTGGAATCCCAATTGATAGACTAAGTTTTTTTTGGTTGCGCAAAAGTCCTGTTACTAGAAAACCAAAACTTTGGGTACAAACAGTGCCCCGAGGGGAAAACAAGATCACTGGCAGTCCCACGCAGGGGCTCAAAGGCAGGGATAAAAAAAACAAAAAGAAGAACCTCCAGCTAAGAAGAGACCAGAGTTAATACAGATCGGCAAAACCACACATTTAAAAGATGAGGAGGGGAAACATACAAACTCAATAACGCATACCCACAAAGAAGTCTTAAGAAACACCAACTCATCAACCAAACAAGTAATCAGAGACCTCCCTGATCACAACTCCCGGTCAGAGAACAGCTGGAACACTGAAAGAAAATAACCACCTGAAGAAGGAAAGCGTGCCACCCCGACCTTCTTCCTTGAAGAATAGAAGCACTGCCACTGGTCCTAGACTTCATCCAACAGACCAAAACTCCCAATTCCCATCACCATCCCAGGGAACACTAAGAGAGGTCATCTAAAGGATAACTGCAACTGATGAATCGAACCTTATACCTGTTACAATCAAAACACCCACAAATACAGATCATGCAGCTAGACCCAAACAGCCACACAGACCCAGAATCAAACTCCTACAAGAGAACCAAAGTATCGCGATAAAATCTGTTCTGGACCATCCAAGCTTTAGAGAAGCTGATATCTCCCTTGTAATAAATTTGCACATCTAGGAGATGAAACACACAATTAGATACAAGTATCCCACTGATTTCTCCTTTTGAGAGGGAGATAGCATTCCTAAGGACAATACCCTATGATTGGAGGAGGAAAGGAGTAATCAATACTAGCACATTCATAACCTTATTCCAAGAAGGTCCTTGGAGGTCAAGGTGGTAAACCTGGTATTCCCTACATCTAGTGATGACATAGGTAAGACACATATGCAGAGGTTTGAAGGACTAGCTTCATCATCAAAGATGATGAGTTCTTTTACTATTTCCAATGCAAGAACAATTGTGTTGTTGCACTACGCCAACTCTAGACCCAAACCTAGAGGTATGAGGTCATCATCGAGATTAAGTGTGTAGGTATGAGGTCATCATCGAGACTAAGTGTGTAGGTATTTTGACAAAATTTTTAACGAAGGTATGTTTGATATCTTTGCTTTGTTTTTATATAGCCGACATTTTATAGATATGACCATTCTGTGACTAGAGTTCGAAGAACATATCTTAATTTCATCACACAACCCTTTTGAAAAATTAAGTTGTGCTATCAAATCCACATCATACACTTTTTTTCCTTTGGTTTGGGTTTTGAACTGTAATTTTTGTAGTGTATGACTTGTGCAATATGTATCCCAAAATCACTAAACTATCATGTATGATATGTGAATATTACCTAATGTATTGTGTCACCTTTGCTTTCATTTCCCTTTCATGGATGTGAATATGATATTTAAGTCGTTTGATGTGTGTATGATTGGTCCAAAACATGTATTGTGATTTTTGATAATGATCCAAAACTTGTAACGTATATGGCCTATGTGCCATGCCTCTCACCCTCTACATTCTCCAAATATTTTAAATTTATGCAATTAGATTAGGATAATGTAGTGACATCATCTATGATAACGTGATGGAGATGAGGACGTGATCAACAGAAATCATTAATAAGAAGGTCCTTGGAGGGTTTGTGATGAAGATAAAGCGGTGACACCGTCAGCAACTAAAGAATCGACCAAAAAGGCAATCAAACCAATTGATTGACTTTCCTGTCGATCAACTACACATATTGTGAGAGAAATATAGTGTTTACATAGGGCATAATCTGTTCATTTTTTTCAAAATACTTGTTAGTTCATGTTGTTGTGCTAGTTGCCATGTCCTATTTTATTGCTTCTAGTGATTGTTTAAGATATATGATAGATATAAATAATGTATATGCAATTATGATTGGATATATGTATGTTATATCAAATCCCCTTAATGTAATGTTAAAATTAATATGCCTTCTATTGTGCAACACACTTGAAAACCTCCATTGATCATGTGTAGACAAGACAAAGCGTGGTGCACTATTCATCTTGGGAAAATGTGATAATAAGTATGTGGGTATTCTAAAATAGGGTACATCACTTATCGTGTTAGAGTTTGGGTTGAACTTAGGTAGGTTATCTTAATATTATTAAGCACTTAGTGGCATTTTATATGCCACAAACATCATAATATAAAATATTGATAAGGACTTGTACAACCATCTATCCAAGAGTTGCATTGAATGTAAGTAGATGTTACATACCTAAATAGTTATGCTAAGGAGGATATTCTAAAGATGATTCATAACTTGATTAAATATTGATCTTGGCTTGCTAAGACGATTGCCTGTTGTAATCTTCCAAATTAATACTCGGGGCTACTAATTAAAGTAAAATAGTGAGAGTGTAATTAAATAAATGCCAAATCAATAAAAAAATAATTTGCAAATCAAATTTGTACACGTGTAAATATTTCTTATAGTTTGAATGGAAAACACAAATAATCACTTCTCATTGTGATTAGTCTTCAAGAAAGGGAAATTGAATGAAAATAACTTTCTCAAGTGGTATAGGACATCAAGAATTTTTCTTAATCATGATCATAAGTTCTATGTCCTCAAGATTCCAACACCATAAGTGTGACAACTTGACTTTCTATCTCTTTTAATATGTACCTTGCCTTATTTCAAACTTTATTGTTCAAATTCATGCTTTGAAGGCTTTTGATGCTTAATTTTAGTCAAATTGCTTTAATGTTCCATTCTTTAATGTATCACCAGATTGCAATCAACATAGAACCTCATCAACGTGCCTGTTACAACCCATACCTTGCTTTACTAGTAAATTGAGAGTTTTAGATAATCTAGGTGATAATTACACCTTTAGTAAATAATTTGATTATTAAATAGTTAATTTATGTTTTATCTTAGCTTAAATTATTTAAGATATGCTAAAGAAAATATATGTTGTATAATACATCAAGGTTTGGACCTTATTCTCTATAGTAATAACACACACATTGGTAGAAGTCATGTAATAATATTTAACTAATTAATTAATGGATTATTATTTGAGAGTTTTGTAAAACTCCAAAGGTTCCTAGAGGATGGGCCAGACTTAGTAGAGCGAGGACCCATGAGCAGATTCCCCACCGGAAGGGGGACAAGAGATGGCCATCTCGAGGAAGATCATGACTTAGAGGCTTATTTTCTTTCTCTTATGTTGGGTTTAAGTTTTTCCAAACTATAAGAATTCAATTGTGTATCCAACACAAAGACAATGAACTAAATTGGAGTTGAAATGAGATAATTATGAAACTTTTATTTTTCACACAAATATACCTTTGGTTCACAAACCAATGGTTCAGTAGACTCACAAACCAATGACTCGATAGACTCATAAACTAATCTTTTAGTAATTGATAGTTCTACAAAATCACAAACCAATGACCTCACAGACTTACAAATTGTTAGTTCGAAAATAGATGGTTAAGAAGACACAAACCAATGGCTTAACACAAATCGATGGTTCAACAATCAATGGTTTGACAAACTCACAAAGTCATGGCTTGGCAAACTTGAAAATCAATGGTTTTGAGCTGCTTAGTCGCCAATCACAACAATATAGTAAAATTACCACAACTTTTGCTATGCATATCAGAATCGATGAAGCATGCTTGATTGTATTCATTTTTTGACGCTTTACACAATCATATCCCAAACCCTTGAAAAGGAGAACAAAAAGGTGTTTTTAGATTGATTATAGGAAGAACGTGGAGTACAGGAGGAAATGATATTTTTAGCACAAATCAACCTTGGTAAGTTTGTTTTACTTTTTTTGTCTTTCCTTACTCAATTATGATTCACCTACCAAAGGTTTTTCTTGACCTTCCTTCTTCATCTATACGACTAGAAGACTTTGTTTGGGTCTTTAATTCAAACTCAGTAGACTTGAACCCTAGTTTACAAAGTTTAAATTCAAGATCAGTAAGCTATATCAAGTTTTGTTGGTTGGAAAATCATTTAAAACCTTGATTTTACAAAAATTAAGCCCAAATATTGTAAAGAGCATGTACTATTTTGCAGAATAAATATTATTCTCAATTTATAGAGCCCAGATATGGGATTTCAGTTGGATTATTGATTATTTTAGCATATTTGTGATGTATTATAGTTGCTTTCAGCTCAAATTTTAATTTTCTATGAATCTGTGGTGAAGTTAAATGGTAGAATTAGAGGCACTAGAATCTTGGGTTTTCCCTAGTTTTGCAATATTGAATCATATTATGAGTTTGATATCTAGTTTATTATTGTTTCAAGTTAGATACTTATGAAGTTCAAAGGATAGTTCATTTAGTAATTATCACTATGCTCAGTTTATCAATGCAAGTAGATAACTTTGTGGATTCTGGTGAGTTTGTTTAAATCAAGTGTTTAAAAAGCAAAATAGAAGTGTTAAATACATAACTAAACTAAGAATGACATATTAGTACATATAATAGTAAAGCTAATGAATAAAATAGGCATAGCTGCCCCAAACACCATAGTACCCATCATAGAGATCTTCACTGTGAAGGAGGAAACATACTTACCGACTAATAGAGTCCAGGATGAGGTAGCTGAAGTGTAGCAGAGAGGTAAAAGGGACTAAGCCCACTGAGGATGATCTCTTTAAATTAGTAAGGTACCCAATATTAATCAGAGATTATAGTGGTACGCAATGCAGTTCAGTTAGTTCAAATAGTTCTCAGTAGGTCAATCCTTACAAAACCACTGATGTAGGCAGTTTTTCCAAGTACTTTGACTCTTTGCCTCACAGGTTTAGAGGAGAAATCCAGTTTATCCGTTATTTAGCCGTTAAGGCCATATGTGGCAATCCCTATTGCAGATTGGGGAGCTACTTTAGTAGACTTAGATTCCCATGTCTATAATAAGTCTTTTTGGGTGAGATCATAGCTTGATGCGATACTTCCACATAATGTAGTACACCTTATGTGGGTCCATGTCATAATAAAAGGAATAAATTATTAAATAAAATGATTAGTTTATATATTTATTGCAATTGTTGTCAGAACTACTACCATGTTAGATGATTTGCAATGTCTAACTGCCATTCTTGTAGTTTTTGATATTTTTCTATTAATAATTTGCATCTAAATAATTACATTTTCTAGATAATTTTCTACGCATTGAGACAATGACTCATACAATCTACTTAAACATTTTTCAATAAATGGTCCAACTTTGTAGGAGGAGTCAGAGGCTAGCTTTCATTAGGAGTAGATTGGCCAAGGTTTTAAAAAGAATATCTAGTTTAGTTAGATGGTCACTTATTCTTACTATGGTCTTGAGAATGTGAAAGTGAGGAATGGGAGCAGTTTTATAATAAGCTATAATTGATGTATATTAAAGCCAGACTAGCTTATTTTAGTTGATCATGTTGTAATAGTAAGACCCGATTTAAAAAATGTGATGCTTATGCTTAAATTAGATGTTATTTATTAACTTAACGCAACACTTCTGTTGTTTTATTAATTTAAATAAAGAAAGAAATTAATTTGCATTTCAGTTTGTGGTTAAAAGTGGATAGTCAGTCTAATCCCTCTTTAGCGGGCTTAAGCCCTGGTAAGAGGATTTGGGTCACATCAACTCTTGGTATCAGAGTCTAGATAGAGCTTGAGTTGAGACTAGGTTTGGGATAAAGGTAGTAAGAGACCAATAGGATTAGGGTGTTTTCCTCTTTGAACTATATTTTTTAATAGACATGTTCCATTGTGGATATGTAGATTGAAAGAAGAGGATGTGGTTATGGTGAGAATATGCTGAGAGACATTATGGCCTTGAATCTCAAGCGATTGCTCAGGATGGAGATGATAGATATGAGGAACATAGGATGTATCATATCTTTTTGGAGAGAAAAGAAAAATTGATGGACATGAGGACTTCGTATTCTAGTAAGGATCTGATGAACTCCTATGAGTTGGTGAAGAATCTCAGTGGGACTGAGTTTTCTAGTAGTTAAGGCCCAGCTATAGCAGATGTGTGGCTATGATAGTTGAAAAAAGTTTTCTTCTTAATGGAGTTATCAGAGGACAAGTTGATCAGCTATGATGTCTATCTACTTAAAGGTGGTGCTGAGTTATGGTGGCATAGAGTAGAAGATAATAGGAGAAATACAATGATGACATGGAAGGATTTTGTGGATGAGCTTCACCTAAATTGTTTCCCTCCTACCTTCCTAAGTGATAAGATCAAATAGTTGGAGAGCATAATAGTGGACAATATGTGTTATAACCACATCTGAGCTTATTTGATAAACTAGGGTTTACTTGAATGATTGCATGCTTAATTAGATTGAACATCATTTGAACCTGATTAATTATGGTAGCTTAATTGTGATATTTCAAATGTAAGGAGGAACACTAATCAAAGTTTTATTTTAAATGATTAGGTTTTGAGAAGTGTAAACCCTAATTGCTAAAATTAGGGTTTTGATTGTATATAAATACAAAATTTGATAGGTATAGAAGTATGGTAAATTATTTTTCATATTTTCTATGTAACTTGGATTTACATGAAATTTGGATATGATATGCATACCTCAATCACACATGTTAGTGCAAACTATTATAATATTTGAATGTCCTTTGAATGTGGTTCTCGATTGAGATATACTTCGACCGACCATGCTACACACTGTTATTTAGCAATATAGTGTTTGATTTTTAATTAATTTGGTAGATTCAAATAATTTGAGATTATTACAGGAGCTATGAAGTTACATGTTACACACCATGATAAATTTATATAATTTTTGGAAGAGGTTTGAACTCTAAAGTAAATGATTTACAATAACATTTTAATGACAGAAAGTTTGGTTGAATTAAAGGAAAGTATAAGTAGGGTAAATTTGCAATTGACCCAAGCACCTCAGTTGATCTATATGAGAAACCTAGCATTCAAGGATCTCTCTTATTTTGTGATCTATTCCAGAGAAACAAAATTCTAGAGAGAGAGGAGAGATCAGGTTTTAAGAGGAGAAAGTGGTGGAGATGTTGACATAGGGTTTCACTATCTGAGATATGATGAAATCAAGTAAGTTTAGCTTCTTTGCATAACTTTTCATGGTGAATCTTATCTCACATGTCAAAATTCCGTCCCTCCTATGATTTGATTTGAGATTATATCAAATCACTCCCTTTCCTCATTCTTTCTTTATAATTCTCCATTCCTAGGGATTCTGAGTTGAAAGGAAGAAGAAAGTGGTGATTTGTTAGGGTTTTGATATAACTTTGAGAATTTCAAAAGTGGGCTGCATTTTAAAAGTGTTTTCACTCCTTAGGGTGAGTGAGTACTTCCTTTAAATAGTAAATTGCATGAAATTGTGTTAAATCATCAATAATATTTAGTTCCTTTGTATGTGACTACAAATCCTGAATCTACCATTTGATTTAAGCTTATGAATGATAAATTAGAAATGGATTGTATTCTTGTTGTGATTAATTTCATATGATAAAAATCTCATTATTAATGGATACAAATAATCAAAAATAGAATTTCCAAGTCATTGTAGAAGTTATAAGAATATATCAAAATCTAGGATTTTCAGTCATGTCTCCAAATTGCTATCTAATTGAATAAAGAACTTTGCTTATTTGAAACACCTTGTTTATGAATGATTATTTTATATGAATGCTTAGTACATATATGTTAGAGATCTAGGATTTCATGTAATGTTATCAATGTCACTTGATATCTGAGTATAGAGGGTGAAATCCTAGATGATTGAAAAGTTGAAAGTTTGCGAACAAACATCATGAAATTCAACTAATTCAATGCTTTTATTATTATAAGTTTCTTTATTCATGGTTATTCTTGATGTGTGATATTTCAGTGAATGGATTGAAAACCCTTCAGTTTATTCCCAGGTTTCACATATATATGTTGATTATACATGAATTATTGAAAGTAGTCTTTTCTTAGTGAAAGATTATGATGTGTAAAGTCTTTATGCGAGTTGTATGATATGTGAATGAGTTGAATGAAACCCTAAGGATTGAATGTTCAATCAATCAAGTGTTTTCAATTCAATATTCTTCATTGAGATAAGAAGCATTGCACAATTGCTCAGTTTATGATATAGATTGCTGATGATTTATGAAAAGGACTATGTATGAGGTTAAATTAAGAAATGTTCATGTGATGATTGAATTGTGAATTTTATGAGTGAATAAGAAATTTAGATGCCATGAACACTGTAGGATCTTCACAGGACAAGGACTGCATTGTGAGGAGGAAACAACTTCTCGACTAGAGGTAGTCCAGATCGAGGTAAATCAGATTATACTAGCAGGGTATGGGGGTCTTGACCGGTAGGACATACTCCTTATGAATTGCGTGGTACCCAACACCAACCAGGGTTGCCGATGGAACATGTGTTACACCTTGTAGTGATCAATGGTCAGTAGGTCCACTGATGCACAGTAAGCCATAGTGCTTTGACTCTCTGCATGAGTACCCAAGTTTATAGGAGGAGTTTAGATATCTGACCACTCCCATTAACTGTTGAGAGCCAGACGTGGAAACTACTCACTACAGGCAGGGCATATGAGACTATAGGGTTAGTAACCCAGGCACTCTTTTAATCCTTGTACAGTGAGATTGTATCTTGCTACAATGATTTCACATGTCGTGGTACACTTCATGTGGGTTCAGGGCATAATAAGATGAATGTGAGATTCATCAAGTGTATACAATTACTGATTTATTCCTTGGGATTTTCTAGAGTAACTTGCTATTTGTATGTTTTAGAATTATAGGTTTCTATTGTGATTGATTAAGAATGTTCATTGATTGATTAACTCAATATAGTCATCCAGAATAACCTGCCATACATATGTCTATTAATGACTATTTCCTTTATAGCTTGTTACCATTCTACTTCACATTTAATTGCTCAATATAATATCACTAATTATCTATGTGCTTTATATTGTTTCTTTGAAGTACTCATTTACTGAGTAAGCTCACCCCTCTACTCAAAATTTTTTAGGGAAACCGTGTGGATCTGAAAAATGTCAATGCCAGAGTAGATCTACCACAAGTGCTAAGTATCAGATTAGTTATGTTCAGTCGGTCCCTGTCATTTCTAGGTCCTTGTAGAGTAGTGAGAGAGTTGTAAATAATGATGAGTAACTTTGATTCCTCAATAATAATAGAGAATGTATATGATTATCTTGGCGTATATACTAGAAAGTGTGAGAAACATAATTCATGTTTAGGACTGTATCTTTATTTCTGAAATAAGAATAGAGCGATCAAGTTTTAGATTCCTTTCTAAAGTAATTTATGTGATTGAATGTGAGCAAACAAAGAGTTTTTAAAATCAAATAAAAAGTTAAAATTGATCTTTGTATCATGTTTAATTCTCAACTTATACCCCAATGTCATGATTAGTGATACTCATGGGATGTGGGTGTAACAACTTGGTATTAGAGCTTAGGCTGAGTCATCAGGGACTATTATAATAGAAAGTTAGAGTCATATGCATGGAAGTTAGGAGGTGATGCGTTAATAGCTTTGGGAAGTCTGAGTATTTGGATACTTTGGCTTGAGATCTGAATACTTAGGTTGAGCAATATCAAAATACTTTGTCTATTCTTCTCTGATGCCCTGGTCATGTATGTAGAGGGAGAATGAACTAGAGAGAAACCCTAGAGATATTAGGGTTAGAAGAGTAGAAATTTGTAAAGGAATAAGAGGATATAGATATAATGTTATACAACTCTTGCTTTATATTGTTGCTTTGATTGGAGATCAATACAAATGCTCTTATATATTTGAATTTGGATAATAAACTTTTAGAAATATATGTGGTCCTTTAATATTATTCTACACTATGAATTTAATTTAGTTATTGTTTACATTCTTTATGCCAAGTAGATCAGAAGTTATCTTTAAATGATTTTTCTCTAAATGGGTATTATATCCACATGTTTGAGTTGAATAGGAGTTGGTTAATCCTAAGTAGCTCTTCGCTTCAGGACTACTAGTTCGGCCTGATCTGGCTGGAAGGATGCGATACTGGGATCTAATGACTCATATTTATTGATTCAATGAGAGAAATTAAACTATAGAGAGGTAAAGTCAGAATGTAATAAAAATGCACCTACACTAAGATATTGAGATATACGGGAAATATTGGGATAACTAAGAACCTCATGGAATTAATATCTATGATCCAACTTCCACATCTCAAATAAGAAACCCAAAATTGGGAATGAAGGAAGAGGGAATATAGATACAATACAAATTAGTATGTAACATACAAATGAAGAAGAAAGGATGGATAAAGAGAATTGAAACATATAACTCATTGAGGCACTTTATTCAATTTGATATCAAGGAAAAATAAGTGAAAAATACATAGGAATCCCAGATAGAATGAATCAATTATGATGAATGGATTTCATAATCGAGTAAAATGCATTTATGTACTTTAAAACAAACGAAAAATAAAAGAAAAGTGTTAAATATACGATAAGAACATAGAAATGAGAAGTCTTTAGAGAAATTAAAGTGAAGGGAACTAGATGAAGACGTAAATTATCAGACTTGGATAAGAAACTTAGATGAGACAAAGAGAAGTGTTGGAAATGATGAGTTAGATTAAGGAATGAGGGTTGCATGATATAATTGAGAGCATGGAATGTGTACTTCTATTATGAAGTTTAATGCATTAATCCTTACCACCTTTCGATTCTAAGTCTTTGTAGAGTAACAACCTAGTTTTCATCAAATGTATTTAAAAAGTTCCTAGTGACAAAATGGAACTACTTCTCAAAAGAAGAACAACGGTACACCTAAATAAATGAACAAGTCATATATAGGTAAATATTTAGAACTAAAAAGCTTGATTGAAAGAGAAACTACATTTGTTCCCTACATGAGCTGTTAGATTTGAAATGAAAGACATGTAGTGTATTATGCATAAGATGAAAATGGTAGGGAGGATATTGATTTAGACTTTCAACTTGATAAAAGTAAAAGGATTATAAGAGGTATACATGGCGCAGAATATGGAATCATACACCAGAGTGAGAAATATGATCATAAGAGATAAGTAGAAGATAAAGATGATAGATGGAAGGGTAGCATATGGTAAGAGGATTATGGCAAATAAAGAAATATTTGAAACATGTGGGAATAATATAGATGATAAAGAGAGAGATTAGGAGATGTGAGAAGATGCTAAGTAGTCTAGTCTCTTTGACTATGAGTAATAAAATTGAGATATGAGAAATGTGTTAAGTGAATACTTGAAGATTGAAATTCTAAATCTCAGAATCACTCTCTCTTTTATATCCTCTCTAGTGAGAGTATTGTGGGGATGAAGTGATAAGATAGTGGATTCTATATTATACATAACCACCACGATAGATGCATCTATTGAATATAATGATGGCACAATATATAACGATGATGAAACTCCAACAGGATAAATCAGGAAAGTAACCTATCATAAAGGCCAAGTAAGAGAAAGGAAATTCACGTGATAAATAATGGAAAAATTTAGCAAAATTAATGACATATAAAGTTTGAATTTCAAATTAACAGAGTAATATCACATCACAATAACATCATGATATTGATATGGATCAAACCCTAGAATGTTTAGGGTTCTATTAGTTCAAGGAATGTCATTAGTGATTTGACCTTGAGTACTAACAGTATAAAATGAGATCTTGAGATTGACAATATGAGAAAGTACACTAGCAATGATAGTAAACCATGGTCTAAAGTTAGAAAATGAGAAAGATAGATAAAAAATATGGTAATGACTAAGAATGGAGGATAATAAATAGATTTGAAATGTAAGAAGTGTGATTTGAACAAAATAAGAAGTGCGACATGAGCAAAATGTGATTTGAAATAAATTCTTGCACTAATAGCAAGAACAATGAATAATTCATTTTTATCTTGAATATTTGAATGATTAGATACGTTTAATCTATATGATCAAAATGAGAAGGACAAGTAAGAAGAAGCAAGTAGTAATGAATAAGAAGAGAAAACAAATGGCTTTCAATAGTACACGACTTTGTTTTTAGAAAGTATAATTTGTTGAAGGTATATCAAGGGATGTAAATTTGTTTTACGTATTATTTCAGTTGTGCATGTGTGAGAAATATACAAATTGAAAAGGGTGATATGACTTTAGTCATTTATACTGGTAATCTAGCTCAGTGTTGTACAATTATTATTAAGTCAAGTCTTATATCTTATGAGTGCTTTTCTATCTGACTAGCACAATAGTAAAATTCAAAATGACAAAGTGAACTCTATTTAGTTACACGGATGTGATAAAGAACAATAGTACAAATTGAACTATATAAATTGAGATAGTTGGATCAGATTCCCAGTGCTAAGGTAACACCTCATGAGAGTATGATATGATTGAAAATGGTTGATTTCTCTTTCTATTTACTATTATTGATTGTGACATAGATAATTCTTTTGCTTTCATTGAGAGGCTTTTTTTTTAAATTTGTTGTGGTTAAAAGAGTAAACAAAGAACTCAAGGTTGAATAATATTCAAATGTGAAATACAAGATTATAATGACATATAAGATTTTAGAAGTTTAAAAGAAGCCTTGAATGTACTTCTCTTATATATTTATGTTTTGGGGACAAAACCCTTTTAAGTGGGGGAAGAATTGTTATGACCGCATCTGAGCTTGATTGGAAAACTAGGGTTTACATGAATGATTACATGCTTAATTATATTGAACATCGTTTAAACATGATTAATGATGGGAGTTTAATTATGATATTTCAAACCTAAATAGTTACTTTGATCATGATTTTATTGTGAAGGATCAAGGTTTGATAAGTGTAAACCCTAATAGCCGAAATTTGGGTTTTGATTGTGTATAAGTGCACAATTTGATAGGTATTATAGTATGGTAAATGATTTTTCATATTTTCTATGTAACTTGGATTTAATTTTTATTTTATTTTATATGAATAAATCAATCACACGTGATAGTGCAAAATATCAAAATATCTGGATGGTCTTTGAATGCAGTTCTCGGTCGAGATATACTTCGACCGACCATGTTGTAGACTACTATTTAGAAGTGTCGTGCTTGATTTTTAATTATTTGTTGGTAGATTAAATGATCTAATTTTTTATAGAATATCTAAAATTACATGTTAGAAATTATGATAAATTTTCATAATTTTAAGAGGAGGTTTGACCTCTTAAGTAAATGATTTATAGTAACATTTTAATGAGAGAAAATTTCGCTGAAATAAAAAAAGTATAAGTAGGGTCAATTTGAAATTGACCCAAGCACCTCAATTTCTATATATGAGCAACCTAGCACCCAAGGAGCTATCATATTTCATGATCCATTTGAGAGAAACTAAATTCTAGAGAGATGAGATATAGGGTTTTGAGAGTAGAAAGTTGTGGAGATGTTGACCTAGGGTTTCACTATCCGAGATATGATGAAATCAAGTAAGTTTAGATTATTTTCATAGATTTTCATGGTGAATCATATATCACATGACAATATTCCATCCCTCCTATGATTTTATTAGAAATTGTATCAAATCTCCCCTTTTCTCATTCTTTCTTTATAATTCTCCATTCCTAGGGTTTCCGAGTTGAAAGGAAGAATATAGCGGTGATTTTCTAAGGTTTTCATATAAGTTCGAGAACTTCAGATGTGGGTTGCATTTTTAAGATGTTTTCACACCTTAGGGTGAGTGGGTACTTCCTTTAAACATTATATTGCACGAAATTGTGTAAAAATCATCAATAATCTTCAATTCCTTTGTATGTGGGTGCAAAACCTAAATCTGCCATTTAGTTTAATCTTATGAATGATGAATTAGAAATGGATTGTATTCCTATTGTGATGAATTTCATATTCTAAAATCACATTAATGGATAGAAATCATCCAAAATAATATTTCCAAGTTATTGCAAAGGTAATAAGAATATACCGAAATCTAGGGTTGTTGGCCATGTCTCCAAATTGGTATCTACTTGAATAAAGAACTTTGCTTATTTGAAACTCCTTGTATATGAATGCTTGTTTTATCTGAATGCTTAGTACATATATGCCAGATAGAATCTTGGATTTCATGTGATGTTGTCAGTGTCACTTGATATCTGAGTATAGAGGGTGAAATCCTAGATGATTGGAAAGTTGAAAATTTACAAATAGACATCATGAAATTCAACTAATTTGATTCTTTTATCAATATAAGTTCATTTATTCAAGGTTATTCTTGATGTGTGATATTTTAGTGAATGGATTGAAAACCCTTCAGTTTATTCTAAGGTTTCATATATATATATATGTGTGTGTGTGTGTGTTAGTTGTATGTGAATTTATTGAAACTAGTCTTTTATTAATGAAAGATTAGGATGCATAGATTCCTTATGCCAGTTGTGCGATATGTGAATGAGGTGAATGAAACCCTAAGGATAAGGTATTCAATAAATCAACTATTTTCAATTTAGTATTCTTCAATGAGATACGTAGTATCACACAGTTTCTTAGTTTACGATATAGTTTGTTGATAATTTATGAAAAGGACTATGTATGAGGTTAAATTAGGAAATGTTGATGTGATGATTGAATTGTGAATTTTAAGAGTGAGTCATACATTTATATGCCCTGAACACTGTAGCATCTTCATAGGATGAGGCCTACATTGTGAGTAGGAAAGGACTTCCCGACTAGAGGTAGTCCAGATCGAGGTAAGACGGATCGTACAAGTAGGGTGTGGGGGTCTTGACTGGTAGGTCAGACTCCTTATGAATTGTGCGGTACCCAACACCAACCGGAATTTCCGGTGGAACCTGTGTTACATGTTGTAGTGATCAGTGGTTAGTAGGTCCAATGATGCATGATAAGCCAGAGTGCTTTGACTCTCCATCTAAGCACCCAAGTTTAGAGGAGGAGTTTAAATATTCAGCTGCTCCCATTAGATGCCAAGAGCCAGATGTGATGACTACCCACTGTAGATGGAGCAGATGAGACTATAGGCTTAGGAACTTGGGCATTCTTATATGTTTTTTACAGTGAGATCATAGCTTGATATGATGCTTTCACATGTCATGGTACACTTCATGTGGATTCAGTACATAATAAGATGAATGTTAGATTAATTAAATGTTTATAATTACAATTTATTTCTTCAAATTTTCTAGAGTAACTTGCTATTTGTATGTTTTAGAATTACTGGTTTCTTTTGTGATTGATTAAGAATGTTCATGATTTATTTACCTATTGTAGTCATCTAGAGTACCTGCCATACACATGGTTGTGAATGACAGTTTCCTTTATAGCTTGTTACCATTCTACTTTACATTTAATTGCTCAATATAATATAATTGATTATCTATGTGCTTTATACTATTTATTTGAATTACTCATTCACTGAGTGAGTAGGCTCACCCCTCTACTCATAAAATTTTAGGGAAACCATGTGGATCTGAAGAATGTCAATGCCAGAGTAGATCTGCCATGAGAGATAAGTACCAGATTAGTTATGCTCAATCGGTCCCTGTCACTCTAGGTCCTTGTAGAGTAGTGACAAAGTTGTAAACGATGATGTGTGACTTTGATTCCTTAATAATAATAGAGAATTTATATGATCAGTATGTCTTATATACTTGGAAGTGTGAGAAATCGAATGCATGTTTAGATATGTATCTTTATTGTTGAAATCAGAATAGAGCGATAAAGTTTTAGATTCACTTATAAAGTCATTTATGTGATTAAATGCGAGCAAACAAAGAATTTTGAAATCAAAGAAAACTTAAAAGTGATCTTTGTATCATGTTTAATTCTCAACTTATGCCCTAATCTCATGATTAGTGGTAATCGTGCGATGTGGGTGTAATAGTATGACAGTTGGTGAGTATGAGACATATAAAAGATTGGTTAACTTTTTTCCACAACTTGTTCCATATGACATAGAAAAGTGTAGGAGGTTTCAAATAGGTTTAAGACCAAAAACTAGACATCTCACATCAAGAGTTGGCCAAAGGTATGGGAAAAACTTTGGAAACTTTGTGGAGGAAGCAAGACACATTGAATAGTTAGTTAATGCTGATAAACATTTTTGTAAGACCCCTGACCTAGATTAGTGCTTGATCTTGCTTGTTTTTCTTAACAAGATGCTAAAACCTTAATATAATCATGTGATGCACCTTAATAACATGTGACACATTTATATTTTGATTTTGAACCACTTTGGTTGATGTTTGAGCTAGCTATTCTATATGTGTGTTTGTTTTGAACCAAGTTGCAATTTAGCCATGTTGAGGCTGTATCTTGAAATTTGTCACATGTTGGATGTGACTCTTGTGCCTTGGTATCATGAGAGAGAGAATGATGCATAGGGGCACCTTGTTGGACCTTGGTTGATGAGGTGACATCATGTGTGTTGATGTTAGAGTTGCACAGTTTGCATGGATGCATGAGTTGATGGTGGTGTCGACCATGTTGATGATCCTTTTAGAGTAGTGCCCGATGTTCTTTGTGTCTTTGAGAGTGTTTTTACTGAAGTGATTCTCTTCATTGAGTTTGTAGTGACCCATGTGCTTTTCTCTTGATCTTGGTCACAAGGTTTTTCTTGTGTTGATGTTGTAGCGACTAGATGCTTTGGTTTACATGGGTAGCGGTCGAAACCATGTTGAACCTTGGTTTTTGCTTTTACGTTGGGTGGTGAGGACCTAAGTGGTCTCTACACTACCTAGGTTTTAACCACCTTTCTTGAATGCATATCTAGAGTGCTTGAATGGCTGAAGTTTTGAGCTACAAGTGTCCTTAGGGGCTATAGTATCTTGACACATCATATACCTTTACCTCTCTCCTACCCTTGAGTACTTATACCCCTTCTTTTACATGCAAGTAACCCCTTTATCTCTCTCTTCTTCCTCTCTTCTTTCTTGGATTCGGCCCTTGTGCTTGGTGGTGCAAGTGGAGGTGATAGAGCTTGAAGAAGGAGACTGAACTCTTACATGTGGTGATCTAGGGTTTGTTCATATCCCTTTGTTTGATCCTTTGATGATCCTTAAGCTTGGTAAGTGGTTTATCTTATTGATCTCATTTTTATTGAAACCATACCCAATCTCTTTCTTTTGTCAGTCAAACTATGGTTCTCCATGGTGGCTTTCTTGAGGAACTTCTCTTCAACAGAGGTCAAATCTATAATTCTCCCATGGTAGTACCTAAGTGAGATAAAGATCTCCACTTTCCTCTTTCTTTTTTGGCCTAGGGTTTGTACCCTCTTCTTTTTGGGTTTTTTTAAACCTTGGTTTACTCTTCTTCTCTTGAGGTGATCTTTCTTGGAATTGGAGTTGATCTAAGATTGACATTTCTTCTCTCTCTTGAAGCTTCTTGGCTTTTGAAGTTGATCTTCTCCTGAAGGGGGGTTATATAACTTTCCCCTATTCTATTGTTACACTTTATCTTTCATGCATGTTATTTGATATCTAAAACGCCATTATTGGATGCTTCATGATGTTACTTGGAATTAGGGTTTATGATTATGTAGTAATCTTGTATAGATTATCTCTTTATCCTAAACCCTAATCCATGTACCTGAAACCTAGTAGATGATGGAGTTGATGGTTATTACATGCATCTTGAATGTTGGTTTTATCACCATGTTATGGTTCGTCTATCACATGTTAGAAGGAGGTTTTGTTTCTTGCATGCATGAGCTTAACACTTGGTTTCATCTCTCATGGCATGGTTTCTTTGCTAATTTTGATGAAGTTCATTTTAGGGTTTTGATGTTCATCCATTCATGGAGTTTTCACCTTTGTGATGCTTGAGTTTCCTGATGTTATTATTATATTTTGATCTCCATGTTCCTCATTTTCAAGTGGTGACTATCATTCATAGTGGGCGTTGATGTTCGGGCTTGATTGGTCACAATAATCCTAACCCTAACCACCTTGGTCTCTATGCTTTGTGTTTTTTGCAGACACTAGGGTTGCTATTTGAGAATGGTCGCTAGGTTGGTGATCTATTTCGGTCGCCATGTGTTGTATTGTTGAGTGTTGGCCGCTACATCTGTGATGCTATGCATGTGTTGCAGTCGCTACCCTTGAGAACTCTTGAGGTTGCAATGTTTGGCAACACCTGTAGTGGTCGTAATGTTGTGGTTGTGAGTTGGTCGCTACACCTTGATACATGGGTGGTCATTGCATGTGCTATGTGAGTTGATCTCTATGGTAGGCTAACCCTAGTTGTCTCTATGGTAGCCAATGGCTAGTGGTCTCTAGTGGTGGTGTAGATCGTTTGATCACTACATGGTGATGGTCGGTACATATGATGATGTACCTATTTGGTTGCTACACCTTGCTCGTTTCCTTGTTTTTTTGGTATCATGATGACATTGGGTTGTGCTCCAAGAAGGTGGGAAATGATGATGCTGGAATGGTGTATTATAGGGTATGATGCTAAGTGTTGTATGAGAAACCCTAACCCTAATTATGTGTACATGATGTAATGCTTGTCTTGGTTGAAGTGATTAGTTGTAATGATGTATTCTCTCTCCTATTTGTGTAACCATAATGTTACATGTTACATGAACAACATAGCTTGTGGCTGCTATGGTATCTCTGATGTGATGCAGGGTGATGAATATGAGCCTTTATGAGACATGATGACATGCATGAACTATGTGATTGGGTCATATGACCTGGAAGAGGCTTTGTGCCTTTTTTGAGGTGATATCCTCTAGTGTTTGATGAGGGATGGTGTTCCCTAGATATTATGATCATGGTGATTGTCTGGTATAAGGAAGTGAGATAGTATCATGTGATGATATGATCAACTATATGCTTAATACATTTTATATCTTCTGATGTTGTAATCTACCCCTATCTTTGTAGAATTTGTTTATGGCTTGTACGTTGTAACTTGATTGACATAATAAAATATACCCAATTGTCTTAACTAATCAAGTGAAACCCTAATTATGTAGTTACCCTGAGCCATAGATCCATTTTCAATGTCAATACTTGTTGGATGGTGAAATGAGTAATCCCTAAAGGAAACTTGGAGCGCATATTATTATATATGTGAGGTGCAAGTCAAGGATACATCCTTGCATCCACAATTATAGATTTTAAGGATGGCTATGGTCATGCCTTGGCAGGAGAATAGATGAGGTTGTATCTAAGATGATATGTTTATAGGGATGGATGTGATCACACCCTGGTAGGAGAACGGTTGCAGTCGTATCTCAGTTTTCTAGTGTCGTGCCTATATACCAAGGTGGACTAGGCTGATTTGCAATTTGACTCTATATGTCACTGTAGATGACTCAGACTAACCTAGAGTGTAGGAAATCATACGAGTCAGGATCTCCTAGATCTTATATGGCACTGATTTTGACTTAGCAGTGGTTAGTTGGAGTATGAGTGGTATACCTCATCTCCACTGGGCACAATAAAAGACGTAATGCAACCATGTTGTATATTTGCTCAGGGTTAAACATGATTCACATTGGATGACCCCTTTCCTTGTTTCTTATACTATTTAGTTGATAACGATTATACATATTATTTTTATTCTTGCTAAGAGTGTATGGTGTTCTACTAATTAGTTTATAGCTGCTTAAACTGCTTAATCTGTGTTATCAATTTTATTTATTCATGTAGATGAATATGCTCATCCTGTTAATAATGTTACTTTCTTGCTATATACCTTCCTGTGTTTACAATAATTTTTGTCAGAGAGTTATATCTCTCGCTGGGACTTTGGTCTCACCCCATGGGTTTCCACATCTTTTAGGCGGTCATGCACGACATAGTAGAGATCGTGCGGTTGAGAAAGAGAAACAAGGAGAAAAGTAGATGTTTAAAGTTGGATATGTTGCTAGTATTTTGTAATAGAGTCCTATGTGCCATCCCTGTAATCTCAGGTCCTTGGAGGTGTTTTGTAGATGTTGTACATTGATACGAGATTTTTGGTAGTATGTCATGGTTGTAGATGTAAGGCTTGTATATATAGACAATTTATCTTTTGTAATAGTTTGTAGAAAGATGGAAACTGTATAATAATATATATACCTTTATGGTATTATATGTGATACATGTGGCATACTTTGTGGATTTCCATGTAATGTGATATGCTTTTATGGTTATATAATATTAGTTTTAATTTACCATGTTTTCTAGTAACATGGTTGTTTAGTGTTAATTCTGGACTTAGGTTTGAGTGATCTTATTTTGGCGTGATTGGTGTGTCACAATTTTGAGGGTAGAAAAAAATCTAGAGATTTTGATAGAGGGGGATAGAGAAATGTGCATACATAGGAGGTGGTGGATTTTCCTCCAAAATAGAAAAAAAGTCTTGGTTATTTTGGAAGGCAAGGATCTAGAAGTGATATTGTATCTTCTCATAGTAGGGGAAACTATGACACTAGTGTAATATACCGAATTTTGAAATTTTGTCTTTTGGCCCTCTTTCCCATCTTTTCATTTCATTTCTATCCTTATTGGCCTTTCTATTTAATTAGTGGAATTTATAGTGGTTTAGTGAACATTTATTCACTAATTGTACCAATATAAGGGTTTATGCACAACAACAACAACAACAAAAATCAAGTTATCAGCCGGTCCTCTCTCCCCGCTCTCTCACCCTAGCGCCGCTAGGGCTTCTTCCTCCATATGCGGTTAGCTGGGGGGAGGGGGTTTGGCCTCTGCAAAGTGATGCCCCACTCCCCCTCGGCCTCTTCTCGCCCGTCATCAGTTGGGTCTCTTCTTCGGGAGGTGTGTGGGCGTGGTGTCTTTGGAGGCAGTGATCTTCTTCCTCCCTGTCGTTGATCCTGGCTATGATGAGTTTCCTATCCCCTTTCTCTTTTACTGGATTTCTATTTATATTGTTCTCTTATTTTATCTATCTCACTGTTAATCAGCGCTGCTTTATCTTCTCATGGTAGATTTTTCTTTCTCGGTCAATTTTGTTGTGGAGTTTGTATGGCAACAAGTGCGGGGAAAATATCCTTTTGGAACACTGATTTGGTGTAGATACTCTACCACATATACATACTTAGGTTGAAGGTATTCCTCATAGAAAGCTGCCTTAGCCAACGAAGGAGAAGAGGGATCTATACATAATCGTCCTTATCAGATTCCGATATGAGTTTTTGTGGTGGTTTGTATCTATTATTGATCTTTGTGTGGTCTTTTAGTTTGTTTTTCTCCTCATATAGATGTCGTATGGCTCCTCCATAATGAAATTTTTCTGTTTAACTTCAAAAAAAATAAGGGTTTATGCACAAATACCTCAGTGAAGGCTTTATTACCACAATTAAAGTGCTCTAAACCTTAATATAACTTTTTGATATGATTTTAAAACATAAAATGAGCCTAAGTTTCAAATTTGGTTCGATTTGGATGTTGTTTGTGTAAGTTATGCAATTTTAGGTACATTTTGGACTTTTATGCAATTTACCCAATTGGGAGGTTTTATTTGCAAATTATCACCTGAATTTTAATTCTTAGATATTACCTTACCATTCACGAGATTTTGAACCATGGGGCACCTGGTTGCACCTTGGTTCGAAGGTGTTTCTCTCCAAGGGCATTATAGGGATTACCCTCTTTATAAATGTGCTTATCTTTAAAAGCTATCAACCAATGGGGTTATTTCTTTCTTTGAAGGACGGTGGGGATGGCCTAGAAGACTCTAGGGGCTCTTAGGACCGATTTTTGATATGGAAGAGGAGTCCATGAGCTGTCCTCTTTCATGGCCATGAAGCCCTAGCCTAAGGACACATGGAAAGTCACATAGACACCTCATGCTTGCCCCCTTCTTTATAAAGCCATGCCTACCCCTTCCCACCTCCCAATCCAAGAAGCAATCCTATCCTTCTCTTTCTTATATCTTAGAGCATCATCCCTCCTATATTTTTCCATGAAGTTGCTATCCTAAGGTAAAAGAAGGTGCCTACCTTGGTGAAGAAGGCTCATAGGGTTCCAAATTTCTCGATTTAGGATTTCTCAAGCTCTTCCTTGGTGATTTTGACCAAAAACAGTAATAATCCTCCTTTCCTTACCTATTTTCATGCTGTTATTATTCCTCCCACCTTCTTACAATTCATAACCATGACCTTCGATGGTAAAACTCCACCTAGAACCCTAAAACATCTCATCTCCATGCTCTTTTACTAGGGTTTGCACCTCTAAAGTGGAGAAGGTGATCTTTGCTCAAGAAAAGAGTTTGGCTTGGAGCAACCAAACCTTCTAATCTCGGGATCCTTTCTGTTTGGACCTTCTTACCTTCCTAGAGGCAAGTTTTATTAACCCCCTTCTCATATATTGCTTAGTACATGCTTAAAACTCATGCTTCTATGTTGAAAATCGACGATTTTCATCTCTTTTTACCATGTTCTTCTAGGGTTTTGGTTTCTTGCTATTTTACCTTCTCTAGAAGCTCTAGTTTGGTTACCTATTCAACTTCAAACCTGATCTTGAGTAAAATGTTGTTTTCTCCCTTCCCTCTCTCTTCAATTATCTCGATCGGTCTGATGATGTGGCAATTTCCTATTGGTTAGTATTGAAAAAAATTCATATCTTCTAAACCGCTAATCCAAATTTGACAAATAAATATGTTTTGGAATTGGAAATTTAATCTCTATATAATAAAAATATTTTCATGGTCTGATTTCATGGTTTGACGAAGGGTGATTTTTGTAAAACGAATTTGATGCATAAAATCTGTAAATATTACATCTTAATCATCATAACTCCAAAATTAACATAAGAATATGTTTCCTTCATCAGGAGAACTTAATAAGTTCATTGGTAATATTTTCAAAAGCTAAATCCGAATTTTGCTAAAAATTTCTGAAATTAGGGTCTTTATATATTAATGTGCACTATGTACTCTAATACATGTTAATACATTGAAAATAGGCAAAGTGGAACTTGGACTCAATTAAAGTGGTGAAAGTTAGTAATTGATATCAGTAAGAGAGGTATGTGCATTTCTTACACCCTATGTTGGGATAATTGTAGCCAAACCCTATATTTCCCTAATGAGGCTTAAATGAACCCTAAATATTCTATTATTGAATCCTAATGTTGTTCATGCCTCAAATTAGATTATAATTTCTTCTTGTATTATACCCCACTGCCATGCTTATTGAATATTATGACTACTCTTGCCATGACTACTTTTCTAACATGTGGATTTATGTTCTATTTAATTTAAAGTAGCGGTACTTATGTACAACCACCCATAGAGGCCATGTATTTAATCATCCTGGGGAATGCTTTTATTCTCCCCTATATAATTGTGTAGATGATTGGGAATGTCTTATTCTCCCCTCACCTATAGGTTAGAGGTCCGGTAGGTGCCTCAACCCTACTTAGTTAGGTAGACATAATTATCTTACATGCAAATCCTTTTTGATATAATTGTTAATGGCAAGTTTCTTTTGAATATAGCCTCATACTCTTGTTATCTTCATCTTATGATGAAACCTAGCCTGTTCTTATTTGCTTTACTTATCTTGATATCCTAGACTAGTTTTGTGACACATACTTTTCTTTCCTTTCCCTTTTTGCTGGGTGCCTTCCCAACAACCCAGGTGTTGAGCAAGGTGATGGATAAGACAAGGAAGATCTAAGCTTTTGGCTTGGACTCGGTTGATGGAGATGTTGCTTGGAGACAAGATTGTACTAGTCTAGACTTCCCTCTATCTAGATCCTGATTGTGTGTCTTAATGTAAACTCTAATGGGAGAATTTGATGTATTTTTGTAAAACTTTTATGCGCTTGAATATAGTCAGTTATTTTTTTATTCTGCTGATTTCTAATGGTCTTTTGTATACCATCATAATAAGTTTGAAAATTTTTCACCCATTCCAGCATACCTCTGAGAGTGTTTGGAATGGATGTCAATTCTTCAAATTTATAGTAAAGGGGTGATTTCACTCCCTTACACCTAGGATATGGAACACACCACCAAGGTTGGAACTCTCATCAAGGCCTTTAAGATCATCACCATCAGTGATAGGTCCACAAAGACATGACACAACCATATGTGACACTTCTAGTAGGGCACACTCTAAATAGAGTTGGGTAATTGATTTTCAAGGATGTCATTACAATGAACATATGGGGAATTTTAAGAGAGATTGTGTTAAGCTTCAGATCACACCAACACAAAGTTCACGGTCATAATTTTAAATCTCACAAAGGTAGGCTTTAGTTAGAGGAGAAAGCTCTTCAGTGGCTCCAGGCTCTAGAGGGGGAGCACCTAGTAGAAGAAGTGAATAGGGAGGACACCATGGTAGAGGGAGATCTACATGAAATTTCTATTCTATACATCAACAACAAGGATTAGTCTCTCCGAAAGGTGCTACATGTGAGATGTTTCTCTTTAACAACATTTCAGTTATAGTCTTGATAGATCCTTGTGTGATACATTCTTTTATACATAGATTACCAGTTAGTGTATTGAATCTTATAACTCATGATTTATCTTATGAATTGTTTTTTCGAGTACCATCCGATGGGGCAAACAATTTTGATAGAAGTATGTCCCAGATGCCGATTGAGTTTTAGTGGGTATATCATAGCAGTGAATCTCATACCCTTACACATTAATTCTTTTCAAATAAGTTTGGATATGGATTTCCTTGAGACATACCATGTCTAATTAGATTGTTGAAAGAAAGAGGTTATTTTTCATAAGATGGTTTTTTGTGTGTTTTCATTGGTGACCAAAAACTCTTACCCACATGCATAGTATCAATTGTTGTAACTAATAAGATGATGATAAAAGTGTTGGTATGTATGCCCAGAGAGCCAATCATATGATGACTATAATGGTACAACTTGTAAACAATTTTATTAATAATAAAAGCAATATTCCAATGTCTAAAGAATGATATTACTCAATGACATATGTCTCCGGGTTGAGGACCTGAAAAATGAGATCATATGAATGTTAAGGGTATATATATTCTTGTTATGTCCCTAGTCAGTTGTTATCATGTAAGGCTGATAGACAACAATAACACTTAGGACTAGAGTGTGTGTTGGTTGATGATAGAATCTCATAAGTCATGATATATGATATCAAACCAAACACATAGATTCTTATTAGAGAATAGTGTACCAGACATACCCACCTTGAGAGTAATACATGGAAACCATAGAATGATAGTCAGAATCATATCTCATAGTGATGATGGTGGTTTTGGTTCTTAGACCTAAAATTAGTACACTCATCACATTTTGCTTGATGTACTTTGTCATCACCAAATGTGACATTGAATAGAGTTGCCATAAAGGTGATGTTTAAATGCATTATGACACATGGGTAATGTTTGTGAGTGATGTAGATGGGATTTTCCCCTCCTATAGGAGTTTGATATCCTGGCCATTTGATAAGCAAGACTGAGAAAAGAATGGCCATGCACATGTGAATTAATATATGATGTTGCGTTTACATATATCTCAAAAAGCCTGCTCAAGTTCAAGGAACATGGATTGAACGTTGAAAAGGATGATGATTCCATGCCTTAAGTTTATTCTGGATATCAAAGACAAAGGAACTATACAATCACTATAACACCAATCACATATTGTAGGTTGAAGTTGTTCTCCAACTTTTGGAATTACTTGGGTAGCAATGATGTCTTTCTAGATACATATCTTTTCTTGTGATGTCATAAATTAGTTATGGACATTCACTGTCAATGTAATTTGGGACCTATAGGGTGACACACACACGAACACACTTGGAATAGGAGTTTATTCATGAATGATGTTTACCATTGATTACTAAAGTATTAGCTATTCAATTTAAAAAACATCAGCAATCTCCAACCTGAAATGATTGGCTCAGGTTGTGAACCAGCTATTTGGTAGATCAATGAGATTTGATCAAGGATTAATGTTGTTGTCATGTTGTACATTAATCAATTATTAATTTACAATACAATTGTGATTGGGAAACATGTTGAAATGGCCGATTCAAGGATTTAACTGATCAACTCACATGTCAATTGATAGATTCACCTCTAAACCAATTGTTTTGCCATTTCTAGGTCACAAAAATTCATGAAATTTCGTCCCCTTTGACTTCCGCTCAGACTGAGAACCCTGACCCTAACCCTTCTATAAATAAAGGGGTACTGGGGGCTTCCTAAACACAACAATAAGCTATAATTTTTTTTGTCTTCTATGGTTGTGGTAACCAAGAGAGCCCAAACAAGTTCTCCCCATCAAAAGGAGGAACAATAAGGGAGAGACAATTGTAGGAGAACTGTAAAGAGTGAGACCCCGTCTACCCGAGACAAGATCCAATCTTCACTGAATTGAAGAATAAGTCCATCCAATTCCAAATAAGAAGGAAAGGAAGAATTTCATTCATTTCCCAAATGGTATACATATCAGAGCATGAAGTTTATAAGCAGCGAAAACAAAACTATATCAAAGTTACAAGATGTATCATTATACAATTGTTTCTCACCATAAAGGTGGTATAGCAAGGTAAAATGTATACATCTAATAAACCTAATCACGTACAAGACTTGTTGCAAAGGGTAACCTGTCCATTTGAAGCTATCCTTAGGTCCAAAACCATGTATATGATCTTTGTGCATCCTTATCTTCTAATGTACCTACACCTGGGTGGAAGGGAACATCACCCAGAAAATAGGAAACAAGTATAGGTCAGCAAAGGCTGAGTATGTACATATAATAAAAACTGTGGGCATTATATTGGGTTAAAAGTTCAAAAAGAGAAGTTCCCACAAGAAGGGGGTTATTTGTAATTAGGTAAGTTCAAAAGAAATGTAACAAGAGAAATGAGGCATTTAAAATTTAGATTACAAGCATGATAATAAAAGTATGTCTTTCCATAACAATCATCCACAAATTCATATTAAAGCAACAAACATTTGCATGCATAACAATGTAGACTAAATATACCTAAAACAGGGCCATAACACCATAGGATCATGGCCTAAAAGAAATAAGGGTGGAAACACACACCCCGGGCAGAAACACACACCCTATATAAGTATGGTTGTACATAAGTACCACTATTCTAGATATTCTAGTCAAACATGTAGCATGCATAAAATAGAGAGGCAAGACTAGCATTTCAGTCAATTTTTCATTAAAGGGAAATCATAGCAAGGGGGTCCAAGAACCCATATAAATAAGGTAGTCCAGAAACTACATGGATATAATGAGTCAACATTAAGAAATAGAAATGTCCAAGAAATTGGATTTTCATTTGGAATAACAGTTCAAGAGATGCCTCATTAAAAGAAATTAGGTTTTAGTCAAATAGTGCCCAAAATAAAATAAAGGATGTACATACTTGGAATTCTCACCTAACCCTATCTCTAGGGGTGAAGCTAACAAGTCTCCAAGAATTGACAATGAGATATCTACAAGGTACAAGACTATCATTACTATTTGGATAGAAATCAAATATTTTACAATTTGTGTTATTCAGAATTAGATTCACCATTTAAAATTTTAGATTTGTTTTAGTTATAAGTTTCATCTTAATCACATTAGTTTGAGGTTATATATATTTTGTAGATGCATCACCAATGATATAAATCCCCACATTTTAGGTATTACATGTTATTCTTTATCTAATACCATATAATTTCATATTATCCTAACCACATGTTTAGACTGCATACTAATGTGTATACACATTGTAGTTCTTGATTATTCTCTCGATTGGAGTATGCATTATCTAGATGGATTGTAATACATTTTTTTTGTTGTCTAAACCATAATAATTTTTATAAAGCAACCCTCTAAACATATTGTTTCTCTAAGATTCTATTTTATTCAAAATAGACCAATCTAGCTAGATGTGTTACTTAGACTAGCATGTATTTCTAATTATCATAAAATATGCCTATATGTTTATTTGGAGTTTCGGTTGTCAAAAGATATTTAGGGCTTTGAAAATAGTTCTTAACAACAACTTCATTACATATCACATCTAAATGGTAATACTCAACATATATATAATAGTATGATAATTATTTTGGTACTCAATCAAAAGTATAGATCATGACCATAACTAACCTCCGTATCATTAATCCACTTGGTTATTGTCAAATCCATTCTCAAGTGTATTATTACTAGTCAAGTTTATAGCTTTAGGATTATAGGAGATGAATTTTGTGATACATATACTTGTATTGCTTGTACACTAATATGCTAGCATGATAATGTGGTATGTATAATAGTAAAGGATCATATATCTTGATGTAAGTGTATTGTTAATTTTAATATCTGAATATGTATAGGGATCAACTTAACTAGTAATGAAAACATTAAGCATCAATTAGTTGTTAACAATTGGTCCACAAGGAGGGGTAAGCACTGACTTGGATCTCGTTTATCATGAGTAACCATCCCAGAGGAGAAATGGATTTGACCTTGTGCTCTTTTCTCTTTGTTGTTGCTGAAGACAATGTATATGTGAATCATCTTGGGGCAGTACACACACACACCTAGTTGTGTGGTAAGTATGATCTACAGAGCTGATAGAGACTGTTAAGCTATTAGGGCTAAAGGAAGTGGCAAAGCTGTGTCTTGTTTGTGGCGTTGGGCTGGGACAATGAGCAGGTGGATGGTAAGCATAGACTTCGGTTAGAGATCTAAATCAGTGAATGTTCATCACCAACAAAAAGGGATAAGATACAGTTGTGGTGCTTGGGTGATAGTTGGAAATTCTACAGATGTGGAGATATTTCAACGGTGACCCTAGTAGTGGAGGTGAGAGTAGCTTTGGGGTTGAGTAGGTAGTACAACATCACTCCAAGCAAGCACCACGTCACCATGACTGTAGAATTTTAGAACTGAGATGATGGTGCTCCTCTATGATTTCTAAGGATCACCCACACAAAATCTTCAAAGCTAGAGTGTTCGAGGTTAACGAGTTGTGAGGGAAGTTGGGGTGGTAGAGGTTTCCATTTTGAATCATCATCCTTCACTATCTACAGATCTGCAGTGCCGTCCACAGTCGCTGAGTCTGGAGGTGTAGCCTCTCTGCCGCCAGCAGGACCCATGGAGGAGAGGAGGCGGTGGTAGATCTATAGGTTGTGTGGGAGGAAGAAGAAGAAGTAATAGAGGAGGGGGGTCGAGGATGATTAAATTGTTTCTCATTGGTTGGCAATCAATGATGTTGGTGGCAGACACCCGAATAGGAGTGATACCTTCATGTGGATGTCGACGACCGGTGGTTCTCAGTTTGAGCAGAGACACCTACAGCCATTGGACCAAACAACAACAGGAAGAGGGGCACCAATGGTGGTTCGCAACCGTGATGGATCTGGGTGGAGGAGGCGGCTAGTTGCAGAGGTGAGTGATGGTGATTTGCAGGTCCATGTAAGAAAGATCAGGTCATGCGTTCATGGGGGGTGAGAGATGCTTCCCTGCTATAGCTGTGTGACCATGGTTGGGGGGGCTATATACTACCCCCATGATGGGAGACAGTGGCGTCTCTCTGTTGTTGTGGCGACTGACCGCAAGGGTGGAAAAAGGAGTGACCGGAGGAAGAAGAAGAAGAATAGTGGGCGGCGTCCAGGGTTCATGCTGTACGTGGAGAGAATGAGAGAGGAAGTAGAGGAGGGGAGAAAAGGAGAAGGAGGAAGGAAAGCATTGATCCTTTACGGCAATTGGCGATCCACAAAAGTAGGTGCATTGATCGCGTCAAAGAGGAGAGAATTAAATCCAGAGGGATCATGACTACCTAGTTCAGCGCAGGCAGAGCGTTGAACGGGTAATGTTCATGGAAATCATGTTGATAATGGCAATGAAATGTAATTAGTGTGTGTGATGGTTATGAATCCAAATAGTTAAATGAATGAGAAAATGAGGTTTGATTGAACTAATATTTGACAAATAGACTAATTAGGATATAAGGAATCCAAATGCATCATTATTTTTGCCTTTTGAGAATGGTTGATAGTTTATTCCTTTACTTGGGTATTAAGAATGCATTTAATGTGTTTATTCCTCTTTTTAGCCAATTTGGCATATTTATTTGTATTTGACTATTTCATTTTCTCAAATTGACCTAGTAAGTTTATCAAGTGTCAAAGTAAGGTGAACACTCCTTAGTTGGCAAATTTTCATGTTGAACCCTACTTTTGAATTTATCTGATAATTTTCATCCTAACTCATTTTAATTTAGGGGAAAAAGTACTAGACATTAACACTGTTCGAAAAGGGCCCACAACAAGGTAAGTCAAGGTTATGAAGTTAAATTCGAGTATGTTACAATACTCCACCCCTTAAAGAGGATTTCGTCCTCAAAATCCATCCATCTATATCTAGGTATACATACTAGGCTATGTTTCCTAACCCAAGCATCAGTTTCTAGTTCACTTTATATTGTGGATCATGGTACGTACATCACCACACTTTGAGCTTATAGACCAATCCTAAGGAGGAACTATGTCACTCCATGTGTGAAGTCTCAATTTGTCTTCTCCTATAAGATGTTGGGCTAGGGAAATTATACTAAAACCTAGTATTTTCTTAATAGTACCATATCCATTATTATGGTGATTTCACTTTTAATAATCAAGATTAACATCACTCCCACTAATTTGTCATGATATTCTTTTTCTGTATCCTTACTATCCTACCTTACTTAGGTTCACCATTTTGGATAAGAAAAGATAAATTCTAAAACCTACTTTTATTATGTAAGTAATGTTCATGGTGGTAAAACTGTAAGGCTTACCCATCAACCCTGGTTCCGTAGTATCTACATACCCATGGCCTTAGCACTAGATGTTACTCATTTATTACTCGCTACTACTACAATTTACTTCAGATAGTCCTAAGTTAGGTTACACTCCTAAAGGATATAGCACTAAAACTTCACCCCTGAAAAGGTTAATCTATAACTTATCTAATCACCTAGAGGGGCAAAAAGGGTGAATCTAGGTTTTACACATCCAAAACTTCTTCATACTCCTTACACCAGACTTAGTCCTAGGGTACCAGGTTGATGATTCCAGTCAAGTGATTCTTCATTAAAGGGTTTCTCTACAATTCAAACTTTCTTGTGGTGGTGACTTGGTTAAAAAAATCATCGATAAAATCTAAAAGAAAAATTGTATATATAAATTAATAATGAAAATATGTTTGTCGTTGAAAATCTTGCGATGAAAAATCCAAATTTGGCGCCAAAAATCGACCCGAGAACCAAGTCAACCACTTTCCAATATACTAAACACTTGGTGTTACACTACCAACACTTCATTCTAATAAAAGAGTCTAATTGCTGATACAAATAAAAGGGCATGCCAACATATCCTAACCTACAACATAGGAGGGAAATGTTTTTAGATTACACATTGTCTACTTCCACCAGACCTAGTAGAACACATCCTACATTATTCTTCACTTTACCCTTATAATGATCTACAAAGTTTAAGACATCAACGAGTTATATGGTTGTCCAACCAATATAGGTACAACTAGGGTTTTCCTTTTAATGTTGGTTAACAACCATGTATTTTTAACAAGACGAGGGAACTATATAGTTAGATTACCCATCACCTTGTTCACTAGGTAATTTAATTACAAAAAGGAGGTAGGAGAGGGTGAGATTCTATGATAATTCTACTAAACTTATAGCTTTCATCTCCTTAAAGAGGCCTATCAAGTTCAATGAAGATGGTATATATCCCCTTTGATAGATGGGTTGGGGCATAGCTATGTGGATATACTACAGTCTAAGGCAGGCCTAACCATGGAAAAGCTAATATAGGTCATCATCTAGTAACAAGGACATCGCCACCATTCTACAACTTATTCCAGAGTTCTATGTTTATCATACATGTCTACTCAGTCCTCTCAGTGGGAAAATATGAAGCATGTTAGAAAAACTACATGAAAAGGTTTAAGGAACGAATTAGGGTTAGTCTAATATATGCTTATTCAGTCAACCTACCTTTTAGTAAAAAACTATCCATCCATAATGTTTGGAAAGAGAATCTATTGACCAGGATAGTCAACTTTTATGTAGGGAAATTCTATACTCCATAAAGGGTGTAGGGTTAACTAGGGTTCCCATGACTAAGTGTCGACATCATAGTGGTTTGGGAAGTAGAAATCACCAATTTAGACAGGATTTGAAACCATATTAGGTATTCCACAACTAAGAAATAGATATATAAAAAACCTCTAAGGGTCACCTACCTAATTAAAGGTCAACCTAGGATAACTTGAAATAGTCAAATTACCAGCTGCTTAGGCTCTGATACCATTTTGTAAAGAGTGAGACCCGAGACGGGATCCACTCTTCACTGAATTGAAGAATAAGTCCATCCAATTCCAAATAAGAAGGAAAGGAAGAATTTCATTCATTTCCCAAATGGTATACATATCAGAGCATGAAGTTTATAAGCAGTGGAAACAAAACTATATCAAAGTTACAAGATGTATCGTTATACAATTGTTTCTCACCATAAAAGGTGGTATAGCAAGGTAAAATGTATATATCTAATAAACCTACTCACGTACAAGACTTGTTACATAGGGTAACCTATCCATTTCAAGCTATCCTTAGGTCCAAAACCATGTATATTATCTTCGTGCATCCTTATCTTCTAATGTACCTGCACATGGGTTGAAGGGAACATCACCCAGAACATAGGAAGCAAGTATAGGTCAACAACGGATGAGTATGTACATATAATAAAAACTGTGGGCATTATATTGGGTTAAACGTTCAAAAAGAGATGTCCCCACAAATTATGTAATTAGGTAAGTTTAAAAGAAATGTAACAAGAGAAATGAGGCATTTAAAATTCAAATTACAAGCATGATAATAAAAGTGTATCTTTCCATAACAATCATCCACATATTCATATTAAAACAACAAACATTTGCATGCATAATAATGTAGACTAAATATACCTAAAATAGGGCCATAACACCATAGGATCATGGCCAAAAAGAAATAAGGGTGGAAACGCACACCCCGGGCAGAAATGCACACCCTATATAAGTATGGTTGTACATAAGTACCACCATTCTAGATGTTCTAGTCAAACATGTAGCATGCATAAAATAGAGAGGCAAGACTAGCATTTCAGTCAATTTTTCATTAAAGGGAAATCATAGCAAGGGGGTCTAAGAACCCATATAATCAAGGTAGTCCAGAAACTACATGGATATAATGAGTCAACATTAAGAAATAGAAATGTCCAAGAAATTGGATTTTCATTTGGAATAACAGTTCAAGAGATGCCTCATTAAAAGAAATTAGGTTTTAGTCAAATAGTGCCCAAAATAAAATAGAGGATGTAAATACCTAGAATTATCACCTAACCCTATCTCTAGGGGTGAAGCTAACAAGTCTCCAAGAATTGACAATGAGATATCTACAAGGTACAAGACTATCATTACTATTTGGATAGAAATCAAATATTTTACAATTTATGTTATTCAGAATTAGATTCACCATTTACAATTTTAGATTTGTTTTAGTTATAAATTTCATCTTAATCACATTAGTTTGAGGTTATATATATTTTTAGATGCATCGTCAACGATATAAATCCCCACAATTTAGGTCTTACATGTTATTCTTTATCTAATACCATATGATTTCATATTATCCTAACCACATGTTTAGACTGCATACTAATGTGTATACACATTGTAGTTCTTGATTATTCCTTCGATGGGAGTATGCATTATCTAGATGGATTGTAATAAAAAAATTTGTGTTCTAAAGCATACTAATTTTTATAAAGAAACCCTCCTAAACATATTGTTTCTCTAAGATTCTATTTTATTCAAAATAGATCAATCTAGCTAGATGTGTTACTTAGACTAGCATGTATTTCTAATTATCATCAAATATGCCTATATGTTTATTTGGAGTTTCGGTTGTAAAAATATATTTAGGGCTTTGAAAATAGTTTTTAACAACAACTTCATTACATATCACATCTAAATGGTAATACTCAACATATATATAATAGTATGATAATTATTTAGGTACTCAATCAAAAGTATAGATCATCACCATAGCTAACTTCCGTATCATTAATCCACTTGGTTATTGTCAAATCCATTCTCAAGTGTATTATTACTAATCAAGTTTATAGCTTTAGGATTATAGGAGATGAATTTTGTGATACATATACTTGTATTGCTTGTACACTAATATGCTAGCATGCTAATGTGGTATTTATAATAGTAAAGGATCATATATCTTGATGTAAGTGTATTGTTAAGTTTAATATCTGAATATGTATAGGGATCAACTTAACTAGTAACGAAAACATTAAGCATAAATTAGTTGTTAACAATTGATCCACAAGGAGGGGTAAGCACTGACCTGGATCTCGTATATCATGAGTAAACATCCCAGAGGAGAAATGGATTTGACCGTGTACTCTTTTCTCTTTGTTGTTGCTGAAGACAACGTATATGTGAATCGTCTTGGGGCAGTACACACACACCTGGTTGTGTGGTATGTATGATCTGTAGAGCTGATAGAGACTGTTAAGCTATTAGGGCTAAAGGAAGTAGCAAAGCTGTGTCTTGTTGGTGGCATTGGGCTAGGACAGTGAGCAGGTGGATGGTAGGCATAGACTTCGATTAGAGATCTGAATCAATGATTGTCCATCACCAGCAACGAGGATTGAGATACAATTGTGGTGCTTGGGTGACGGTTGGAAATTCTACAGATGTGGAGAGATTTCAATGGTGACCCTAGTAGTGGAGGTGAGAGTGGCTTTGGGGTTGAGTAGGTAGTACAACGTCACTCCAATCAAGCACCACACCACCATGACTATAGAATTTTAGAACTGAGATGATGGTGCTCCTCTACAATTTTTAAGGATCACCCACACCGAATCTTCAGAGCTAGAGTGTTCGAGGTTAACGAGTTGTGAGGGAAGTTGGGGTGGTAGAGGTTTCCATTTTGAAGCATCATCCTTCACTATCTACAGATCTACAGTGCCGTTCACAACCACTGAGTTTGGAGGTGTAGCCTCTCCGCTGCCAGCAGGACCCATGGAGGAGAGGAGGTGGTGGCAAATCTGTAGGTTGTGTGGGAGGAAGAAGAAGAAGTAATAGAGGAGGGAGGTCGAGGATGAGCAAACTATTTCTCATTGGTTGGTGATCAACGATGTTTGTGGTAGACACCCGAACAAGAGCGACACCTTAATGTGGATGTCAACGACCGGTGGTTCTCAGTTTGAGCAGAGACACCTACAACCATTAGACCAAACAACAGCCGAAAGAGGTGCACTAATGGTGGTTCGCAACCATGATGGATCAGGGTGGAGGAGGCGGCTAGTTGCAGAGGTGAGTGATGGTGATTTGCAGGTCCATGTAAGCAAGATCAGGTCATGTGTTCATGGGGGGGCGAGAGATGCTTCCCTGCTGTACCTATGTGACCATGGTTGGGGGGGTTGTATACTACCCCCATGATGGGTGATAGTGGCGTCTCTTTGTTGTTGTGGCGGCTGACCGCAAGGATGGAAAAAGGAGTGACTGGAGGAAGAAGAAGAAGAACAATGCGCGTCGTCTAGGGTTCATGCTGTGCATGGAGAGAATGAGAGAGGAAGTAGAGGAGGGGAGAAAAGGAGAAGGAGGAAGGAAAGCATTGATCCTTTACGGTAGTTGGCGATCCACGGAAGTAGGCACATTGATCGCGTCAAAGAGGAGAGACATGCAATCCAGAGGGATCACGACTACCTCCTTCATCACAGGCAGAGCGTTGAACGGGTAATGTTCATGGAAATCATGTTGGTAATGGCAATGAAATGTAATTAGTGTGTGTCATGGTTAAGAATCCAAATAGTTAAATGAATGAGCAAATGAGGTTTGATTGAACTAAGATTTGACAAATAGACTAATTAGGATATAAGGAATCCAAATGCATCATTATTGTTTCCTTTTGAGAATGGTTGATAGTTTATTCCTTTACATGGGTATTAAGAATGCATTTGATGTGTTTATTCCTCTTTTTAGCCAATTTGGCATATTTATTTATATTTGACTACTTCATTTTCTCAAATTTACCTAGTAAGTTTATCAAGTGTCAAAGTAAGGTGAACACTCCTTAGTTGGCAAATTTTCATGTTGAACCCTACTTTTGAATTTATCTGATAATTTTCATCCTAACTCATTTTAATTTAGGGGAAAAAGTACTAGGCATTAACACTATTCGAAAAGGGCCCACAACAAGATAAGTCAAGGTTATGAAGTTAAATTCGAGTATGTTACAAGAACAAACTGATGCTAACACGTCAACTAGAAGGGACAACTCCAACCTGTCTGTTCATCTAGAATGTTAGCAGTTCTTGGTGGTGTGCATGGACTACTCTAGAGGTGAGTAGGATCTGCCTACTACTAGGATGATGCTGTCAACTACTGTCAGTGGTGCCCGACCAGGAGGAGGGCGAAGACAACCATCAAGGTGAAACTTGATGAAGTAGCATGCTACAACAAGCATTGTCATTGGACTTGTTCCAGGACCAAGCATATGTCTTGCAACCTTCTTTCCCATCTCATAGTTGTTGACACAATCTACTATTCAATGGGGAATATGTCAAGTAAAGTTTTTGTTTTTGTTGCCATATTTCCAACAAAAAGGGCCTGAGGCCTTTTTAGCACATATGGTAGATGCAAAGCTACAAAATAGAAGAGTTAATATTGAGGATTTTCTAGTTGTGTGCAAGTTCCCAAATGTTTTTCCTGATCATTTACCATGTTTACCTTCTAAGAGAGATGCCGACTTTGAGATACAAATTTTACCAGGTAGTCACCCAATAGAATTACCATCCTATAGAATGACACCGATAGAGTTAAATGAATTAAATACTCAGTTACAAGAGTTATAGAATAAGGGTTACATTCAACCTACTTCATAACACTTGGGAGATCTAGTGCTTTTTGTGGAGAAGGATGTGACTATGTGATTATGCATAGGCTACATGCAAATGAATAAGATAACTGACATGAACAAATATCATTTGCCTAGGATTGATGATTTATTTGATTAGTTCATAGAGAAATAATCTTCTCAAAGATATATCTCAGGTAAGGTATCATCAGTTGAGATTAAAGGCACTGGATGTACCTAAATTAACCTTTAGAAAAAGACATGGACATTATGAGTTTGTAGTCATGTCTTTGGAATGACAAATGCCCCTGTAACTTTTATGGATACGATGAATAGAATTTTTAGACGATACCTAGATCAGTTTATAGTAGTGTTTATAAATGACATTATTATATATTTCTAGAGATGTGGAACAACATGAGAAACATATGAGGATAGCCCTACAATTGTTGAGACAACATCGACTTTATTTTAAGTTATAAAAATATGTTTTTTTTAGCAAAGTATCCTTTCTTGTGCATGTCATATCAGGAGAAGGAGTCAGTGTATACCCTAAGGAAGTGGAATCTATTGTTCAATGGGAGCAATCCATAACTCCTATTGAGATCAAAGGTTTTCTAGGGTTAGTTGGATATTACAAAAGATTTATAAAAAACATCACTATTTTAGCAGAAACTCTTACACACTTAACAAGGAATGATATTCCTTTTGTTTGATCTAAAACATGTGATAAAAGATTTCAAATGCTAAAGAAGAAGTTAACTACATCATAGTTTTGATTTTATTTGATATGGATAAGAGATATGTGGTTTTCTATGATGCAACTAGGAGAGGTTTAGATATCTTCTTATGCAGGAAGAAAAGGTGGTGGCCGGTGCTTCTAGACAATGTAATAGGAATGAAGAGAATAATCCTACACATGATCTTGAGTTGGTACTAGTGGTACATGCCTTGAAGGCATGGCGTCATTATCTCTATGGTGAGTCATGTCATGTCTTTATTGACGATAAGAGTTTAAAGTACATCTTCACACAAAAGGATCTCAATTTGAGACAACACATATGGTTAGAGCTTATAAAGAATTATGATGTAACTATTGATTACCACCATGGAATGGACAATGTTGTGGAAGATGCTCTAAGTAGGAATTCCATTCTTTCTACATTGTGTTAGAACAAGCTAAGCTTACTGGTCAAAATGAGAAAATTGAATTCAGATTTGAGTGTGTTAGAACAAGGTAGGCTAATAGCACAAATGCATCTTAGACATTTATTCTATGACCAAATCAAGAAGCTTCAATAGAGTGAAAGTGAATTATAGTAGATCATGCATGATATCACAAAAGGTAAGAGGATAGAGTTTAGATATTTAGATGATGGGATTTTGTATCAGTTGGATAGATTGTGTTATCTAGATGACATTGGTCTAAAGAAGTAGATTCTTAACAAATATCACTATTCTATGTATGCAATGCATCTATGTAGTTCAAATGTGTACAAAAATCTCAAAGAACAATATTGGAGACCATGAATGAAAAGAGACGTATATTAGCATGTAGCCAAGTGTGATGTGTGTCAACAATTCCGTGTTGAACACTAGAAGCCAACATATATCCTAAAACCACTAGCTATTATTATGTGTAAGTGGGAACATATTACTATGGACTTTGTTGTAGGGTTACCTAGAACATCGATGGTTTTGACATTGTATAGATGATTGTTTACAAACTAACTAAATCTACCCATTTTCTCTATATTCAGTCAACATGGGATACACCAAAACTTGCTAAGGTCTATATAGATGAGATTATAAGATTACATGAAATACCAATCACTATTATTTCTAAAAGAGACCCAATTTTACATATAGAACCCAAAATCAATTGCATCAGACTTTGGGAGCATGTTTAAATTTTATAATTACATATAATTCTCAAATAGATAGACCCTGAGAGTTCACAATTTAAACCCTAAAGGACATACTGAGAGGATGTGTTTTTTAGTACAATCGTAGTTGGGATAATCACCTTAGTCTTATGGAGTTTAACTATAACAATAGCTATTATTCCAGTTTAGGCATGGACCCATATAAACCCTTTATATGGAAGAAAGTGTATATATCCTATCTATTGGTTTAAAGTTGGTGAGAGGCAAATTGTAGGTCTAGTAGGTGGAAGAAACAACATAACAAATACTTGTGATAAGACAGTAATTAAAAGTTGCATAGGATAGATAGAAAAGCTATATAGAGAAATGTTGTAGAACACTACAGTGTGAGGTTGGGGACAAAGTTTACTCAAAAATGTCACCATAGAAGGTGTATTGTGTTTTGGAAAGTGAGGAAAATCAAGGCCAAGATGTACGGGTCCCTATCTTATCATTTAGAGAATTGGACCAGTAGAATACAAACTGGATTTTCCTCCTGAGCTTGCCAATTTACATGGTCTTCTTCATGTATTCGTGTTAGACAAATGTCATCCAGATACATAGAAGATCATAGACCCAGAGTCAATACAACTAAGAGAAGATATATCATATGTTGGAGGCCCGATAAAAATTCTAGACCATATAATTCTGAAGCTTAAAAAGAGGGAGGTAACCTTGGAGAAGGTCTTTTGGAGGAATCATGGTGTAAATGAGGCTACATGGGAGTTAGAGTTGGAGATGTGTAATAATTATCCTTTCATATTATAGGAAGTTTGAGATGAAATTTTTATTATAGGGGGACATCATTACAACCCATCTCTTGCTTTACTAGTAAATTGAGAGTTTAACATAATCTAGGTGTTATTACATCTTTAGTAATATACTGTGAATTGTTAAATAGTTTAACTAGTCTACCAGGTGTAATGAATTGTTGAGGATGGATACCTAATATAGTTCCCTTATGACCCATAGAAGCACATGTTTGGATAGTTATCCCTAGAACCTAGACTTTGAAGTTTGGTGTTTAGTAGTAATCAATCAGAGTGCACAGTGAAGCGTGATGGATCTTGTATATGGTTTAGTAAGACTCACCCTTTTACCACTAGATTAGTTTGCCTTGGTAGGTCAAACCTTTTAAGGGGTGGAGAATAGTTGGTTTGATGATGTTTGGGAAGTTAGATTTTAGGATGAAATCCTTTCCAATGGTATGGAGTCATGTAACATACTAAAATCTAGCTACTCTGACTTTAGAAACCCTGACTCCCTAATTAGGAAGTTAGTGTTCTTGAATCCTTAGTTTTGACCAAACAAATTATAGTTATAACCACATGTTTATTGGTATCCAAAAGAACATATAATGATCATCTAATGAATAGTTCATATGTTTGAACCCTAATGAATATATAATGCACATAATAAGAGTAACTCACATTTTAATACTAATAGTGGATAAGCATGATGTTGCCCATGTCATAAACTAATAAAACCTAATGATATGATGGGCAAGATAATTGTAATCTAACCTTGGACTTAATGCATCCTTAGAAGGTATATGTGACGAATAATGATCATGCTAACCTAAACCCTAAGTTGTAATCATCTAACCTTAACCTATACATCCTTAATAACATTTATGATACATTAGTGTCACTAGGTATCATAATAAGATAACATACTTTAATACACATAAATCATAGATTAATCAGGTCATCAATATGAAATGCATATCATCTTGTTCTCTAATACACACCTAATTAATCACCTAATGACTTAGTATGTGAATCAAATCATTAATATGTAATATGTCCCACCTTGATCATTAATATATATATAATGATTTCAATATGGATAAAAAGTAATTGATTTACACAAATGTTCATAATCAATAATAAGAAGTGAACAAATATGAGAGAATGATTAACGATGACATAATGTGAATAAGAAAGTTAATGTGACAATGTGACAATGTTAAATATAGATATAAGTGATTAATGTGACATTATTTGGATTACTTGTAACAAGTTGGATAAAATGTCTTATTTCATGCAAAATAATTTGTTATAATTCAATATGTTGATAACAGAGACTAAATCCAATTATTAAGGATAATAGTCAAGTATATTGATAATTGAGTAAACTCTAATTGTGTTAAAAATCATATTGAGTTAAATAAGAAATATATATAGTTTCAAACATAATAATGAAATATAACTCTTTTGGACACAAAGTAAATATGACATGACACAATTAAAAGAATAATAATGATAATGTGATATCCTAATGAATATAATTCTAATAAGCAAAAAAAAAAAAGAAATTGTAAAATTGGAACCTAGGTGATCCTTGAGAACCTAACCTATGTCAAGATGCTTGTGGAGTATATGTTGATGAGTTGTTTGGTAGAAGTTAAGGTTGGAGAAATAACCTGAAGTTTTGTGATGAGATGTTGCACACTCACCCTTCCCTTCTTGCTTGTGATTTTGGGGATGAAATCCTCTTTAAGGGGTGGAGTGTTGTAACATACCAAATTCTGGAATTTTGTCTTTTGACCCTCTTTCCCATCTTTTCCTTTCATTTCTATCCTTATTGGCCTTTCTATTTAATTAGTTGAATTTATAGTCGTTTAGTGAACATTTATTCACTAATTGTACCAATACAAGGGTTTATGCACAAATACCTCAGTGAAAGCTTAATTACCATAATTAAGTGATCTAAGCCTTAATATGACTTTTTGATGTGATTTTAAAACATAAAATTAACCTATGTTTCAAATTTGGTTCGATTTGGATGTTGTTTGTGCAAGTTATGGAATTTTAGGTACATTATGGACTTTTATGCAATTTACCAAATTGGGAGGTTTTCTTTGCAAACTATCACTTGTATTTTAATCCTTAAATATTACCTTACCATTCAAGAGATTTTGAACCATGGGGCACCTGGTTGCACCTTGGTTTGAAGGTGTTACTTTCTAAGGGCATTATAGGGATTACCCTCTTTATAAATGTGCTTATCTTTAAAAGCTATCAACCAATGGGGTTATTTCTTTGTTTGAAGGACGGTGGGGATGTCCTAGAAGTATATAGGGGCTCTTAGGACCGACCTTTGGTATACAAGAAGATTCTAGGAGCTGTCCTCTTGCATGACCCTGAAGCCTTAGCCTAAGGACACATGGAAAGTCACATAGACACCTCATGCTTGCTCCCTTCTTTATAAAGCCATGCCTACCCCTTCCCACCTCCCAATCCAATAAGCAAACCTCTCCTTCTATTTCCCACAGATTATAGAATAATCACTTCTATGTTTGTCCACTATTTTTTTGTCCCAAGGTAAAAGAGGGTGCCTACCTTGGTGAAGAAGGCTCCTATGGTTCCAAATTTCTCTATTTAGGATTTCTTAAGCTCCTCCTTTGTGATTTTGACCAAAACTAGTAAGAATCCTCCATTACTTCCCTATTTTCATGCTGTTAGTATTCCTCCCACCTTTTTCCAGGTTGTAAGAATGACCTTCCATGGTAAAACTCCACCTAGAACCCTAAAACATCTCATCTCCAAGCTCTTTTGCTAGGGTTTGCACCTCTAAAGTGGAGAAGGTGATCTTTGCTCAAGAAAGGAGTTTGGATTGGAGCAACCAAACCTTATAATCTCGGGATCCTTTCTGTTTGGACCTTCTTACCTTCCTAGAGGCAAGTTTTGTTAACCCCCTTCTCATATATTGCTTAGTACATGCTTAAAACTCATGCTTCTATGTTGAAAATCGATGATTTCCATCTCTTTTTACCATGTTCTTCTAGGGTTTTGGTTTCTTGCTATTTTACCTTCTCTAGAAGCTCTAGTATGGTTACCTATCCAACTTCAAACCTGATCTTGAGTCAAATGGTTTTTTCTCCCTTTCCCTCGATCTTCAATTATCTCGATTGGTTTGATGATGTGGCAATTTCCTATTGGTTAGTATGGAAAAAAATTCATATCTTCTAAACCGCTTATCCAAATTTGACAAATAAATATGTTTTGGAATTGGAAAATTAATATATATCTAATAAAAATATTTTCAAGGTCTTATTTCATGGTTTTACGAAGAGTGATTTTTCTAAAACGAATTTAATGCATAAAATCCATAAAAATTACATCATAATCATCATAATGCCAAAATTAGCATAAGAATATGTTTTCTTCATCAGGAGAACCTAATAAGTTCATAGGTGATATTTTCAAAAGCTAAATCCTAATTTTTCTAAAAAGTTATGAAATTAGGCTCTATATATATTAATGTGCACTATGCACTCAAATACATGTTAATAAATTGAAAATAGGCAAAGTGGAACTTGGACTCAATTAAAGTGGTGAAAGTTAGTAATTGATATCGGTAAGAGAGGTTTGTGTATTTATACCTTAAGTTGGGAATAATTGTGCCTTAACCTATTTTTCTATAATGAGGCTTTATTAAACCCTATTTCATACACTCTTGAATCTTTTTCTATACTTGCCTCATAAATCAGTTTCAGAACATTATTCTTGGGTCTTGGTACCCCACTCCCTTGCTTATTGATTCATATGATTATTCTTGCCATGACTACTTTTTCTAGCATGTGGATTTATATTCTATTTAATTTAAAGTAGCGGTACTTATGTACAACCACCCACAGAGGGCATGTAAATAATCGCCCTGGGGAATGTCTTATTCTCCCCATAATATTGTAGGTGATTGGGAATGTATTATTCTCCCCTCACCTAAGGTTAGAGGTCTGGTAGGTGCCTCAACCCTACTTAGCTAGGTAGACATAATTATCTTACATGCAAATCCTTTTTGATATAATTATTAATGGAAAGTTTCTTTTGAATATAGCCAGATACTCTTGTTATCTTCATCTTATGATGAACCCCAGCTTGTTCTTATTTGCTTTACTTATCTTGATATCCTAGACTAGTTTTGTGACACATACTTTTCTTCCCTTTCCCTTTTTGCTGGTTGCCTTCCCAACCACCCAAGTGTTGAACAAGGTGATGGATAAGACAAGGAAGATCTTAGCTTCTGGCTTGGACTCGGTTGATGGAGATGTTGCTTGGAGACAAGATTGTAGTAGTCTAGACTTCCCTCTATCTAGATCCTGATTGTGTGTCTTGATGTAAACCCTAATGGGAGAATTTGATGTATTTTTGTAAACCTTTTATGAAATTGAATATAGTCAGTTATTTTTTTTATTTCGCTTCTTTCTAATGGTCTTTTGAATACCATCATAATATGTTTGAAAATTTTGCACCCATTCCAGCATACCTCTGAGAGTGTTTGGAATGGACATCAATTCTTCAAATTTTTAATAAAGGGGTGATTTCACTCTTTTACAGAAACCAAAATTCTTATCTGTGTTAAGATATTCAAAAATTTCTATTAATCATGGTAAATAGGCCATGTATAAAGTAACAAAAATCCATGAATAATGATCCAAAGAAGCACATCAATATTTCAATCTCCACCAAAATGCATACCACAATTTTAGGGTGTATAAGAAGAATAGTTATTTCAAGAATACTACAAGATTGAACCCTAAACATGATCATTCATCCTACTATAAAGAACACATTTTAAAGATCTAAAACAATAGTATAAGATCAGGTTTAAAATGCACATAATAGATGTAGGAAGAAGTTATATAGCCCACCTATTTTGGAGAGAACCAATCTCCTATGATCACAAGCTCCAAGAAATCCAACCAAGATTCAACACTTCGACCAAAGGATCACCTCAAGAAGAGAAAGAAACACCATGGTCAAATGAGAGGTTAAGAAAAGCGAGAGAAAACATTCCTAGGTTGAACCAAAGAAGAAGAAAGAAGAGGTCTTCTTCTCACTCGGGCACCATCATGTCAAAACATGATCTATGGCCCTTGTGAAGAAGAGATCTTCCAAGAAAAAGACACCATGATAATCCATAGTCTATGGACAAGGAGGAAGAATAAGATGGATGTTCGAGAAGAGATAAAACGTGGTCAAGAGTCAAGATTACTTACTAAGACAGGGATCTCTAAGAAATCACCACCAAAGAGTTGATATAGCACAAGATCTTCAACATGCAAGATGGATCGACCACCCAAGGTTCAAGATCTGACCTCTCTTGCTCCTAAAGCTCCAAGGACGATCGAAAGGAAGAAGAAAGAGTGTGGGGCCAAAAAAATTTCTCTCATGTGAAGAGAAGGGGTTATATACCCAAAGGAGGAGGGAAGTAGAGGTTTTTGATGTGTCAACATAATAGGATATCAAGTGAGACATGTTCACTAAAGAAACAATCTCTCATGCACTCATATTCATGTCTAAAATGGTCATGTGTTATCCAACAAAAGTGTCACAACCAACTAGGTTAGATACCCCTTTATCTCGATTAAGACACTTCTCAACCCCACTTGGTCTCGACCAGAATCCTAAGCATCTTATACATGGTCGAGACACTCCACTAAAGGACAAGGTGTTTCAACCTACTCACCTCTAGGTCATCTCGGTCGAGACATAAACACCTAAGGGGTGTGTTGTGGTCACTACACTGACCTAAGAGTGAGATAGTGGTCGTAACACTCAAATCCTATCATAGTCACCATATCAACATGACAAATCCTAGAAACCCTAGAGTCACCACAAGATGTCACATCACCATCCATGATTTCAATAAGGTTCCCATTACACAATTCTCTCTCTCATGATGCTAGAGCAAAAGAAACATTTGTAACATGTGACAATTTGCAAGATAACCCTCACTTATGGATAAATTGCAACCTGGTCCAAAACAAGAACATATATAACGAAGATAGCTCAAACATCAATCAAATTGGACCAAATTGAAAATACAAGCATATCACATGTTAAAAAAATATCTCAAAGTATTATATTAAGATTCTAAGCATCTTATTTAAGCAAGGTAAGCACAAATTAGCATTAAGCTAAGTTAGGGGTCTTACAAGTATCATCTTATATAAATATAACTTGTTCAAACTCTAAATAGTTATATCTAATGAGTTAAAGAGCATGGGGTGAAAAAATTCATTATGGGAATGACTAGTGATAAAGCTTGGAAAAGAAGATTATGATAGGTCAAGACTGAAAAGTAAGGTATATGAATAAAAACAAGCCTGAGTGAGGGAAGGTTATTAATTTTCACTCCATGAACCAAACCCTAAAAAGAGGGTTCCCCTTAAAGAGGATCCCCTAAAGAGAGGGAACACCATAGAGAGTGAAAGGCTAAGGGTCGAGAAGTTAGAGAAGAAAATGCAAGTTTGATTATATAATGATAATTGCTTCATGGTTGTTTATGTTGTTCCACCTACATGCACATATTTTTCTTGCACACCACATACACCGTATATCAATATGTTGATATGTGCTTTGTTTCATGTCATTCTAGGTAGGTGTAATATAGAAAGATATCGAGACATGATGATAAAATGATAATTACCAAAGACATTAAAGCTAATAAAAAAAGGATTAGTTGGATACTTCTTCTCAATATGTATTAGTTCCATGTTCAAAATTCATGTCACTCTTTAGAGGAGTATCATTTTATATCGTATAAAAAATTCATGAAATAGTATAAATTAATTGTTATTATTTGTTATTTGGTTAAATCTAGATCTTGAGAATTTTGGTTAATGGCTCTCAACTTTACGGTCCTTTTTTAGTTGGAGGATGCTAAAAAAATAGGTCGTTATAAGGAACTTAAATGACCAAAGTCATTTAGCAAACCCTATTTCAAAATTTTCATAATGGAGACATATATTATGTGTTTAAATTATAAAATCATCAAATCACATCATTGAGTATAATATATCAATAGTACATGCCAATACTTACAAAAGTAGGAAAGCATATATACATATCAACATTCAATCAAGCAAAACACAATCATATAATTATCGAAGCACACATATCTAAGTCAAATATTCTTAACCTATCCTTGACCATATATATCACAAGTAACATTTGATTAAGAGCATAACCCATCATTAAGAAAAGTTCAGCATTTTACTTAGTTATTAGGTCCATGATTGGAGTTTTGTCAAATTGGGTCCAAAGTTGGTTACTACGTACTATTTAATCTTTTATTGATTTAGGTCCATCATGAAGGTTATGTTCAAGTTTCAAGTCTTTCTGAGGTTCCATTTATTTTCTATGACTTTTGTGAGGGTTATGTCACTTATATGCATTTCAAGGCCAAAAGACTCATAAAACAAAAAATAAGGCTAATGTTTATCAATTCAAGGGATGCAAACATAATATATGATTTAGATAATCTATACAAGGACACATCTCTAGAATAGGTGGATGGTTACCTAAGTCTTGGTTCATACGATTCAACATTATCCACATGGATTCAAATTTCCAACATATTTCACTTATTTCATTATGTTTCAACATATGACCTAGGTAAACATCTGCATGAAAGGGGGTCACAAGGATAGAGAAAACTTTAATTTAAGAGGGGAAAGACATGAGATTTGGAACCATGTCAAGATCAATGCAAAAAATAACAAACCAAGCCATATATGCACAAGGATAGAGTCATGTACATCACCATAGCCCAAGAGGGGTTGATCTTAGAAATTAGGGCTGCAAGACATCATGAGGATGCTGATTTAAAAAATCCAATAGAGTTTGATACATTAATCAGGACAAAGACATCATATGACTAAGGTATAACCATTCAATGTCATACATTGGTCACATTCATGCATATAAAGTCATATGATCAAGACAAGAGCGATATAGAGAGGTGAGAATTGTGTCATGGAGAGTTACATACTAATTTCCAAGGATAGGATGAGGTTTTATTTCATTAGGGACAAAGATCCACATTTAGATCAAGGTTCGTCATTACAGTCCAATTAAGAGGCACACACATGCATTAGGGTCATAAAATGCATATGGGGTTCACTTTGACCTCCATATGGATCAAGTTACATAAAATTTACTTATTTAGGCATTAAGAGGGTAGCTGATCAATAAAAATCCAATATTTATCATGAACATGGCTTAAATATAGTCAAACGTAGTCAAAGATCATACGTTTAGTAAAGTAAAAAGACTGGAAGGAGAATTAGGGTTGCAACCTATTCCATTGGGTAGATCTTTTTGAGATGAGTAACTTAGTATATTGGTTTGTATATTTTGGCCACAAGAGTTGGAATATATTAATTTTAGAACTTTTTTTATGAAGACCACTAGGAAAATTAGGGTTGTTACCATATATCACATTTGATGATTATTCTAGGCCATAGATCATGCATTGCATGGTTGCAGTAGGGTGTCGCTCTCCTCTTGGGGCCAAATGTGGGTAGCAGTAGGTCTAGGCCTCAAAATGGGATCGGCCCAAGAGAGGATGTATAACATACCCAATCCTAGACACAGGACTAAACCCACTATTTTCCTAATGACTTCTACTATCATAATTCTAGCCCCTCCTTCCTGAATCTAGAAGTTAAGAGGTAATGGGATATTAGTAATATTGAACTTTAATCAATAAACTTTAATATGAAGAATCATGACAAATGACTTATTAATTTGAATAATTAGGATTATCACATAAATATATATATTCTTAATTCTAATTGAATCCATAGAAGCTACCTAGTGGGGCTGGTTGAGGAAATTATGGAAAATTCAAATTATTGCTTTATAATTGAGTAAAGAGAGTAATACATATACACAATATAACTTAATATACAAAGTAATTAAATCTTACCTAAAGGACTCCCAAAGACAAAATTGATTGCATAATCTTGTTTTATTAGCTACCATGCAAACTTGAAGTTTATTCGAGCATTGTTTGCACCTCCAATTGAATCGAGAAAAAATTCATTAGTTATGCCAAGCTATTTCATTACACATATTAAGATGCGGTGTTATTTTCCCCATGATTGGTTGCTTTTCTCAGTATTGCCATTCATTAGTTCTCTCTTGGTGACATGCCTTACTCCCCACATCTTCTTCCACTTTACAATGGCTATTAAAGTGGGAAGATCCTTCTCCTTCTCTTCTTATTCCTCCACACTTCATTCTCATAGACACCCTAATCCCTATTCGTCACCCTTCTTCTCCTCCTCTTTCTTCTTCTTCTTATTCTTCCTCTTCTCCCTCACCCCTCCTCCATTTTCTCCTGGTGTACCTATGCCCAACAGTTCTAATCAACACTAGGATGTGTCAAGCATCATCAAGTAGCATTGAGAGTCTCCAAGAAGTGTTTTCGATCGACACTAGTTCTAGTCATCCTCCTCCTCCTCTTCTCTTAGTTCTCATCCCTATCTCTTCATTCTCCCTTGCCATTGTGCCCAGTAGCCAAATAGAGTAGATATTTCTGTCACCTATTGTGTCCACTGAAAAGAATCCTTGAGTTGACCTCAAGCCATTAATGGGTGATACCTTCACCACTACTAACACCGACCTCAGCTCCACCTTGATCCTATGACCTTGCACATGCACCCATGTCCTACTCTACCAAAAGAATCACTACAAGACATCTCCCTCAACCATGCCGCCCCAACCTGACATAGTAAAGACTTGAGGTTACAGAAAGATGGCTTAGCACTAATGTTTGTCCTCTACCTCACCTTCCCCTAAGTTTTTGATATCTACAACTCCAGCCATGGATATAGAAATGAACCTACAATCAGCCGCCTTCCTCCACCACTTTCCTTCACCCTAATCTCAGAAAATTTTGTTATTGCTTCATGAAGGGCACAACATCCCTTATTCAACCTCCCATAGTTGCTTCAAACCTCTAAAAACTTGCTATGATCTCATTTCCAGTAGCCTCAAGCCGAAACTACCATGGGAAAAGAGTGAGCCCTTTTATTTCAGTCAAAGCAGCAATTGATGTGAGGTGCAACCTCTACGAGATCGACAACTTACAATGATTAAAGAATTGTTTGATATATAGGAGGAATTCTCATAGAATATGTTGGTGTTGTTAGGTGTGTTTGGGTCTGATCAGTGGAGAAAAATAATAGATTGAGACTCATGCTTGCCAATCACAAGTCTAATCATCTAAGGTTAGTGTAACTCATGTGAGTGGTAAGTCCCTTTCCCCTCAGTTCATTTTGTTGATAATTGTCTAAGAATGTTAGCTAATACCAATACATCACATCATAATAGATAAATGGATAGGGTGAAATAGTATTTTTAGACAATTGAATGATCTATTGATAGAAGATCTGCATATATATATATATATATACATACATATATATATATACTGGATAGGATAGTCAATGCTAGTCTTACTTGTTGTATGTAAAAGTAATTACAATATGGACTAAGGATTTAGTTATCTAATGATGATCATATAGGAATACTTGTTTATTAATATAACAAGTTCTAAAATTTTAGACAAATAATATGGACTAATGTATTGGAACACTTCGATTAGCCTATTTAGAAACACTCTCAAGTAGGTTGTACATTGTTGATGTTAATGAAATAGTAGAATAGTAAATATTTTAGAATAATGTTTTATGAATACAAATATGAATGAATTGGTTACCATAATATGATTTTTGTGAAGTTATTTCATTTAATACATATAAAGAAATGGTAAATACATACTTACATGTATATACATTCTTGATACATACTAGTATGTGAGTACTATTCATACATGCATTGAAGTATTTTTAGACCCTAGATTTCTTCAATAAGGGGATCTTGATAAAAAATATCTCATGTAACACATATCCTGGAGCTTAGTTGACCAAAATTGAGATATCAGATAATGAGAGAGAATGAAATTCCAAGACCTAAGTGGAAAGAATGCATATTATTACACACACATACATGTAAGTCATACATACTTTAACTTTTGTGAAAGATATATGCTAGAAATGAAACTGAAATATAATGGATCAAATGTTCACTTAATAGGTTTAAAACCCTAATGTGTCATTTAGGTGATCGGGAACATAGGATAATAAAAAAATTAAGATCTATAATAAGAATATATACACAAGTCTGATTTTGTTAACTTACCTACAATATTCTTAGCATGAATACTCGAATTTGAGGACCAAGTTTATCAGTTGAGTTGGCTATTAGATGTGATGATCATGTATGTGCATTTCCTATTCCATTATGGGCATTATCATGATTTTCATCTAAATTCTTGTATTGATGCATTACTTAATTATTATCCCTTTTTGGAAATCCAAAGTTGAACATCCACATTTACCAATTTGAAATCTTATAAACTTTGTAAATATTGAATGATTATGTTTTATTGAGTCCTTTGATCCTTCTTTCTATGATTTGAATACCTGATGTGAATTATTATTGGAATACTAGCCTTTACACTCTATTTGTGCATACTAACTGTTTGACTAGAATATCTAGAATATTGGTACTTATGTACATCTATACTTAAAAAGAACGTGTGCATTCTACCCTGGGTGTGCATTTCTACCCTTACTTTGTAAGGATATGATCCTATGGTGTTATGGCCCTATTTTAGGTACACTTAGTCGACATTATTTATGCATGCACTGTTGTTATTTGGAGACTGCACATGTTTGTCATGGCAAGATGCCTTTTTATCTCAAATATTTCTCTTCGTACATATTATGCCTCAATCTTATGATATGACTCTTGTTGAACTTACCTACTTTCATATGTCCCCTTTTTCAAGGGAACATATTTTTATACATGTAACCCAATGTAATGTCCAAATGTTTTTATATGCACATACTCGGTGTTCACCGATACATTCCCTTGTTACCTATTTTCTAGGTTATGTACGCCTTTTAACCAGGTATAGGTACATTAGACGACAAGGGTCAAGAAGACTATGCTTAGAAATTTGAACTAGAGTATAGCTTGGATTGGATGGGTTTCCCTCTGCAACAGGCCTTGCAGGTCAATAGATTTATTAGTTGTATGACCTTTTAGCTTTACTACACCATATTTTATAAACAATTGTATTATGTTACACTTTGTAACTTCTTAATGGGTATTTTTCCACTTCTTGTTAACTATCATGCTTTGTGTTATATATACCATTTGGGAAATAAATGAAATTCCTCCTTTCCTCCATATTTCAAATAGGATAGTTTTATTCTCACTTTAGTGAAGAGTAGATCCCTCTCGGGTTTCACTTTTTGCAAATTGGTATCGTATCTGAATATTTAGCAAGTTGACTATTTTAACTTATACAATGTAGCTCCTTAATAGGGTAGTTAAGTACCCTATATATATTGTTTGTATGCCTATCTTTGAATCATTCAATACCAATTAGCATTTCATTCCCTGATTAATTTGGTCACTTCCACTTGCCAATCTACCTATATGGTTGAAACTTGGCATTTAGTTATCCTAATCACCCCTACCATCTTTATGGAGGTGGAGGTGTCACCACATAGGGTTGACTCTTATAGTGCTTCATTCCTATTTACTATTTTCTAGGAAGTCAGCTTGAGAACTATGAAGTGTAGGATGACTTGAATAGTCATAGCTAGGTATAATCATACTTCTCACCATGAACCCTTTCCATTTTTGTTTTTCTAGAATGTCTCACATACATCTACTTTAGGCACTAAGCATGCATGAATAGCAAACACAAAATCCTGAGTAAGTTTTAGTATTGAGATGATTCCCTTAATACTAAGTAATAATATATAGTAACTCCAGTAAAGTTAGGCATGCCTTGCCTTCAACATGGAGTATCTCAACATAGATATGCCCTAAAAACATATATCTAAGGGCTGAATAATGTCCTAATTAAGCTTTGGAATACCTCATATATATTGATTCATTGAAGTAAGATATGAATTTCAATAGGCGATCCTAAAAGATCATCTCTCTCATATCTATGGTATACTTAGATTACCTAGTGAATAAGATGACAAGTATTTGAATTTATAGTTCGTCTTGTCTTGTGATAGTACAATGATGGTAAACCGACAAGTGATGAAGAATGGTAATTTCTTCCTATACTAGTTGTATGATCATATGACTCCTCGGTGTCTTAAACTGAAGATGCTTAAATCATGATTAAGGTGAACTGATGAATTATGGATGTCATATTATGATAGGATCTTGTTCTAATAGGATACGGTGGAAGTTGATTGTGTGTAATAGAAAACCTCTTTCCCTTCCTCCTATACTTATATGTTAGAGATGTAGTCGTATGGCCTTTTGGTGTTTCAAGAATTAAACCTTGTTGTGTAATGAAGTAACGATAGAATAATAATATGTGTGTCATATTGTGGAAAGTGGTTGGCTTGGGTCTTGAAATGGTTTTGGTGTTAATTTTGATCTTTTCATTAAAAATATTTTATTGCTAAACTTATTTTTATTGTGAAGTTATATGTATACAAAGACAAGCTTTTAGATTTTATTAATGAATTTTGGAACCAACCCACCACCACAAGGAAGTTTGAGTTGTAGATAGATCCTTTAGTGAATAACTCTTAGACTAATATGTGCAACCCTGTGATCCTAAGCCTAAGTACAAACTAGAGTATAAGAAGATGAAGTTTTGGGTATAAATGACCTAGGTGATATACCCGTGTTACCTCTCTAGATATTTAGTTAGGTTAAAGAATAATCCTTTTAAGGGGTGGAATCTAGCGTGCCTTCATCATCAGGAGTTTAACTTATTGAGGAATAACTGAACTAAATAGTTGTTGAAACAAATAATGCTCCAATAACAAATTTAGCTACCACCTAACAAGGACAAACCTTGCCAATTTGTGTACCATGAATGTTACTTGGATAATTTAAATAAGACTTAGCATTTACTTTTATGTATATAAAGTGGTATACCCTAGTGAGGTAAGTTACTAACTAAAAAGGTATTTTCCTTCCCTAAATATTTGAACTTAATGCATGTATAATCTCAGATTTCTTATAATAAATGGTATGGTGACTCTACTCTAGAACTAGGTTGAACATAATAATGATGTAAATAATTATGAATGTGCATATTGCATGCATGATAATAACAAATTTAAGTAAAAATTATCAAAGTACACCCTAATGTAATATGTAATTTACATTTAATACTAAAAACTATGAAAGACTAGTTCACTAAGTTTCTTACAATGAATTAAAATGCTTAAATGTGGATCGTAAGACATGTTTTCTAACAACACCCTGATCTTACACATTAATTCCTAATGTTCCTAATAGTATATGAAAGGGCCAGGTCATGAAATTAAAACAGTACTAGGTTTTGGTGTAAACCTTAGCTCAAAGTATTATATAACAATACTAATGGAGACTTGATTTGTGAACTAATATAGGTTCTATTTGCAATTTTGGCTATAGTAAGATATGGAGTGTTGTACTATAATACACTATATTTAGTTAACTAGAAACCTATCACCTAATTAGAAGGTATATATTATTATACGAGGTCATAACAAAGTGTATTTCAAGGATGAAATCGTCTTTAAGGGGTGGGGTGTTGTAACATACCCAATCCTAGACATGTGTCTCAACCCACTCATCTCCTCATGACTTCTATTATGATAATTCTAGGTCCCTTTTTCTTGAGAATTAGAAGTTTAGAAGTAAGATATTAGTAATATTTAAATTTAATCAATAACCTTTAATGGATATTAGGACAAATAACTAATTAACTTGAATAATGAGTATAATCACATATATACTTTTCTCATGGATTATAAACCTAATTGACTCTCTAGAAGTTACCAAGTGGGTTGGTTGAATAAATTAGGGAAGATTCAAATTGTAGCATTATATACACAATACAGATATAGTATACAAGTAAGTACATCTTAACAAAAGGGACCCAAAAGACAATATTGATTGGACAATCATGTTTTTCATACCTTAGTTAGATGCCATGCACAATTTTAGTTTATTTTGGCATTATTTCCATTCCCAGCTCAATGTCAAAATAGATTATTAATTAACCCAAAGTATTTGCTTACACATATTAAGATGTGGAATTCTTTACCCCATGAATGGTTGTTTTTATTGGTCATGTCTTTTGTTACTTCTCCCCTAGTCATGAGAATGATGCCTCAATATTCATCCTCTCCTCAATGATTGGAACAACCTGTGGATCCTTCACCTTCACTTCTTCTTACTCCTCTCTTCATTCCCATAGCCACCCTAAACCATAGGCCCTCCCTTCTCCTTCACTACTTTATTATTATTATTATTATTATTATTATTATTATTATTATTCCTCTTATCCCTTGCCTCTCCTCCATTTACTCCTTCACCTACATCCAATCATGTCAAGCAATGGAAGGCAATGTCGAGCCTCTCCAAGCAATGTCAAGTGTCTCTAGGAAGTGCCATTGACTGACACTACTTCTCATCCTCCTCCTCCTCTTCATCTCTTACTTCTCTTCTTCTATCTCACCATCCACCGTTACCATTGCGCCTAGTAGCCAAACACATCATATGATCTTCGTCACCACTTGTAACCACTGGTGAGAGTCCTTGAATTTACCTCAAGTCATGAATCAGTGATACCTTCACCACTAGTGACACCAGACTCAACTCCACCATGATCCCTCGATCTTCTCCTACACCACTTCCCTTCACCAATTATTACAACCTAAATTGAGATTTACTGGTAATTATAAGAGTTAAAGATAACCCTAGTGATAGTTAGGCTTGTAATAATCTTAATTACCTTGTGGTTAATTGTAGTCTTAATATTTTAAATCAAGTGTTGATGTAAAGTTGTAGTGAATTCGATTATGAATTGATAGAATTAAGAATGAGTAAAATCAGAGTTGAAATGGAGAAGTTACAACCTTTTTAGTTTTTTGTATAATTCCATTAGTTGGGATTGAAGGTTTTAAATTCCCTTGGATTGAAGATTTCTCCTAGTTTCACAAAACAAGATGAGACCAATTGTTTTGACATGAAGTTTTCACTGGGTGTAAAGATTGATGGTTCCATGAAATCCTTGAATTGATGCTTTTGTATATGAATAGATTGATGCACGTTTTATGTTTCATGGTGAGCAATTGTTAGGTGTATCTATTGTTCATGCTCTGATACCAACTGTAATGTCCTTGAATTCTGCTGTCTCGATACTTAGAAGGCCCAAGAGGAAAAATCTGAAAATGTTAGGAATTGTATTAGAGAGCGAGGAGAAAAAAACATGTGCATACATGAACATTCAACCATAATGCATACACCATAACATTCTCAACATTCAACATGTGTATATTACAGAATGAGTTATTACAACACAATTTACAATTACATATTGAATGAAAATTCTACAATCTATGAGCATGTATGCCTACTAGGATCTACACAAAAGGTACAACCTGAACACTACTCACTTCCTGTCTTTTCTCTCATTCTAGCTCTGACCTAGAAAATATGTGAAACAAGGAATCAAAAATAGTTTTTGTGTATGTGAGTGAAAGATACATATATATTGTGCTTGCATACTTGAAAATTTTGATAAAGAAGAACAAGTAAAATAAAACATTATTTAATGTGATAATCAGGTAAGAACATATTTTCAGATGTCTTTTGATGCATTTGTACTATTAAGTGGTATCATACTTCATTTTTCCCCACCCCTTGGGCTATGGGGATCCCTGCCCCTAAGGCTATAGGGATGTGTTGACCTTATATTTTGAAGAAGAGGGAGAGGGAGATAGAGAGAGAATGTAAACACTTACTAGCTACAAAATATCCATTTTCTATGTGGTTCTTAGTGACATGGCAAAGATACTATAATCATTATACATCCAAGCAATATTCTCAAATAAGAACAAACAATACATCATAGATATTTCACACAAGAAAACTAGTCATATACTTAGATAAAGCCCATGTACCTAAGTTTAGATATTCATAATTTATATTTTAGAGCATCTACATCTCTAGTCATCACCTGACTATTAACAATTAATCATCATTAACACAATGTTCACTATTATTAAAGACAATTAGGCCCAATTAGGGTTTTAGGCTAAGTCTAGGTTCCACTAATCTAAAACATGTGTTTGATATTTTTACATTGATCTAGATGTAATAATTAAGGTCTCATTCAAGTTTCAAAATTTTATGATGCTTTATGTATTTTCTAGAATTAATATGATGTTTAAAGCATCTAATTATACATTAATAAATAAGTACCTAGTATTTTAGCATAATTCTCATATCGGAGTTCATATTTAATATCCAAATTGATATTAGGGTTTAATGATATTTTATTCAGATTTAGTATTCATCGTATGTTAATATTCCAATTAAAATAAACCTAAAAAGAAGCATTTAGTTCTACATTAAAAACCATCAATAATCTTTCTTCAAAAGTCTGATCTAGGAATTTTACAATATGGAGGGAATTTTTCTGAGTCTAATGGTATTTTTGGGGAAATTATTGGCCATGGGAGATATTTTTAATCACATTCCTAAGGTCTAGTATGTTTATAAGAATTCAAATGACATTTACCTGGAGGATATTACTGGCGTCATTGATTCTATGTGCAGTTCTATAGATCATGTGGTCTAGGGAGTGCCATGTAGTCTCTTTAGATATTAACATTACCTGTTGGGGTTAGGAGTAGACCTAGAGTTGATGTGATTGGCCCAATGATTCAATAGTATGCTCAGTAGATTAGTTGTTGGAAAGGATGAGCCTCGCATCTTCATCACTCTCAACTCCCACGCAAGCTCTCTTCATGGTGCCACCTCAACACTTAACCTCAAGTGAGTGAAGGTGTGAGCTTGTGTCCCTCCTCACAGGCCAAGGGTTGGAGAAGCCTCGCTTCCCTCCATATCAGTTTTGCATCTTAGCAAGTGGTGAAAGGGGATAGGGAACTAAAGCATCACTCACTACTCCTCTATTTGGCTATGAGCGCCACCACCAAGCTAGGTCACTATGAGGAATTGTGATAAAGATATGGGGCTTCACAGGAAAAATAATATTCCTTGGGCTTCGGTAGCTCTTTGCGGATTAATGATTCCATCAAAAGATGCTCAAAGAGACTCATACTAGCAAATCATTGAGCTTGTTGGCCCATCATCACCGCTAAGGGGAATGGTTCTCCTTTCGCACACAACCGCCACACAGAGAACTCTGCCATTGTCGTGCACCTAGTAGATGGAGAAGTCTCCACACTAAAAGGGAAGTGGATCTACCTTCGAGAAGGTGTGGTGACCCCGACGGGTTCCTCTTGTATCTGAAAGCCCTTCATACCTCGACATGGCTCTAGGTTGCCGATGAAGGTGCGACAACAATTTGGTTTCTTCTGATCTCACCTCGTGATCCTCTACTTCATCCTCTATTAACTACTTTGTGCATCTAGGAGCTATGTTGACCCCCACAAATAGGATGGATTATGTCGTTCATACTGGCATACTCGACTCTATCCACCATCATCCCCAAAACAAGGCTCATTACCTTGATATTACTGGTTCCCAAATGTATTGAGTCGAGTAGAATTTTGTAGTCAGTGGGATGTTTTTTCCCTCATGACCCTGCCTCTTCTAACCCCTTTCCCCATCTACTCCTTCCTCTCATCCCATGTGTTCTATGGTGGAGAGGTAGAGAAATGGGGGAGGTCGACCTTGGAGTACCATAGGTCTTTAGTGTTGTGTGAGGGATTAATGTGTTCAGATTGTTCCATAAATCATGTTTTTCCCAACAATATCTCCTTTGATTGCCCCCATCTTCATCGGTTTTGGAGGACACCTCACTGAGTTCTGTTCCTCCATTTTTGGAGGTTAGGGATGACTTGGTCCCTAGAACAGTGGCGCCACACATCCCAATAGTATAAAAGACCATGTGACATAATAATAAAAGGTTAACTTAGGTGTTTTCAAAACAAAGGTTAACTTAGGTATACAATAATTAATTAACAAACATGTGATCTACTTTCAAACATCCATATCTCTCACATGTCTAGTGGAAATTATATGAAATTTTATCCAATAATTCCTCAACACATAATATAACATTCAGCCAAGTTTGATTCCAAAAGTCTTACATATGATCATTTAAAATAATACCTCACATAACCTCATAAATAAGTGTATAAACCTTAGATACAAGTCAATTAACCATCAACTTGGATCAAACAAGTTCAAATTCCATCTTTGACTACATCAAACTTCAAGTTCCATCATCAAATCATTTTTACTAGGTATATCCTCATACACTATATTGGGTATAAAAACCCTACAATTCAAGGTCATTACATTCATCCCACCTTATATGGAATTTCATCCTCAAAATTCAACTAATGTTGTACTAACTGTGAAATTAGGGAGTGTTTGCATCGTTTTGGACACCACTTCTAAATTACAAAAATATCATAGCTTTTATTACACCCTAAGTTGTCATCTTCGGATATTTATTCCTGTAGGGTGTACCACCCCACCTTATACAGGTGGAAGCATCATTTTCTTTAAGGAATTGTAGCATCACTTAGTGTCAGTCATCACATGACATTCTTACATTTAAGGATTTACATCCACGTAGTCCCTTAAGGATACATATTTTATTCATACATATGAAGTTGAGAAGGTATTATTTAAGGTCCAATCTTTCACCCCACTAACTTGTGCAAGGTGGTAGATATATTTCATGTCATTGTACAATGGAGTTAACATACTTAACATCACTATATCAATTTATAATCACATCATACTAGAATTTCATCATTAGAGAAGGGATTGACTTTTCATATTTACCTATTAGGGTTTCACCCTATTGTCTGTGAGTTATGCTCAAACTTAGAAGCATATATTGAGAAGGATCAATGTTAAAAACTATATTTTGTGATCATGTAAGATATGATCCAAAGATCAATTTTTTATCATGATTTCAAACTTATATCTTTCATCCATGATATAGAGGGAAAAGAGAATATACTTATCCAATCTTATCATGATTACAAACTTGAATATTACATGTATGATATAGGAAGTCAATATAGAATAGGTCAAGATTATATGAGTGACTCCTCATATATAAATCATCTATATAGCTCAAGTGAGGTTTCTAATATCATATATTAAGAAAGAGAAGTGGGAGGAATGACATTTTATGAGTATCTTATGCACAATGCATTTTACTCTAAGAACTAGAGTTCATATATCACCTCACTTGCATCTAATGATGAGATTCAAAAACATATGTCACTCAAGCTTGAACCTAACTCAATCAAAAGGATTGAATTTCTCATTATGAGTCACATATCCATCTTTTTCTTTACCTAACTCTCACATATAGGATTGAATCATGCAAAAGGACTCAACTTAGCCACTGAGGAGTAACCCATCTTAGGACACATCGTTCACATATATCTCATAAATTTTCATATATTCTAGGGTAGGTCCTATGATCCTTTCCATATGGGTCTCACTCTCTCTGGAGTTCACCATGTATCTTGTCCTAACACTGGAGGTCCTCCTTTGTAAAAGTGTTTGACACTCATTCATATCCAACCTCATCTTAACTTAGCTTGTCTTAAGTAAGAAAAGAGAATGCACTTTCATCATCAAGACTTGTCATAGAATCTTCAAAATTGTATTTAGCTTATATACAACTTAAATATTTATAAGGAAACTTATACCATTGGAGATCAAACTTAGATAAGATTACACATACTTATTTGATATATAAATTGAGCATCTACTCTAACTATCACATATCCAATAAGGCTCTAGACATCTAATCTAGATCTACTCTATCTTCTAGACTGATGTCACTTCCTTTCACTTAGGTTACATGAACACCTACTACTCTCCTATGTGAGGGACACATTTTCATATTTACATATATATAATAAAATATTACATAGTTTTTCTCTGAGAGTCAAATGTCAGAGAAAATATCGAGGCTCGAGCCGATTGGAAAACAAAACCAAATCAATAAAATGAGTGTCTGACACAAAGTAGATAGTCTAGTGCCACATAACCTAGTGAAATGGTGAGAACAAGGTGTAGACTAGTATAGCTACCCCATACATATGAGCTTATAAATGGAAAGGGTTTTCACACACTTGCCTAAACCCAGTTCTCAAACATCTAGGTTCTAACCTATAGGCTAAGTCAAACCTTATTCTTATAGAACAACTTACTAAGTTTCTAGGGATTAAAGTGAAAGGTGAAATTCAGTTTTATGTTTCATGGTGAGAAATTGTTAAGTGTAGCAATTGTTCATACTCTGATACCAACTTTAACGTCTGCGGATTCTGTTGTCTCGAGACTTAGAAGGCCCGAGAGGACAAATTTGAAAATGTTAGGAATTGTATTAGATAACGATGCAAAAGCAAATATGAGCATACATGAACATTCAACCATAATGCATACACCATAACATTCTCAACATTCAACATGTGTATATTACAAAATGAGTTATTACAACATGATTTACAATTACATATTGAATGAAAATTCTAGAGTCTATGAACATGTATGCTTACTAGGATCTACACAATAGGTACAACCTGAATACTGCTCAACTTTCTATCTTTTCTCCGATTCTAGCTCTGAACCTAGAAAATATGTGAAACTGCAAATCAACAAAAGTTATTGTGTACGTGGGTGAAACATACATATATATTGTGCTGCATACTTGAAAATTTTAAGAAAGAAGAAAAGGTAAAAGAAAACATTATTTAATGTGAGAATGAGGTAAACACATATTTTTAGATGTCTTTTGATGCGTTTGTACTACTAAGTGGTGTTGCACTTCATTGATCCCTGCCCCTTGAACTATAGGGATGTGGCGAACTTATATTTAGAAGCAGAGGGATAGGAAGAGAGAGATAGATAGATAATGTAAACACTTAGTAGCTACAAACCATTCATTTTATTTGTTGTTCTTAGTGAGATGGCGAAGATACTATAATCATAGTACATCCAAGCAATATTCTCAAATAAGAACAAACAATACATCATAGATATTTCACACAAGAAAACTAGTCATATACTTAGATAAAGACCATGTACCTAATTTTAGAGATTCATATTTATATTCTGGACCATTTACATCTCTGCTCATCACATGATTAATAATAATTAATCAACATTAATACAATGTTCACCATTATTGAAGATAATTAGGTCCAATTAGGGTTTTAAGCCAAGTCTAGGATCCACTATTCTAAAAAATGTGTCTGGTATTTTTACACTGATCTAGATGTAATAACTAAGGTCTCATTCAAGTTTCAAAATTTTCTGATGCTTTATGTATTTTCTAGAATTAATATGAGGTTTGAAGAATCTAATTATACATTAATAAACAAGGACCTAGTATTTTGGCATAATGCTTAGATTGGAGTTCATATTTAATATCCACATTGATATTAAGCTTCAATGATATTTTATTCAGATTTAATATTCATCATATGCTAATATTCTAATTAAATAAACCCTAAAGAAGCATTTAGTTCTACATTAAAATCCCAACAATAATATTACTTTAAGAGTCTGATCTAGGAATTGTACAATATAGAGGGAAATTTTATGAATCTAACGGTATTTTTGGGGAAATTATTGGCCATGGGAGCTATTTTTAATCACATTCCTAAGGTCTAGTATGTTTATAAGAATTAAAATGATATTTACCTGGAGGATATTACTGGCGTCGTTGATTCTATGTGTAGTTCTATAGATAATGTGTCCTAGGGAGTGCCATGTCGTCTCTTCAGATAGTACCATTGCTTGTTGTGGCCTAGGGAGTGCCATGTCATCTCTTCAGATAGTACCATTGCCTGTTGGGGTCAGGAGTAGACCGTCAGTTGATGTGATTGGTCCACCAATTCAATAGTATGCTCGATTCGTTAGTTGTTGGATCGGATGAGCCTCGCATGTCCCTCGCTCTCGAATCCCACATGAGCCCTCTTCATGACACCACATCAACACTTGACCTCAAGTGAAGGAAGGTGCGAGCTTGCATCTCTCTTCACATGCCAAGGGTTGGAGAACCTTTACTTCCCTCGTTACCAGTTCTGCATCTCAACAAGTGGATAAAGGAGACAAGGAACTAAAACATCACTCAATACTCCTTTGTTCAGTTGTGAGTGCCAGCACAGGGCTAGGTGATGGTGAGGAATTGTGATAAGGATATCGGTCCTCATAGGAAACAGAAGATGCCTTGGGCTTCGGTAGCTCGTTGTGGATTCAAGCTACCACTAAGAGATGCTCAGAGAGACTCATACCACCAAATCATATATCTTGTTGGCCCATCGTTGCTGCTAAGGGGAGTGGTTCTCCTTTGGCACGCAGCCTCCACATAGAGAACTCTGACACTGTCTTACACCCATCAGATGGAGCAGTCTCCACACCAGAAGGGAAGTGGATCTTCCTTTGAGGAGGCGTGGTGACCCTGAAAAATTCCTCTTGTATCCAAAAGCCCATCATACCTCGACATGTCTCTAGGTGGCCGATGAAGGTGCAACACAATTGGGTTTCTTCCGATCTCACCTCGAGATCTTCTACTTCATCCTCGGTTAACTACTTAGCGCATCTAGGAGCTCTGTTGAACCCCCTCAAATAGGATGTATTATGTCATTCGTACTGGCATACCCGACCGCGTCCACCATCATCCCCAAAACAAGACTCGTCATCCCGATATTACTTGTTCCTAAATGTATTAAGTCGAGCAAAATTCTATAGTCAGTGGGATGGTTTTTCCATTACGACCCTGCCTCTTCTAACCCCTTTCTCCATCTACTCCTTCCACTCATCCCCTGTGTTCTATGGTGGAGAGGTAGAGAAATGGGGGAGGTCGACCTCAGAGTACCATAGGTCTCTAGTGTTGTGTGAGGGGTTAATGTGTTCGGATTGTTATGAAAATCATTTTTTCCCAATGGAATCTCCTTTGATTTCCCCCATCTTCATCAATTCTGGAGGACACCTCACTTAGTGTTGTTCCTCCATTTTCATATGTTAGGGATGACTTGATCCCTAGAACAGTGGCACCACACAACCCAATAGTATAAAAGACTGCATGATATAATAATAAAAGGCTAACTTAGGTCTACATTAATTAATCAATAATCATATGATCTACTTTCAAACATCCATATCTCTCACATGGATAGCGCAAATGATACAAAATTTTAGCCAATAGTTACTCAACATATAATCTAACATTTAGCCAAGTTTGATTCCAAAAGTCCTATATATGATCATTTAAAATAATTCCTGCCATAACCTCATAAATAAGTGTATAAACCTTAGATACAAGTCAATTAACCATCAAATTGGATCAAATGAGTTCAAATTCCATCTTTGACTACATCAAACTTCAAGTTCCATCATCATATCATTTGTACTAGGTATACCCTCATACACTATATTGGGTATAAAAACCCTAAAATTCAAGGTCATTATAGCTAGTCAGTCCTTGTGGAACCACTGATGCATATTAGCCACTGTGTTATGACTCTCAACCTGAGTATCCAAATTTAGAGGAGGATTCCATGAACCCAAGGCTCCCATTAGACGATGCGGCCAGACATGGTGAGGCTCTCTAAAGATTGAGTAGCTAAAGATTTCAAACTTAGAAACATGGGCATTCTTCTAAGTCTTGTATAGTGAGATCGTAGCTCATTGTGATGCTTTCACATATTGTGGTACACCTCATGTAGTTCCAGGGTATGTAATAAATGGACCAAAGAAATGAATGGATAGTAAAATATTTACTCTGATGGGTTGTGATCAATAAACTTGTGATGTTTGAATGTTAAGATAGTTTCAGTCACATTATTAACCCATGTGTATCTTTAAAAGTAAATATCTCTCAACTAATTTATCATGGTACATGTTGATTTTCTATGCAATGCACTAGTATCTCATCAATCTACTAAAACATTTTTCAAGTAATGGAACAACTTCTCTAGAAAGAGATAGAAGCCATCTTTTATCAAGAATAGATCATAGGTATTATGAATAAGTAGTTGGATAGTTATTCGGTCTCTTATCCTTCCTCTAGATCTTGGGAAAGAGAGTGAGAAATGTAAGAAGTCTTGTATTATGTAGTATAAGTAGTATTTAGGAAGTAACTCTTTATTTATTATAAAAGTCAAACTCTTTTGTGATCTTTCATGTTGCATCAACAACGTGTTATCTTTCCAGTTACCATGATGTTCCATTAAGTTTCATTAATTCAAAGAAATGAAAAAAATTAGGTCTGATTTTTAGTTAGTGACTAAAAGTGGGCAGTTACTTTAATACCTCCTTGATGGTCCTAAACCCTAGTTAGTGGATTTATTCATGTCACCAATTGACATATCACTACAAGATATCCCCCTCAACCACATCGCCCGAGCGTTGTCCACCTCAACCCACTATCAAAAGAACTAAGGTAGAGAAAAGATGGATCAGATTTGGTTTCTATCCTCTACCTTGTCTTCCTCTTAGTTTTCGACAGGTGCAACTCCATCCATGGTTATAGAAAGGAACCTACAACTAGTCACGTTCCTCCACCATTGTCCTCACCCCACCTCAATTAGTTCTATTATAGATCCATGAAGGGATCTGCCTCCCTTCTTCAACCTTCCATATCTCGTACAAACCTTGACAACTTTCTATAATCTCATTGCCACCAACCTCAAGCTCCAACAACATGTCAAGAGAGTGACCCCTTTTACTCTTGTCAAACTAGCAACTAACATGAGGTGCAACCCTTGCAAACTCAACATCATACAATGCTTCAGGTTATGTTTGATTTTTAGGAGGAACTTTTCATAGAATATGATAGTGTTGTTAGGTGTGTTTGGATATAATTTGGGGAGAACAACAAAGGATTGAGACTCACCCTTTCTAATCCCAAGCATGATCATCAAATGTCAGTGTAACTCATGCGATTGGTAAGTCCCTTGCCACTCAGTTCGTTTCCCTGACAGTTTTGTTAGATTGTTAGCTAATAGCAATACATTAATCATAATAGATAACAGTTAGGATGAATCAATATTTTTAGACTATCAAATGATCTATTTCTAGAAGATTATTATATGTAGGTATGTATGTATGTATGTTTGTTTGTTTGTATGTATGTATGTATGTATGTATCGGAATCTGGAAAATATATTCCGACAATCCCCCTAAAAAATATTAGGGAGTCAAGAGTACATGTAGGCCCAACGCCATACACCCAAATCAACAGTACAACTCACACACCTATTCAATATTTAGTCTACGTCTAATGCATTTACTAATTTTTATAGCAATAACATTTGCACTAGTAGACTTTCCATGGTGTTTCCTCGCATTCCTTTCCTCCCAAACATGGTAGTAAAGGCCCGCCAACAGCAGATTTTTCTTTGAACTCGTTCCACATCTTGTTAGCATCCTCTGTGGATCCGCACAAAGCTAAATTTGTAGGCTGAATTTGCTGCATATATTCTCCCAGATCTCCTTTGTAAATTTACATTCCCCTACTAAATGGCTGTGATTTTCCTCCTCTTCCCCACACAGAAAGCATACATTAGATATGTCATAGTTCCAACCTTTGATTCTATCCAAGGTAGCAAGTATGTTGTGCAGAAATTTATAGACACATATGCTCTATTTTGGTACATGTCTTTCGATCCACATTTGGTCACCCACTGGATCCTTTGTGCCCCTTATATGGGACTCCTCCAATATATTTATCTTCTTGTCTTTGAGCCTCCATCCCCCATTGACATTAACCACAAACAAGTGCTTGATTTGTGGCCACATCTCTCGCATGACGTTGATGGATCTTGAATAACCTTCTCTTGTTTTTGGAGAGAAGTCTAGTCCCCTTGGATATCTGTCTCTCATCCATTTCCCCCATGTGGACAAACCTTCCTAGTAAGCAACAATCCGTCTCATGGATCCCCATCTCGCTATATCTCTTGGGGTTTTCAAATCAAGCCCGCCTTCATCATTGGGTAAGGCCAATCTAGAATATTTCATAGGATGGTGTCCACTCCCCCATAAGAAATTAGCCATCTTCATCTCCATTCTGTCAAGAACTGACACATGAATTTCTCCTTGTTGTACCCAAAAAATAAGAAGGCCCTCAATAGAAGCTTTGATTAGAGTCCTACATCCCGCCATAGATGTTTTTTGTGTGGGCCATCTGCTGATCATTTCCTCCACTTTGTCTATGCATTCAGCAAAGTCCTTTACTTGAAGATTGCCGCCGGCAAGCGGAAATCCCAAATATTTTGTGGGAAATTCACCTCTCTCCACACCCATATCATGAACAAGTCTTTCCTCCATTTTGGTGGCAGTTTTTTGAAAGAAAGATATGTGTTTTACTAGCATTGACATACAGTCCAGTTTGCTGCCCAAACTTTTCCAGAAGACTTTTAAGGTTCCCTATGCATTGCTGTTTTGCTTCTACAAAAACCAGGACATCGTCTGCAAAGATCAGGTGTGTCATAACCTTTGTACCGTGGACTGTGCATGGCTTTATTTCCTTTTGTTCTTCAGCTTGTTGCATTTTCCTCGAGAAATATTCCATGACCATCACAAACAGAAGCGGTGAGAGAGGATCGCCTTGACGTAGACCGTTGCCACCTCGAAAGAAACCTGCAGAGGTACCATTGACCAAGATAGAATAGCTAGTAGTCCCAACACATTGTTTCATCCAGCCAATCCATTTTTCATTAAACCCCATTTGCTCCATGATCCACCATAATTTTTCCCATCTCACACTATCATAGGCTTTAGAGATATCCAGTTTCAGGCAAGCTTTCCTGCTTCCTCTCATGACATTGAAATCCAGAAGGAATTCACCCGCTAATAAGGTGCAATCACTAATACTTCTACCGGTGATAAAAGATCCTTGATTGACAGAAATAAGGTAGGGAAGGACCATTTTCAGCCGGGCAACCAGAATTTTAGCAATGATTTTTTATTGGACCGAACAGCAAGCAATGGGTCAAAAATCCGCAAGAGAAGAAGTAACTTTCTTTTTTGGAATCAAAACAAGAAAAGAATGATTAACTTGTCTTACCATATTCCCTCCTTCCAGAAACCAGTCAACATATGCAAGTAGATCGTCTTTGATGATATTCCACATTCTTTTGAAGAAGAAATCATTAAAACCATATGATCCGGGGGACTTGTTGTTACCAATGCTCCACAGGGCCTCCTTAACCTCTTGTTCATTTGTCTTTCTTGTGAGGATGTCATTGTGAGTGCTATTAATCTTGAACTTCAAGTCCACCTCTTCATTATCATCAATATCTTCTGAGAAGGTTTTATTGTAGAGAGAGGAGTAGAATTGAGTGGCTTGTTCCTCTAAGTCCTCCTGCTTGTTGATCACCTGTCCTTCTGCATTTATAAGTTTAGAAATGATATTTCCTGCCTCTCTTCTTCTAACTGCCGCATGGTAGAGCTTTGTATTCCTATCTCCATCCTTCAACCATTTCTCTTTACTTATTTGCCAATAGAATTTTTCCTCAGCCTTTTTCAGGTCCTCAAGCATCCTCTTCACTTCCCTTTCCTTTTCAATAAGATTTGGGTTCAGGGGATCAACCAGTAATTTTTCCCTAATCTCTTTGTAGTCCTTCTTCATGTCTTTCAACATATTTGGGATATTCACCTCTTCTTTTGCCCATTTCTTCAATGCCTCTTTGGTATTCTTTATTTTCATAGCAAACACATACATGGGGTTGCCCGTCATCTGGATACACCAACTTTGTTTGACAATATCATCAAAGCCTCTACAGTCTGCCCAATAGTTTAGAAATCTAAACGGTCTTCTTTTTTGCTTTTTCTCTATTATTTGGATTGATATAGGTGCATGATCACTAATGTCAGACCCTTCCGCTCTAACCTACACATTTGGGAGAATTTTTAGCCACTCATCATTTACCAGTACCCTATCAAGCTTGCTAGCTATCCTGTCCTGTGGTCCTCTTTCATTGTTCCAGGTGAAGATGTCCCCCCCCTACCATAGGTAGTTCAAACAAGCATGCTTTATCAATGGCTCAGTTGAACGCTTCCATCTCAACATTAATAGCTAGTCTTCTGCCTCTTTTTTCCACCTGTAGCCGTACAGTATTGAAGTCCCCAACAGCCATCCATGGTAACTGAGCCTTCCTTGAAATAGAAATCATATCATCCCACAGATCACATCTTGCCTTCCCGTCATTATGGCCATACACAACTGTCAACCATATGTGAAGACCTCCATTATTGACGCAGTCCACTGTCACCTGTTGGTCCGACATATGAACAATAGACACCTGCCAAGCATTGGGCTTCCAAGACACACAGACACGAGCCACACCAGCACATTCAACATTAGACACGTGCTCCCAACCTTGTGGAAAAAGAAACTTAATGCTATTTTTGTTTTGTTCTTTTATTTGTGTCTCCACTAAAGCAACCATTGAATGACCGCTAGATGTGATCCATTCTCTGATTTCTTTCTTCTTATTCCTATCACACCCGCCTTTGATATTCCACAAGAGCATGGACATATCAAATGTGTTTGTTTGACCTGGTATGCCTCGAAGGCACTTTCCCGTCATTCTTGCCCTTTGCTGTTTGCTCATGTTGTTTGGAGATGAGGTCCTCCTCATTATCTGATTTGGATAATGCCTCAAAACTATTAGTTGTATCAAGGATGGTGCTGACCCCCTGGGTTCTCGGTATCCCAGTCTTCTTGACTCCTCTCTTTCTAGCACTGGATATGAATTCCCCTTCTTCTTCTTTCTGGCCTTGCAATCCGTTTGTCACAGATTTGTTGCTGCTATCAGATATCAAAGGGCTGCTTTCTCCTCGTGCTTCTTGTTTAGGTTCATGTTCATGATGCTCGGCCTTGCCTTCTTTCTCAACTGAAGTTTCTACCTATTTGACGTTAGCTTCATTCACAGCTAATTCCTTCTGTCCCTCCTGTCTGGCGTCATCTCGTAGAGCTTTTTCAACCATAGAAGGTCTCTTCTCCTTCCACACCTTCTTCCCCTTTAGGTCTTCCTTCTTTTCCTCCGTTACTCAGCCGCAATCTGCTGTGTCATGTCCAAAAGCTTTGCAGTGATCACAGCTAGCTGGAATGTGATCGTAAGCCACCGATACTGGGATGGGCTCACATCCCTTGACATTGAGCCAAACTTTGGTAGGTTTAGGTCCTTCCACCTTCAACTCGATGAGCACTTGAGCGTCTTCTCCTTCCAACGATTGTTCGTCTATGTGAAAGACACGAACAACTCCTGCGCCGATGGTTCCTGCTGTTCTTCTTGTCCACGACCGTCCAAACGAATTGATCGTAATCCAGGTCGGCAGAGTGCTGAAGACCTCCTTCCTCAACTTGTCGCCGTGCGTATAATGCTTCGCGATCATCAATTGGTGGTCAAACCACCTCGGTCCCATAGCAAGCGCCACCTCCTTATCATCTGCTGTCAAGAAACGGACTAGGAAGATTCCGTTCTCTCGTGACAACAACTCAAAAGAGCCCTTCGACTTCCATGTGAGTTTAATCCATGCTTGCAGGTGCGAGTAGAAAGGCCTCCGTCCCAGTGTATAAATCATCACAGTAAATTCCCAGATATTGTGGAGTCTTTTGAATTCTTCTACGTCGAGGTCGACATGGATCTCACCCTCTTCCTCCCTCAGTGGCGGGAAATCCATGGTCTCCTTCGACCCTGGCTTTGGCTGCTTGAGAACTTGATTCCATGCTAGTGGAGTTCGGATCAAACCTCCTATTCCTTCACCGGTTGCGTGCGGAGGAGCACCTCCCTCTTCGTTTCCCTTCGCATGGGTGCTAGGTTTAACAGCCTGCGTGCTCCTTCCTCCCTCAGACCCGGAGGCATTTGTTCCAGTAGTTGCGGTTGATAGTGGAGGGTTGCGGACGGATTGCGGTGATGGTGTTGTGTGGCAGTGGACGTCGCCAACCGGAGTGGCTGGTGATGTGGGTGCCATGCCCAGGGTTGCCGGTGAGAATCGCTTCCCGATCGCCCGGAGCCAACCCTAGTGTATGTATGAATGTATGTATGTATGTATGTATATATGTATGTATGTATGTATGTATCAGAATTGGGTAAATTTTATTCCGAAGTCCCTAACAAAGTTAGGTCCAAGTACATAGTGGCCCACCTACGCTACCATACTCTTTACAAGAAAACCAAACTTGTAACAAATTGAAACTGGACTCACTCCCTATACATTGAGTCTACTTTTGTAAGCTTTACAAATCTTTTTACTAATTGATTCTATACTTCTCCTTTTGGAATTGTGCTTTCTTTCGTTCCTTTCCTTCCAAGTATGGAAGACAGTGGCTGAGTAGAGAAGAAGTAATTTTTTATTTCTCTGACCTGTTTCCTTTCCCAAAAGCATGATCATCTCATTTGGTTTCTGAAGCTGTATGAGAGTTGATTCAGTGTTGATGCTAACCAAGCTCCATAGCTCCTTGATAAAAGGGCATGTTTTGAAAAGGTGTTCATGTGATTCAGTTCCATCACAGAAGTAGCACTTGTTGATGGTTCCTGGGTACCATTTCTCTAATTTGTCCATTGTAGCCAGTGAGTCATTCGCTACCCTAAACAGACTCATAGACCATTTAGGAACTTCATACTTGGTCCATATGTATTTAGTACAGTTGCCTTCACCTCTATTGCGTATCAAATCCCAAGTGTCTCTGCTCAAGTCGTTTTTTCTCCAGATGCCTCTATGTATAGTGAAGAGATGTTTTATTTGCTGCCATATCGTCATCATTCTGTTGATCACCCTTGAGTATCCTTCTCTGGTGTTTGGCACGAAATCAAGCCCTTTGGGATATCTTCCCTTCATCCACCTGGCCCAGGGAGAAACTCCATGTTTTGAAAAGGTGTATGTATGTATGTATGTATGCATGTATGTATGTATGTATTGGAATCAGGTAAATATATTCTGACTTCCCCCTACTAAGTAGTAGGGGGTCAAGAGTTACATATAGATCCTATGCTCGCTATACAACCCGCACGTGAGCAACTCACACTTCTAGCTACTACGTAGTTTCATTTTCACATTTTTACATATTTTTGTAGCAATGGTACTCTCACTCCTAGCTACTCCTGCATGCTTATGTGTGTTTCTTTCAGCCCATATATGAAAGCACAAGGCCGCCAGCAGGACCATCTTCTTCTCGCCGTTATTGCATCGCTTGACCATCTTCCTGGTATTTTCAATCAGCTCTATCTGCAGGTGGAACTCTTTGCAGACGTTAGCCCACACATCCTTAGTGAATTTGCAGCTACCAAATAGGTGGTCATGGGACTCCTCCCTCTCCTTGAAGACAAGTAGAAGATATATTGTTGTTCCATTTTTGTATTTTGTCCAAAGTAGCTAGCACCCCATGTAAGATCTTGAAAACACACACAGACCATTTGGGAACATAATTTCCAGCCCATAAATGTCCCATGACTTCATCTTTTTCAGCCTTTGACCTTGTGATTTCCCATAGACCAGCCTTTTGATTAATCATATGCCAGTCATCTTCGTGATTCATAGAAAATAGATGTCTCACCTGCGGCCAGAGACTCCTCATCATCTGGATAGTGCGTGTCAATCCTTCTCGGGTTCTTGGTTGGAAATCCAATCCCTGTGGGTATCTTTCTCTCATCCATCTTCCCCATGTGGATGTTCGTGATTGGTACAGAATGATTCTTTTTAGCATTCCCCATCTAGCAATATCCCGGGGAGTTTTCAGCTGTAAACCACCCTCCTCCTTTAGTAGTACAAGCCTAGAGTAGCGCATAGGAAGAAAATCACTTGCCTAAATGAAGTTAGCAATTTTCATTTCCATTTTGTTAAGCATTGCACCCGGAATCTCACCTTGTTGCACCCAGAATATAAGTAGTCCCTCAATGGCTGCTCTAATAAGCGTTGTCCTTCCCTCCATAGAAGTCTTTTGGGTAGGCCACCGTGCTATCATTTCATCTAATTTGTCAATGCATTCAGCAAAATCTTTGACTTGTAAGTTGCCACCTGCAAGCAGAAATCCCATATATTTGGTTGGGAACTTACCCAACTCCACGCCCATGGCTTACTACAACCTATTAGCCATATGAGAGAAATTCTTTGAGAGGAAGAGATGAGTTTTGTTTACATTAATATGCAGCCCCGTATGTTCACCAAAATCACTAAGAAACTTTTTCAATTCAAGTAGTGTGTCCACTTTGGCCTCCACAAATAAAAGAACATCATCAACAAAAATGAGGTGGCTCATTACCTTCATTCCATGTACAATATATGCATGTATGTATGTATGTATGTATGTATGTATCAGAACTAAGGTAAATATATTTCCGAGCCCAAAATGGGCACAAAGTTTACAATGCACACACTAGCGTGTGGATTACAAAGATATACCCTGAGGTATATTACCCAACCCTAAAAGGGACTAAGAATTTATACCTTACAAGGTGTAAGGTTTACAAAAGTTCCCAATTGTGGAGGTAGGTAGGGGAAATAGAACCTAGTCTATTACAATAAGTTTTGAATAGAAGTTTCAATTCATGTTCAAGTTTAGCAAATAAAACAAGGGCGTCTTGCTATTTGCCTCCAAATTTCCTTGAGTTGCGCTCTCTCCAGATCAGATGGGAGATGCCCGAGATGCACCATAGCAGTAAGGTTTTTTCACCCTTAAACATGCTATCGATATAAATTAAGCTTTGGGTAAGGGTTTTATGACCCTTAATGCCAAAATTGATAGCAGTTCTTTCCCATGAGTATTTCCAGAATTTGCAAGAATCGAAAAGATGTTCCATTGATTCTGGATGAGATTCACACAATAGACAGGTAGTAGAGATATTGGGGAACCAGCTACTAACAATGTCAGATGTGTGCATGTATTTTTTGTAGGCTTTGAAAGTTGTGATGCTCCATCTCGGATGAAATAGAGAGCCCCGGATGTTTCTTGCCGCTGGATCAGTAGGAAGTTTTTGTCTGCAGTTTTCCCATATTTGAGAATTGTCTTGCTCAGGTACAAACCTAGTCCATGTATGTATGTATGTATGTATGTATGTATGTATCATAATCAGGTAAATATATTCCAACTTCCTCCTACAAAAATAGGAGGTCAAGAGTTATATGTAGGCCCAACGCCATACAACCCAAAAATAGAGTTATGACTTACTCTTCTAGCTAATGTGCAACTTACGTTTAACACATTTACAGATTTTTACAGCAATACTAATAGCATTTGCAGAAACATCGTGGTGTATCCTAGCATTCCATTCGTTCCTGATGTGATAACCTAGGGCAACAAAGAGGAGCTTCTTCCTTTCATCATTCTGACACTTTTTCAGCATCCTTTTTGGGTCACCCACAAGCTGGAGTTGCACTTTGAAATCCTTATACAGTGTGTCCCATATTTATCTTATGAATTTTCATTCACCCACAAGATGATTATAGAATTTTTTGGCCTCCTTACAAAGTAACCACAAAGTAGAAACATCATAGTTCCATCCCTTTATCCTGTCGAGAGTAGCAAGAACACCGTGCAAAATTTTGTATACACACATACTTCATTTTGGTACATGCACACCAGCCCATACTTTCTCTCCATGCTTATCCTTTTGTGCCCCTTGAGCATGTTGTCTCCCATAAGCATGTCTTTGGATCTCTAAGTCTCCAGCTCCCCATATCTTGGACCTCATACAAGTGTCTAATGTGCTTCCATGTATCAATCATGACATTAATGACGTGTGAGTATCCTTCCCTTGTCTTTGGTTTGAAGTCCAGTCCTCTTGGAGTATATTTCCCTCATCCATTTCCCCCAAGTTGAGGGTCCTTCTTGATGAATGGTAATTCTCCTCATGGTCCCACATTTTTCTATGTCATTGGGCATTTTTAATTCAGCCCTCCTTCATCTTTTGGAAGTGCCACTCTTGCATATCTCATCAGATGATGCCCACTTGCCCATAGAATTTTTTCTATTTTCATCTCCATTATATCTAGGACTAAATTAGGAATCTCTCCTTCTTGCACACAGAAAATAAGAAGTCTCTCTATAACAACCTTTATTAGTGTTGCTCGCCCTGCCATGGATGTCTTCTATGTCGGCCATCTGTTAATCATTTCCTTAACCTTGTCCATGCAATCACCAAAGTCCTTGACCTATAGGTTGCCTCTAGCCAAGGGAAATCGAAGGTATTTTGTTGGGAAGTTCCCCTTTTATACACTCATTGCATCTACCAACCTGTCTTCTATCTGATGGCAATTCTTTGATAGGAATATATGTGTTTTTCTTGTATTCACACACAGTCTCGTATCTTCTCCAAACTTCCCTAGAAGATTTTTAAGGTTTTCTAGAGAGAGTTGCTTTGCTTCAATAAATACTAACACACCATCAACAAAAATCAAATGAGTCTTCACCTTGGTTCCATGGACTGTGTAGGGCCTGATTTCCTTTTTTATCTCAGCTTGTTGTATATTCTGTATAAAGTACTCCATAATAATCACAAAAAGGAGATGTGATAGGGGATCTCCTTGGTGTAGTTTGTTTCCTCCTCTAAACAAACTTGTAGATGCGCCATTAACCACAATAGAGAAGCTTGTAGTGCCAACACACTACTTCATCCAGCATATCTATTTCTCATTGAACCCCATTTGTTTCATAATCCACCATAGTTTTTCCCATCTGATACTATCATAGGCTTTAGAAACATCCAGTTTTAAGAAGACTTTTCTGCTACCCCTCATGACATTGTAATCCATAATGAATTCCCCAGCCATCAATGCGCAATCACTAATACTTCTCTCTATCACAAAGGCTCCTTGATTTGTAGAAATAAGATAGGGAAGTACCATCTTCAATCTCAGAGCTAGAATTTTTTCAATGACTTTATATTGTACTAAACAACATGCAATAGGTTTGAAATCAACAAGCGAGGAAGTAACCTTCTTTTTAGGAATGAGTACTAGAAAAGAATGATTGACCTATCTCACCATGTTACCTCCTTCAAGAAACCAGCTAACATATGCAATCAGATCCTCCTTGATGATGCCCCATGTCTTTTTGTAGAAAAAAGCATTGAAACCATATGATCCTAGAGACTTGTTGCAGCCAATGCTGCACACAAAATCCTTGACCTCTTGTTCATTGGTTCTTCTTGTGAGAATATTATTGGTGTGCTTGTAAGCTTGAACCTCCACTCCAGCACCTCCTATTCTTTTAAAATTCTTGTTGTATAATGACATATAGAAGTTTATGGCCTGCTCTTCTAGGCCCGCCTATTTGTTGACCACTCTCCCATTAGCATCAATCAGTTCTGATATAATATTGTCAGCATCCCTTCTTTTGATAATAGTATGATAGAGTTTAGTATTCCTATCCCCGTCATTCATCCACCTCTCTCTACTCCTTTTCCAGTAGAATTTTTCCTCCTCTTTCTTCAGATTCTCTAGCATCCTTTTCAACTCCTTGTCCTTCACTATCATCTTAGCATTAAGTGGATCAGTCACCAATTTTTCTCTAACCTCCTTACATTCTCTTTTTGTTTCTCAGATCATATTTGGATTATTCACTTCATCCTTGGCCCATCTTTTAAGTGTAGTTTTGGTACAAGCCCATTTTTTTAGCAAAGACGTACATCGAATTTCCCGTCATTTGTGTGCTCCATCCTTCTTTAATGACATCATTAAAGCCTTTCCATTCATCCCAGTAATTTAAGAATCTAAAATATTTCTTCTTCTGTTTCTTCTCTATAATCTGAACTGAGATAGGAGCATGGTCACTTAGTTCAGATCCACCTGCCTTCACCTGTACATTAGGAAAAATCCACAATCATTCATCATTCACTAAAGCTCTGTCAAGTTTTCTTGCTAGCCTATTTTCTTCCCCCCTTTCATTATTTCATGTAAAGATATCACCTCTCACCATTGGTAGTTCAAAAAGTGTAGCTCTATCAATAGCTTGATTAAAAGCATCTATCTTTGTATTCATTGCTAACCTTTTCCCCCTCTTCTCAACCTGCAAACGAACAGTATTGAAGTCCTCAATCACCAACCAAGGTAGAGTTATCTATTTGGATAGAGAAACTAAATCCTTCCTAAGTCCAGTATGACCTTTGCATCATTATGACCATATACAATTATCGCTATCATGTGTAAGCCTTCATTATTCCTGCAATCAACTGTAACCTATTGATCTGACATATGCATCACTAACACCTACCATGAACTTGGCTTCCATGCCACATAGACACTATCAACCTCTGTACACTCTATGTTAGACACATGCTCCCATCACTACTGAAATAGGTTTCTAATGTTGTTTTTGTTGTGCAACTTTATTTTTGCTTCTATAAGGCAACCAAAAATTTCCCACTCATAGTGATCCACTCCTGAATCTCTTTCTTCTTGCTCCTGTCACACCCACCCTTGATATTCCATAGTACCATGGACATATCAATGAGTAGAGTGTGCCCTGGTCCACCTTACCATCTCTTTTGTGTTGGTTTTCTTTGGTTGTTCCTTCTTTTCCAACCTGTCTTCCTTCTTGTCAGACTCACTCAAAGCTTTGAAACTAATGGTGGTATCTAGGATGGATCCCACACCTCAGGTCTTGGGAATACTTATCTTTCTGTATCATTTTATCTGGTAGTAAACTCCCCCTCTTCATGTTCCCCATCTACTTTAGGTGAGCTCTGGCCCTCTTTCTCCTCACTTACGCTTCTCCTCTTCGTCTGGCTATCTGGTGTGCCATTGGGTTTAGCTCTTGAGTTGCCCTTCGACACATGGTCTTCTACCACTAATGCTTTTGTACAATCATTCTTCTCCATCGATGCCTTCTGTTGCTACTGGGATTCACCTCCTTGTTTGCTAGGCCCTTCAACACCTCCCTTCTTTTCCTGCATCCTCCACTTCTTTTCATTGTTCTGCCTTTGTTCTTTCTAGCCTCTATTGTTTTGTTTCCCCTTAGACTTCTCCTTCCAAACCTTTGCACCCCCTCAACTACGACAACCTTCTCTTTGCATTCAGAGTGTCTAAATGCTTAGTACTTGCACCATATTACTGGTATGTGGGTCATATGCCACTCTCACCGGGATCGACTCATGTCCCCGAACATTGAGCCAGACCTTGTTTGGGAAGCTTCCCTCTGCCATGATCTCCACCAAGGCTCTCGCCTCATCAACTTCCAGTGAACTCTCATCGATGTGTAACACATTTCCAACCCCAAAAGCTATAGTCCCAACCACCCTCTTCGTCCGCGATTGACCAAAAGAGCTAAGTGTCACCCACACTGGGATTGATGCAAATAGGTCCTTCTGTAGTTCATCACCATACCGGTAATCTTTCACCACCATGAGTTGTAGATCATATAATCAATGGCCAAGGATCAGAATAGCTTTCTTGTCTTCCGCATTTGCAAATATAACCAGGAACATCCCTTCTCTCGATAGTAGATCCATGTCACCCTTTAGCCTCCAAGTGTGCCACATTTATGTGAGCAAGTGCGGGTAGAATGGGTGCTTGCCCAAGACATACACTAGAATGGTATACTCCCAGATATTTCACATCTAATCGAATTTGTCCACATCAAGATCCGCATGGACCTCTCCATCTTTGATGACCGGCTTCAAGAATTCCATAACCTTCTCTTTACTCTTTGGCGGTAGCATGAGGACCTACGTCGATCCTTTCCACCATGTCATCTTCTTCAAATTGTCATAGTCTCCGTCCCTCCTCCCGTTAGGATTAGGGTTCTCAGATTATGGGTTCTCTCTTTTGTCCTTCATTGTATCGGGTGGAGGTGTGGAAGTGGGTGAGGAGGGGCGGGTGTTGTGGGGGTCGACACCTCCGACCGAGATGGCCGTTGGCATGGGCGCCACACCCTAGGGTCGAGGTCGCCTGGTCGATCGCCCAACCGGAACCCAAAGGGAAGACACACATTTTTTGTATGTATGCATGTATGTATGGAATTAAGAGAGAAAGATTTCTCCCCCCCTTTCCCATACCTGTGGCTGAGGCAGAACACCCGGGAGGTTCGTAAATCAAGGTGACAATTGGGATTCAAACTCGGGTCCCTTTGTTTGGGCACACTGTGCTTGACCACTTGAGCCACTCCTTGTCAATTGTATGCATGTATGTATGTATGTATGTATGTATGGGATTAAGAGAGAAATATTCCCCCCTCCCATACCCATGGCTAAGGCCGAATGCCCAGGAGGGTGGTAAATCAAGGTGGCAGTTGAGATTCGAACCCGGGTCCCTTTGTTAGGGGACATCGTGTGTAACACCCCTCCCTAGGGTTTCGTACATAACCAGTGGAAGCACAACCTAACCCCATCATTATCCATAATGTGGGGTACTTGGCATTTTAGGGAGGGTTGTCACAAAAAGGTAATCATTGCAAGTAAACAAATAATTCACCATTGAGATTCATACATTATAATATGAATAGGAAATTACAAACAAGAAGTCTACAATTCTATTCATCCCTCAACATGGGAAACTAAGCATAACAATAAACAACTCTATATGATTGGATTGCCTAGAATGGATGGCACCCCACCAGATAACTCTTGGATGTCTTCTTGCTCTTCTTGAGTCCTTACTTGCTCCAAATCCTGGGGACATCACGTCCCCAGCCATGCAAAGGGAAAAACAACACATCAGTAAATGGTACTGGCACTTTATAAAATAAACAAAGTAAACATACTTGACATGTAAGAAAATTGACATGAATTAACTTTAAGCATTATTGAATCATCATTATTAACATAAAGAATTGAAAAGAAATCGTATGCGTCCCTCTGTGACGCCCCCTTAGGAGCACATGATTGCTAGGAAAGCCCTTGATGCTAGGAAAGCCCTTGACAACCCTTTTGAGGTCCATGATCGGGAGCATAACAAAACTATTTCAATTCCAATTACTTGACCTTAACATAATGTTGACATTAACATAAATCATGATTCTCTAATCATAGCATGAAGGGATTTCTCCCCATTAACATGATATTTTAAACATGATGGGATTTCTCCCACTTGATTATTAACATGATTTTCATGAGTCTTTAATGATAACAATAATCATGGTGAGCATTATAACATAAGATAAAGTATGTGGAAATCGGCAAGCAATGATATATTGAACATGATTATAACATGAAACTTGAAACAATAATGTCTAGTTTATATTTAACATGCAAGCAATCATAAATATTTGTGCTCAGCAGCATGGCCCGTTTACCTTGGAGCAAGGATGATCCTCGAGTCAGATCTAGGTCAAACCTTCCCTTGACTTCGCTCTACAAACCTGTTCATAATTATTAAACATAATTAATGAATACATAGTATTGATCTTAGGTGATTTAGGGCTTGAGTGCATGTGTATCAGTCTAATGAATCAACATTATTATATTAAGAAAATATGGGTGGACCAAGGTCTCATTAATCACCTTGATGCATGATTAGGGTTTCATGAGTCCAAAATATTGTTTCCAACAAAACATCAGAACAAGAGATCAAAACATGGTCTGAAAACCTTAAAATCGTATTCTGCTCGAAAAATCAAATCCAACAACTATTTATTCATAATTTTCTGATAAACGGTTGAATTACTACGAATTTTTGAAATGCTGGCCAATGGGAAACCAGGAAAAAGCCACGTGGGTGCACTAGCCTACAATTAAATCAAAACAAAACCCGAAAATACCCCTGAGCAGTGTGATAGAATCATTTGGATGCAGGGGCGTTGTGGTCATTCAATGACCTGCGATCTTCTGTGTTGCTCCATGGCAAGGAGCCGACTGACGGGAGCTTTGCAAGTCCGATCTTGGACCAGATTCACTGCTCATCTGGAAGAGTCAACCTTCCCATTGTGTTCCTGGAGGGAAACCACACCCAACGAGCCTAGGCTCGGGTGCTGAGGAGCTGTGGAGCTCAGGGACGGTTCTGGCCATGGCAGGGCACAGACCGGGATCAAGCAACAGGGGAGGAAAAACGCTGCGACGGCAGTGAGGAGGCGAAGCAAAACCGTCCACAAGCCACAACCGAAGCTAGGCATCTTCTCGCAAAACCAATCACACCAGTGCTACACTGGTTTGCGAGGAAATAGTAGAAACAGGGGAACCAACTCGGAGCTTGAAACCATCAAACCAAGGCGTGAAATCGTCCAAGAAAACACACGGAACCAGAGTAGGAGGATGGCGAAGCCAACATATCAGTTTTTCATGGTCGCGGAGGCACACAAGGGTCATGGAGACCATCGCCAGTAAAGGACAAAGCGGCGACCTATAGGATACGACAACTGGGGTCGTCCCAGGGTAAACGGGAAAAACAGAAAGGGAACCTAGGGTCTATAGATGCTCACCGCGGCGGGGATTTGTCAGGGGCGACCAGAGCTGTGAGCTCGAGGCCGTTGTCACCGGCGGGGGAAGAAGGAGTACGTCCCGGGGTTTGGCAGTGTAAGAGGAAGAATTGAGACAGGAGAAATAACTCTGGAGGTCGAGGGTGGTAAACGATGGATTATATGGGCCTAAGGATGGTTGCCTCAGCCTCAGCAACTTCGGCGTCACGAGGGGGAACAAAGCCCTAATTGGGCGTTTCGCCTATAGATGGTTAGGGAAAGTGAGTAATGGCTCGCTGGATTCGGGATCTTTTCACAAATACAATGGAGAAGAAATCTCCAAAAAAGGTTGAGGGATGAGAGAGAACGGGATTGAGAAAGGAAGAGTCTGTAAAACAGTCCTGGCTCGCGAAGGAGTCGGAGGAGGGGGAAGACTCAGGCACCGTTAGATCTGTGATGGATGGCTGTCAATGCGCGCATAGAAGGAAAGAAAGGAAATGGACCGCGTGATAGGAGATAAATCCTGACTATAGGCCAATTCGACGCAATAAACGAAATTGTAGTTAAAATACAATTAAACTCTAAGAAAACCTTTCCAAAAAGATTTGAGGTGTCAAACTAAGTCGAAAGAACACCAAATTTGAACCATACGTTCATAATGGTGTCTAGACTCTTTCCATATAACTAGTTTTCCATTTTGGCCATATAATGCCCATTGATTTATTAAAAGTGATTTTCCTATGCATATAGTTGGTGAGATAATGTGTAATATCTTCCCATATTTGTTTCTTTGAGTTTACAAATAGTGATGAGTAATTACTAACCACTAAAACGTCATTGATTATGAGTTTCACACCTTTTTGAGCAACTAACTTGGAGGAGAGAGGAAAATTGGTTACTCCTTCTTATTAAAAGTTATATATAAGGAAAGAGGGGGCTTATTGGCCAAGAAAGATCGTCTCAGGGTGATAAATTCGTATCTAAAGCATTCCCTCTTTTTATCTTTTTCTTTTAATCCTCATAATAGATAGAAGAGAGAAAAGGTGAAAAGGAAATCTTATATTCAACATTTTATGTTAATTGCAACTCATTATGGCATGCATATGAGGGATAGTATATTTATAGTCTTAATTTTGTTTTTCTCACTTTATTTTTCTAAAGGAGTATTTCCATGGCCTTTTTGTATTAAACCCCTCAATTAATTATTATTTGGGAAAAGTCTCATTCTATGCTTTAAATTATATCTAAAAATTGGGATGTGACAATTCTACCCACCTTAAAACAAATTTCACCCTCGAAATTTCCTAGGGTACTACTCACCTCAGGATTTTTTTTACTTCTTCATATAATTAACACATCAATAAAATTTGCATGGAAAGTGAATTTATTTCATAAAAAGGTTCAAATGAATATAAGCTAATTATTACATCACTCTTCATCTTCCTTCTCTACTTCCATAGTGAAGATTCTAGTTTGTCTTTTGGTAGGTGGAGGGTGGCCCTTGTTCTGGTCCTGGTCCCTTTTTGTGAGATTAGGGAAGTTTGACTGGAGGTGCCCGGTTTCTCCATAGTAGTAGCATGCACCCGTACCATACCTGCATGGGCCTGCATGGTTCTTCTTGCATGTCGGACATTGGGGCTTCTCAACTTCTACTGTAGGCTCAGGTACCTTCCTCTTAGGGTTTTTGGGAGGATGGTATTGGTTGTTCTTATGAGGAACTTCCTTTCTGTAGGATCTTCCAGGGTGATCTTCAAGTTCTAGGGCTGCATCTAGGGCTGCCTGGAGGGTCCTATGGCCTCTTCCTGACAAGGCAAAGCTCAAGTCGGGCTTGAGTCCTTAGATGAATTTCTTCGTTCTACGACGTCCATCATAATCATACCCATACTTTTGGAGGACCCTGAACTTCATGGCGTATTGGGTAATAGTCATTTCACCCACTTGATCCAAGTTGGCAAACTCTAGCTCCTTCTTCTCAATCATTACTTCAGACACATAATGCCCCTTCCCATGTGAATGGAGGTGCATCAGCTTCCCTTGAGTTGAGGAGGTTTTCCCACCATGTGCGGGCTGCCCCCTTGAGCATGTGGGTTGCAAAACGAACCCTAGAGTGTTGAGGGAAGTCCATGTCTAGAAGCAATGCTCCGTGCCTCTCATCCAATCCTCAGCTTTGGTGACTACATCAATTTCTCCTTCACCCGAGAAAGAGTCGGGCCTTATCTTTAAGAAGTCTACTAGAGTGGGCTCATGATGCCTCGGCTGATGTTGGCCTTGTGCTAGGACATTGGTGAGTGCTTGGACAAGATCTTCTATGGTTGGCTTATTGTTCTCTCTTGGTCCACTTTCCCCACTAGCAGAGCTAGCACCATCATCATTACCCTTTCCCTTGTCTGCTCTCTTAGGGGCCATCTGGAAAAAGGGTCACATAAACCTAGGGTTAGAACATATGAATCAAATTGTAGCTTTGGTGGCCATCCATTTATTTTCTCTGATACCATTAATGTAACACCCCTCCCCAGGGTTTCGTACATAAGAAGCGGAAGCACAGCCTAATCCCCATCATTATCCATAATGTGGGGTACTTGGCATTTTACGGAGGGTTGTCACAAAAAGATAATCATTGCAAGTAAACAAATAATTCACCATTTAGATTCATACATTATAATATGAATAGGAAATTACAAACAAGAAGTCTAGAATTCTATTCATCCCTCAACATGGGAAACTAAGCAGAACAATAAGCAACTCTATATTATTGGATCGCCTAGAATGGATGGCACCCCACCAGATAACTCTTGGATGTCTTCTAGTCTTGGCTTTCTCTTCTTGAGTCCTTACTTGCTCCAAATCCTGGGGACATCACGTCCCCAACCATGCAAAGGGAAAAACAACACATCAGTAAATAGTACTGGCACTTTATAAAATAAACAAAGTAAACATACTTGACATGTAAGAAAATTGACATGAATTAACTTTAAGCATTCTTGAATCATCATTATTAACATAAAGAATTGAAAAGAAATCTTATGCGTCCCTCTGTGATGCCCCCTTAGGAGCACATGATTGCTAGGAAAGCCCTTATTGCCCTTTTGAGGTCCATGATCGGGAGCATAACAAAACTATTTCAATTCCAATTACTTGACCATTAACATAATGTTGACATTAACATAAATCATGATTCTCTAATCATAGCATGAAGGGATTTCTCCCCATTAACATGATATTTTAAACATGATGGAATTTCTCCCACTTGATTATTAACATGATTTTCATGAGTCTTTAATGATAACAATAATCATGGTGAGCATTATAACATAAGAAATAGGATGTGGCAATCAGCAAGCAATGATATATTGAACATGATTATAACATTAAACTTGAAACAATAATGTCTAGTTTATATTTAACATGCAAGCAATCATAAATATTTGTGCTCAGCAGCATGGCCCGTTTACCTTGGAGAAAGGATGATCCTCGAGTCGGATCTAGGTCAAACCTTCCCTTGACTTCGCTCTACAAACCTGTTCATAATTATTAAACATAATTAATCAATACATACTATTGATCTTAGGTGATTTAGGGCTTGAGTGCATGTGGATCAGTCTAATGAATAAACATTATTATATTAAGAAAATCTGGGTGGACCAAGGTCTCATTAATCACCTTGATGCATGATTAGGGTTTCATGAGTCCAAAATATCGTTTCCAACAAAACATCAGAACAAGAGATCAAAACATGGTCAGAAAACCTTAAAATCGTATTCTGCTCGAAAAATCAAATCCAACATCTATTTATTCATAATTTTCCGACAAACGGTTGAATTACTACAAATTTTCGAAATGCTGGCCAATGGGAAACCAGGAAAAAGCCACGTGGGTGCACTAGCCTGCAATTAAATCAAAACAAAACCCGACAATACCCCTGAGCAGTGTGATAGAATCATTTGGATGCAGGGGCGTTGTGGTCATTCAATGACCTGCGATCTTCTGTGTTGCTCCATGGCAAGGAGCCGACTGACGGGAGCTTTGCAAGTCCGATCTTAGACCAGATTCACTGCTCATCTGGAAGAGTCAACCTGCCCATTGTGTTCCTGGAGGGAAACCACACCCAACGAGCCTAGGCTCGGGTGCTGAGGGGTTGTGGAGCTCAGGGACGGTTCTGGCCATGGCAGGGCACATACCGGGATCAAGCAGCAGGGGAGGAAAAATGTTGTGACAGCAGCGAGGAGGCGAAGCAAAACCGTCCACAAGCCACAACTGAAGCTAGGCATCTTCTCGCAAAACCAATCACACCAGTGCTATACTAGTTTGCGAGGAAATAGTAGAAATAGGGGAACCAACTCGGAGCTTGAAACCATCAAACCAAGGCGTGAAATCGTCCAAGAAAACTCACGGAACCAGAGTAGGAGGACGGCGAAGCCAACAGATCAGTTTTTCGTGGTCGCGGAGGCGCACGAGGGTCATGGCGACCAACGCCGGAAAAGGACAAAGCGGCGACCAATAGGATACAGCAACTGGGGTCGTCCCAGGGTAAATGGGAAAAACAGAAAGGGAACCTAGGGTCTATAGATGCTCACCACGGCGGGGATTTGTCAAGGGGGACCAGAGCTGTGAGCTCGAGGCCGTTGTCACCAGAGGGGGAAGAAGGAGTAGGTCCCGGGGTTTGGCGGCGTGAGAGGAAGAATTGAGCCAGGAGAAATAACTCTAGAGGTTCGAGGGTGGTAAACGATGGATTATATGGGCCTGAGGATGGTTACCTCAGCCTCAGCAACTTCGGCGTCGCGAGGGGGAACAAAGCCCTAATTGGCCGTTTCGCCTATAGATGGTTAGGGAAAGTGAGTAATGGCTCGTTGAATTCAGGATCTTCGCACGAATACAATGGAGAAGAAATCTTCGAAAAAGGTTGAGGGATGAGAGAGAATGGGATTGAGAAAGGAAGAGCTTGTAAAACAGTCCTGGCTCGTGAAGGATTCGGAGGTAGGGGAAGACTCGGGCGCCGTTAGATCTGTGATGGACGACTATCGATGCGTGCATAGAAGGAAAGAAAGGAAATGGACCGTGTGATAGGAGATAAATCCGGACTATAGGCCAATTCGACGCAATAAATGAAATTGTAGTTAAAATACAATTAAACTCTAAGAAAACCTTTCCAAAAACATTTGAGGGGTCAAACTAAGTCAAAATAACACCGAATTTGAACCATACATTCATAATGGTGTCTAGACTCTTTCCATATAACTAGTTTTCCATTTTGGCCATATAATGCCCATTGATTTATTAAAAGTGATTTTCCTATGCATATAGTTGGTGAGATAATGTGTAATATGTTCCCATATTTGTTTCTTTGAGTTTACAAATAGTGATGAGTAATTACTAACCACTAAAACGTCATTGATTATGAGTTTCACACCTTTTTGAGCAACTAACTTGGAGGAGAGAGGAAAATTGGTTACTCCTTAATAAAAGTTATATATAAGGAAAGTGGGGGCTTATTGGCCAAGAAAGATCATCTCACGGTGATAAATTCGTATCTCAAGCATTCCCTCTTTTTATCTTTTTCTTTTAATCCTCATAATAGATAGGAGAGAGAAAAGGTGAAAAGGAAATCTTATATTCAACATTTTATGTTAATTGCAACTCATTATGGCATGCATATGAGGGATAGTATATTTATAGTCTTATTTTCATTTTTCTCACTTTATTTTTCTAAAGGAGTATTTCAGTGGCCTTTTTGTATTAAACCCCTCGATTAGTTATTATTTGGGAAAAGTCTTATTCTATGTTTTAAATTATATCTAAAAATCGGGATGTGATAATTCTACACACCTTAAAACAAATTTCGCCCACAAAATTTCCTAGGGTACTACCCACCTCAGGATTTTTGTTACTTCTTCATATAATTAACACATCAATAAAATTTACATGGATAGTGAATTTATTTCATAAAAAGGTTCAAATGAATATAAGATAATTATTACATCACTCTTCATCTTCCTTCTCTACTTCCATAGTGAAGATTCTAGCTTGTCTTTTGGTAGGTGGAGGGTGGCCCTTGTTCTGGTCCTGGTCCCTTTTTGTGAGCTTAGGGCAGTTTGACTTGAGGTGCCCGGTTTCTCCATAGTAGTAGCATGCAACCATACCATACCTGCATGGGTCTGCATGGTTCTTCTTGCATGTCGGACATTGGGGCTTCTCAACTTCTTCTGTAGGCTCAGGTACCTTCCTCTTAGGCTTGTTGGGAGGCTGGTATTGGTTATTCTTCTGAGGAACTTCCTTCTTGTAGGATCTTCCAGGGTGATCTTCAAGTTCTAGGGCTGCATCTAGGGCTTCCTGGAGGGTCCTATGGCCTCTTCCTAACAAGGCAAAGCTCAAGTCGGGCTTGAGTCCTCGGATGAATTTCTTTGTTCTACGACGTTCATCAAAATCATACCCATACTTTTGGAGGACCCTGAACTTCATGGCGTATTGGGTAACAGTCATGTCACCCACTTGATCCAAGTTGGCAAACTCTAGCTCCTTCTTCTCAATCATTGCTTCAGACACATAATGCCCCTGGAAGGCTTCAACGAACCCTTCCCATGTGAATGGAGGTGCATCAGATTCCCTTGAGTTGAGGAGGTTTTCCCACCATGTGTGGGCTGCCCCCTTGAGCATGTGGGTTGCAAAACGAACCCTAGAGTGTTGAGGGCAGTCCATGTCTCGGAAGCAATGCTCCACGCCTCTCATCCAGTCCTCAGCTTTGGTGACTACATCAATTTCTCCTTCACCTGAGAAAAAGTCGGGCCTTATCTTTAAGAAGTCTACTAGAGTGGGCTCATGATGCCTAGGCTGATGTTGGCCTTGTGCTAGGACATTGGTGAGTTCTTGGACAAGATCTTCTATGGTTGGCTTATTGTTCTCTCTTGGTCCACTTTCCCTACTAGCAGAGCTAGCACCATCATCATTACCCTTTCCCTTGTCTTCTCTCTTAGGGGCCATCTGGAAAAAGGGTCACATAAACCTAGGGTTAAACATATGAATCAAATTGTAGCTTTGGTGGCCATCCATTTATTTTCTCTGATACCATTAATGTAACACCCCACCCTAGGGTTTCGTACATAACCAGTGGAAGCACATCCTAATCCCCATCATTATCCATAATGTAAGGCACTTGGCATTTTAGGGAGGGTTGTCACAAAAAGGTAATCATTGCAAGTAAACAAATAATTCACCATTGAGATTCATACATTATAATATGAATAGGAAATTACAAACAAGAAGTCTAGAATTCTATTCATCCCTCAACATGGGAAACTAAGCATAACAATAAGCAACTCTATATGATTGGATCGTCTAGAATGGATGGCACCCCACCAGATAACTCTTGGATGTCTTCTAGTCTTGGCTTGCTCTTCTTGAGTCCTTACTTGCTCCAAATCCTGGGGACATCGCATCCCCAGCCATGCAAAGGAAAAAACAACACATCAGTAAACGGTACTGGCACTTTATAAAATAAACAAAGTAAACATACTTGACATGTAAGAAAATTGACATGAATTAACTTTAAGCATTCTTGAATCATCATTATTAACATAAAGAATTGAAAAGAAATCTTATGCGTCCCTCTGTGATGCCCCCTTTGGAGTACATGATTGCTAGGAAAGCCCTTAATGCTAGGAAATCCCTTGATGACCCTTTTGAGGTCCATGATCGGGAGCATAACAAAACTATTTAAATTCCAATTACTTGACCATTAACATAATGTTGACATTAACATAAATCATGATTCTCTAATCATAGCATGAAGGGATTTCTCCGCATTAACATGATATTTTAAACATGATGGGATTTCTCCCACTTGATTATTAACATGATTTTCATGAGTCTTTAATGATAACAATAAACATGGTGAGCATTATAACATAAGACATAGGATGTGGCAATCAGCAAGCAATGATATATTGAACATGATTATAACATTAAACTTGAAACAATAATGTCTAGTTTATATTTAACATGCAAGCAATCATAAATTTTTGTGCTCAGCAACATGGCCCGTTTACCTTGGAGCAAGGATGATCCTCGAGTCAGATCTAGGTCAAACCTTCCCTTGACTTAGCTCTACAAACTTGTTCATAAATATTAAACACAATTAATCAATACATAGTATTGATCTTAGGTGATTTAGGGCTTGAGTGCATGTGGATCAGTCTAATGAATCAACATTATTATATTAAGAAAATTCGGGTGGACCAAGGTCTCATTAATCACCTTGATGTATGATTAGGGTTTCATGACTCCAAAATATCGTTTCCAAAAAAACATCAGAACAAGAGATCAAAACATGGTCTGAAAACCTTAAAATCGTATTCTACTCGAAAAATCAAATCCAACAACTATTTATTCATAATTTTCCGACAAACGGTTGAATTACTACAAATTTTCGAAATGCTGGCCAATGGGAAACTAGGAAAAAGCCACATGGGCGCACTAGACTGCAATTAAATCAAAACAAAACCCGACAATACCCCTGATCAGTGTGATAGAATCATTTGGATGCAGGGGTGTTGTGGTCATTCAATGACCTGCGATCTTCTGTGTTGCTCCATGGCAAGGAGCCGACTGACGGGAGCTTTGCAAGTCCGATCTTGGACCAGATTCACTGCTCATCTGGAAGAGTCAACCTGCCCATTGTGTTCCTGGAGGGAAACCACACCCAATGAGCCTAGGCTCGGGTGTTGAGGAGCTGTGGAGCTCAGGGACGGTTCTGGCCATGGCAGGGCAGAGACCGGGATCAAGCAGTAGGGGAGGAAAAATGCTGCGACAGCAGCGAGGAGGCAAAGCAAAACCATCCACAAGCCACAACCGAAGCTAGGCATCTTCTCACAAAACTAATCACACCAGTGCTATACTGGTTTGTGAGGAAACATAAGAAATAGGGGAACCAACTCGGAGCTTGAAACCATCAAGCCAAGGCGTGAAATCGTCCAAGAAAACTCACGGAACCAGAGTAGGAGGACGACGAAGCCAACAGATCAGTTTTTCGTGGTCGCGGAGGCGCACAAGGGTCATGGCGACCAGTGCTGGCAAAGGACAAAACAACGACCTATAGGATACAACAACTGGGGTCATCCCAGGGTAAACGGGAAAAACAGAAAGGGAACCTAGGGTCTATAGATGCTCACCGCGGCGGGGATTTGTCAGGGGCGACCAGAGCTGTGAGCTCGAGGCCGTTGTCATCAGCGGGGGAAGAAGGAGTAGGTCCCGGGGTTTGGCGGCGTGAGAGGAAGAATTGAGCCAGGAGAAATAACTCTAGAGGTTCGAGGGTGGTAAACGATGGATTATATGGGCCTGAGGGTGGTTGCCTCAGCCTCAGCAACTTCGGCATCGCGAGGGGGTACAAAGCCCTAATTGGGCATTTCGCCTATAGATGGTTAGGGAAAGTGAGTAATGGCTCACTGGATTTGGGATCTTCACACGAATACAATGGAGAAGAAATCTCCGGAAAAGGTTGAGGGATGAGAGAAAATGGGATTGAGAAAGGAAGAGCCTGTAAAACAGTCCTGGCTCAAGAAGGAGTCGGAGGAAGGGGAAGACCCGGGCACCGTTAGATCTGTGATGGATGGTTGTCGATGCATGCATAGAAGGAAAGAAAGGAAATGGACCGCGTGATAGGAGATAAATCCAGACTATAGGCCAATTCGACGCAATAAACGAAATTGTAGTTAAAATACAATTAAACTCTAAGAAAACCTTTCCAAAAAGATTTGAGGGGTCAAAGTAAGTCAAAAGAACACCAAATTTGAACCATACGTTCATAATGGTGTCTAGACTCTTTCCATATAACTAGTTTTCCATTTTGGCCATATAATGCCCATTGATTTATTAAAAGTGATTTTCCTATGCATATAGTAGGTGAGATAATGTGTAATATCTTCCCATATTTGTTTCTTTGAGTTTACAAATAGTGATGAGTAATTACTAACCACTAAAATGTCATTGATTATGAGTTTCACACCTTTTTGAGCAACTAATTTGGAGGAGAGAGGAAAATTGGTTACTCCTTCGTATTAAAAGTTATATATAAGGAAAGAGGGGGCTTATTAGCCAAGAAAGATCATCTCACAGTGATAAATTCGTATCTCAAGCATTCCCTCTTTTAATCTTTTTCTTTTAATCCTCATAATAGATAGGAGAGAGAAAAGGTGAAAAGGAAATCGTATATTCAACATTTTATGTTAATTGCAACTCATTATGGCATGCATATGAGGGATAGTATATTTATAGTCTTATTTTCATTTTTCTCACTTTATTTTTCTAAAGTAGTATTTCCATGGCATTTTTGTATTAAACCCCTCGATTAATTATTACTTGGGAAAAGTCTCATTCTATGTTTTAAATTATATCTAAAAATTGGAATGTGACATCGTGCTTGATCACTTGAGACACTCCTTGTTGGTGTATGTATGTATGTATGTATGTATGGGATTAAGAGAGAAATATTTCTCCCCCCTCTCCCATGCCCGTGGCAGAGGCTGAATGCCCGGGAGGGTGGTAAATCAAGGCAACCGTTAGGATTTGAACTCAGGTTCCTTTGTTAGGAGACATCGTGCTTGACCACTTAATACACTCCTTATCGGTATCTGTATGTATGTATGTATCATAATCAGGTAAGTATATTACAACTTCCCCTCTAAAAATATAGGAGGTCGAGATTACATGTAGGACAAACGCCATATACTCAAAGAAAAGCTATAACTCACTCAACTAGCTAATGCGTAGTCTATGTCTAACACATTTACTTATTTTTACAGCAATGGTTATAGCATTCATGGAATTTCCTTGGTGTCTTCTAGCATTCCTCTCTTTCCAAATATGGTAGCATAAGCCATCAAACAAGAGATTTTTCTTTTCATGACCGCTGCACCTAGCAAGCATTCTTTTCATATCAGTAGAAAGTTGAATATGTAATCTGAATTCACTACATATATATTCCCAAATCTCCTTTGTGAATTCACATTCTCCCACAAGGTGGTTGTGGCTTTCTTCTTTTTCTCTGCATAGCAAGAAAACCATGGAGATATCATAATTCTAGCCCTTTATTCTATCCAGAGTAGCAAGAATATTATGTAGAAATTTATAAACACACATGGTTCATTTTGGCACATACCTACCATCCCATATTTGATCACCCAATAGGTCCTTTACGCCCCTTGATCGGGTCACCTCCCATATTCATATCTTCTTGTCTTTCAGCTGCCATCCACCACAATCATTAGGGACAAACAAGTGTTTGATTTGTGGCCATGTTTCCCTCATGACATTGATGCTCCTTGAGTATCCTTATCTTGTCTTTGGCATAATATCCATCCGTCTTAGATATCTATCTCTCATCCACTTTCCCCAAGTAGACGTGCCTTTTTGAAAAGAAATTAGCCTTCTCATGGTTCTCCATCTAGCAATGTCTCTAGGGGTCTTTAGATTCAGCCCCCCCTCATTTGTAGGAAAAGCTAATTTGGAGTACTTCATAGGATGATATTCACTTCTCCATAGAAAATTGGCCATCTTCATTTCAATTCTATCCAGAATAGATCCGGGAATTTTACCTTGTTGTACCCAGAAAATGAGAAGTCCCTCTATGGAAGCTTTTATCAAAGTCCTGCATCCCTCCATGGATGTCTTCTATGTTGGCCATCTATTAATCATCTCCTCCACTTTATCAATGCACTTGGTAAAGTCCTTGACTTGAAGGTTGCCACCGGTGAGAGGAAATCCTAGATATTTTGTTGGGAATTCACCCTGCTCTACTCCCATAGCTTGAGTGAGCCTATCTTCCATCTGGTAGCAGTTCTTGGACAAGAAAATATGAGTCTTGCTTTCATTAACACACAATCCCGTTTGCTTTCCAAACTTCCCCAGAAGACTTCTAAGATTTTCCAAATATTGTTGTTTGGCTTCAATAAAAACCAGAACATCATCCACAAAGATCAAATGCATCATAACCTTCGTATCGTTGATAGTGTAAGGCTTTATTTTTTACCATTCTTCATCTTGTTGCATCTTTCTTGTGAAATACTCCATGACAATCACAAAAAGAAGAGGAGACAAGGGGTCGCCTTGGTACAACCTGTTACCTCCTCTAAAAAGACCTACATATGTGTCATTAACTAGGATGGAGTAGCTAGTAGTCCCAACACATTGCTTCATCCAGCCTATCCATTATTCATTGAATCTCATATGTTGCATGATCCACCATAATTTCTCCCACCTCACACTGTCATAAGCTTTGGTAACATCCAGTTTTAGGCAGGCCTTCCTACTACCACTCATAACATTGTAGTCCAAAAGAAATTCTCCAGCCAGAAGTGCACAGTCACTTATGCTTTTACCTGTTATAAAAGCTCCTTGGTTTGTAGAAATCAGATAAGGGAGGACCATCTTTAACCGGGCAACCAAATTTTTTACAATAATCTTGTATTGTACTGAGTAGCAGACAATAGGATGAAAATTAGCAATAGAGGAGGTGACCTTCTTCTTTGGAATAAGAACAAGGAAAGAATGATTAACCTGTCTCACTATGTTTTTGGCTTCCAGGAACTAATTTACATAAGCAAGCAAGTCATCTTTAATAATCTCCCTAGTCTTCTTATAATAGAAAGCATTGAAACCGTCAGACCCAGGCGACTTATAAATGCAAATGCTCCACACCGCTTCCTTGATCTCCTGTTCATTGGTTCTTCTTGTGAGAATGTTGTTGTGGGTGCTTGTAAGTTTATACTTCCATTCAACCTCCTCCTCCTCATCAATGTCATTAGAGAAGCTTTTGTTATACAAAGATGTGTAGAAGTTTATGTCTTGTTCCTCAAGGTCCTCCAATTTATTGACCACCATCCCTTCAGCATTAATAAGTTCAAAAATAATATTACCTGCCTCCCTTCTTCTAACCGCTGTGTGATAGAGCTTTGTATTTCGGTCTCCATCCTCCAAACATTTTTCCTTACTTCTTTGCAAGTAGAATTTTTCCTCAGCCTTTTTTAGATCTTCTAGCATCATTTTTAACTCACTATCTTTCTTTATCAGATTGGGATTCAGTGGATCAGCCAACAGTCTTTCTATGACGTCTTTGCATTCCTTTTTGTCTCCTTCAGCAGATTTGGGGTATTCATCTCCTCCTTTGCCCACTTTTTCAGTGTCGTCTTGGTATTCATCAGCTTCTTAGCAAACACATACATAGGATTACCAGTTACCTGAATGTTCCAACTTTACTTTATGACATCTTTAAAACCTTTCCAGTCTGACCAATAGTTTAGAAATCTGAAGGGCCTCATTTTCTACTTTTCTCTGTGATCTGAACTGAAATAGGTGCATGGTCACTAATATAAGAAGCTTCAGCCTATACCTAAACATTAGGAAAAAAATTTAGCCAGTCATCATTCACCAACGCTCTATCAAGTTTGCTTGCTATTCTATGCTCTAGGGCTCTTTCATTATTCCACATGAACAAATCACCACCCACCATAGGTAACTCATATAAACCTTCTTTGTCAATGGCCTGATTGAATGCGTCCACTTTAGTAGTAGTATCAAGTCTCTTCCCCCTCTTTTCCGCCTGTAGCCGAACAATATTGAAATCACCTATAACCAGCCATGGAGTTTGCACCTGTTTGGAAAGTGAAACCAAATCTCTCCATAAGTCAAGTCTGGATCTGCCATAATTATGACCATAGACAGCCGTGTATGTATGTATGTATGTATGTGCGTACGTACGTACGTATGTATGTATGTATGTATGTATGTGCGTACGTACGTATGCATGTATGTATGTATGTATGTATGTATGTATGGGATTAAGAGAGAAAGATTTCTCCCCCCTCTCCCATGCCCGTGGCGGAGGCCAAACGCCTGGGAGGGTGGTAAATCAAGGCGGCAACTGGGATTCGAACCCGGGTCCCTTCATGAGGAGATACCATGCTTGACCACTTGAGCCACTCCTTGTCGGCATATGTATGTATGTATCAGAACTTTTGGTAATTTATTCTGAACCCAAAAGGGATAAAGTTACAAACTACACCCAAATCATGTAGTTCACATTACATGCAAAGCAAGCAAAGAAAATAAAGATTAACCTAAGAAAAGGTCAATCAATACACATGAAGATCCCAGTTCCTGACCAGGTTATAAGATATATGACCTAGATTATGGTGATGCACACGATAGTGCATCTGAATCTCCTTCTCAATATTTTTGAAAGCTTGTAACTCATCTTCTTGTTTGCCTCCATGACGAATGGAATTTCTAGTAATCCAAATGGTATGGATAGTGAGTGTGGCAGCCCAAAGGGACAGCACACGATCACCTGAAGTGATCCTAGAAATAGACTTGAGGCAGTCTTCAAGGGATTGCTTAGGGTTGAGCCCTAACTTCAGAGCAGAATGACCCCAAAGGTACTTCCACCACTTGCAAGTGGAGGTAAGGTGCAAGGAGCTTTCTTCTTCGAGGTGACAAAGGCCACAGAGATTGACAATGTTTGGATTCCATTTCTGAATCTTCTCAAGAGTCGGCAGGAAATTCTTGAGAGCTCTGTAAGATGTGAAGCTCCATCTTGGGTTGTGCTTAGACATCCAAAGGGTGGAGGCAGCTACATTAACTTCTTGTTTTGAACGGCATATATCCCAAAGGGAATTGTCATTAACATCTTGGTATCTAGGCCAGACTTCAGTGAATCTTCTCCAGGAGGTTGAGTAGCCCCAACGATGGGAAGGGTGATGAAAGTTATTAGTATAATAGCGTTTCAGCATCCATTGAGCCCATACAGAAACACCAAGAAGAAGGCTTCTAAGACGCTTCATAGTATGGAAGTCAGCTAGCTCCTCGAGATTTTTCAGACCAAGGCCACCTTCTTCAAGAGGAAAGAAAAGACGTTGCCAACTAGCCGGATGAATGGAGGATCCCCATAGGAAATCACCAAGGAGAATCTCCATCTGTCTTAAGGTAGACTTAGTAAGTTCACCTTGACTCATCCAGTATTGAATGAGTCCCATAGCATTATCCTTGATGAGGACAAGACGCCCAGAGAAGGAGATCTTGTTACCCGGCCACTTAGTGATCTTGTCTTTGAGCTTGTCGAGACAGTGGTCGAAATCTTTTCTCCTGAGATTTCCTCCAGCTAGAGGGTAGCCCAGGTAGGTAGTCGGAAGAGTACCTAGCTGGACATCAAGTTCATCAGCTAAAGACGATGGATTGGGAACAGATTTGGAGAAGTACACAGTGGATTTCTGTGTGTTGAGCTTCATGCCAGATTCTGAGCCAAATTCATTGAGAAGGTCTTTCAGATGCTTGATGCTCCTGGAGCGAGCTTCACAGAAGATAAGAACGTCATCTGCAAATAAAAGATGGGATAGGACAGGGACACTTCTAATGGTGTAGGTCCTGATCCTCTTTTCTTCAGTCACCTGAGCTAGTTTCTTGCTGAGGCCTTCCATTACTATGGCGAAGAGTAATGGAGACAGAGGGTCTCCTTGGCAGAGACCGTTAGAGCTTTTGAAAAAACCCTCCGGAGAACCATTGAGAAGAATCGAGAAGGAAGGAGTAGTAACACATTGCTTAACCATGTCGATCCAGTCATCTCTAAAGCCTAGAAGATGCAGACAGCTCCAAAGGTATGACCATTGAACTGAATCAAAGGCTTTTGTAATATCCAGTTTGATACAAGCAGATGGAGTGCTTCGAGCAAGGTTGTAATTCAAAGTGAATTCAGCCGCTAATAGAGAGCAATCTTGGATGTTCCTGCCTTGAACAAATGCACCTTGATTGGGTGAAATGTTCTTTGGCATAAGAACAACAAGCCTTTTGGTGATGATCTTCGTGATGACCTTGTATAAAACAGAACAGCAAGCTATAGGCCGAAAGTCTGAAGGTGAGGATATGATGTCTTTTTTGGGGATCAAGGCCAAGAAGACATGGTTTAGCTATCTCACCATGTGACCACCGTTGAAAAACCACTGAATGGCTTCAAACAGTTCAAGCTTGATCGTAGACCAATTCTGTTGGTAGAAGAAGCTGTTGAATCCATCAAGGCCTGGACTTTTTGAGGCACCAATAGACTTGACAGCATTGTGTATCTCATCCTCATCAGGAATACGACACAGAAGATCGTTATCCTGATCAGTGATGACCTTCTCCCAACCATGGTTATCCATAGGGAAGGAGGACCAATCTTGGTTGTATAGTTTATCGAAGAAGGTTGTAGTCTCATTGGCAATGGCGACTTCATCCTGCAGAAAGGTGCCTGATTCATCGTAGATCTCCGTGATGGTATTAATAGCATCCCGCCTTTTGATGGCAGATTGGTACAAATGAGTGTTCCTGTCACCATTAGCAATCCAGTCCATGCGACTGCGCTGCCAAAAGTACTTCTCTTCAGCAAAATCAAGGGCTTTAATACGATCATAAGTGACCTTTTCAGCCTGGATGAGCTGATCATCAAGAGGATTCTTGCGCAGAGCTCTGGAGATGTCATCCATCTCCTGATGTTCTTTCGTAAGCAGGTTCTTGAGATTGACGTGCTTCCTGGACCACTTTTTAAGTCTTGATTTCGTGTTCTTGAGTTTCTGAATAAACTTAAAAAGAGGATTTCCATCTACTGGCTCATTCCAGGCATCGTGGAGGATTTCCTTGAAGCTGGACCATTCTTTCCAGTAGTTGAGAAATTGAAAGGGGCGCGCCTTCCTTGGAATATCTCTGAGGTTGATGTTAATGGAATAATGGTCAGAAAATTTAGAGGTAAGAAGTTTGGATTTCGTACCTGGAAACTTCGTAAGCCAATCATCATTAACAAGAGCTCGATCGAGCTTGAAAGCAATACACTTAGATGCAGCTAGCTTATTGCTCCAGGTGAAGATTTCACCACCAACAGTTGGGAGTTCAACCAGGCCAGAGTTGTCAATGGCCGAGTTGAAGGAGTTGAGGACCTGATTAATGACATCATGCCCACCCACTTTCTCTTCCCTTTTCTTGGTGTTGTTGAAGTCGCCGATGACTATCCAAGGATCATGAATACCCGAGGATAGGGATACAAGCTTGCTCCAGAGATCAGTGCACTAACTCATAAGGTTTCTAGCATAGATGCCAGTGACCATGAGCCGAAGACCTCCTTTGTTAATCTCCTGTGCAGTGATCTGTTGATCATCAGAATCAGTAACACAGATGTCCCAGGATCGAGGATCCCATCCTAAGCAAACATGTCCATTATCAACATGTTGATGATTGGATGTGTGCTTCCATCCATTTGGAAAAAGCTTCCGAACGGACTCTTTATTGAACCTTTTGATTTTTGTTTCCACAAGAATCGCTATTGAGGCCTGAATGTGTTTGATTGTAGCTTGAACCTCCTTCTTCTTCCGTGGCTTCCCTGAACCACGGACATTGGCCATGTAAATGGTCATTTATTGGATTTCCAAGACGAGCGGGTCTTACGCTGACCCTTCGCACTGGATTCACCCTTCTTGTGGCCATCAACATGCCCAGAACCTTGTTTCTCCTTGCCTTTCGAAGGACCTTCCTCACTAACTGGTTCTTGCCCTGGTGTTGCAGACTCTTTGGTCGTTTGTGCCTCCTTGCCCTTAGAGGGAACACCTTCGCTGAGGGAAGGCTCCAACACCTTGGAAACATCCGAAGACAATCCTTGTGTCTCTTTGTTGGACGCAGTCGTCTGTTCTTCCTCAGGAGCGGCATCCTTGTTTAGGGTTTCCTCAGAATCCAGAATCTCGATCGCATCCTGATCACTTTTATTGGTTTCAGCATCCGCAATCGGCTTGGCCTTGCCCCCGAAAATCTTTTGCCATTGTTTTTGTTTTGGAGGAGCCTGCTTCAGTGTGTCTTTAGGTTTCAAAGGACAATCGTCATCAGAATGACCAAAGACCTTGCATGTTTGACAGCGGTCAGGGACATGCTCATACTTGATTTCAACAGATAAGGGTTCACATTTAGGTAGATTGACCCAAATCTCGTTAGGAAGAACTCCTTCTGCTTCAACTTCAACCAAAGCTCTGGCCTCTCCTAGGGATTCCGGAGATAAAGAACGAAGATCAATTCGCAATAGTTTACCGACTCCGCTAGCGACGATGTCGACTGCTTTCTCAGACCAATTCCTGCCAAGGCTAGGCATGTTGATCCACACAGGGATCGTGCTAAAGAGGTCTTTTTTTTAGATCGTCTCCAATCTTGAAATATTTGACCACAAAGAGTTGTCGATCAAACCAACGGGGTCCCATATTGATAATAGACTGCTTGTCTTCCTTGTTATTGAAACGGAGAAGGAAAAACTTGTTAGGTTTAGAATATAGATCAAAACCCCCCTTAGGTTTCCATACTCGCTTGATCCAAGCTAGAAGATGGAAGTAGTAAGGTCTTCTTCCAAGGACATAGACGACAGCAGTGTGCGCTCAACTCTTCTCCATGTTGTCATATGTGTCATCGTCGATGGTGACGAAGCGTTTGCCATCAACAATTACCGCAGGATCATAGCTATATGTTTTGTAGTTGCTAGCACCGCCTAGGACTTGAGCCCAAACCTTCTTTGGTTGTTCCGAGGTTGCCATGGAGGGGGAAGGCCCCCTCCGTCTTCAACCTTGGACGAGGCTCAGAATCGCCTGTTGCCGCCAGAGCACGGAACCCTAGTGTGCTTGTGTATGTATGTATGTATGTATCATGTATGTATGTATGTATGTATGTATGTATGTATGATAGGAGAGTCCATGCTATCCAAACATGTTGCATATAAAAGTGATTACCATGTGGACTAAGGATTTGGTTATCTAATGATGATTATATAGGTAAACTCATTCAGTATATAATAAGTTAAGAAATTGTGAACATATGATGTGGAAGAATGTATTGGAAGACTTGGCTTAGCCAATTAAGAAAAGTTCTAATGTAGGTTGGACATTGTTGATTTAAATGAAATATTAGAATAGAAAATATCTTAGAATAATTTGTATGGATCTAAATATAAATGAATTGGTTTCTCGAATATGAATTTAGGGTACACTATACTTGAAATATGTGTGAAGTTGTTTCATTTAATACATATACATAAATGGGAAATGCATACTTGCATGTAGTACACATACTTGATATATACTTATTAGTATATGAGTATTTTTCTTACATGTATTAAGTACATTTTGACCCTATATTGCACTAATAAGATATATTGATAAAAAATGCTCATGTAAAACATATCCTTGACCTTAGCTGACCAAAATTGAGTTGTATGAGATAGTGCGAGAGAATAACATTGCAAGACCTAATATAAAAGAATGCATATTATTACCCACATATATATGTAATTCATACATACTTTAATTTATATGAAAGATGTACATTAGAACTAAAAAATATAATGGATCATATGTTCACTTAATAGGATTAAAAGCCTAGTGTGTCATTTAGGTGATTGGGACTAGGATAAGAACAATATGAAAATCTATAATAGGATAGTACACACATGTTGCTTTGATTTGACTATCATACGTAATATGTTTTTAGGATTAGTACTCGAGTTTTACAACCATGTTTATCTTTTGAGTTAACCATTATCTATGATAATTAGGTATGTGTGTTTCCTATTTTATTTTGTGAATTATCATGACTATTATCTAAATTCCTACATTCAGGTATCACTTGACAACTATCCCTTTTTGGAAATCCAAAGTTGAACATCAATATTTACTGATTTGAAATATTATGAACTTTTGTAGACATTGATATATTTTTTTATATGGGTCCTTTGACCTATCTTGCTATGTTTTTCATACCTAATGTGAATTATGAATGGAATTCTAGTCTTTCCAATCTATTTTTGCAAGATAAATGTTTGACTAGAATATTTAGAATAGTGACACTTATGTAAAACCATACTTATAAAGATTGTACATACTCCGCCAAGGGTGGGCATTCACTCCCTAATTTGTTTAGGCCACAATCCTATTGTATTATTCCCCTATTTTAGGTATACTATCTACATTGTTAATGCATGCAAAAACATTGTTTATTTAGAAATTTTGAATGTTTTTTATTGCAAGATGTTTTATTTTATTTCAAATATTTATCCTCATAAATATTATGCCTCAATATCTTGATTTGATACTTATTGAACTTACCTACTTTCATATGGCCCTTTTTCCTGGGAACATGCTTTTTATATGTGTAACCCAAATATAGTGCCCAGATATATTTTGTGTGCACATACTCAGTGTTTACTGATACATGCCTTTATTTACTATTTTCTTAATGATGTTCTACTTCCACATAGGTATAGGTACATTAGAGGACAAGGAATCAATAAGACTAACTTCAAAAATTTGAACTTGAGAATAGCTTGGAATTGTTGGGTTGCCCTCTGCAACGAGCCTCACACGCTAATAGATTTATTAGTTTTATTGTCTTTTTGCTTTACCTACCACCTTTTATGGTGAGGAACAATTGTATTATGATACACTTTGTAACTTTGTTAAAGGTATTTTTTCACTATTTACTAACTACCATGTTCTATGTTTATGTACCATTTGGGGAATATATCGAGTTCCTCCTTTCATTCATATTTGGGATAGGATGATTTTATCTTTCACTTCACTAAAGAATGGATCCCCTCTCAGGTCCGACTCTGTATAGTTGTCCTCATGCCTCTTGACTTGGCAAAGATGGAAAGGAGCTCAGAAGAGTATGAGGGGGTTGGAGCTCAAAGCCTCAAGCCACTATGGGTTGCGGCCTCCATGGGTTGAAGCATGAGGAAAAGAAAGAAGGGGAGAGGCCCTAGGGTCATAAAATAAGAAAATTGAAGGGGAAAAGACCAAGGGAGGAGAAAGAGAGAGAAAGGGGCACTTAATGTTTCCCCAAGCATTGAGAATAAAGAGTATTGGTTTGTCGTAAAGAATTGTGATTGCTATGGACCCATAGTGGAAGAGAACATGGTAGCCATTATATGTTGACCCTGATCTGCACTCACTCAATCCTCGCCTCCCATTGGCTGAGGGGTGGGCATTTAGATTGCTACACAAATGAAGGTGGAACGCCCATCTAGGCAGGTATGTGTGCCCAATTGGGTCTAAAAGCATCTGACCCAAACATAGAAAAGGGGAAAAGAGGATTAAATCAAACCTAAATTAAGGAAACTTCATAAATTCATAACTTTTTTGGCTACCAAGGTCCAATTGAGGTGATTTTTGCATCGTTGGATTCATAATTTAATCCTCTACCAAATTTCCATTAGAGATCAATGGATATCATTGAATAAGTTCTATGTTAGTTGCAATCTTGTGGTACACTAAATATGGAACATAGGACAACAATGATATTAATGTCACATCTTGGAACATAAAAGCAATGTGACTACAATTAAGGATCAAAAGACTTCAAAGAATGAATTTGAAGAAGATGGATTGAAATTAGGGTACGATATAGAGATAGGATACATATTAGAGGAGACATAAAGTCAAGTTTTATGTCCTTCCCTCCTTGAAAGAAATTTCGTCCTCAAAATTCATTAAAGATCATAGTACAAGGTCAAGGAAGATGTTGAACATGTTTAGGCAGCCACCCTTAGGTATTAATCTATCCACCATCATTTGGTGCACACTTATGGTGTTATCATATTTTTACACACATCAAAGGTGTACCCAACTGAATTATTTATATGCCACTTAGGATCTCATCAAAAAATGGCATCCTATTGACATTAGGGTTTAAATCACTTATCGCTACTACATCATGGATTTTTCTCATATACATACACCTACTCAATGAGGGTCATCAATGTTTGACTTAATTAATCAAATGAACATATTCATTATCATAATTTTTAATTAAGGTTATAATTGGACTTATATCTCACCAATGAAATGGATTTCATGCATGGTTTAGTTTCTCCAAAAATACATTTAAATCTAAAATTAAGTATGTATACATCATGTTTATTCAGCCTAAGAACTAAAGACATAATAATATCAAGATCACCATTTTAGACTTATATAAAGAGATAGAAAAAAAATAGAGAGAGATATATATAATGAAAGAGAGTGAGAGCATGCATTCATATGAGGTCAAGTTACATTTATGAGGCTACTTATCATAGATATCTCAAGTTTTAACTCAAGTGAGATTCTTTCTTATATATGACACATCATATGAGTAAAACCATATGTAGCAACACTGAGGCTTCATAATTATCTCACTTGTGGCTAAAAATATCTTCACAAGCCCAAGACACTAAAGCTAAGACTCATCTATTTCAAGGCAAAACGTGCTAACCACCAACATATACCCATACCAAACATTTACCTAACTCTAAAAAACAATGGAAACCACTAGATATTTTCATATGGAACTACTAATCTGAATATGATGCTCGTCATGAAGATCACAAATCAAATTCATCATCTTGGGTTTTGGACCATCTTCCTCACCTAGATGGAAAACATACATATATTCAAATGATATTCCTCTAGGGTGAGATCTTCATAAGAAAACTAGGGTTCAACATTGTCAAAGGAACTAAACACTAGAGGACTCAACTCATAACTAGTAGTAGTTTACCTAGGGACTCATTATCATGTATATATTTGTTCATATATTTCTAATGTTCATGTATTTTGGAGGTTATGTATTAAGGCCTTCTCTCATGTCGGGTTTACCCACATCAAAAGTTCGCCCTTATCATATGTCCCATGTAGAGGTCATCCTTTGTAATGAGATTGAAACTCATGTTTGTCTTGCACCATGCCTTACATATCAGAACCCGATATATATAAAATTGCACACATTCAAGCATGACAACCCACTGGATATGTTTAGCAACTAAACATGACCCATATACCATACATGGTGGTAGACTATATGGGTTTGCCCAATCAAAATATATTTGAATCCTTCAACATGAACTTAGGTCATCGTGAAGAAAACTCATAACATCATCATCAAACTTACATCATCTAGGACACCTACTGCCTATCATTGAACATGACTCTAGACAACTGTAGAGACTATAAATACCATCTAAAAAATCTCATCTAGACTGGTATTGCATCTCTTTCTATTAGGCTATATGGGTACTCACTGACTTTTAATGTGTGGTAACACACACACACACACACACACACACACACACACACACACACATATATATATATATATACTCCTGATTCTTGAAATCATTTTTCTCCAATGTTGAAATTTGCAATGGAAACCACCATGCTCCTTTTGAATAAAACCAAAACCAAAATTGAGTTACCACACTCATTAGGAAGTCTATTACCATGACACCTAGAGAACTAGAAAGAACATGATGGACCCGTATGTAGCTACCCTAAGCACATATCATTGACATATGTTTAGGGTTTCATCTATAAGATATCTCTCTTCTCACCATCCTAAACTTGCATCCCTAGATACATGATAGAAGTATGAGAAAATAAAGGTTTCAAGGATTACACAAGTCTACACCTTGTTCTAGAACATCTAGGTTCTAACCTAGACTCTAAGTCAAACTTTTTCTGTAGAGGATAACTTATTAAGTTTCTAGTTTTGAGATGTAAATTTTAGTCTAATTTGTGCTTCATGTGAGAAAATGATCGATGTGGCTATTGCTCGTTCTCTGATACCATCTATGATAAAGCTGAAAACTAGACCTCACAAATCAAATTTAATACCAAAGACAATGACGTGGAAGCATGATTTTCTTATCATACATGGATAATTAACTATATGCATACACCAACATATCCTCAACATTTAACAAGTAGTATTATTACAATATCACTAATTATATAGATTCAATTACACATAAAAGAGTAGAATATACATGTCTGATCATGTTTTGCAAAATAGGATATTACAAAAGGTACATGAACATTTCTCACAAGACAACTCTTCCAAGCTATCTTTGAACCGAAAACATGTGAGAAAAAAGTATATCAACACATAAGATGCTCAATACTGGGAACAAAGATACACATATCTAAGGTTTTAATAATTTGGAAATTTAAGCAAAAGTAAACAAACAAGAGAAATGACATTTAATTCCATAGTAAAATGAAAGCCAATATTTTAGTCATTTTACTCCATTATACCAAGTGAATCATGTATCATAAGTCCTTTGACCAACTTCCATCGGAAGGGGTCCGTGAGGGTTCTTAAGTATCAAAGACAATATATATCCCTATATCTACGTGAGGGACCTCAAATGACCAAAGTCATTGAGCAATCTATATTATGTGTTCAAGTTATGAAATCATCAAATCAAATCATCAAGTACAATATAACAATACTACATGACAATATTTTACAAGTAAAAGTGTACATACATATCAAGATTCAAGATAGAAAACCATAATCATTTAATTATTAAAGCCCATATACCTAATTTAGGTATTTTCAACCTATCGTCGACCATATAGATCATAAGAAACACTTGATTAAGAGCATAACCCATCATTAAGCAAAGTTTGACATGTTACTTGGTTGATATATACATGATTAAAGTTTTGGTAAAATTAGGTACAAAGTTAGTTATTTACATATTTTTTGATCGTTTACTAATTTAGGGCTAATCATGAAGGTGTTTTTCAAGTTTTGATTCATTCTTAGGTTCCATTTGTTTTATATGATTTTTACAAGGTTTATGTCACTTGTGAGCATTTCAAGGCCAAAGACTCATAATATGGAAATGACTAAGGTTTATCAAGTCAATAGATCAACTTATAAAAGATGATTTAGATCAAAAAGATTAGGACAAGAGTAACATGTCATTAACATAGGTGGATGTTCACCTAAGTCTAGGTTCATAAGATTCAACATTATCAACATGCATTAGAATTTCCAACATATTTGACTTATACCATTAGGGTTCAACATATGATCTAGGTAAACATCGACATCATAGGGGGTCACAAGGATAGAGACAACTTTGATTCAAGAGGGGAAATACATGATATTTGGAACCATTAGGGTTTAATATATGATATAGGTAAACACCCACATCATAGGGGTCACAAGGATAGAGAAGACTTTGATTCAGGATGGGAAAGACATGATATCTGGAACCATATCAAGATCAAGGAATTAAAGAACAAACCAAGCCATATAAAGTCATTGAAAATGAACTTAAGAGTCACATACATCATTATAGCATATGACGAGATGATCTGATGAATTATGGTTGCATGACATCATGTGGATACTGACTTTAAACATCCTTTAGAGTTGGGTGCATTAATTAGGCAAAAGACATCATACAACTAAGATCTAACCATTAAGTGCCATGCATTGGTTACATTCATGCATATAAAGTCATATGGATCAAGATAAGAGAAATAGGAAGAACATGGGCGAGAATTGTATCATGGAGAGTTCATACCTATCTCCAAGGATATGATCAAGTTTGATTTTATTAGGGAGGAATATTCACATTTATATCAAGGTTCATCATTGAAATCCAATCAAGAGGCACACATGTGCATTACGGTAATAAAAGGCTTAAGGGGGTGACTATGACCTTCATATGGCTCAAAGCACATTAAAGGTACTTATTCGAGGATTGAGAAGGTTTATGATCAATAAAGAATAACGATTTATCATGAACATGTATTAAATATTGTCAAATATAGTCAAAGGTTCAATATTTAGTAAAAATAGAAGATTAGAAGGGGAACTAAGATTTGTAGGCTAGTCTACTATGTAGATCATTTTGATCTAATCAACTTGGTAAATGTGTTTGTATACTTTGGGCATAGGAGTTGGAAGATATTAATTTTAGAATTTATGTACCAAAACTAAAAAAATAAGGGGTGTTACCATATATTCCATTTGATGAAGATTCTAGGCCATATATTATGCATCACATGGCCATGGTAGGGTGTCTCTCACCTCTTGAGTTCACACACATGCATCAATGGGTTTGGGTCTCAGAATGGAGCCGTTTCATGAGTGGGGTACATGAGTGGAGCGGGTACGCGCCATTAGATCAAGATCCAATAGTCAGCCCCTAATTTCCTTCCTCCTTCCTAGGCTGCAAAGCTTAGGACAGCGGTTGGCTCACTGGAGCAACATGAAAAGAAAGCAAAAGGGTGTGAGGAACCATAGAAGTGGTCGTCCTTATGCCTCTCAACCTCATGAAGATGGAAGGGGGTTAGAAAATCACAAGGGGGGATGGAGCATGAAGCCCCAACCCACTAGGGTGGCAGCCACCTTGGGCTGAAGCAGGAGGAAAAGCAAGAAGGGGAGGCACCCTAGGGCTTAAAAAAGCAAAATTAAGGGGGGAAATCAAGGGAGGAGAAATATAGAGAAAGGGTTTTGATGTGATGATTTTGAGTCGCATTTATAGACTTTTTTTACATGTGTTTTATGTGTTTATTAGTCACTTTTGTGGTTAGTATCACATAATTCACTTACTTTAGTCTATAATCTCGTTCTGTATCAAATCTCTCATATTTTATCTTTGTGAGTATAAATGATTATAATAATGGGTTTTCGCTTAGCTGATTTGGTTTTGTCTTGCAATTTCAGGAAAAATGAGTATACACAGCTGTGGATACCATAGACTTGTGTCGATGGTATCGACACAATCATAGTGAGACAACCGCAAGGAACCCCGATGAGTCGATACTATCGACATTGAAGTCAATGGTATCGATATACCTTCAGTGAGTCATCAATCAACCTGTCGATACTATCGACACAAAAGTCGATACTATCAATGTTCTACAGCTTCAGTGTCGGAAAGGTGACAAAACCGACACCTAAAGGTGTCGATACCATCGACCCGCGTCGATGGTATCGAGTCTGAATCAGTCGAAATGTCAAAGAAAAAGGAAAACTTGCCGATACCCTGGCGGGTCGATACCATCGACCTGCGTTGATGGTATCGACGCCGTCAGAGTAGTTTTTGTTCCAGATCGGCCCGAATCCAATGGTGGGGATATTTCGACGATCTAATTTGGTGTTTATACCTAATGACGGAAGCCAGGAGCTAGCTATCACATCATTAGCCACTGCACAAGTCCCGAGGAGGTGTGGAGAAGCGAACGGAGCCCAGAAGCACACCCTGACCGTTCCGAAAGACGAAGAAGATGTTTTCCACCGCCGGAAGGCTGTAGATTGCGCACTCTACGTCAAGGAACACTTGGATCTTCTCCGTTCAGGGGTTTACATCACTTCATCCACGTTTTCTCCATGTTTTCCCTTTCTGCCATCATGTCTTTCTTTGAGATGAACATGCGGGGCTAATCCCCTTTGTCTTTAGGACTGGGAGTAGCCCAGGTAATCGTTGTATGACGTTTTTATCATAGTAATTCATATTTTGTCTCTTAAATCTGTGGTATGATTTTGTTTTCTCCATAATATCATTATGATTGATCACCCTAATGATAATCTAATGCATTTAATTGCTTTGAAATAAGAATTAACGGTTGAAAAGAGATGAAATTCACATTAATTAATAAATCCCTTGAATAAGGTGATGTACGGTTAATGGTGGAAACTCAGAGTATGGTATTCATGCACCTAGTTTAGGGTATAGGTTACTATGACTGTGGAATCGACGTAGATTTAGGTAGTGAATTGTATCACAACAGTGACCAATTCTAACTACAGGCCACTACCCAGAATGAGAGACGAATGTGAGTAATTATATAGAAATAAATACAACGAGAACCTGTGGTGAAACCACAATCCTAAAGATTCCCATCAAATTTGATTGAACTAAACATTTAATAGATTGCTTTGTTTTCTTTTATTTTTCTTTTATTTTTCAATCAACTCTCAAAACCTTTTAATTGGTCTAGCTGATCGTGAGTAGTTAGTAAGTAGTTCAGTGTCCCTGTGTTCGACTCGGACCTCACAAAGGCCTATATTACTCTGACGCGTACACTTTTGTTATACGCACAGTAAAATTGTGCCAAGTTTTTGGCGCCGTTGCCGGGGACACGACAATTGTCGGCACTATGAGTGCTGCAAGCGGCCACTCTAGGCCACTTTTTATTTTATTATTATTTTTAAAATTCATCGTTTATCTTTCATATTTAGTAATCGTCTAGCACTGTACTGAATCAAATTTATTACCCTACAGGTACTAGTGCATGGTGAGGACACGTAGCACAGACTACACACTGCCATCACCAGAGGTTCCACCGTTGGGATCGGACAACGAGGAAAACAACATTCAAGATCAGCCTGAGGATATATATTCAGACTCTGAACCAGAAGTTATGGCTGCGGAGCAGACAATCTGAGAGAAGATCAAGGCGTCATCCGCCTTTGCATCAAAAGGGCCGATCAAGAGGCAGGCTATCAACATTCCCAATTATAAAATCGATCCAGGCCTAATAAACTTGGTCAAATCAAATGCATTTCACGGGCTCAAAAATGAAGATCTAGTGACTCACATTATCCAGTTCGTGGAGAACCGTGATATGATCAAAATCGATAGGTTCCCGTAAGAGACACTCTATTTGAAATTATTTCCTAGCTCGCTAGCGGGAAATGCCCGAGAATGGCTGCATAACTTGGACGACGAGTATGTGGAGTCGTGGGATCATATGGTCGAGGTGTTCTTTGAAAGATTCTTTCTGCCCGAGAAGATTAATGATCTTGTAAGAAAGATCTACAACTTCAGCCAGAAAGTCGGGGAGACATATTCTGAGACTTGGGAACATTTTCAGATAATGCTGAGAAGGTGCCCACATCATGGGCTGGACAAGGAGAAACAGGTCAAGATTTTCTATTTTGCTCTTTCTGAGCATGATAGAAGCAACCTGGATTTAGCAGGTTCGGGGTTCTTCTTGAATAACACTGGCACTAGGTGTTGGGAGATCTTGAAGAATATGGCAAAAAAGCAGTCTTGGGGTGATAGAGATGCACCCGAACAGGTTTGAGTGGCAGATGAGTCAAAGGCAATCAAGGAGCTGAATGAGAAGATGTACCTTTTAGCCAAGAAATTTCTAGCAAAGAAAGACGATGAATCTGATGATGAAGCACATGTGAAATTTATGCGCCAGCAATAGGGGTACATAAATAATGATTATTCTTGTAGGAAAGATAAAAAAATTTCATGGAAGGACCCAAACAATTTCCTGCAGGACCCTGATGTAAAACCACAACCACCGGCAGAGGACAAGAGCAATGAGTTGCTCAATCAAGTAATCAAGCAGAATCAAGAACTCATGAGCACGTTTGGTCAACAGATTAAGCAACAAGGAGAATTTATGAATCAATTTGGGCAGACCTTACAAAGTCATGGGGCTCATATGAGAACTATGGAGACATCGTTAGAACAGTTAGCATTTGAGATAGCAAATATGAAAAAGCCAACACAATAAGGTTTTTTGGGAAATACAAATGTTCCAGGAGGAAATCAGCAAGCCAAGGCAATTCTGTTGCAGAGTGGAAAAAAGATTTTAAACCCCAGGGCCGATGAACTGAGCACACCCCAGCCAGAAACCACAGGTGAGGCCACAAAGGAGGTTACAATCGCATAGCCGATAGAGGATGTGGTAGAGGATACCACCCCAGAACCCATTGTTGTGGGAGAGACGCAAAAGAGGACACCATATGTGCCACCACATCAGCGGGTACAGACTATCCCAGTCCCATATCTAAACAGTTTGAAGGCCAAGAAAGTGGACGCTCAGTTCAAGAAGTTCCTAGATAGCTTTAGGAAACTTTCTGTCAACATTCCGCTGTTAGAAGCAATAGAGCAGATACCCTCTTATGGTAATTTTCTGAAAGATATAATCACAAAGAAGAGGAAGATTCCTGATACCGAGGTCATGGTTCTTAAAGAGTAAGTGAGTGCCTTCATTATGGGCACATTGCCACCTAAAAGACAAGATCCAGACTGCTTCAATATTTCATGTTACATCGGTAAGGTGAAGTTCAGTGAAGCATTGTGTGACTCCAGGGCAAGTATGAATTTGATGCCTCTTTCTACTTTCAAGAAGCTGGGACTTAAAGAATCGAGACATAGTAACATGACAATTCAGTTAGCAGACAATTCCGTGGTTAAGCCGTATGGTATTTGCGAGGATGTTCTGGTTAAAGTTGACATGTTTGTATTTCCAGCAGATTTTGTGGTAATGGAAATGCAAGATGAATAAGGAAATGAGCTACTCCTTGGCAGACCCTTCCAAGCTACTGCAGATATGATACTCACGATGGGAAGAGGCCGTATGACATTGGGAATCACGGATGACCGATTCAAAATGGTTATGCCCTCAAGTACAACACAATCAAAGGCAAAGGAGTAGTGTCGCATGGTGAAACATTTTGATCAGAACATTTCTCTTTGTTTAGGAAAGACATTTTTAGATATGGCTCATGTAATGACCAAGGTAGATAAGGGGACACTGGCTGTAGATATTCTGGAACAAACCAAAGTTGTTTCTCTTTATAGAGCTGTGGGGTACCCAAATGATGAAGAGGAGGAAATTCCACTTTCTACTGAAGATGATGCAATAGCAAGTTCGGTCCTTGACGCCTATCCAGAATTGCCCCTTGCAGCTTGCCTTGTCAACATAATGCATGACTAGATGAGAAGCAAGTCGTTACAAGAATGCATCAAGATGCTTAAAGTGCTTCCGTGCTACTATGCCAAGTATTATGAAAATCTTGGGCCCCTCCCACCACCGCTTCAATCATCATTGATCAGTCCACTAGAGTTAGAACTGAAACCACTGCCTCCCCATTTGAAGTATACATTCTTAGCCGATGGTGAAAGACTACCAGTGATTATTTCAGCATATCTGAGTGCCGAGGAAGAGGAGCAATTGCTGATCGTGCTGAAGAACCATTGTGGCACATTCGGGTGGTCAATTGCGTATATTAAGGGGATCTCCCCTACACTTTGCCATCACAAGATCCGGCTCGAGGAAGGAGCCAAACATGTAATCCAACCACAACGTAGACTCAATCCAAGCATGATGGAGGTAGTCAATAAGGAGGTGATCAAACTCCTTTCTGCAGGCATCATTTACGCTATCTCCAATTCGATGTGGGTAAGTCCCACACAGGTAGTCCCTAAAAAGGGGGGAATCACTGTCACTCACAACTTGTTAAATGAGCCGGTCATGACCCGACTGGTAACCGAGTGGCGTGTGGGCATTGACTACCGTCGATTGAACTCCGCTACGTTAAAGGATCACTTTCCTCTTCCATTCATCGATCAAATCTTAGAGCGACTGGCTGGTCGATCTCATTTTTGTTTTCTAGATGGCTACTCTGGCTACAATCAGATCTCCATTGATCCTAAGGACCAAGAGAAGTCAACCTTCACTTGTCCCTATGGAACATTTGCATACCGTCGTATGCCTTTTGGCTTGTGTAACACACCATCAACCTTTCAGCGATGCATGTTTGCCATTTTCTCTGATATGGTTGAGAACTCTTTAGATGTCTTCATGGACGATTTTTCCGTCTATGGTGCGTTATTTGATGAGTGCTTGTATAATTTAGATAAATTTTTACAACGATGTGAGGACACGCATTTAGTTCTCAACTGGGAAAAATGCCATATGATGGTTAGTGAAGGAATGGTGCTTGGACATAAAGTGTCTAGCAAGGGGATGGAGGTGGATCCAGTTAAGATTGAGGTTATTTCAAAATTACCCCCACCTAATTCGGTTAAAGGGGTAAGGAGTTTTCTCGGTCACACAGGATTTTATCGCCGCTTTATCAAAGATTTCTCAAAAATCGCTAAACCATTGTCTGAACTGCTTGAGAAAGACGCGATGTTTGACTTTAATGAAAAGTGTTTGCATGCTTTTAACGTACTCAAGGAGAAATTAATTTCTGCCCCGGTTGTTCAAACGCCGGATTGGACAAAGCCTTTTGTGCTAATGTGCAGTGCTTCGGATTTTGCGGTAGGGGCAGTTCTCAGGCAATGTTTTGAAAACAAACCCGCTATGATTTTCTATGCATCCAAGACTTTAAACGAAGCACAACTTAACTACACCACAACTGAAAAGGAATTTCTCGCCATCATTTTTGCATTCGAAAAATTTCGGCAATATTTGGTAGGGTTAAAAGTTGTGGTATGGACGGACCATGCTACCATAAAATACTTGATGGAAAAGAAAGATGCCAAACCTAGATTGATTAGGTGGATCTTATTGTTACAAGAATTTGACATTGAAATCAAGGATAAGGCGGGAATTGAGAATGTGGTTGCGGACCACTTGTCTAGGTTAGAGCGGGTAGATGAGAAAGATATTAATATACCCATTACCGAGACATTCCTTGATGAGTAAATCATTTCTATAAAATCCAAGGATCCATGGTTTTCATATATTGTTAATTATCTTGCCTATAAAATAATCCCAGATGATTGGACTTATCAAGAGAAAAAGAAAATTTTCCATTCTTTGAGATATTATTTCTGGGATGATCCCATTTTGTTGAAGCAATGCAGGGACGGCATTTTGCGTAGGTGTGTACCGGAGATAGAATATGACAGTGTACTTAGTCATTGTCATACACTACCAACTGGTGGTCATCATGCGAGCTCCAGAACGGAGGCCAAGGTGCTAGAGAGTGGTCTTTATTGGCCTACACTCTTCTGGGATGCCTATGACTATGTGCGAAGATGTGATTCCTGTCAAAGGGCAGGTACTATTTCCAAGCGGCAAGAGTTGCCCCTCCACGTTTTTCAGGAAGTTGAGGTGTTTTCTCTGTGGGGCATCAATTTTATGGGACCCTTTGTGTCCTCAAACTCTAATTTGTACATTTTACTTGTTGTTGATTATGTATCGAAGTGGGTATAGGCAATACCCACAAGGACTAACGATGCTGTTGTAGTGTGCAAGTTTGTAAAAGATCACATTTTCTACAGATTTGGTGTGCCAAGGATGATTATTAGCGATGGAGGCACCCATTTCAAGAATCAAAAGTTTGCTGCGTTATTAAGAAAATATGGGGTGAAGCATAATATTGGTACCCCATACCACCGGCAGACACAAGGGCAGGTCGAGGTGTCAAACAGAGAAATCAAGAAAATTTTGGAGCGCACAGTGGCTTCGACAAGAAAGAATTGGAGTACTTTGCTACCAGATGCATTATTGGCGTATAGGACTGCATTTAAGACACCTATAGGCAATACGCCTTTTAGGTTAGCTTATGGGCGGGCCTTCCATTTACCGGTAGAGCTGGAACACAAGGCTAACTGGGCGCTAAGGAAGCTTAATTTGACTTATGATGAGGCAGGGAAGAAGCGAATGCTAGAGCTGAATGAGTTGGATGAGCTGCGGATGAACGCCTATGAAAACTCGCGGATTTACAAGGAGAGAACAAAGCTAATTCACAATCGACACATTCAACTGCGTGTCTTCAAAATGGGAGATCGTGTGTTATTGTTCAATTCGAGATTGAAGCTGCATCCTGGGAAATTGAAATCCCGGTGGAGTGGACCTTTTATTGTGGAGGAGGTACGACTACATGGTGCCATCTTGGTGTGCGATGGAGAGACGACATTTCTAGTTAATGGACAAAGGTTGAAGCTTTACTTTGGCTAGGACTACATGAGGAAAGTGCATGAGGTCAAACTCATAGCACTTAAGGATGTAAGATGAGCTTGAGTTTGTCTAGCCTAAGACGTTAAAGAAGGGCGCTTGTTGGGAGGCAACCCAACCATTGGTAGTTTCTTCATTTTTCTTCCCATTTACAAGTTAGTTTGGTTTAATTTTGTTTTTAGTGTAAAAATGATACCTTGATCGTTTGTTCAGTGTGTAGGACTAAGGCAGAGTCGATACTATCGACCATTGTGTCGATGGTAGCGACATGGGTACAGGGAACCGACTGCAGAAATTTTTCTGAGTCGATACCATCGACACCCTCATAGATGGTATCGATATACCAATAGTGACGCCGAAGAAAAAGATGCCACGGGGTCGATAGTATCGACTAGGATGTCAATACTCATGAGATCCCTGAAGATTTATAGAAGATTTTGTCTCAGTGAAGTCGATACCATCGATGGCCGTGTCGATGGTATCGACACAACAACAACAAGGAAGCGGCGCCCGGGCGTCGCGAGGGTAGTTGATCCATGAAGAGTCGATACCATCGACTCCCGTTGATGGTATCAACACGACACGTCAACGATCCGTGAGAAGAAATCAACGGCGGCCGCTAAATCAAGGAAGTCAATCCATGGGATGGGTCGATACCATCGACCCGTGTCGATAGTATCGACGCGTCATCGATCTGGGCCCCTACATCAAGCAATCGACAACCATCGATACTAGAGAAGACACAGATTGTGCTACAGGTGTCAATACCATCGACACCCATGTCGATGGTATCGACGGAGCGGTAGCAGTGACAGAATCAGTTATAAAAGGAAGGGCTGTTTCTCAATTTTCTTCACACCTTCAGAGCTCCTTCCTTCCACTTGTGCTTTGAGTATTGTTGGGTGACCGGAGGCCTCCGTCGAGCATCCAAGGATCAGGATATCTTCACCGAGCTCTGCACTGAGCGGATATCATCTTCTCTGACCTTCACCAAGCTCTATTTCTTATTCCCCTCTCTCTCTGTGATGATGGTGCAGACGGAAGGAGCTTCTTCTTCAAGGGCAGCCCCGATGGAGATTCCGACGTTTGTTCCTCCACCACCCGGATCCATTCCTTGTCCAAGGATTGTTCATCCTTCGGTGGAAGTACGGAAGATATATGAGGAGTTGCTCAAGCAGAAAATCGAGCCAACCCGATATGTGGATTGGACCATGATCCGCGACCTTGGGTTCGAGGCCAATCTTGCTTATGTCCTTCAAGGGAAAGCAAAGCATACGATCAGGAGGTCTGACGAGGTCCATTTCCACGCCGAGGGCCACCCTTTCTTTGGCGAGTGGCCGATGTATAAAGAACTGGTGGCAGAATTTATGGCATCGCTGGACATATGCGTTGTGCCTAACGACCTCATCGCCAATGATCGGGAATGGATCAAGGGCCGCGTTTCTTTCTGGCTCTACAACAACAATTATAATCTCACCCTCCAGCAGTTCAATTCAATTTACAACTGGTACCATTCTTCGAATCAGCACAGGAGGCCGGACAACTGGACTGATTATGATGAGATCTTCACCCAGCTGGTGACCGCGCCTCCAGGCAAATCCATCAACTATCATAATGCAGTTGTCGCCGATTTCGAGCATCCCTTTGTGCAGATTCTACATCGCATGCTGTGCACTATGCTCTTTGCTCGAGGTGACCTTTCTCTCAGTAAATTTCAAGAGACAGACTTGTTTTTTTGTATAAGCTATTAAAGCGAGAAGAGTGCGATTGGGGCGTGTTTTTCTTGACGCGTGTGTTGGTTGTGCGGAGGAGTACAAGAAAAGCTCCAATCCACTTTGGGGGGCTTATCACACTGCTTTCTCTCTACCTTGGGTTGGATTTTTCCCAACTCACTCCGCTGGCCAACAGGAATAAAGTCAACCTGCATCATCTACACCGATCCAACCTTTTTACGATCCGTGATGTCATGGCCTATGCACAGTGCCATGTCAACCAAGAGTACCAGGAGTGTGCGCTTCCAGATCCTATCTTCAACATCCAGGAAGTTTAGCACTTTCAGTGGCCCATCATCGCCATTGTCGACTCCGACGAAAAAGATGATGGTAATGACAATGACAATGACGACGGTGACGAGCAAGAAGAGGAAGAGGAGGCTTTCACTCCTCTTCGTTCACGAGTGGCACCGTGGAAGCATCCACGCTTCCACCCAGGTGCATCATCATCATCGCAGCCTCTGCCACCTCAACCCTCTCAGCAAGGAGAGGATGTCTATTCTATGTAGGGGATGTATTCTATGCTGCAGGAGATCCAGCAGACGCAACAGTGGCACACTGCATCATTTGCTGATATTTAGGAGACTACAAATCGGCTCTATGTTAATCTGCAAGATATCTTTGAGAACGAGCGTCAGTTGTTCGCCAATCAACAACATGTCTATGATCGGTTGGGAAGGATCGAGCATTAGCAACAACTGTTCTACGATAATTATTGGAGCCAGAACTACTTCGGGGGATATCTGCAACCTCCACCCATGCCCCCGTAGGATCCAAATTTCCAGGGGCAATTTCCATCATGGGATCCCACCGCCCCGCAGTACCCGCCACCACCTGAACAATGATTGGTATCACTGTTCCACCTTTTAAGATTGTTTTTGACTATGAGGCCATAGTCGAATTCAAGCTTAGGGGGGAGATGGAACAACTTCTATTTTTTTCTATCTTTTATTTTTAGTTTTTATCATTCATTGCCTTTTCTGTTGTTCTAGTAATTTTCTTCATTTTTAGGATCCACATTCTATCTAGTGTAATCGTGGATGTTTATGCAAATGTGTCATCTCTTTGTTTGTCAAATGGGAGTCAGGGGTCAATTTGAAATTTTTAATAAAATAGTGAGCTTGCTTTGTTTGAATTTGAGCATATGGATTATGGAAATAATTGGGTTTGTCAACTTTAAAACATAAGATCACAACTGTGCATGCCTATGATTCAAGAAAAGTGGATGGAATTTGACGTTGAGCCTAAACTGACCAAATGGTAATGAGACCTTAATCTGAAATAAGAGAGGGAAACCTCTTAATTGTTACACAGGTCAGTAAGGATGGACATATAATATTTTCCAATGGTTCGGGAAATTAATCTTGTGATCTATCCACCTCATTGTTTTCACACTCCACCATAAGAATTGGAAGCACATTACAGTTTTCATCTTTTGATTGCATAGAATTTAGTTAGGATTGCATTTTAGTTTGATTTTGCATAAAAAATGGAAGATGAAAAAATTGTAGATGAATCATGCATGCACACATTCTTGAGTGCATGTCATCACAGTTGCATAACTGATCTCATGTAGTTGCATTTTGACATATCTTTGCGCATATAGGACAATATGTGCCTTATTTCTTCTAAAAAAAATAAGAGAAGCAGGTAACTCGCTCTATACTCTCTGAAATTAAGTTGTAATGCCTCAAGGATAACAGTTAAGTGAAAATAAGCCCGAAAAAAAAGGGTTGATTTTAGAGGGAGAAAAGATCTTGTCTCACCCGTATAATAAGAAGAATAAGCACATAAGGTAGTTTGTAGAGATTCTATCTCGTATGAGATGGGATAGTAGGAACATGCATCATTCCACCCAAAATGTAGGCATTAGGGCATTTTCATTTGCATATGCATCATTTAGGTCATTATTGTTATTTGTGCATGTTAAAACTGTATTATGCTTCCATTTCTTCCACAACCACCTATTCCATTGATCATTGCTCGAATTGGTAGGCCACCATGATTATCTCCTCACTCATTAATATCAGGAGAGCTGCTTCCATTTAGATGGTAGTTAGGAAACGAGCAATGTAGATAGAAGATCACAAAGATGCACCAAGCCTGAACCGAAGGATTTTATTATGTTAACTACCTTATGTGATAGTGTTCATCAATCTTGGGGTAGACATCTCTTATGGATGATGATTGTCACCTTGAGGGTAATTATCATTCGGTGGTTAGTGAGGGTCGGAATGTGAATGTCTGGCGGGGATCATATGGCAAGGTCTGTTGTGATAATCTGTTCTTTAGTTGACCCTCGCAATTTTATTCTATAGTTCTACTGCTCAAGGATGAGCAATGATTGAGCTTAGGGGAGTTTGATGTGATGATTTTGAGTCGCATTTATAGACTTGTTTTACAAGCATTTTATGTGTTTATTAGTCACTTTTGTGGTTAGTATCACATAATTCACTTACTTTAGTCTATAATCTCATTCTGTATCAAATCTCTCATATTTTATCTTTGTGAGTATAAATGATTATAATAATGGGTTTTAGCTTAGCTAATTTGGTTTTGTCTTGCAATTTCAGGAAAAATGAGTATACATAGCTGTCGATACCATCGACATGTGTTGATGGTATCGACACAGTCACAGTGAGACAGCCGCAAGGAGCCAAGATGAGTCGATACTATCGACATTGAAGTCGATGGTATCGAGATACCTTCAGCGAGCCAGCAATCAACCTGTCGATACTATCGACACAAAAGTCGATACTATCAACGTTCTACAGCTTTAGTGTCGGAAAGGTGACAAAACCGATGCCTAAAGGTGTCGATACCATCGACCCGCGTCGATGGTATCGAGTCTGAATCAGTCGGAATGTCAAAGAAAAAGGAAAACTTGCCGATACCCTGGCGGGTCAATACCATCGACCCGCGTCGATGGTATCGACGCCGTCAGATTAGTTTTTGTTCCAGATCGGCCCAAATCCAATGGTGGGGATATTTTGACGATCTAATTTGGTGTTTATACCTAATGACGGCAGCCATGAGCTAGCTATCACATCATTAGCCACTGCACAAGTCCCGAGGAGGTGTAGAGAAGCGAACAGAGCCCAGAAGCACGCCCCGACCATTCCGAGAGCCGAAGAAGACATTTTCCACCGCCAGAAGGCTGTAGATTGCGCACTCTACGTCAAGGAATGCTTAGATCTTCTCCGTTAAGGGGTTTACATCACTTCATCCATGTTTTCTCCATGTTTTCCCTTTCTGCCATCATGTCTTGCTTTGAGATGAACATGCATGGCTAATCCCCTTTGTCTTTAGGACCGAGAGTAGCCCGAATAATCGTTGTATGACATTTTTATCATATTAATTCATATTTTGTCTCTTAAATCCATGGTATGATTTCATTTTCTCCATAATATCATTATGATTGATCACCCTAATGATAATCTAATGCCTTTAATTGCTTTGAAAGAAGAATTAACGGTTGAAAAGAGATGAAATTCACATTAATTAATAAATCCCTTGAACAAGGTGATGTACGGTTAATGGTGGAAACCCAGAGTATGGTCTTCATGCACCTAGTTTAGGGTATAGGTTACTATGACCGTAGAACCGACCTAGATTTAGGTAGTGAATTGTATCACGACAGTGAACAATTCTGACTACAGGCCACTACCCAGAATGAGAGACGAATGTGAGTAATTATATAGAAATAAATACATCGAGAACCCACGGTGAAACCGCAATCCTAAAAATTCCCATCAAATTTGATTGAACTAAACATTTAATCGATTGCTTTGTTTTCTTTTATTTTTCTTTTTTTTCAATCAACTCTCAAAACCTTTTAATTGGTCTAGCTGATCGTGAGTAGTTAGTAAGTAGTCTACCGACAGTTTAGTGTCCCTGTGTTCGACTCGGGCCTCACAAAGGCCTATATTACTCTAACGCATACACTTTCGTTATATGCACGGTAAAATCGTGTCAGGTTTCACCGAAAGTATTGAGAATAGAGGGTGTTTTTTGTTCGTGAAGTACCTGCTATTGCAATATTTGTGGATGTATGGACCCGAGGTGGAAGAGAACACGGGAGTCATTGGATGACGACCCATATCTGGACTCACATGATCCTCTCCTCCATTGGATAAGGGGTGGGTAGATGAATCCCTATCCAAGTGAAGGGGGAGACCACCTTTCACTAGTAGAGAGACACCTATAGTGTTGATTAAAATAGTCCTACAACATCAGGTTTTTGTACTGACATCTAAGTGGGCGACAATACAACTAAGGACGTTCTGCGTCAATTTTGAGGGAAAGAAAAATGTGACATAGAGTCAATATCAATTGCTATGAAAATAGAAAACAAGGACACAACTGATGACTCAGGGTGACATCAGTGTCATGGTATCACTGTGTGTTGTCGGTTCCTAGCATAGGAAATGACACTATAGGCCTTTGTGTTGTCCATTTGTCCTAAAGAACTGACAATACATAGTGATATGATGGCTTGGAAGCATGACCATGCTAGACAACATGATGGGCTGGGTAGCACAGCCATGTCGGGTGGAATAACCATGATAAAATAGTTATGTCACTAGTTTTTATGGAAAATTAATGATGCAGATCTACAACATTAGTTTTTTATAACAACTAACATTGATAGGTTTTTTTTACATAGAAGGTCTACATACTTGTTGTATGGTTGTTCAATAGGATGTAAAACTTGCAGTTCATTAGAAATGATGGTTCCATTCTATGTTCAAGTTCATGATAGGACATCATACCTACAAAACCTACAATATAAACATAGACACACAATTCGTCCACCCACATATATTTCCATTCTCTAATTCCATTCTCATCAACACTTAATTCCATTCTCACGCACATACACAACTCAGAAAACACGTATAGAATTCCATTCTCCAATCCATTCTCATGATATGTACAAATGCAATTTCTCACATGCATATATACACACATCATTCACATATGCACCAATGATTCACTTACATCATATTTAAAGTTACAAAAAGTCATAACCATCACATGTATATAGAAATAATGATATTAAAGATTTCAAAACTAGTATTTTATCCAAATCAAATTGAAAGTTGACTTCCTTAAAAAAGGAGTATGCCCACTCTTCTCATATCTCATCTAGATCTTCATTTGTATAGGAATTTCTTGTGTCAAACAGATGCAAAGAGAATGATATAATGCAAGAGTTTGATTTGATTTTTATATTATCAAATGAGACTATTAATTATGATGATCAAGACTATAAAATTATCTTTTACACACAATGGATGTCTAGTGCCTCCCGTTTGACAATTAGGTTCATATACCAACATCAAATAATATATGCATGCCCAATTATTATTTTGTAATGGGCACTATATATTTACAATTATGTAAAATGTTTATAAATAAAAGTAAGTATAGTTGCCACCTATATACATTGGAGTAAAAAAACTACGTCAACATTCTTCTAACTTAATGATTTCTTTTTTATCTACCTTTCCTTCAACCTTTTTGAATGCTTTTATACCCCTATAAGTTAAAGTATTACATTTAGTTGAATTAGTAAATATTTAGGTAATGATGAAAACATTAATACATTGTGTATGCCCCACTCCTTACATTATTACCTGAAGGATCTAGATAATACACATTTAGCATCTTAAGGACAATTACTCACAACTCCCAATACTTATTACCAAGACAAAAGAAGTCAAACAAAAGAAACTTAATTTCTACAATGAAATATAATTCATAAGTCAAAATTATAAATGAAGTTCCTAAAACTTACCCAATATTGAAAGGAGTTATAATCATGTTGTTTCTTGCATTATCAATAATCACTTACATATTTAGGGTCTTTATCTACATGGATAATCAATGATGGAACTAGAAACGCCACATTTGTTTGTGAAAACTTTCCATGCATCATATATAAGTAGTTGCAAAACATATATGTATGCACTAAAAAATAGAAAAACATATCAACATATATTTTCACATATATAGAAATAGGTATTTAACCATAATATCTCACTATATACAAAGTTCTGTCACAGATTTACTCAACCAATCATATGTAAATAACTCTATAACATTTGGGAAGAATAAACTAATGTCATGATCTTGATCTGCAATGTCCTCCTGGATATGGACCATCATAGTTGTCCCTTTTCTAAGTCATGTAGCCATAGTGCAAACCCCCTACAAGTAGGACCTAGCAAGTCAAATAGGTCCTTTGCAATCCAAGCAGGTAAATGAATATCTAGAGGAGGGAGTGGAGGATGAACTATAGGGGGTTTCTTAGTTTCTATGATCTATATTTATTCTCATATCAATTGCCAATTATATACACAAGTAGAATAGAATCATAGATACAAATGTAATGAAAATTAAGCATACAACTTAGTAGATAACACCCTCTTTGAGCTAGGCAACCACACATCATTCTGCTTCACCTATAGCCTCGTGCTCGAATGGTCACATGGAAGTGGTGTCTATTTCCAAGTGTCACAAACAAGCATATTAGACACACAAACCTTATCAGCGGTCATTGGAGCACCATGAATCATGTCACCTGGAAGGGATGGGTAAGTGTCGCCTAGTCAAATGGTGTAGAATCCATATTCTAATAATATTAGATGATATGGCCTCAACCCCTAATAATGTGTATGTAGTGCTATATATTCATTTTTTTTGGCGAGACATAGAGCTTAATTCTTATTCTTTCCGCGCTCTACTGTGGATAAAACAGAATGAATGTCCACCTGGATCATGTGTAGAAACCAGTGGGGAATAACAGAGGTGAAGCTGAAGGAATTTTTTGTTTTGATGGCATGCTTGGCCAGGCTATCTGTAGGTACATTGAGTCCTCGAAGGACATGACGGATGACATCTCCAAGGGGGGCCCCGAGAAGGTTTCTGGTCTTCCTGGCAAAGGGCAGGAACCGAGGAATAGGCGCATGCTTAATGAGGTGCCCAATAGCATCCTGGCAATCAGTGAAAATGTAGCAGGCGGTCCAATTGTTATCCTGGCACAGCTGGGCACCGAACAGGATAGCTTGGATCTCGCTGGCGAGCGGGCTAGTGGATTGTATGATTTGACAAGATCCCAAGATGTGGGAACCGTCGGCATGCACTGCATGGGCACCAATAGCCATTGTGGCCCGGCCATGGTGATGTGTTGCATCCGTGAAGATGTAAACAGGCTGCGCACTGAGGTGCTGGATCAGTGGGTGACCAGCAGAAGAGCTGTGCATCTGCATATCATAAAGCTTGGCAATGGATTCTGCTCTTAGCTTAATAAATTCGACCTTCTTGGAGATGGGTATGATCTTCTGTTGGTGGATGTGCTCGTTACAAAAATTCCAGATATGCCAACAAGCAACGGCTCTCAGGATGAAGTTGCCATCCATATTTTTAGTACACAAACAAGTCCACTCACTCACAAAAAGGGTAGAGTGGTCCTGGTTGGGGAGCAACTGGGTCCAGACATCCCAGCTAGTCTTGTAATCTCGGAGAGCGTGGAGCATGGTGTCCTGGCCATTGTTGTAGATGGGGCACTCCTCAGGTACCTCCATATGCCTTCGTCTCTTCTCCATGTTCGTCATAAGGACGCCATGTAACATAAGCCAAAGGAACAGCTTGATGCGTTCCGGGATCTTGGCCTGCCAAATGCCTTTCCAATTCCCAAGCACGGTGACCTCTTTGCCTTACCTGAGCCACATGTAAATAGACCTAGAAGTGAACAGGCTGTTGGCTTCCAAAGACCAGGCCCAGCCGTCGTCCTCCGCATGACAGAACGGGGTGGGAGTCAAAGCTATAGCAGACCAGGTGGACTCGGGTAGAAATTTGTGGATGAAGTCCCAATCCCAAACCCCATCGGAGATTGCCATGGATTTGACCTTAAGATCATGAATTTCAGGATTGATCGGCCAATCAGGGTGGAGACCCAGCACAAAATTTCCAGCAATCCACCAGTCATCCCAGACGTTAGTGTGCCTCCCGTTGTTGATAATTTTGTGGCTCTGTTCAGTGATTATACCAAGGTTTTTTTTGATAAAGCTCCAAGCTGGGGAGCTCGGTACAGACTTAAATCTTCCATTCTTGGTGTACTTGTCCTTCATCACCTTGACCCAGACTTTGGACAGGTCGGTGAGGAAATCCCAAGCATTCTTCATCATAAGAGAATCATTTTGATCCCTGGCGTCCTTGATAGCTAGGCCACCAATATCCTTGCTGGATGATACCTTTTTCCAAGAGACAAGAGAGGATTTTCGTTGACTAGCAGAACCAGACCAAATGAACCGACGGATATGCCGATTGATGTCGTCACACAAGCGTGGGGAGAGCTTGATGGTCTGCATAGTATAAGAAGGTATAGCTTGCAGGGTAGACTTGGCCAAGCACACCCTTCCCGCAAGAGAGAGGCTTTTATGAGCCCAGTTGTTCATTTTCTGTTGGATAGAGGCGAGGATATCCCCATGGGTTTCTCGATTGACCCAGTTGTGAAGGACGGGCACACCAAGGTATTTACCAAGATCGCTTGTCCAGGAGAAGCCAAGCTTTCTGCTTATTGTTCTCCTCAGAGACTAGGAAACATTTTTACTGAAGAAACATCAAGATTTGGGCTTTGAAACAGATTGTCCGGATGCCATAGAGAAATCGTTAAGAATGGTCGAAATGATCTGAGCCTGTTTAACAGAAGCTTCACCTAACAGGAGAATGTTATCCGCAAAGAAGACATGGGACACATTCAAACCCCCACGAGATAGGGTGATGGGTTTCCATTTGTCAGAATTCACATAATCCGATATGGCTTGGCTCAGCCTTTCCATACACAAAACAAAGACATAGGGACTTATCAGGTCACCCTGACGGACGCCTTGGGTGGCCTTGAAGGGAGGTAAGGGTTCACCCTCCCACAGAATGAAGGTCGAACCTTTGCTGATGATTTCCATAATAATAGTGGAGAGCTTGGGTGGCAAACCAGTTCACTGTAAAGTATCATGAATAAAAGCCCAATTCATTCTGTCGAAAGCCTTGGCTAGATTAAGCTTTATACACATCCACAATTTCTTGTTGGTTGTGGATTTCATGGAGTGGATCACCTCCTGAACAAGAAGAATATTGTCACTAATGCATCTTCCCAGGATGAAGCTAGACTGTGTAGGATTGACCCAGTCATTCATGAGGGGCTTCAGTCTTTCCACAATAACTTTAGAGATGATTTTAAAGCAGCTGTTGTTGAGGGATATTGGTCTTAGATCGCTACAACGTTGAGGAGCGGGGATCTTTGGGATTAAGACCATGTAAGAACCCGCTATGGAGGTGGAGATGTTCTCTGACATGAAGGCCTCTTGAACAGTCTGGATGATGCTCGGGCCAACCTACTGCCAGTGGTGTTGAATGAAACCAGTATGGACCCCGTCAGGGCCCGAGGCTTTGAGGGGCGCCATGGAGAAAGTGACGGATTTGATTTCTTCTGTGGTTGGGATGGCGCTCAGGAAGGCATAAGTAGCAGCTTGGATGATAGGGAAAGCTCCCAGGTACGCCCGTATCCGGTCCCCATGCGTCGGGGCAGACTGGGAGAGGAGGTATGCAAAGAAGCTGTGAACCAGCCTCTTCGTGTCCTCGCTTGTGGAAGTCCAGCTCCCGTCCTCGGATTGCAGACAGGTGATCTTGTTGAAGTGCCTCCTAGCTTGCACATATGATTGGTAAAATCTGGTATTGAGATCACCAGACGTCAACCAATCAATATGGGCCTTTTGCCTCCAGTCCGCCTCCTCGTTGAGGAGGATGTTGTGGAGTCGCTCCTAAAGAGGAATAGAATGGTCCATCAGTGGTATAGGGTTCTGGGATTGATCATATACCTGGTGCTTGCTTATGCGGGTGAGGAGTTGCTGCTTTTCTTTGTACTGTCGACCCAATCTCATGGAATCCCATTGAGTGGCCTTATTCTTAAAGGTGAGTAGGGCGTCCTAGAAGTTGCCATTAACAGGCCAGTGGCTCATGACATCCTCCCTGAACTTTGGGGTGAGGTTCCAGCTCTCCTTGGTGCGGAAGAAGCAACGTTTAGGCATCCTAACTCCATAGGACAAGAGAAGAGGATGGTGATTAGAATAGAGGCGGGGAAGGACCACAGCAGAGATGTTTCTGAACTTGTGAATCCAGTCCGAGTTTGCAACAATCCGGTCAAGCCGCTCATGGAGGTGCTGACGCCTGAAGGTGAAGAAGGGACCTTGGGTCCTAAGCTCTACAAGGCCGGTGGCAGCTAGGACTTCATGGAATCAGCCACTAGAACGCCTATAAAAGTAATCACTACCGCGCTTCTCGTTGATATTAAGCAGAGTGTTAAAATCACCCAGAACCGCCCAAGTAGAGTCCATAGAAGTAGCTATCTCCACTAGCTGCTCCCATAGATACTCACGCATGGTGGGATTAGGGATGCCATAGACGACGGTCAGGTACCAATCGCCATTAACACGACAATGTATAAACTGGCAGTGATTGAGGAGAATTTCGACTGAGCAACGATGCTGATCCCAGGCAAGCCAGATGCCGCCGGAGAAGCCATTGGCTTCCACCCTATGTGAGTAATTGTAGCCAAGACGTTTGATGAGACCATCAGCGGTCGAGCCACTACACCGGGGCTCAACTATAGCTATAATGTTCACTTTGTGGATGAATTGCATTTCGTGAATTAGACGAATCTTCTTATCCAGGCAAGCACCTTGGATATTCCAGCAGACAATATTCATTAAGAAACTTATTGGAGAGCAGCACACAGTCCTACAGACTGGTATTCACCATCCATGACGACCTCCGAAGAGGGTTCTTGAGCGGCACCTTCAAGGTGCTGTTGGAATTCTAGCACACGCTTTGCGTGGGGGTGGAATCTGTTGTGGCTGGCACATCCTCGACCCGCCCTTTTTTCCGAACATGGTCAGGACTTTGCGTTGTTTGGAACACTATCTTCCTGTTCCTCAACATAACGTAGCCGCTGTCCCCTCTATGGTGACGCGCGATCTGTTTGGCGGGAGCCGCCAGGTTGGTTGGTGCTTGAGCCTGGAACTGGAACTCGCCATCATGGTCATTACGGGGCTCCCTTCCTTTGCTAACGTTGTTTCCGGTGAGCCTGCCAGAGGTATTTGCCACATGCTCAGTGGTCGCGGAAGGCGGCGCTGTAGCATGGGCTGCTTCCACGGCTGCTTCCTTCTGACGTTGTCGCTGTCTAGCCTTCTTACTTAACACAGGCTGGAAGCCATCTTCGTCACTCGCCTGCCCCGGGGAAGCAGCGGGAGTGCCCGTGGTGGCCTTCAGCTTACTCGGCGGCTTAGAGGATTTGCTCCCACTAGCGTTTCTTCCAGCAGCGGGTGGCTTCCGTCGGTCCGGCATTTTTGTGTGGATAGTTTCGGAGTACGTAACAACCGGAACAGGAATTGGGATAGACGTAGAGGCTAGGTCGCTTGGAGTGGAGGAGCCGTGCTTGCACTCATCCACTATATGGCCAAGACGACCACACTTCAGGTAGAAGTGAGGCAAGTTCTCGTACTCGAGACGGAAGTACTCCCCATTGATGAAGATAGCTGGCAGGAGAGGTTTCTGCGTGTCCACTTCAACGGAGATCCTCGCGAACTTCCCCCTATTACCCAGCAAGGTGTTAGCATCCACCTTTATGGTCTTGCCGATGGAGTTACCGATATCAATGAGAAGTTGATTCTGATAGAGAAACACAGGGAGGTCGGCTACCCTAGCCCAGACCACCATCTTGTGTGGTATCTTATTCGATGGCCTGAAGGAAGGAGACCAAGATTGGACGGTCAGGCAGTTATCGAAGATCGTCCAAGGGCCCCCTAGCAGAGCCTTCTCATAGTCTTCCCGGTTGCCCAACTGAATAATATAGTAGCCATTATCAAGATCGATGATGCGGAATTGAGCCGTCGGCTACCATAGCACGCTGATCTTGTTGACGAGGGCTTGAAACCCCAACTTGATTCCTATGGCTTTAACTACAACGGCGAACTGCCAGGGGGCCAACAAAGGCTGGATGGATTCATGCTTGACGGAGAAGACGGGGAGGATGTCCGAGAGGTCAACATGGATATCTTCTGCCGTGAGGGTGTCCAGCGAGGTAGGGTTAATATAGGACAGAAGCCCGTGATCTTTCCCAATGTGAGCGTCTCTATAGCTACGGTGAGTCGGAACAGCGTCGGGATCCGGCCTTGCGTCAGGAGCTGGGCCTACAACAGAAACTATAACTCCATCGGCCTGTTCTGTTTGCATGGAGTCCTTAACAGTAGCGTTGTCGTGGTCTGGGTCAGCACCAGCGGTAGGGTTGCCATCGCTGACGGACTGGGCAGAGGTGAGACTTCCCTCAGAGGAACGATCATGAGACGATGATGGGCCTAGGCCACGACCTCCACGGCCGCCGCCTCTGCCGCCTCCACGGCTCCGAAACCCTAGGGGAGCGCCTCTCATCGGGTCTCTCCTTATTGTAGTGTTATATATTCATAAACACAAACATACTATAAAAACACCTAAAAGACTATTATAACACAAGCAACGTACATTTGGCGTGCTAGCCGGCGGGTCCATGGGATTACTCCCAACCACCTCTATTGTAGGGGGGTCCACCTCGTAAGAAGAGTGGGGCAGCACATGTAATGTCTGAGGAGGTTGAGAATGAGAAGCATGACATTGGCTCATTGATTCCTCTATCCCTTTTGCAATCATGTCATGTTCCTACTTATCTGACAATCCTCATTTCTTGATAAAATTTGCACTTATGCTATGATGACCCAAAAAAGGATCCTATACCAACACAAGCCTAGTGGCCCTAAGACGGCTAGGTGCTCTAGAGTACCCAGAGCAAATATCAATTCATTCGTTTGGCCTTCAGGGATGAACTTTCCTTCTTTTCTTCTCTTGTAGAGATCATGCTAATCATCATCGATGTATTTGATCAGTAAAACATAAAAAACAAGGTCACAAATGAACATGCACTCTAAGAGTTACATTTTACCATTTTTCAGCCACCTCAGTGGTTGTGGGGTTGGGCATTTCTCTAGATTAGTTGTCATATTACCTATCAACTCCTAGTAGTGAAGTAAAGTTGTTGAAGTAGTAGAAGACTTAGCAAACCCAGGAGTAGGTTGCTCAAAAGAAGACGCTTCTAGTCTCTATTGGTGATGCCTTGTGTAGCCACCTAGACCCAACTTGTGGTCATTCATATTCTTTGCACGCCTTTCCTTTTTAGCATTGTGTAAACCCTAATATCCAAAACATATGCTAATTACAAAATTCATTGAATTAATATGATTAATCATTAGAATGTAGTTTAAATGTGGAGGCTTAATACCTTAAATTGAGCACTTTGTCTTGAAGAAACAAATGCTTCCCATAACTTCGAGTCAATATAGGACCATTTCTCAATGGTGGACTTCTTCTTTTTGTCGCTCATTGTGTATATTCTTGTCACATTTGTCCTAGAATTCCTTAGTATCCTCCCACAACATTGCAAGGCCTTTTTACGATGCATTTTTTCATCTAGATCAAAGATACTCAAAAAAATTTATGTGCTTAATTCCATATTTTCAAAAATAATTGTGAACATCTTTACAAATCATAACATCTCACAGTTGTGTCCTTCCATATGTGGTCTTTCATGGAAGGTTCAAATTTATGCCAAGATTCTATTTTTATGTTCACTTTGCTGCGAGTAATAGCACTAGTTATTGTGTGGAAGTATTGTCATTCTTCCCAATAGGATTTTCTACATCATCAAAGTTAACGACCAACTTTGGTCCTTTACCCATTTTCGCTATTGACTTCTTCATCAAGGTGATGCCTCTTTTACATGCATGGTCACACTACTCCTCAGCATATCCAATAAGATCCTTAGGGTACATACCCTTAGGATGCTCATCCTAAAATTCTCAAGAAACATATATAAGTTATAAAACTTTTAACTTCTAAAACTACAATAGAGAATGTAAATGGACATCAACATAAAAAAACGATACAAGTTACACTAGACTCGTCCTCATGGTGGACTTCATCATGGTGCTCATCCTAACGGCCAGACACCATCTAAAAAATGTCATATTAAAAATAATAAAAGAATGATATAAGTGATAAATAATGTAAAATGTACATGTAGAATATGAAACATGCATAATTATAATAAAGAATGTAAAATGCACATCTAGCATTTAAAAAATAAAATGCATGCCTCTAGTATTGGCTAGATATTTGATCAATTAACATTTCTTCTATGTGATCTTCACGTGTATATAAGTCAGTGTTAGCCTTCAACATGTACACTTGGCAAGTCAACTGGGACTAGAGCCATCATACTTATCATAGAACTCTTCTTCATATGTAGAATATTTAATGAACTGCCTTTTCCCATGCAGAACGATAGAGAATTTTTCATTTGTAGGATCATTGATGCAGAATATTTGTTTCACATGTGATGCCATTATGAATGGTTCACCCTTCTCGCCAATCTTTTCAAAATTCACTAAGGTCAAACTCAATTTGTCCACTACAACTCCTTTGTTGTTATCAACCTGATTACGCCTAAAGATGAGAACTCTAAAATATATGTAGTCAAACCCCCATATTTCTTTAATGACACCATAACAAGACATTTTACCTTCACATGAACTCTTATGCTTTGCAATAGAAAAATATAGTTAAGATGCTTGAAGGGTGATGTAACATCCCAACATTTGAGGTCTCAGATGAAATGATCTTAAGAGGAATGATTGGACTACTCATAGAACCAAGGTGCACCTCCTTTTTAGGGAGACCATTACTAAAGAACTATGTGGTTAAGCGTGCTTATCCCAGAGTAGTACTAGGATAGCTGACCATTTGGTAAGTTTATCCTGGCTTGAGTGTGAGTGAGGAGAAAGCACGTAGTTAATGCTAGTGGTGGTCTGTGGGGCCATTCATCATTCCTGAAACTCTACTAGAGCCTTAGGCAGTTGGCCTAGCCATTACAAATGGTATCAGAGTTGATTCCCCTCCAATACTTGGGGCCCACCTGGGTCTGTGGCATGCCATTCTTTGAGTCGTGCGGTCAGGGCATGTTGGAAAGGGCTATCCTAATTGATGGAACCACCCTTGCACTAGTAGGCGTTGTTGGGAGCTAGGTGTACATGGGCCACTTGGGTCTGTAGTGAAATCGGGATAGATTATGAGGCCATATACTTGATCCTTGATGAGGACATCAAGAGTCTAAGTGGGGGAGATTGTAACGTCCTAGGATTGGAGGCCTCAAATTAAATGATCTTAATAGGAATGATTAGACTACTCATATCACCAACGTACACCTCCTTTTCAGGGAGCCCATCACTAAAGAACTTTGTGGTTAAGCCTAATCAATCCAGAGTAGTACTAGGATAGGTGACCAGTCATGAAGTTTATCATGGCTTACACATGAGTGAGGATAAAGTGCACAATTAAGGCTAGTGGTGGTCTGTGGGACCAGTCGTCATTCCTGAAACTCTACTAGAGCCTTGGGCAGTGGGCCTAGGCATTACATGTGACCTCACTTTTTGGATTACACTCTTATCATCTTGACAATTTATGTAATATGAAAATCCATTTATGTCAAACCCTTCATAAGATATAACATTCATTTTTGGTATAAAGGTGAGCCATTTGATATTTTTAGTAACATTTTAGTGTTTGGGATAGTTGATGGAAGACTTTATCTTCAAACCACCTCATAAATGTCCTATTATTCTCTCTAGCAAGCCACGTTTAACTAGCTCAAAGATAGTTTGTCTTGGTAAAATTAGTATGTTCGGTGATATAAATGTCCACTTAATTGATGTTGTATAAAACATATAAGTTTTCTTGTTCCCACAGATTATGACTAATTACCTTTGCTCTTGTCCTAAAGTCCCTTTACCAGAATAGGGATCAATATTATTTTTGTTGGTAGGAGTTTAATTACAAGCTAGAAAGTCATTGCAAAAGTCCATAACCTCCCTAGACATATAACCCTCAACAATACTCCCTTTAGGAAAATAATAGTTTCAAACATCACTTTTCAAAATGTTGAGAAACTATTCAAAAGGATACATCCAATGCAACCCTAGTCAAATGGACAACAAGATGTACCATGACATCAAAGCATGAAGGAGGAAAATACATCTCAAGCTAGCACGGGGTAACAATCACTTCTCTTTGCAACTATCAAGATTCTCATGATCAATAACTTGGATACATAGAGTGTCAAATCAGAAACAAATCTTGGTGATTACAAATCTTACATGCTTCAACAGTATAGAGAGAATAGCCACATGAAATATTTACCGCATTAGAGCATGGCAATCATCAGATTTATGACCTATGAGCTTCATATACTTCATTGATACTAATCTATAGATATTGGAAGAGTATTCCTATGGTACCTTAACATTAAGCAAGCACTCACAAATGTCCTCTTCTCCTATCTAGACAATGTGCGACAAGTAGGAGGTAAATATGTTTTTTTATCACTGCTAATTTATGTTGTTAATTCTTTTTGTATACCCATTTCACGTAAGTCCATTCTGGATTTGATGTCATCTTTAGTTTTACCTGGTATATTCAATTGAGTACTAATGATTCTATCACATCCATTTTCCATAACATGCATGACATCGTTACAATGTCTAAATGTCAAAGAACTCCAATAAGGAAGATCCCAATATATTGGACTCTTCTTGAATAAACATTTTCCACTTCATTTGGGAATAGTACATTATGATCTCTGACCAAATGCATTGACAAAGTCATTTAATCTTTCATAAACAACCTCTCCTGATATAGATTTAGGGGCACTTGTTCTTTAGTTGATCCATTGAATACTTTGCACTACCTTCGGTAAGGATGTACTTCTAGAAGAAACCATCGATGACCAAGATATACTATTTTTCTGGCATGTTTTTTTCATTTTGAACCGGTGTTCTCCTTACATATAGGACATGCTTTGGATCCTTTTATGTTGTCCCATAAGTTGGAAATTCATTAATATTGAAAAACAATATAACGTGTAAATGAAATGTCTCTCTACGTGAAGCATCATAGGTCATCACATATTCTCTCGAGAGTTTCTTTAAGTCATCATTTAGAGGTTAAAAAAAATAAATACCATTGCCAGGTTGTTTGGGTCATGACGTCTTTAAGTCATAAATCATAGGTTCAAGAAAATATTAATATCATTGTCAGGTCGTTTGGGGCATGATATCAACAAGGACAACATAATGTACTTATTTTTCATACACAATCAGGGAGGAAGATCATATATAACAATCATATCCGGTCAAGTGCTACGTTGGCTGCTTAATGTGCAGTATGAATTCATCCCATCAGTACAAATCCCAAGTCATAGATTCCTAACTTCTTCACCAAATTTAGGGTATGATAAATGATTTTTTGTTCCATTTTGGTTAGTCTGACGCATATCGTAGGATCCCATCATTGTTTTTCCTTGCCTCTGCATGCCAAGATAAATTATGCCCATCCATGGTATTGGAAAAAAAGTATTGAAACTGTGGTATTATAGGTAGATACCACGTCATCTTGATAGGAGAGCTAATTTTGGACTTACTTGAAGTCATCATTTTGTACCTTGATGCCCCACATTTTAGACAATATTTCAAATTGATATAGTCCTTTTGAAATAACACACAGTCATTCAGGCATGCATGTATCTTTTATCCTCCATTCCCATTGGACACAACATTCTCTTTAATTCGTATGGTGAGACTGGAAGCTTGTTGCCTTCAAGAACAATTTCTTTCAAATAAGATAACATAAATGTGATGTTTTTGTCACAATATCTATTGTTAGATTTTAGAGTATACAATCTCAACACAATACTCAGATTCATACACTTAGTACAACATGAGTATAATAGTCTCTCAACATCATGCATAATGTTTCTAAATAAGAAAGGTGGATTCGTAAGATTTACTCCACAACTATCTAGCATCACAACAACCTGATAAATGTATATTTATCCCTTTTATTTATATATTTTTGATATTTGTTTAGGTTTATTTTGTTGTTTATTCTCTTAGTTTCATAATTAATTGTTTTATTTTAGATGTTTATCTTTAATTGGAGTTTTAATTCTATTTTTTTGGGTTTTGTAGGAAAATTATACAATTTGCAGCAGTCCTGAAATTCATATATACCCTCCACCAAAAGTGACATAACTCTTGCATTCAAACTCCAAATTGAGTGTACAAGTATTCATTGGAAAGGGAATTTAATTTCATAAAATAAAATCCTATTATTTGGACGAAGTTTGTGCTTTTAATGGGAGAGAAATACGTTCGAAATCGCTGCTTCGAGAATCTGTATTAAAGGGAGTTACATGGTCAAGATAATTAAAGACAATCAACTTTTGATTTGACCAGATCCAAAAAATTCAAATATTGGTCTCCCTCTCTTTCTTCCCCCTCTTTTGAGGGAATCCTACCCCCTCCCCCTCCTATAAAAGTAGGGACTCTTCACTTGTAAAAGCATTCCATTCTTCATTCTATTTCATCCAATTTTTAGTTGTAGACCACATCTTGTATAATGTTGGATCTCATTTTAGTTTGCATTTCTTCTGGTCTTGTTATGTCTGAATAAATCTCTCTAGGGAATGAAAGTATCCCCTTAGCCCGGTTCTATTCAATATAATCAATTATATTCCTCCATCGAACAAATGTCTTCTCTCTGTTTCTTTGTGGTTATTTGGATGATCTGATATATTCTTATGGAGTGATATGACCGTGGATCTCTGTAAGAATGAAACAATAGTCCCTTAATTGCGATTATCATCTTTTCGTCTATTTAATCTTATTTTTGTTATAATCCTTGGTGACACGACCACCTGAGCGTTGGGTTTGAACGCCGGTTTGAATTCACATGCCTTTTTATATGACCGTGGATAATGGCATGTTGGACGGTTGGGCAATGATCTGTGAACGCCGGGACCAATGGGTTCACGGGAAGTCTGACCCTTGTGAGTTTGTCCGTAAGGACATGTAAACACAAGGTCCTGATTTGATTCTTGGAGTTTAGAATTTGATTAGTTGAATAGGAATATGGTTTTGGTGGTGATCTTCCGGACCCCAGATCTTTATTTTTTGATTAGTTAAACTTTATTTCAGCACTTTTATTTTTTATTCGTAGTTTTAAACAACCTTCTCATCAGAATTTATTTCTTGTTCTTGCGATTGGGTTTGGATTTCGACTTTTCTCTTCCTCCGTCCCTTGGATCGATACCTATCTATACTAAGTTGACTTGTTGTTCACAACAAGTTGACAACCGGGTTAGAAGGTTAAACTCTAGGACTTTTCCTAGTGATTGTTGCGTGTACAACGACGCACATCAATTTGGCGTCGTTGCTGGGGACGACACAGTTGTTTTTTAGATCCGGTTGCCTGTATATCTTGTATAATCCTTGTTCATATTCTCTAACTTTCATAACTTTAGTCTTTTTTATAATTTCTTTTTGATTTTTGTAATTTCTTTTTGCCTTCCGAGCACAATTCCGGAAGTGTATCTCCTCTTTCTGCTGAGTTTCTATTCCAGCAGTACTGCTTTCTAGTTACTTTTTTTTGTAATTTTAGTTATTTCATAATTTTTTTAATATAATTTTTAGTTCTCTTTGTAATTTTTGACTAACCTCTTACCTCATAATCTTTCTTCTCTCGTTCATTTGATTGACATATCTTTCAGGAATTTTTCTTTTCAAATGGAGTGGGCATCCCAATATCCCCCACAATGTTATTATTGTGGTCTCTACCACCATACATCTCTTGCCTGTCTGACTCTACCCCATGCTTATAATAGCACCCCTTTTAATTGCGAGCCCTTTCATCCTGGTGGGTACAATGTGAATCCACATTTTTTTGAGAACCATTATGGGAAACCTTGCTATCCATATTCTAATTTGGGATATGATCAACAAAATTTTTTGGGGTGTATCCAACAAAACCTTGGGGGTTATGAACATGTTTATGAAACCCAATGTAATCCTCAACAAGAAGAGAGACTTAGGGCCCTAGAAAAGATGGTAGTAGAAGCACAAGCAAAACTTGAATCCAGTCAAGCCATGTTAGCTACCTTACTAGATGATCAATCACAAACTCCCCCTATAGAGCTTGAGCAACCCAAGATGGTTCTTCCTGACGATGACGATGATGATCCTTATTTTGTGTCGTATGTGTCAGATCCTGAAGAAATAGAACAAACCATGGAGCCATATTTTGTGTGTGATGAGGACGTTGGTATCCCTATCTTTCCTTTAGAGACTCTTTTACTTGAATATGAAATGTCAATGAAAGAGAGTCATTATGAAGATTCAACAACTCCTCCCATCCTCAACATAAATCTGAATGATACCATAGACCAATACCCTTCTTTTGAGTCTATTTTGGATAATGAGAATCTAACCCCCTTTATGATTCTTCCCGAGCCGTCACAGCCAATTTCCATCCCACACATGGCTGATCTAGAAGGGGAGATACCACCATTGGAAGAAGCCCACACACCCCCTTCTATTGTTTGCAAGGAAGACATCATCATCCCTCCTAAATACTTGGGGAACCCTTGTACAAAAAAAATAGAAACATATGTTACATCAACAATGAAACTTACCAAACCCAATGTTGATGGCATTAATTTTAAGGAGAAACAAAACGCTTTTGTAAATGATTTTAAATTTTTTGTATTAGCATCAATTCTCCCATATGCAGGTCATCATGATGGTGGAAAACCTGAACCAGATCCTCCACCCAACTCAGTTCATCATGCTCTACTGACATTACTAGTCGGGTACCCGTCAACCTCCCCTTATTCACATCCATCTTCAACACTTCCCTTGCTATCGAAGGAAGATCTATAGATATTATTGGAGGGAATGCGAGGTGAAAGAAAATATGAGCACCCCACTAAGCTTCTACAATTACCCTATCATAGGGTACATTATGAAGCTCCTCAGATAAAGGTCCCAGCCCTCATACACATCCCCTTCAGCTGGACATTTTTTGAGCTACCTGGGCCACCTGGAAATCCTCGCTCTTCTCTTCCCTCCATCTCGGGTTTTGATTTTGCTTGGGACAAGCAACAATCTAAGTCCGGGGTGGAGGTGGGTGGTATGTTTCTATTCCACCCCCTTATCTTTTTTTATTCTTGCATTATTTCTACCTTTTTTTTGTTTTGCATATAGTTACTTTGTTTATGGCCATTATCTAGTCGGCCATGTTTTTATTTCTTTTGTTGCAAAATGGCATTTATCTAGTCAGCCAATATGAATAAATGTTTATCATTGTGCCCCTTTGAATTTAGTAAATATTTTGCAAAAATTGTTACAAATTTCCATGTCTGAAACCACCATGTCACCTAGGATCCCAAAATAGCATCACTCCTTGGAAAAGTTGGCAAGCCGTATGGAATCAATCAAAACTAAACACAAAGTTTCTCTATTTTTAAACTGTTGATTAACTTTATATAAATCTTGTATAATGTGATTGACATGAATGTTCTTTATGATGTAATGACACTTTAAAAAAATGTATGAAGTTATAAGCACAAGGACACCTTTTGTTTCCCCCTTATTTTCTTTCTAAAAAAAGAGAAGCAAAGAATCACCACCAGACAAAAATCAAGTCTGGGGTGGCATGCTTCCCATATAAAAAATTCCATACCCACAAAGGGGCATACCATCAAAAGATGCCAAAAGTGCACATTAAAAAAATTGTGACCAATGTAGCCACAACTCCACAAATTTAAATCCCAAGTCGAATAGAAGAGGGATAAAAAAAATTCATCACTTCCTTCTTTGTTTTCACACCCCCCTAATTTCATCTTGGAAAGGGAATTTAATTTCCTAAAATAAAATCCTATTATTTGGACCAAGTTTGTGCTTTTAATGGGAGAGAAATACGTTCGAAATCTCTGCTGTGAGAATCTGCATTAAAGGGAGTTACATGGTCAAGATAATTAAAGACAATCAACTTTCGATTTGACCAGATCTAGAAAATTCAAAAATTGGTCTCCCTCTCTTTTTCCCCCTCTTTTGAGGGAATCCTAACCCCTCCCCCTCCTATAAAAGGAGGGACTCTTCACTTGTAAAACCATTCCATTCTTCATTCTATTTCATCCAAGTTTTAGTTGTAGACCACATCTTGTATAATGTTGGATCTCATTTTAGTTTGCATTTCTTCTGGTCTTGTTATGTCTGAGTAAATCTCTCTGGGGAATGGAAGTAGACCCTTAGCCCGGTTCTATTCAATATATTCAATTATATTCCTCCATCGAACAAATGTATTCTCTCTGTTTCTTTGTGGTTATTTGGATGATCTGATATATTCTTATGGAGTGATATGACCGTGGATCTCTGTAAGAATGAAACAATAGTCTCTTAATTGCGATTATCATCTTTTCGTCTATTTAATCTTATTCTTGTTATAATCCTTGGTGACACGACCACCTGAGCCTTGGGTTTGAACGCCGGTTTGAATTCACATGCTTTTTGATATGACCATGGATAATGGCATGTTGGACGGTTGGGCAATGATCTGTGAATGTCGGGACCAACGGGTTCACGGGAAGTCTGACCCTTGTGAGTTTGTCCGTAAGGATATGTAAACACAAGGTCCTAATTTGATCCTTGGAGTTTAGAATTTGATTAGTTGAATAGGAATGTGATTTTGGTGGTGATCTTTCGGACCCCAGATCTTTATTTTTTGATTAGTTAAACTTTATTTCAGCACTTTTATTTTTTGTTCTTAGTTTTAAACAACCTTCTCATCAGAATTTATTTCTTATTCTTGCGATTGGATTTGGATTTTGACTTTTCTCTTCCGCCGTCCCTTAGATCGATACCTATCTATACTAAGTTGACTTGTTGTTCACAACAAGTTGACAACCGGGTTAGAAGGTTAAACTCTAGGACTTTTCCTAGTGATTGTTGCGTGTACAACGACACACATCACAACCATGTCTATTAGAATCTATCTGTAAACATCCACATTGTCAACAATATATTCTTCAACACAATTACTGCTATCAATATCTAATGATCTCATACTATGAATCTCTCCATGCCACTACCATTCTGCATAGCCTTGTACAATCCCATTTCACATGACATGACTTATGATTTTATCAACAGTGTCAACTTTCAAGTTTTTACTACAATGCCTACATGGGCAATAGAATAGATCTCTAAGTAGTTTCCTTTATTCCTCTATAGATCTTATATAATAAACAAGACTAGTAATGAACTCTAGAGTGTAGCAATTGGAAATGGACATCCATGATAGATCCATTCTATGATCACAGATAAAATGAATGTTAAATTAGGTATTTAGATATAAAGAATTAAAGATTAGGGTTTATCATTTAGGGTTTAGGGTTTACATATTATGGTTTAAGGTTTAGGGTTTAAAAATAAGAGTTTATTGTTTAATAATGAATGTGTACCACCTATGCCATTCTTGAACACCTAATCACACTGGTAAGTGTAAAATGTGTTTCAGTTTTCAAGAATATCTCGATATCATTTTCCTGCAATTCCCCAAGTACGTCGATGTAGATGGGAAAATTCCCACATACATATGAACTTAGATAACAAATAATAAAGTTTTTATGAAACAACTTGAAAATTGAATACATATTATACACTTACATCCTAAGTGAGATAAGTGTTCGAAAAATAGTCCCAAACCGAGGACTACCCAAGACTTACTCCTAATGAATAAATCTCAGATGGCTTTATAGGACAATGAGATATATGTGTAAATTATGAGTTATGGTTTAGAATTTAGGTAAATATAAAAAAGTCAGTCTAAATCAGGCTAATTTAGGTAATTCATGTCAATTCAGTGTAATCAATTCTTAGGTATGATTATTTATCTATTCAACATTCAAATTGATCAATACACCATATTATACAAGTGATATACATGAATTCCAACTATACAAGTATGATTTCTTCAATTTTAAAATTAAAACCTTAGTTATATTTCATAATTTAATTGATATCAATTTAGGTAAATTCATATTGATGTGTAACTCAATCAAGTTAATTAAATAATTATACAACAATGCACTCAACAAACAATAATGAAATGATGCACTCAACAAATAATTATAATTAGATACATAGTTGATATATTTCTCAAATTCAAGAATATATATGCATTTGGTGAAATGGAATTATACAAAGAGAAGAAGGAGAAGAATGACCTTCCATGGTAGGGGTAGAGGGTGTGCTCATAGCAGTGGTAGAGGAATAGAAGTAGGGGTAAAGGATGCAAGCAACTGTTGGCAGCAAGAAGCAAAGTAGGGGCGGTAGAGCAACAGTATTAGGGCTGGTGGTAGCCTACCAGAGCTAGAGGTAGTAGGGATGACGGATATAGGGAAAATCATGGAGGAGATTTCGACAACCTGAGGCGGTGGTGATGGCAGAAATTAGAGGCAATGACGACATCAAACAAGAGCACACAGTGGCAACCTGAGGTGACAAGCAAGTTGGTGGCGACATCTCCAACCAGGGAAGAGGTGGTGGCACAAGAGGTTGCAATGGTCTGCAATGGAGGAAGCAATGATGGTTGGAGCACTATAGTTGTTAGATAGAAGCTAGGTTTGAGAGGGTGATGAAATTGAGAATGCGGAAAAGAAATTTTGTGGGTGCTATTAAGTAGAACTTAGTCGTCAGTTGTTAACAAAAACCATGAGTAAGACTTTAGACGTTGATTTTCAAAAAAGGTTGACGTCACATTACATTCTATAGTGTTGGTTATCTACCATCAAACTGACTCCCTATGTACTTATCATTGTTAAAATAATTCCAACATCTCTAAGACATGAGTCATCAATTTTATAGCAAAGTCAACGACATAGTTTACTCTTTGTTGTTGGTTATCCACCAATAAACCAATGGCATATGTACTTAACCCGATTAAAAAAGACCAACCTTTCTAATACCATTAAAAATGCCAACTTTTCTAAGACATGTATCATCGGTCTCTATCATCAAATCAATGCCATAACCTAATTTGGGAGAAAATATTTTTTGCAGGGCATGTGGTGGGGATCCTTTCTTGTCAGTTTTTTAAGAAAAATCAACACCACAGGTTTTTTGGAAGTAAAAATTTTCAAAGTGGGTGTGACCTACCACATTGACTTTTGTTGAGGGAAACTGATGACAGAGGCTTTTTGGAGGCAAAATTTATTTTGTGGGGAAGGGCTTTGTCGTTGATTTTTTATTAAACTGACACAATAGGCCTATATGATCTTCCCATGAAAATTTGAGTTTTGCGGGCTATCTATGATGTTAGTTGTTCACAAAAAAGTGAGTTAAGATAAAAGTGGTACCTGTATATTTTCTTAATTGGTAAGACTTGAGAAGTAGTGACGTTTCTATTTTTACCAACCGAAGTTATGGGTTTGTAGTGTTGGTTTTCTATAAAACTTGGCATTAAGAAAAGTGACACCAGAGGTCAAAAAAATACTAGTGTCTGCGAGGCCACACACTCAATTACACTCAACCCAAACACATAAAAGGGGGAAAAGAGGACGAAATCAAACATAAATCAAGGCAACTACATAAATTCATAACTTGGGCTACCAAGGTTCGTTGGATTCATTATTGAATTCTCTAAACATGATATCAATTATAGAGAAAAAAGGGCACTGACGTGTCCCAAACTCTCTAACCATAGTTTAAACCAACCAAAGTGGGATTAGACTAACCATCCATTTGTAATCACTAACTAAAAACGTCATTATCTTTATTATTTTTGGAAATTAATATAACTAATATAAAATCATCTAAACTTAGAAGATGGCATCTAATTTAATCATAAAATCACACGTTCACAACTAAGATTTACTCTTACAACATAATCCACTAAATGAAGCTAGTTATTGCTTTAATATACATCAATTATAACTTATTACAAAACTACTCTCAATCCTCACTCTCACATTCCCAAAACTAGAGGAAGAATAACAGACAATCTAACTAAACTAGATATTCATTTAAAGACCTCAACTACTTTACTGCTGATGAAAGCCAGATTCTGACTACTCTGGCAAAGTTGGTCTCTTGCCTAAAAAATGATTCAATAGATTGCATGAGCTACTGTCTAAGTGCATAGAAAATCAACAAGAAATTGTGATTATTCATATCTATATGGTTAATAGAGTAAAATATATAAGAATACAAGCATGGAAGTTAGAAACTATAAATCATCTAACATGTCAGTAGTTCTAATAATTATTGTAATAAATATATAAACTAATCATTTCATTAATCTTTTATCTTTTTATTATGCATTGGACCCACATGAAGCATACCATAGCATGTGTAATTATCATAGCAAGATAATATTTCATCATACAAAACTTAAAGTAAACCCAGGACCCTAACTCTACTAAACTAGCTCCCTTGTCTATAATGGGGCTTGCTATGTCTAGTCTTGACGGATAAATAGCTGGTCAAACAAACTAGATTACTCCTCTTGAACTGGGTATTTATGGAGAGATCCAAAGAACATGACTTAATTACATTTATAAATGGTTCCACAAGGGCTGACCTGCTGAGCAGTATTTAAACTAACTAAACTACGTTGGGCATCGCTGAAATTTTCGATTTATGTTTGGTACCTTACTAATATAAGGAGATTGTCCTCACTGGGCTAAGTCTTCCTACCTCTCTGGTATGTTCTATCTACCTCATCCTAGACTCTACCTGATAGTAGGAATGTTTCCTCCTTCACAATCTAGACCTCCTTGATGGATTCTATGGTGTTCAGGGAATATATGTATAGTTTATTATTTAGTTTCACTGATAGATTTACTATTATGTTGTTCTTAGTTTAACTCTATACTTACAACTTCTATATTCACTTTTTGAACACTAAATTAAAACTAAATCACTAGAATCCATATAGCGGTCTACTTGAACTGATAAGCATATTTATTATTACTAAAATGAACTATTCTTTGAACTTCATAAGCAGATAACTTGAAACAATCATCAACAAGATCTCATATTCAAAATATGATTCAAAATTGTAGAGGGCAAACTCAGGGTTTTATTTCCTCTAATTCTACCATTATCATATACCACATATACATAGAAAATTAATCTAGAACTAAAAGCAACAATAATACATCCCAAAAATGCGTTAAAACAATCTATATCTCAATTGAAATTTCATATCCTGGCTCAATAAATCGGGGACAATATTCATTGTGCAAAATAGTACATGTTCTTTATAATCTTCATTCTATAAAATCAAGGTTTGTGGTGATTTTCCACTTACAAAAGCTTAATGATCTTGAGTTTCAACTAGGTAAATTCGGATCCTGGTCTATTGAGCTTGGATTTGTGCTCAAATCTCTAAGGAACAGTTCCGATCAGCCTGGCACTAGTTTAACATACCTAAATGAATCCTTTTGGAGGTAGAAGATGAAGAAAGAATGTCACTAAAAACCTTTAGTAGGTGAATAAGAATATTTTGAGCAAGGTACATTGAGAAGAATAAGTCTATGACTAAAACCAACTTACCAAGGATGTTCTATGGAGAAAATATCATTCCTCCAGTTCTGTACGTTCTTCCCAAATGTCCCCCTAAACATTTCCCTTCCCTTTTCCTTTTTAGATGTTTAGGCTTTGATTGTGTAGAGGGTCAAAACATATCTAGCAAAATAAACTTCATCACATTCTGATATGTATAGAAAATATTATGGCCATTTTCATGATTGGTTGTGCTAGTGGTGACATAGCTCAAAATCATTGGTTTGTGAGTCTATCAATCCATTGGTTTGTGAGTATATTGAGCCATAAATTTTTGAAACATAGTTTGTGAGTCTATATCAAAATCTCAGCTATTCTAGTTTTAGGCTAAATGGAATGCTAGAATAGTATTTCTCCCATTAAATGGAAAAGTATTGCAATTTTGGAGCTCCCGGACTTCCCCGTCTAACGTTATGGCCTCACACATCCATCACTTCTATCCTTGAGCCATTAGTTTGTTAGTCTACCAAACCATCTATTGTTGAACCATTAGTTTGTGAGTCTTAAACAACCATTGGTTTGTGACAATATCGAACCATCAGTTGTTGATCCATCGATTTGTGAATCTACCATGCCATTGGTTTGTGAGTCTGTTGAACCATCAATTTATGAACCACATGTATTTCTGTGTGAAAACTAAAAGTTTCATAACTCTCTCATTTTAACTCAAATTTTGTTCACTCATTTTGTGTTACAATTGAGTTATCTAAAGTTATAAAATATTTTTTAAATAAATCTCTTAGATGATTATTTTCTAATTCATTAATTCCTTAAATTTTCTTAAATCTCTTTCATCCAATATGTTTGTTATAATACCATATCAGTAAGATGTAAACCTTGATGTATGCATATAACATGTTTTCTTTATCATATCATAGTACAAGTTAAAGCTAAGATAAAACAAATCCAGTTCCCTAAAGGTAAATCATATACATGTCTAAGGCTACTATTGCCTAAAAGCATGCTATTTTGAACAATTCATATCATCTCAGGACAGGCCGGTTCATATGGATCTGGGAGTCCTCGTAAACCAAGCAAGTGGGGTGGAGGAAAATATTTCCAGCCCCCAGAACCTGATCCTTTCTAGACACCTTTACTTCAACTTCATGCCCTAATAGTTGCCTAAAGGCAAGCCTAAACAACATTAAGTTATGCATATTTTAGTTATGAGTATTTTAGGGTTTTATTCATCATGATACTAATGTGGAACTATAGGGTCCTAAATCAACCTTTCATCATTTATAGATCAATTATAGGGCAACCATGTCATCTAAAGGAACTATGTAAGGCATGGATTCTAATTAGGGAGACAAAAGTGAAATAGTCAGATTTTGACTACCATGGGCTCTGATACCATGTTGTAAAAGAATGAAATCACCCCTTTACTAAAAATTTGAAGAATTGATGTCCATTCCAAACACTCTCAGAGGTATGCTGGAATGGGTGCAAAATTTTCAAACTTATTATGATGGTATACAAGAGACCATTAGAAAGCAGGAGAATAAAAAAAATAACTGACTATATTCAATTTCATAAAAGGTTTACAAAAATAAATCAAATTCTCCCATTAGGGTTTACATTAAGACACACAATTAGGATCTAGATAGAGGGAAGTCTAGACTTCTACAATCTTGTCTCCAAGCAAAATCTCCATCAACCGAGTCCAAGACAAAAGCTAAGATATTCCTTGTCTTATCCATCACCTTGCTCAACAGCTGGGTGGTTGGGAAGGCACCCAGCAAAAAGGGAAAGGGAAGAAACGTATGTGTCACAAAACTAGTCTAGGATATCAAGATAAGTAAAGCAAATAAGAACAGGCTAGGGTTCATCATAAGATGAAGATAACAAGAGTATGAGGCTATATTCAAAAGAAACATGCCATTAACAATTATATCAAAAAGGATTTGCATGTAAGATAATTATGTCTACCTAACTAAGTAGGGTTGAGGCACCTACTAGACCTATAACCTTAGGTGAGGGGAGAATAAGACATTCCCAATCACCTACAATATTATGGGGAGAATAAGACATTCCCTGGGGCGATTATTTACATGCCCTCTGTGGGTGGTTGTACATAAGTACCACTACTTTAAATTAAATAGAACATAAATCCACATGCTAAAAAAAGTAGTCATGGCAAGAATAATCATATGAATCAATAAGAATGGAAGTGGGGTACCAAGACCCAAGAATAATGCCCCGAAACTGATTTATGAGGCAAGTATAGCAAAAGATTCAAGAGTACATGAAATAGGGTTTAATAAAGCCTCATTATAGAAAAATAGGTTAAGGCACAATTATTCCCAACTTAAGGTGTAAATAAACATACCTCTCTTACTGATATCAATTACTAACTTTCACCACTTTAATTGAGTCCAAGTTCCTTTTTGCTTATTTTCAATGTATTAACATGTATTAGAGTACATAGTGCACATTAATATATAGAGACCCTAATTTCAGAACTTTTTTTAGCAAAATTCGGATTTAGCTTTTGAAAATATCACCAATGAACTTATTAGGTTCTCCTGATGAAGAAAACATATTCTTATATTAATTTTGGTGTTATGATGATTAAGATGTAATTTTTATGGATTTTATGCATGAAATTCGTTTTACAAAAATCACCCTTCATAAAACCATGAAATCAGACCTTGAAAATATTTTTATTAGATATAGATCAATTTTCCAATTCCAAAATATATTTATTTGTCAAATTTCGATAAGCGGTTTAGAAGATGTGAATTTTTTTTAATACTAACCAATAGGAAATTGCCACATCATCAAACCGATCGAGATAATTGAAAAGAGAGGGAGAGGGAGAAAACACCATTTGACTCAATATCAGGTTTGAAGTTGAATGGGTAACCAAACTAGAGCTTCTAGAGAAGGTAAAACACCCTAGAAGAACATGGTAAAAAGAGATGGAAATCATCTATTTTCAACATAGAAGCATGAGTTTTAAGCATGTACTAAGCAATATATGAGAAGGGGATTAACAAAACCTGCCTCTAGGAAGGTAAGAAGGTCCAAATAGAAAGGATCCCGAGATTAAAAGGTTTGGTTGCTCCAAGCCAAACTCCTTTCTTGAGCAAATATCACCTTCTCCACTTTAGAGGTGCAAACCCTAGCAAAAGAGCATGGAGATGAGATGTTTTAGGGTTCTAGGTGGACTTTTACCATGGAAGGTCATGGTTCCGACCTGGAAGAAGGTAGGAGGAATACTAAAAACATGAAAATAGGGAAGGAAAGGAGGATTCTTACAATGTTTGGTCAAAATCACCAAGGAGGAGCTTAAGAAATCTTAAATAGAGAAATTTGGAAACCTAGGAGCCTTCTTCACCAAGGTAGGCACCCTCTTTTACCTTAGGACAGAAAATTCATGGAAAAACATAGAAGGGATTATGCTCTAAGTTGTAGGAAAGAGAAGGAGAGGATTGATTCTTGGAGTGGGAGGTGGGAAGGGGTTGGCAAGGCTTTATAAAGAAGGGGGCAAGCATGAGGTGTCTATGTGACTTTCCATGTGTCCTTAGGCTAAGGCTTCATGGCCATGCAAGAGGACAACTCATAGACTCTTCTTGTATACCAAAGGTCGGTCCTAAGATCCCCTAGAGCCTTCTAGGCCATCGCCACTGTCCTTCAAATAAATAAATAACCCCATTGGTTGATAGCTTTTAAAGATAAGCACATTTATAAAGAGGGTAATCCCTATAATGCCCTTAGAAAGTAACACCTTCAAACTAAGGTGCAACCAAGTGCCCCATGGTTCAAAATCTCGTGAATGGTAAGATAACATATAAGGATTAAAATCCATGTGATAATTTGCAAAGAAAACCTCCCAATTGGGTAAATTGCATAAAAGTCCAAAATGTACCTAAAATTCCATAACTTGCACAAACAACATCCAAATCGAACCAAATTTGAAACATAGGTCCATTTTATGTTTTAAAATCACATCAAAAAGTTATATTAAGGTTTGAAGCACTTAATTATGGTAATTAAGCTTTCACTGAGGTATTTGTGCATAAACCCTTGTATTGGTACAATTAGTGAATAAATGTTCACTAAACGACTATAAATTCCAATAATTAAATATAAATGCCAATAAGGATAGAAATGAAAGGAAAAGATGGGAAAGAGGGTAAAAAGACAAAACCTAGGGTTTCGTGACAGTTTCTCTCTCTTTAAACATAGTTCTTTTGATGATCTTCTATTACCCATAACCTAGGGTTTCATGACAAACTTTGAATGGACCTATTTTGGTTAAGAGACATTGGTTTTCCCTGATGTTAACCATTTGTCTCAACCTAGTTTAAACCTATTTGGATCATGGGCTTATGGCTAACATATGGTCGAGATAACCTTTGGTCTTCCAATTTGGTTGACACCCTTATAGTTGTTGGTATCGACCACAATACCCAAAAACCCAAGGGTTGGTCACTACCCTGATCGCAATGCAACATTGCTGCATGGTGCTATTGAAGTTGGTTGACATTGCAGTTAACATGACTGAGTATGATGGTCGATACATGCTTCCATTTGCATCAAGACACTATGTCTTGTTAGATTCGAGACTCCCTAATTGAAAGGTGGTCGAGACACCTAGTATGTAGTTGTAAAACACCATGTTGCTTGACTTGGTTGCAATGCACCTTGGCTTTGTTGCAGTCATGACACACCTTGGCTTTATTTCAGTCGTGATACAACTTGGAGTGGTTTCAGTCATGATGAACCTTGAGTGGAACTTTATGTATCTATCTTCTTGTAACCTCGTTATGCTGACCGTGAACATGCATGGCTAAACATCTTAACTTGGGTTGGGAGTAGCCACTAAGGCTCTCCCAACATGTACATTGTCTCTCTATTTTGAATATATATATATATATACTCTTGTCAAGATTATCTCCATGCAACAGTTTTAATGCTTCACTTGTATGCTTAGCTACCATCTTATGATGTTTGATTGTTGGTATCTCGAGAGAGTAATATCACCTTTTATCTTGTGTTGTGTAGTATGAATGCATGAAAATGTTGGAATGCTAAAGCTTGAGATCATATGTTCTGTTATGTGGTTTTTGTGTAGTCATGTCAAGCGAGAGGTTACCCCTAGACTTAGATCTATCCTTATTTCGAGAGAGAAGGGAATAGACACCATTGATGATTGCTTGTAATCTTGATAGGAGTATACGAGAGTGAGAGAAGATGTTGCATGTTGGTGAAAAGTCTTAGTAGGTGAAACTAAATCCAAGTTTCCCTCCATATCTTTGTTTACATCTTCTTTTATTATGCTTTATTCTTCTTATCTTTGTTTTATTTGCTTTACTTTGGTTTGAGTACCATTGTTCCTTTGAGAACACCCGTTAGACTACCCTTTTTGTCTAGAGTATATGAGTGTGAGAAATTGTGTTCTTAACACATGATAACCTTGTTATGTGATTTGACCCTGATTACTACATCAGACCCCGTATAACAGTTGTGGGGGCTTAAGTGTCATGTTACTTTCTTAAAAGTTTGACTACTCTAGATCTGCTTTTTTTTAAACGTGTGATTTAGGCCGGTCACACCACGTTATTGAACAAGGTTGAAACTCTTATGGATGTATATGGTTGATACATAATACAAGTCACTACACATACTATTCTATTGCCCACAACTCATGATATTGGTCTACACATTGTGATGTAATTATGAATGCTTAGTCAATAGTGTTTAATCCGAGAATTCTCCAACAATGTGGGAGGTGATTGAATTAGGGTTTAGTGGTTGAGGGATGATATGAAACCCTAATCTTGAGATGTATAATGTATTTGTTCATGTTGTTTCAATATAATTATCATGTGATAAGTTAAGGCACATTGGCTTTGTTTTTGCTGAGATGGATTGAACTTGTTTGATAGATGATCGAGACACCTTGTTGATGGTGGGTCATAACACCATGTTGATGTATGGTCGATACATTTATATGATGTATGATTGTAACACATGCATAACATAATGAGATAATCCACATACACATGTAAGTGATGGTGATACCTAGTTTTGATGACTTTATGATCTAATCATATCCAACTAATGATGTTCAAACCTAAATCATCTCCAAGAAAATGGGAGATGGTATAATTAGGGTTTGGTGATATGATCATGAGATAGAACCCTAATTCGCTATGTGTGTGAATCCTAACCCTAATATTAAGGTATGTTTTACTTGTTGAACATGCATGGATGAATAACATGTGACTGCACTTTCTCTCTCCTACTTGTATGGTTCTAACTTTGCATGTTAATTGAGTGTCGTAGCTTGTGAATGCTATGGATATGATTAAATAATATAAGATGATGGCTATGAGCTTGGTGAGGTGCATTGGAATTATAAATATGTGAATGTGCACACTTAATTATAGTCTATAATGCTTAACCCTAATACACTCCAAACTTGTGGCAGGTAATGAAACTAGAGATTGGTAAATAAATAATTCCATGGAACCCTATGTGGTTAATCATGAATACCTAACCCTAAATTGAGGAGACTGATAACACCAAATTTTGTGATGTTTTTGACCCTTATTTCGTTATCAAAACTGCCCTTTTAAATTGTTTTCCTCTCTTTTTATATATGTTTTTGCATAAACAGGCCTCGCTATGCTATTAACTCAATTTTATCATCTTTTACAGAGTTTTCCCCGACTTTTAACTCATTTATCAGCTAAAAGGCCCATCCCGGCCCACAAATGTGTTCCACCTGCATCGGCCTCCATACCAACCAATCGGCCGACACGCTCATTTCCCGACAGGGCAGCACGATACACTGTCGCGCAAGAGGAAGCGGACGAGCGATACGTCGTTTACCCGATAGGGAGCCGAACCCGCCACGACTACCGAAGCGTATCGAGCGATACAGGCCACCCACCGGTAGGTGCCACTCGTCACGATGACCGACAGCCCGACATCCTTGCGTCGGGCGACATGCATATCAGGCATCCCTGAAGCCGCAATAATGGAGATGAAGGAGGGCACGTGGCGTCCAGAGCATCATAACTTCCATAACTTCCTCCAACCACTGCCTTTAAATAGCAGCTACAGGACTCCGATGGGACGGGTCGGAACCCTGCGCAAGCCAACTCAGGAAAGCTTCAGGAGCTAGCGTATCGTGCCTCAGAGGTGTGCCAGGCAATTCTAGGTGAGCACTTCCCCATCCCGAGAGGGAGGGAATGGTTCACTTAGGGTCATCACAGACACCACTATAGGCCAATATCGGTCAACAAGGATACCCGATACAAGTGATCGATACTAGAAGCATCACTCTAGCCCGGCACGATACCGAACCCCGATACACATCGCCAGTTATGGGCGTGTCGCCCGAGAGGGTGCCGCATGACACGATCGTATCGGGCAAGGGAAACCCGCACGATACGTCTTCCCGTTATGAGCATGTCGCCTGAGAGGGTGCCGCCCGACACGGGGGTATCGGGCAAGGCCCCTGCCCGGTATCGGGCCAGAGAGTCTACTGCTGTCTGTCGTCCTTCTAAATCAAGAAGGCCACTTTTATCTTTATTATTTCAGTCATTTACTTCTTTTACTTATGCAATGTAATCAGACCCTTATATGTTTATGGAAATAGAAGAGTTTTAATTATCTGCTGCTTTATGCTTGGTACTTTTGTTAGATGATTGCTATGTTTGACATCTACACTCTCGCTTGTACGCTGGATCACGTTTCGATTAGCTACTGAATCGTGTTTTCCCATTGCAACAGCCTCGAGAGAGGTGTTGTGGCTCTAGTGTTTGGTCCGATTCTGGAGTATGAGAGTGCCCGGAATCGGGGTTGCTTTAGTAACCTTTCCACTCTAACTTAAGTCCAGCAACCTCGAGAGGGGTTTTGATGCTTGGTTAGAGGTACCCACTTCGATAGGAGGGGTACAGGATGTTTCTACTGCCGCTTGTTTTACCGAAGTTTTCTCCTTCGTACCTTGCTTTAGCAATAGTGTTATCTCTCTGTTTCCGTTGTACGAAACCCCGTAAAAACTGATAAATGCTTAAAACCTTAATTTTTCCTCATAGCTCCAATTGGAGATAGATTTCTTTGTTTTATCGGTCTTATCCTGTTGTTCCCTTGGGGAACTTTACCTTCTCTTTACCCTTGTCGGAATGTAACGTGTCGATTCCACGTTCTCAACACTACCACCCTTGTCCATGTGTTCGACCCTGTATATCTACTTCGACCCCGTAAACAAAGTTGTGGGGGCCTAGAAGGTTTCATGTTATAAATTTAAAAGTCCGACTACTTCAAATCTGCTTCCCTTTTTGGACGCGCGATTTAGGCCGGTCAACTTTTTGGCGCCGTTGTCGGGGACAAGGCAAAACGGTACTGTTGATGAACCCAGATCCACTAACTACACTCTAGTGCCTTAAGCTTAGAAATAAGCTTGACATCACTCTCTTTTTCCTTTCATTATTATTATTATTATTATTTGCCTAAAATGAATAATTCATATTATTGATAACATATTTTCTGACTTGATTGTTACATGATGCTCAGGTACTCAGAAGAAAGGCATTCTGTTCAACTGAGCACCAACACCATCCAACATGCCACCTCGCGTTGAGACACCCCATTCAGAAGGTGAACGCCAAGGGAGAGCCAGACCTCCCTCGAGCACTAGTCAAGGCCAAGACGAGGTTTCAAACCAACCAAACTTGGTTGGACAGTTATTCACTTTTATAAAGAGACAAGATACAATCATAAACCAGCTGGCGCAGAGTACACTTCCCCATCCAGGAGTTCTAAACTCCATGCAGTTCCAGATGGCGAATATGCAGACACGCCAACATTAAATTGATCAACAGTTGGCCCAGATGACCGATTTGATGAAGAACCCTTCAAGAAAGATGCTCTCCAGTCCCGAATCTGCCAGGATGGCGGTATTGAGATCCGAGAGGACAGTGGAGCGTAATGGGGAGGCCAGACCAGAACCTAAATCGGGGATTGTGGGTGTGAATCCCGTAGAAGATGAAAGTCAAAAAGCTGATGCCAGAGAGCCTAAACAGAGATCCTTCGAGGAGATACCTGGTGGGAGAAGCCCTTACGCTCCCAGGCTACCTTTTCCATACAAATTGATAAAGGCAAACCTGAAGAAGCGCCACAAAAAGTTCATGGAATCAATCAAGAAACTTCATCTTGAAGTTCCCTTTCTGGACGCTTTGGAGGAGATGCCAACTTATTCCAAGTTTCTCAAAGATTTAATTACAAAGAAGAGAAGAGGAGGAAGGATTGAGACTGTGCATCTAGTAGCTGTGTCCTCTACTTTCGTAAAACCAGATCTGCTCAACAAAAAGAAAGATCCTGGGGCTTTCACAATTCCTTTTGCTATCGGAGATAATGTCGAACGGAGAGGTCTTGCCGACTTAGGGGCTAGCATTAGCCTAATGCCCCTAAGCTTCGCGCAGAGATTGGGTTTAACCGATCTGGTTAGAACCAATATGAGAATCGAACTAGCATATCATACCTTCAAAAGACCTATCGGTGTTGTTGAAGATGTGCCAATCTGGGTGGGTAATTTCTTCATTCCGTGTGATATAGTTGTCATAGACACCGTGGAGGACCCCCGCTGCCCTGTCATCTTTGGACGTCCTTTCCTGGCTACGGGAAGGGCGTTGATCGATGTTTCTGAGGGGATAATCACTCTGAGGGTCGGAAATGACCACTTAGACTTCAAGGTGAAGGATGCGATGAGGGGACCTTCCCTGTCTGAGTCTGCTTGCTTTGCAGACAACTACAATCAGTTCTGTGAGGAGATAGAAGAAGACATCCGAATGGTAGACCCCCTTGTAAGGGCGATAAGTAGTCAGGATTCTGACTTTGAAAGTCCAAAATTTGCGGAGTGTCTCATCCTTCTTAACATGTCTGATGAAGATTTGAGCAACGAGGATGAGGGGGTGGAATCTGCCAAGTATGCCTCTCTTGAGGGGGCGTCGCAAGAAAAGACACCCAGGGCCGAGCCTAAATTGAAACTGTTACCTGAAGGGTTGAATTATGAATTCCTGGATCAAGAAGAAAGGAACCCTGGCATCGTCAACACCAATCTTTCAAAGAACCAGCTAGACAGACTTCTTGAGGAGTGAAGACTCCACCGACGGGCTATAGGATACTCAGTGGAAGACATCAAAGGCCTTAGCCCCGCTTTATGTATGCATCGCATCAATCTGGAAGAATCTGCCAAACCTCTGGCTCAACCCCAGAGAAAGTTGAATCAGATGCTGAAAGAAGTCGTCAAGAAAGAGGTAATCAAGTTAAGGGATGTGGGGATCATTTACCCGATCAGCGATAGTAACTGTGTAAGCCTGATCCACATAGTACCCAAGAAGGGCGGTATGATAGTGGTAAAAGGAGATAAGGGCGATGAGGTGGCAGTTAGGACCGTCACAGGATGGGAGAATGTGCATTGATTACAAGAAGCTAAACCAAGCTACAAAAAAGGATCATTTTCCGCTACCTTTTATTGATCAAGTTCTTGAAAGATTAGCGCATCATGACTTTTTCTGTTTCTTGGATGGTTTTTCAGGATTTTATCAGGTCCCCATCTTGCCAGACGACCAAGAGAAGACAACCTTTACCTGCCTCTACGTCACCTATGCCTTCAGAAGGATGCCCTTCGGACTCTGCAACGCTCCCGCTACGTTTCAACACTGCATGATATCAATGTTCTCGGATTTTCTGGAAGATATCGTGGAATTTTTCATGGACGATTTTTCTGTCTATGGAAAAGACTTCGATACCTGCTTGAAAAACCTCTCTTTGGTTCTGCAAAGATGTGAGGAGAAGAGTTTGGTTTTAAACTGGGAAAAGTGCCATTTTATGGTACAAGAAGGCATCGTTCTCAGACATAAAGTTTCAAGGCATGGCATCGAGGTGGATATTAGCAAGGTTGAAGCCATATCCAAGCTTCCTCCACCAAAGTCCGTGACAGGAGTGAGGAGATTCCGTGGGCACGGTGGCTATTACCGAAGATTCATAAAGGACTTCTCAAAGATTTCAAAGCCATTATCCAATCTGCTGGTTAAGGATGTTGAATTTGTTTTCTCTGACGACTGTCTAACTGCTTTTCAGGCTTTGAAGAACGCTCTTATCTCCCCACCCATCCTCCAAGCTCCAGACTGGGATTTACCGTTCGAGCTTATGTGCGACGCCAGTGACTATGCAGTAGGAGAGGTCCTGGGGCAGAAAAAGGATAAAAAGCACCACACAATCTGCTACGCTAGTCGCACGTTGGACGAAGCTCAGGTAAATTATACAACTACGGAAAAAGAGATGCTCGCGATCGTCTTTGCTTTTGATAAGTTTAGGTTGTACCTCATTGGAGAAAAGGTCAAAGTATACACAGATCACAGGGCCATAAGATACCTAATGCAAAACAAAGATACAAAGCCCAGACTATTGAGGTGGGCCTTATTGCTACAAGAGTTCGACCATGAGATTATCGATAAGAAGGGTGTAGAAAATGTGGTCGTTGACCACTTATCAAGGATCGTGGCCGAAGGACAATGGGAACCGCCCATCAATGACAATTATGTCGACGAAGCTTTGATGTTGGTTGAAACCAAGGAAGGAGACTTACCCTGGTTCGCAGATATCTGTAACAATCTTGTCTGTGGAGAACTGCCCCCTGACATCACCTATAACCAGAAGAAGAAGCTGTTCGCGGATGTGAAAAATTACTATTGGGACGATCCTCTCCTCTTCAGGAGATGTGCTGATAACTTGTACAGGAGATGCGTTCCCGAAGAAGAAACCCCGAAAATTCTTAAAGAGTGTCACGCCTCCCCTTATGGAGGACACCTAGGTAGCGAAAGGACTGCTGCCAAAGTGTTACAATCAGGTTTTTATTGGCCCTCTTTTTTCAAAGACGCCACACAGTTTGTAAAGGTCTGCAAGGAATGCCAGTCGATTGGCAATATAGGGCGAAGGAACGAGATGCCGATGGCAAACTGGATTGAAGTAGAGATTTTTGATGTATGGGGAATTGATTACATGGGGCCGTTTCCCCCATCAAGGGGGTATCAGTACATTCTAGTGGCAGTAGATTATGTATCAAAATGGGTAGAAGTTGTGGCAACCCAAACGTACGACGCCAAGTCAGTGATCAAGCTGTTCGAGAAAATGATTTTCCCTCAGTTCGGTGTACCACGCACTGTAATAAGCGACGGAGGGTCGCATTTCAGAGAAAGACAGTTTGAAGCACTCCTACGAAAGTATGGAGTTAAGCACAAGATCGCTACACCCTACCACCCACAGACTTCCGGGCAGGTAGAGGTTTCTAATAGACAACTCAAGCAGATTCTGGAAAAGACTGTCAGCCGGACAAGGAAGGATTGGTCAATAAAGCTTGACGATGCACTTTGGGCCTACATGACTGCCTATAAAATGCCCATTGGAACCACCCTCTACAAGTTGATCTACGGAAAATCTTATCATCTACCGCTTGAACTGGAACACAAGGCCCTTTGGGCAATTAAATTTTTGAATATGGATCTAGAGAAAGCGGGTGAAAAGAGATATTTGCAGTTACAAGAGCTTGAAGAACTAAGGATGAATGCTTATGAGAACTCACAAATCTATAAACAAAGGACAAAGGTGTGGCATGATGCCCACCTAAAGAGGAAGGACGTAAGTGAAGGTGATAAAGTTTTATTATTTAAATCCTCCATTCGTCTTTTTCCAGGAAAGTCACAAACGAGATGGTCGGGACCGTTCACTGTATCAAAGATATACCCATCAGGAATGATGGAGCTATACGACAAAGATGATCCGACCAAGGTCTTTCAAGTAAACGGGCACAGGGTGAAGAGGTTCTATGAAGACGAAGCTTTTGTTAGGAGGGCAGAGATCAACTTGCACGACATGGATGTTGTTGAAAGCTAAAAGCAAAGAACCTAAACCGGTAGAGCTGGTGACGAAAACTACAGCGCTCCTCGGGAGGCAGCTCGAGCTTTTTATTTTCCTAGAATAGGATGTTATTTTCTTTCATGAAAGACAAACATTACGAACATTTGGACTTTAATAAGGCATGAGTCAGTGCATGCGCCACATGCGCTGACTCTTCTGTTTTTTGGGCCACCGCTCTGTTTTGTAGACCTGGATGGGTAATACTATCTGAGGCGGGGGACTTAACCTTAGGCCAATGATGTTTTACTCATCGACCGCTTTTTCCCAGCTTTGTTTCTAAAGTTTTCCTTCTAGTTTTTGTTTTGAAAGTTTCGTATCGGGCAACAGCTCAACCGGCGCACTGAACGCGCTCATATCGGGCGACAGTATATCGGGCATTGCAAGGGAAGTGTCAGATAACACGCCCGGGCAGCAAGCTCTCATATCGGGCAAGATGAGTAATTACCCTTGACTAGATGGATGGGACCGTTCGTCTCGGGAATGGCTTGTCTCAACGACCGACGTACGTCTCGGATTTACCTGTTTTACCCCCGGTTGAGATTGCTATATATAGTACAGAGGTTTTACCGTGTCGGGCTACTACTTTTACTCTCCTAGCTACTTGTATCATGCGGTAATTTCCCCATTTGCTCGTATGTCGTCCGGCTAGCTTTTGCTCTCGTGTCGTGCGCGAGCTTCAGATAGTAAAGGTATAGACCGACAACTTGCTTGCCCGACACGACCTTCCTATCACGCGCAACGTACCGAGTTGACGGCTTTAGTCGATTTCCCCTTGTGTCACCATGTCGGGTGATAGCAGTGTCGCCCATCCTGGTACCACCTCGTATGTTCTTGATTATCGGGCGATACATTTTCCCCTCAGGAAGTCCCTATCGGGCTATTTGTTTCACGCAACCGTATCGCCCGACACACCCGTGTCGGGCAACGTGTTTAACGAGCAGCTTTCCTCTGTATCATCCAGCTTTGTATCGCCTAGAATGTCCCTTTCATGGACGATACCCGGACTTTGTAACGGGCCGAATCTTATCGTGCATCAGTTTTTCTTGCCTACCTAACATTTGAATGATCAATGAACTTGTTTAATGATAACAGATATGGCCCGTACAAAGCAAACAACCCTTCGGATTGACAAACACAGGAGAAGAATCGACACCGAGGCAGCAACCGAATCAATAACGGTCGGACAGAAATGCCAGAATCCCGAGGCAGATCCCCAGGCAGCTGATCCCTCAACCGCTGAGAAGAGAGGAAGGACGAAAGAAGTAACAGGTCCATTTTCTTTCCCAGAGGATGCAGCCAAAACAAGTGCAAAGCTCTCAAGAAGGAAACGCAAGGTTCGTGCAGATTATAACGATGATAACTGGTGTATGGTAGATAGAGAGCTCTTGAAAACACTTGTGGATACTATATCCAAAGAAGATAACCCCCATAAAGAAGGTGGCTTCATGACTGATGAACCCAAAATACTCACATTCAATCTAGAAGCCACTGGAAAAAGACTTCAACTGGTTTTCTCTTTTTGGAGAGGGTCCTAAACCACCGCAGAAGACGGACTATGATAAGGAAATGGACCTATCTTGGGGGCTACCAAATCAAGAAAAAGTATTGGAAGAGATAAGTGGACTTCACTGACGAAAGTTTAAAGAATCTGAGATTGATGACCAGTCCTTTTGTTCATATTCACAACGGAAGTATCTAAACACCTAATAGTTTTGGAATTTCTTCCTCAGCAAAAGAGCATGACTGGTCTCATTCGAGTCTCGCAATTCTGAACCCACTTTTACCTTTCGATACACCTAACTGCAGCATCTTCATCCTGGAATGGATATCAAATGTAGAGACGCCTGACCAGCTCCACCACATCGACAACAGGGGTAACCATCTTTTATGTGTGTGAGCTCCCATCTAGTGCAGGCAACGCTCACCAGATAACCTTCACTGGGTTAGCATTACCCTACCTTATCTACTTCACAACTCTGGGACAGAGTGTGGAGTAAGTTTGGGGGGGGGTACCATGTACCAGTGAGGGAGGTATAAAATTTTGTATACCTTTTGTCCCTTTCTCCCTTATTCCGTTTTGTTCCTTTTCTATATCATTTGCACATATACTTACGCATGCTCTTACAAAATTTTGAAAAATTTTGCTTATTTTGTCTCCATGCATATGTACAAAGACACTATATAGTAAAAAAAAACCTGATATGACTTCTTGCCAGTATGTGCCTAAGGAGATGCAAGTTTAGTTATGCCTTTCTGATAATGCAGCCCCAAGCGGTAAAAGACTACGACTTTCCATGCAAAAAATTTCAAAAAATAATCTCGCAACAGCTAAGAGACGTGTATGCAGAAGGAAAAAGTTGCCCAAACAGCAACAAAAATTCCTTTTGTTTTCCCTTACCCAACAAAAATCCCAAAAAGAGAGAATAGCCATATGAGAGTGAATAAAAGCATGAGAGTTGTGCCAAATGAAAAGAAAGAAAAAAAACACATACACACTTGTTTTCCAAAAGTACCCATCTTTAGGCATGGTAGATCCGGGGCAGTGGTACGTAGGATGTGAAATCACTGCTCTAAAGCCAACTGCCTTGGACTACAGGGACCACTTTCCCGCTAATGGACCCTTACCTGGATGGACTGATGTGAAACAAGAAAAACCCAAAAAGCCTAAGCCCACCCAAGAACACAACTTTTTGCCCCCAAAAGTTGTTTGGGGTGAAAGCTAACTTTGAAATCATGCACCAAAGTCTCGCTGAAGCTGTAGAGAAATTTTTTTGCTTAAATAAGGTAGGAGAAATAAAGTCTGTTGTTCGTGGTTGGGCCGCATTCTCTGTGAGACATCTCAATGCTCGTTCAAACCCATGGTCTGAAAATACCGGTCAAAAAGAAGCATCACCAAACAAAGTTTAAAGATTGATTGAGGATAATTAAAATGCTAAGTTTGGGGGAGTTGATAACACCAAATTTTGTGATGTTTTTGACCCTTATTTCGTTATAAAAATTGCCCTTTTAAACTGTTTTCCTCTCTTTTTATATATGTTTTTTCATAAATAGGCCTCTCTATGCTTTTAACTCAATTTTATCATCTTTTGCAGAGTTTTCCCAATTTTTAACTCATTTATCAGCTAAAAGGCCTGTCCCGACCCACAAATGTGTTCCACCTGCATCGGCCTCCATACCAACCAATCGGCAGACACGCTCATTGCCCGATAGGGCAGCATGATACACTGTCGCGCGACACGAGTGTGCCGCGTAAGAGGAAGCGGGCGAGCGATACGCCATTTACCCGAAAGGGAGCCGAACCCGCCACGACTGACGAAGCGTGTCGGGCGATACGGGCCACCCACTGGCACGCGCCACTCGTCACGATGACCGACAGCCCGACATCCTTGTACCGGGCGACATGCATATCGGGCATCCCTGAAGCCGCAATAATGGAGCTGAAGGAGGGCGTGTGGCGTCCGGAGCACCATAACTTCCATAACTTCCTCCAACCACTGCCTATAAATAGCAACTACAGGACTCCGATGGGACGGGTCAGAACCCTTTGCAAGCCAACTCAGGAAAGCTTCAGGAGCTAGCGTATCGTGCCTCAGAGGTGTGCCGGGCAATTCTAGGTGAGCACTTCCCCATCCTGAGAGGGAGGGAATGGTTCACTTAGGGTCGTCCCAGACACCACTACAGGTCGATATCGGTCAACAAGGATACCCGATACAAGTGACTGATACTAGAAGCATCACTCTAGCCCGACACGATACCGAACCCCGATACGCATCGCCAGTTATGGCCGTGTCACCCGAGAGGGTGTCGCCCGACACGATCGTATCGGGCAAGGGCAACCCATACGATATGTCTGCCCGTTATGAGCGTGTCGCCCGAGAGGGTGCCACCCGACACGGGGGTATCGGGCAAGGCCCCTGCCCGGTATCAAACCGGAGAGTCTACTGCTGTCTGTCGTCCTTCTAAATCAATAAGGCCACTTTTATCTTTATTATTTCAGTCATTTACTTCTTTTACTTATGCAATGTAATCAGACCCTTATATGTTTATGGAAATAGAAGAGTTTTAATTATCTGCTGCTTTATGCTTGGTACTTTTGTTGGATGATTGCTATGTTTGACATCTGAACTCTAGCTTGTACGCTGGATCGCGTTTCGATTAGCTACCGAATCGTGTTTTCCCGTTGTAACAGCCTCGAGAGAGGTGTTGTGGCTCTAGTGTTTGGTCCGATTCTAGAGTACGAGAGTGCCCGGAATCGGGGTTGCTTTAGTAACCTTTCCACTCTAACTTAAGTCCAACAACCTCGAGAGGGGTGTTGATGCTTGGTTAGAGGTACCCGCTTCGAGAGGAGGGGTACAAGATGTTTTTGTTGCCGCTTGTTTTATCGAAGTTTTCTCCTTCGTACCTTGCTTTAGCAATAGTGTTATCTCTCTGTTTCCGTTGCATGAAACCCCTTAAAAACTGATAAATACTTAAAACCTTAATTTTTCCTCGTAGCTCCAATTGGAGATAGATTTCTTTGTTTTATCAGTCTTATCCTATTGTTCCCTTGGGGAACTTTACCTTATCTTTACCCTTGTCGGAGTGTAACGTGTCGATTCTGCATTCTCAACACTATCACCCTTGTCCCTGTGTTCGACCCCGTATATCTACTTCGACCCCGTAAACAAAGTTGTGGGGTCCTAGAAGGTTTTGGGTTATAAATTTAAAAGTCCGACTACTTCAAATCTGCTTCCCTTTTTGGACGTGGGATTTAGGTCGGTCAGAGACATGATGTATTGCTTACATTGCCAAAAGTTTTTAACATGGTGAGATAATAATGAGTATTCTCTCTCTATTTGTATAATGTTGATTTTGTAGAGGAGATGATTATCATAGCTCATGATTGATATGGTGTATATGTGATGTGACATAGGTGATGCTTATATGCCTGATGAGGCATAAGTGATGGTTATCATAGCTAATGATTTCTATGGTATATACGTGATGCAATACATGTGATACTTATATGCCTGATGAGGCATAATAAGATAACAATGAATTATAAGAATGATGTGATTGGTCATACAATTTAGTTAAGGATTGATGCCTAGTGTGGGGTTATATCCTCCAGTGATGTGAAAAGGGATTATTATTCCCAGTGATGTGATATTGATGATAGGTGGTGATGTTGATGGCCTTGTTTAAGGTAGGGAGATAGTGTTGCCCTGAGATGACGTGACAAGTTCACACTTTATACGTTTATATCTTCTAAAGTTGTTTCATAGTTATGCTTTCTAGATTGAATTAGGGTTTTGTATGTCCACTTGTATGATGGAGCCTTAATTCACCCAATTGACATAACTAATAAATTGAAACCTTAATCATGTAGTTTCCCTATACCATAGATCCATCTTCAGTGTCAGTATTTAGATAGATGGTGAAATGAGTATCTCTTATGGGAAATTGGGAGCACATATTGTTGAATATGCGGGGTACAAGTGGAGATGTCTAACTATATCCTTAAACTGTTGAAATAGTGGTATGATGTTTTATTATAGAACGGTCATGCGTGAGCCTGTTATCTAGCATTTTGCCATGTACCAAGGCAAGCTAGTTGTTTTACAGGACCATAGTTTTGACTATGAGTTGTTGTCTTTATAGGATTATGGCTTTGACTATAAGTTGTTGTCTTTTCAGTATGATTGTATGTCATTGTGTTGCAGACTTGAGCTGACCGAGTAGTGTTGGTGATGATCATGGAGTCCAACTCTTCCATTGATCTTGCATGGTACAAATTTCAACTTAGCAGTGGTCAATTGGAATTCCGTGGTACACCACAAATCCTCAGGGCATAATAATTAAATATTTAACAAACCTATGTAGTGTTATTGCTTAGGGTCATACATGAATAACATTGAATGACCCCTTTGCAGTGTTTCTTATACTGTTTATTTTGTAATAGTTATACATGTTCTTCATGTTCCTTCTAAAGGTATAAGATGTTATACTGCACAGTTATGGATATTTGAACTACTTAATAGTGACAATTCCTTCTTTATAGTTCTTGCTTTTTATCTTTAATCGAATTCCTTTCTTACTTAGTTTTTCTCTCTTGATCATTAGAACTAAATTTTCTAGGGTGAAATTAGGTTTTGTTTGGTTCCTTCTTTTACTTTAATTGTTTGCTTGCAAAACCATTAGTGTAAAAAACCAAAACCAACCGTCAAACCCTTGAACCCTAGACTCCACAGTAAGAACCTAGCTCAAATTGACTAAGCTCTAGTGCCCTCTCTCCTTAAGGATCGACCCCTAACTTGCTACTTTCCTATACTATGATACGGTCTTGTGCACTTGTGGGTGAAATATTTTTGTCTAAGTGAGTGTGTTAGTTTAGGGCTTTATAAATTTTGAAAGATTTCGTTGTGTGTGATAAAGGCACATCTAACAAAATTTCAATTGGTTAGGTGTATCTCAAGCAAAATGCACCAATATATCTACTTAAAGTTTCATCATACAACCCAATTTAGTATAAGGAACTTTAGAAGATATAAAATGTGTCATACTATGAATCAAAGCACCCATGCTTGGCACTAATTACCATTTTCAGCCATAACAAGGACATGCCTTTATAAAGGCTAAAACATTACCTACAATGGTGCATTAATCTTTATACTGAGAAAGGAGGAGAGGACTGCATATCAAGTTATTGTTGGAGAATCATTGCCTCCACTTGATCTTTGAATGCATTGTCTTTGATGTTATTTGATTCCTTCTCTTCTTTCTTCTCATCTTCCTCTTGTTTGTCAAGTTTTGGCTCATGAGCTTGAAGGTCGCCAATGAGCTATTTAGTGGCTATGTCACCAAGGCTTCTAACTTCTTCAATGGAAGTGGAGTTACTACAGATCAATGACCCATCATATTCACCACTATGCTGCTACCTCTTCACCTTCATGGAGGCACTGAGACTTCACTCCATGGAGGCTGGGAGGGTTCTAAACCCTATTCTTTGCCTATAAATATAAGGGGACTTCCAACAAAAAAGGACCCGCCACTCCATGCCACTAAGATGCTACATCCACTCCAGACCTTTGACCTCCACAACTGTCGACCTTCGTATCGATTTGCAAATTCCAACTGAAGCTTCCTCTACCTCCTCTAAGACTCCAAGATCCTAACCTTGAAAGATGCCTATTTTGTAGAGTCTTTTTCCATCGGTTGATGACCACCGCCTTTGTCATCCAATTGTTCCTTCATCACAGTGACAAGATCCAACCTTGAAGAAGAAAGGGTGCTACTTCAAGTCTATCTTTGATGAACGTCTGGGGTAGATATGTTGTCAAATTGTCCACCATCAGTTTCTAGCATGAAGATAGGATTTTGTTCACCACAGATATGTTTTTATCTCCTTCAGTGTCCATGGCTTTCTTTCTCCCTGATATTGTTTCTTCTCTTGTTATTGTTTCCATGAGTGAGTAGTCTTCTCGCAAGGATGTGGGGTGTAGCTTTGCTACTCGACTTTGTTCTTGTATCTGCATCTTCTATTGTATGGGCTATCAAATTCTTTGAATAAATTGTTTTTATGTGTATATTCTTGCATGATCATCAAGTTTATATGTAAATCAAATCTTGGCATAGAGAAATTCAAACCCAAGATCTAGCATACTTATTGGTTCATGTTAAACCCTTGATGAGTATATTGGATAGGTGTTTTTTTGGAGTGATAGATTTACGATTTCTAGGTAACATGATGGGGGTCGAGCTTAAATTGATATTTATCTAGGTTTTAATCCTAACATCAAAATGAGGATTTTCCTAGCCTCAGTATATGTATTTCCATTCTAAATGTGATGCAATGAGAGAGTGAATGATAGGTAGCGGTGGTTAAACCCATTCCACCTTAGTGTTCTCATCCATTGATTTATCAACCTTTAATTCAGCCTTTACTATTTGCAACCTTAGTTTAATAACCATATCTAAATCTTGTGTTAATACTAGTTCTTGCATGGTTAACTTGATCAACCTATTCTTAAAAATGTTATCCTTTGGGTTCGATCCTAACTATACAACAATAAGATTTGTCCACTTTGTAGTGGTGATTATTGTACTTAGTCTAGGTAAACTCTAAGGATGTCACCCCTAGTGGATTTTTTGATGCAGTAAAAGCTATGTCACCTTCCTATCAAGGCCCTTAACCTTTCCACCATATCAATGGTCAAGGCTATCAATGGACCTCCCTCTAGGCCTATTGAGGATCCAACCAACCTACCCTATCGAAGGTCAGCCACTATCCTATTGAGGTACCACTCCAACAACCTATTGAGACACCACTCCACCAACCTGCCGAGATACCTTAACCAGATCCTATAAAGGCTCCTAACTTAGTGACCTATCAAGGGTCTGACCTTTCCAAACTATTGAGTCTAGACAAGGTAATGCCACTGAGGATCAAGGTCCAAGCTAACGAGCCTCAACCATCTAACCAATTAGACCCTTAGTTAGGATTATGGTTTGAATCCAAGGAATAAAGTTGATTCAAAGAAGGTTCAAAAGCATCGAAAATACATCAAACTAACCATGAACATTAAAAACATCAAATTAATAATTTCCATACCATTTGAAATTAGGTCCTCATATTACAGTTAAATGATAGTTGAAGCGTCAAACTTATTGGAAACATGATATCAGGGTGCAATTGAAACCAAATTAGGGTTTTCTCTTAATGAATTGTTTTTAAAACTAAATCATGCATTGAATTATGATAATAAATCAATATTACCTATAGATATGGGTTGTGATAGGTCATGTGACATAGACTTAGGGTGCCATGAATACAAACATATTTTTTATGAATATATCAACAATAGGAAGAACACAAGAAACATTTAATAAGGAAGTGTGTAGATATTCATGAGTCTATCCATAGTAACTTAGACAGTATCATGGCCAATGCGAGCTTTAGGTGTCATAGAAACAAAATCTATAGTTTTTGCCAATAAGACATTCATGTCTCTTTATTTGATCAACATGCTACTGAAATTTGATGTTAACATTACTCATGTATCATGTGCACAAGTTAACAACCAAACTAACCTTGGATGATCGTCGATCATCACATTCTAATTTCCACAAGTAACCTGACTCCTCTAATGGTTTATGCTCACATAAAAATAGTGCAAGATTAGCCTATCATTTTCTATTTTTCTTCGAACTCTTTAGTTATTGCTTTTAGATAAACACTCACATTAACATTGATTCATGCAACATCTGCATAGATAAACAACCACAATGAATTTTGAAATGAAGTAGTAAGAGGAACAAAAACATTGCAAATATGAGGTTTGTAATATATAGTCATAGAAGATTCCTTTGATTGGGCTTGGGAAAGCATATTTTATATAAAATCCAAACACCAAACTAGGATCCATTTGCATAAAAGATACCTCAAACACCGAGACCAAGATCAATGAGATAGTCATTACCACAATCAATAGTTATCATCGACAAGCAACAAAGAAAGGAACACAAGCAACATCCAACAAAAAACACAAAGGGTCAAATTGAAACCTCAAGCAGACCAAATCTGAGGAACAAGTAACACACTAGAATAGGAAAAGAGAAAAAACAAAAGAAAGATATAACGCCATTAGGGGAATGGGTCCACCTAAGAGATTCATTAGCATTGTAAAAGTCAATGATGTGAGTAATGATAGAAGATGGGGAATCCGAATCTATTGACACCGCACCACCATAGTTTGCCTCCCTACTCATGTCTAAGGCTTAAGAAGAAACATGATAGGAGGGGGGACAACTATGACAACCATCCATCCTAGGACCTAGATGACATTAGATACCACAAAAACCACCAACAATGAAGGACATTCAATGCACGACAGGAGATCTTTGTCATACATAGCTATGAAGGAACCTATGTCTGGAGCCATAAGCCCCTAGGACTATAGGGTTCAAACTAGTTGACCCACCATGGAAGCAATGGTAGAATATCGAACCACAACCAATGAGGAAGCAACCCTAGATGGGAGGTGGAGAAGACGTCAGCCTAGGGGAGCAGCTACCGCCAACATACATCACTCCCTCTCCCTAGAGCCTGAAGCCGCCACTTCGTCACCTAAAATCTCAAACCCTAAAATATCATTTTGTTTTCCTCTTTCAGTATGGCCAAAGCATATATAAAATCTCCTTAGAAATTGTCTGAATTTCCAACATATAGTTCACCCAATCTATTGATACAATTACTTCTGCACGTACTGTGTTGTAAGAAATCGCTTATAATGTTCAATTGCACAACTTATGTGTATGTCTATTGGAGTATATTTGACACCATCTTCTACTTCTTGAATCCGTTTTTCATTTCTTCCACAAAATTGGACATAGCAAGTTGGTGGTGGTCATATTTTTGGAATATTATATTTCAAGGTTCTTGACTCTAGTACGTAGGAGTATTCATCTTATTCCACAAGGTCCTAGCTCTTATTTTGTCGTTATGAACTTTTAATTGAACTTATTTCTGCATATACAAGTTAAGAGACATTTTTAATCAACTTGGCCTCCCTTTGCGCTTTGCGGGCCTTCCGAGAGCTCTGCAATACGAGCAGAAGTGTTGCATTTGCAGAACTAGAATAATGTATATCGACAAAAGGTTAGAATAACTTATCTTTTATTTGTAAGCAAATTGCTAAATCTTACAGAATCCATATTATATGCGTCGTCATTATACGGCCACTGGGTCAAGGTAAGCGCCACTGCTTATGACATGAACATGAAGCACCAGGAAAAGGGCATCCAAATCCAATGTGGCGTCTGACTACATAAGGGCACAGAATCCACGTAGAAGACTAGAATTTATGCGAATTGATTTTTCTTTCAAATCATTTGGTCTCCATCGCGAAGACGAAGGTAGGGGAAAAGACATGCAATAATTACAGAATATGTGGGAAGCATACAAAATAAGGGGATGGTGGGCATGATATGCCAATTCGTAATCGTATTCCAATCATGTTAGCTGGGGTTGTGTCAAGCCAAGTGCCCTAGACTCTATATCGACAGGGATGGGCTGGATACTGTTGCAATAGGGTGGGTGCAGTAGACTTAGAAAAGAAGTAAAAGGGAGTTACATCGTCGAATATCCTGTTTATTATTGGTGCTCTTAAATTCCCGTTTTGGTAACCGCTTTTAGTAAAATATTAGCATAACTTTATCCTTTTACCATTGACATTAACTAATGTTGTGTAGCTTTTCCGGAAAACTGTTGGGTACTCAGCTTAGGGCCTGTTTGGTAGGATGAAGTTGTTTAGAGTGATGTTCGAATGTTACCGTTTCTCATGTAACTTTTATTTGGTACGATGCAATGGTGTGCAGTTTGATGAATATCATTTGCATATGACTGCATATTTTATATAAAAATCCTGGAGTTTGTACCACTCCCAAATCGGGGGTGGTCGGGTGTAGAAGCCAGGCTGGGCAACAAAAACGGTCTGACAACTGGCCACTGATTAACTCAGCATCGCGATGCACATGCTTCTACCGTTCTGTAACCATCATCCGCCAGAAAAAAATGACCCCACGGAGGTAATAGCAACTAGCAAGGACACAACCTATCAAGTATCAACCTTCCCAACACGCATACAACGCACAGCGGTACAAAAAAAGCAATGTATACGACGAGCATGGACCATCATTCACATAAAAACGTGATGTACCAAACAGCAGAAAACAAACTTGAATAGTTATATCAGCATCTAACCAAATGAAACTAAATGCAGTTACACATCCGTGTTTTTAACATCTGTGTTTTTTAATTCTTCCTTCTACCTCCGACAACACCCTACCAAACATGGCCTTATTCTCCGTGTGAAAAGCAGTTGACGTACGGGTGCATATATGGTATAATTTCTTCGGAAATAGATAGATGACACATTCCAGCTGTGACGTTTTGACGTGGGCTATAAAGTGGTTTTCTACTGAGTTGAGGGTGGTTTTTCCCGGCCTGGCCTCAATTTATTTTTTCTTTTTGCCACGTGGTATAGGTGCAGAAAAAAGAGCATAAAAAGGAAAAACATAAAAGAGAAATTCATTTTGCTAATAACTTTTGATCCGTAATGATTTTTTTGACAAAATAAAAATCATTGGGCTCACTATGAATAATGAAATCTAATATTGATATGCTTTGAGAAAAATGATATGCATAATAAAAATGAGTACATTAAAAAAAATTATTTTACTTATAACTTTAAATATGTGATGTATTTTTTGACAAAACAATATTTGTTAGATTCTTTACAAATGAAACAATCCAACATGACCAATATCGATATATTTTGAGAGAAATAATTTGATATACAAAATTAGGCGCATTCACACCATAATTAGGCACATTAGCACCACAATTGAGTTTTTGTATAAATATTGGGCACATTATGTTAAAATTTGTGCTAATTTACTATTTACGCACATACTCTAAGAACTAGGCGCTTTCTCACCATAATTGGATGCTTTTCTATAAATATTGAGCGCATTATATTAAAATTTGTGCTGATTTACAATTTATGCACATACCTCAAGAATTGGGCACATTCACACCATAATTGGGTGTATTAACACCGATATTGGGTTTTTTCTACAAATATTGGGCACATTATGTTAAGATTTGTGTTAATTTGCTATTTATGCACATACTCAAAGAACTAGACACATTCACACCATAATTGGATGCTTTTCTACAAATATTGGACGTATTGAGGGCATTAGCAGGCACATTCAATCAAAAGTGGGCACATTGAGGACAATACTGGGTACATTAATAAAAATGGGTGCATTCAATCAAAAGTGGGTGCGTTGAGGATAATAGTGGGATCATTCAATCAACAGTTGGCGCATTTAAGGCAATAGTGTGGGCTCCGATCTCCAAACCACGAATTAATCCCAATTTAAACATGTGCGGAAGCAATCGGTAAACAGCGGAAGACAAAAATCACGGGAAATTAAAACTTTTCGAGACAAGAGCCTGAAACCACAAACCTTTTCCATAGAAAAAGGATTTAACTGTTTACATCACTGACAATTACTTCTTGAGTAATTATATACAACATGATACAAAAAGTTCTCAAGAATTCATACTCCAAAACACTCCAGGACCTGAGAGTACAGAGGACACATAGGACTTGACTCTAACTACACCATGAAGCAGGCTAGATCTCCACCTGAGATATTTACTGCTCCTGATGTTGCTGTTGCTGGGATTGGTCACCTGTGTTCTTGTTCCTCCGTCTTCGACGACCACCTAAAAAGTAGAAGTCTACGGGGTGAGACAATTATACATAATTGCCCCAGCGAGAGTTATAACTCTCCACTAGGCTTTATAAGCAAAGCAAGGAATAACTAAAGCGATAAGAGCCTTCAAGATATTCACTAGCAGTTCTGATGATAAGCAAGAGTTCAATCAATATTAAAATATGAGAACATCTATGCTATTCAAGGTAACATCAATCAAATAACTCGTAGATAACTCTAACAGATATACTACGCTGTTGATTATGTTTTTCAAACATTATTGTTATGCCCTGTGGAGATGAGGCATACCACTCATACTCCAACTGATCACTAAGAAGTCATATCAGTATCGTACATAGGTCATTAAAAGAGCCGGATTCTTATGACCTCATCTTCCTCAGTCAGTTAGAGGATTGATTATTTGACATCTGGCGGGATGTCTTTATAATAGCTCACCAGGGTACTCTGGTCCTTTGCTATTTTTAGAGTTACAGTGACATTCTGTACTCTCTTTGTTATCGGAAGATTTCTTGTTTATCTTTCACCGATACGGTATTTGTGTCTTTAAGGGAGTGTAGATATACATCTCACCTTTAGGACTTTATGGTGGGGTCTGATGGACTACTAGAATCTACATCATCCTCTCACCTTATCTTTTATAGTGAAGGTATGACGGACTACAAGAATCTACATCAAATACCTACACTAGGATGTAAGGTTCTACACATCCATGTACCCCACATACTCAAAAGTAAGTGATCCAGGAGTTCCCTGAGGAAAACCTGTTTCACCATCATTTATACTCTGACAATGATGGATCTATGATCAGGGCTCTACATTTCACTTGATTAGTTAGGTACATTCAGTATTCATATCATCATACAAAAACATTAGCATCACAGCTATATATGAGAATACTAAAATGTAGCAGGCCTAACTCATTTCAATTATCAGTTCTCAATTATCTCATCACAAGTCATCGGTCAAGCATGACCTTGATGGTGTTTATGGCTCTTACAGCCCATAAATCACAAAAGATGTCACTCACAGTGCATCAATCTGGATTACTATTCATAAAACTTAAGACATATTTTCAATGAATATAACATGGCATTCCATACCTGGATATGACCATCATCTCATAACAACCTGCATGGTTCATGAATATAACATGGTATTCCATACCTGGATATGACCATCATCTCATAACAACCTGCATGGTTCATTCAACAGATAATAGTAAACAATTCAACAATTAGGGTTTACTATTCATCTTTCATGTCAATACCCTAAAATTAGGGTTTACTATTCACTCTATGGTGAATTGTACTCATTACATCATTATGTAAGAGAAACATCATCATTAAGGCTCTTAATTAAGATTAAGATCCATTAGATATCTTAACTAGGGTTTCCATGACCTCACATAGGTGGGTCATTGCCTAATCATACACCTTCATGTGCAAAAGAAGTATCTCACTTGAGTTTCCACCTTAAAAAGGGTACTTTCTCTCTCTAGGATACTTTCTCTCTCTAAAAATAATTTCTCTCTCCTCTCACTAGTAGATGGTGGCAACACCACTCTAGATCAGGTTGAGATAAGTCTCCATTGACTAACATAAGCCAAAACATCAACATCATGTGATTAGGGTTTGATTAGAACAAGGTTTTATCCCTTTAGACCCCTCAAGGGTATTTTGGTAATTTGCCACATGATCACCATCATGGGTTAACTCACTAATCACATAGTCCCTTAATGACCTAGGTTACCATTAGGGTTTAGATTAGAACATCATTGAACTAATTACACCATCAAATGGTTAAGTACAAACCATCACAAATCTCCAAACGGTTTCAACCTTCAAACGGTTTCAACCACCCAAACGGTCTTGAGACCGTTTGACCCCAAACGGTCTTGAGACCGTTTAAATCCAAACGGTCTTGAGACCGTTTGGAGATGAAGACCGTTTGGAAGGGTTGACTTCCAAACCGTTTGGAGCTTCAATCGGTTTGAGACCGTTTGATCAAACTTGCTTGAGATCGATTGGACCAAACAATCCTGAGGTCGTTTGAGCCCAAACGGTCTTGAGACCGTTTGGCCCCAAATGGTCTTGAGACCGTTTGGTCTCAAACGGTCTTGAGACCGTTTGGATCCAAACGGTCTTGAGACCGTTTGGTCCAAAAAGGGCTCAAACCGTTTGGACCTCCAAAGTGGTTCAAAGGTTACCAATGTTCATGGATATGTGTGTTGAAGCCCTCAGTTGGTCAAAGCTATGCTAACCACTTATAAATTGAGTCAATTAGGGTTAGCCTTAACCACTTAGACATCCAATTGACCCTCAATCGCAATCCAATTAGGGTTCAATCCTCCTCAATTAGGGTTTCAAATCGATTGGTCATCAATGTTCAACAATGTGAAACAATTCAAGGTTGAACCTATCAATTGACCTCCAATTGGGCTCAAACTTGGCCCAAACGGTCTTGAGGTCGTTTGGACATCATCCAAACGGTCTTGAAACCGTTTGCCCAAAGTTTGACCAAAATCCAAGTCGTTTTGACTAAGGTTGAAGTCCAATTAGGTCAAAATCAGCAATTTTCATCAATTCATCAATTTCCTACAATTGGACCTTCAAACCATTAGATTAACTCAACCCTAGACCTTCAAACGGTCTTGAGTTGTGCCCAAACGGTCTTAGGACCGTTTGGAGGAATCCCCAAACGGTCTTGAGACCGTTTGGGTCCTTCAACCCAAAACTCAACAAGATCTATATGTTAAATCAGCACTTTTTCACCCGATTAGGGTTTCATGTTGAAGTGCCTTCAACTCTCAATCGGTTAAGAATTAGACTTTGATTCTTTGCAGAGATGAAATTCAATATATTAGGAACAGACCCTCAAACGGTCGTCCCTTGGTCAACTCTTTCAAACGGTCTTGAGACCATTTCAATCCAAACGGTCTTGCAAGACCGTTTGAGAGCAAACGGTTTGAAACCGTTTGAACCCAAACGGTTTGAAACCGTTTGAACCCAAACGGTTTGTAACCGTTTGGACCAAAAGGGTCCAAGGTCGTTTGAAAAAGTAACATAGGGAATCACGCCCCTCATCTTCAACCTCTAGCAAGGTCAGTTCCTCCACTGATTTGCTTGCAAACGTGCAAGGAAGATGGGAGGTAGAAGGAGAATTTACCAAGTAAATTGCAAGAATTAAGCATACATATAAAGCATGAGTTTAGAGTTATAAAACCCACCTAAAGGTTGATCTTAGAGCTCCAAGCCTTCAAGCTCCAAGCTTTAATGGCGTCCTTGAGCTTCCACAACTCGGTCAGGGGTGAATTCTCCAAGGAAACATTGCTTTGGTCGGCTAGAACAAGAAGACTAAGTAAGCTAACCATAAAACCAACCTTAGAAAGTGAATTCCTCCATGAATTCGAGCTAGAAGGTGGGGTTCTCTTACCTAGAACCGGTTGGTCGTCCCCCCCCCTGAGCTCCAGAGCTATCCTTGGCCGTTTGAGCAAGAAAAGAAGAGAAGTGAAGGAAAGAAAGTTCGTTCACTTAATTGCAAGGAAAAGGGCTTATATACTTTAGTCCTTTTTCCACTACAAGGACCTCTCAAAATTGGTAATCAAATCTAGGTCCCTCCTTTCTCAAAGGCACGTCCAACTCATCTATCCTTATGCAAATATCATGAATTCTCAAGATCTAGGGGTAAAGGAATCCAACCTTCAACTAGGGTACATACATGAAAGATTTCTATACCCAAATTAGGTGTCTTCTATCACAAGGATCATTTTTCTCATCTGATTATTAAATGATATATCCCTTTCATCATTTCTACTCTAAATGATGACAAGAGTCTTAAAAGATGTTTTAGATATTAAGAATTACAACTTGGACCCCTCAATTTGGGTAAATTGCACTTTACCCCAAATTAGGGTTTCTAAGCATGGGAATTGCTTCCACAGCTGCACCTTGGTGCTCAAGCTTGGGAAATCCCTCAAACTTTACCATAGACATCCTCATGATGTCTCAACATCAAAGGAACATCTTATCTTGTGAATTTTGCAAGTTCAACCCTTAAACTGGGTAATTTGCACATAGGTCCCTGCATACAACATAATGCTACAACTTTATACAAAAGGAGCAATATTGAAAGTAAATGTTCCTGAGGAACTTAATTACATGCCAGGGAGTGTTCACAAGTATATTAATTACATATTTAGGCAAAACTTCCAGGGTTAGGTCATAACCCAGGTCAGGGGTGTTACAAATTTTTTACCCCTTCAAAAGGATTTCGTCCCCGAAATCGATAAAGCATATTATAAGAAAAGAGCAGGATATTTTCTTCTCATTTCATCTTCTAGTTCCCAAGTGGCTTCCTCAACACCACGATGGTTCCAGAGGACTTTTACAAGGCTTATATCCTTCTTCTTTAACTTTTTAGTTCTGTTATCGAGGATCGACACTGGTCCCTCCTCATACGTTATATCTTCATTCAATTCCACTTCCATAGGTTGTAGAACTGACTCAGTATCTGGATGACATTTCCTCAGCATGGAAATGTGAAACACAGGGTGCAGCTTCTGCAACTCCTGAGGTAACTCTAGTCTATAGGCCACCTTTCCAACTTTTTCAACAATTGGATAAGGTCCCATAAATCTAGGAGCTAACTTTCCTTTCTTCCCAAAACGAAGGACTCCTTTCCAAGGTGAGACCTTGAGATACACTCTGTCTCCAACCTGGAATTCTAGGGGTCTACGACGTTTATCGGCATATGATTTCTGTCTATCTTGTGCAGTCTTAAGCTGTTGTTATATTACTTTAATCTTTTCTGTAGTTTGCTGTACAAGATCAGGGCCTAACAACTGGTGCTCACCAGTTTCATACCAACACAAGGGTGATCTACAACGTCTACCATATAAGGCTTCATATGGTGCCATATCAATGCTATGTTGATAGCTATTGTTATAGGCAAACTCTATCAAGCTTAGATGTAGATCCCAACTCCCGGTAAACTGGAGAACACATGCTCTCAACAGATCTTCTAAGGTCTGTATAGTTCTTTCTGATTGTCCATCAGTCTGGGGATGAAAGGCTGTACTAAACCTTAGCTTGGTGCCTAGGGACTCTGTGTAACTGTTCCCAAAAGTGACTTGTAAACTGGGGACCTCTGTCAGAAACTATAGTGACAGGGACTCCGTGCAACCGCACTATCTCTTGAACATATATCTGGGATAACCTTTCAGCAGAATAGGTTGTTTTGACAGGTAAGAAATGCGCTGTCTTAGTCAACCTATCAACAATTACCCAAATGGAATCATGTCCTTTGTTTGTCCTAGGTAGGCCAACAACAAGGTCCATGGTCACATGGTCCCACTTCCACTGTGGTATGGGTAAGGGTTGCATTGTTCCTGCAGGTTTCTGGTGCTCAACCTTGACCTGCTGACACACAGGACACCTCAGAACAAACTCAGCTACATCCTTCTTCATCCCAGGCCACCAATACATATCTTTCAAATTTCGATACATCTTGGTGCTCCCTGGATGCATAGCATACATCGAAGAATGAGCTTCTTCCAGGACTAACTTCCTCAGGTTGTCCACATCTGGGACTATCATCCTTCCATGATAGCATGTCACCTGGTCATCTGACTCATGAAAACCTTCTCGTTTCTCATCACCAAACTCAGATCTAATCTGCTGTACAAAAACATCTACTTGTTGTGCCTCCTTTATCTGCTCTCTTAAGGTAGGTTTAATCTGCATCTCAGCTAACAGACCAGCTAACAATGATGCCTTCAACTGCACATTGTCTTGCCTTAAAGAGATAAGCATATCTCTTCTAGAGCATACTAAGGAACTTAGTTGTGCCCTATCCATGGTTGATGTTGCTGATTTCCTACTCAAGGCATCAGCAACCACATTGGCTTTGCCTGGATGGTAATCAATTGTACAATCGTAGTCCTTGATTAACTCCATCCAGCGACGTTGCCTCATATTAAGCTCATGCTGAGTGAAGATGTACTTAAGGTTCTTTTGGTCTGTGAAAATATGAAAAGTCTCTCCGTAGAGATAATGTCTCCAGATTTTCAAGGCATGGACCACAACAGCTAACTCTAGATCGTGTGTTGGATAATTCTCCTCGTGTTTCTTAAGCTGTCGGGAAGCAAAAGAAATCACTTGTTTATCCTGCATCAACACACATCCAAGACCATTCTTGGAGGCATCACAAAAGATTATATATTCCTTTCCTTGCTCAGGTAACACAAGAACAGGTGCACTTGTTAACCTCTCCTTCAACAGCTGAAAAGACTGTTGACACTTATCACTCCAAGCAAAAGGAACATCCTTTCGGGTTAACTTGGTCAAAGGTAAGGCCATAGAACTGAAATTCTTAATAAACCTTCGATAATAACCAGCTAACCCCAAGAAACTTCTAATCTCCGTCGGTGTCTTCAGTTGTTCCCACTACAGAACAGATTCTATCTTTGCAGGGTCAACACGAATTCCCAAGGCAGATACCACATGTCCAAGGAAAGACACTTCAGATAACCAAAACTCGCACTTGCTAAACTTAGCGTATAGCTTATGCTCTCTTAGCAAGGTCAAAGTCTGGCGAAGGTGTTGCTCATGCTGCTGAGCATCCTTACTATAAATCAGTATGTCATCTATGAAGACGACAACACACTGATCAAGAAAAGGTCAAAAGACTCTATTCATGAGTTCCATGAATGCAGCTGGTGCATTGGTTAGTCCAAACGACATAACTGTGAACTCATAGTGACCGTATCTTGTCCTAAAGGCAGACTTAGATATGTCACTGTCCTTAATGCGGAGTTGATGATATCCAGACCTTAAGTCTATCTTGGAAAAGACTGTTGCACCACGCAACTGGTCGAAGAGATCATCAATCCTCGGCAAAGGATACTTATTCTTTATTGTTACTTTATTGAGTTGTCTATAATCAATGCACAACTGCATCGATCCATCTTTCTTTTTAACAAACAAAACCGGAGCACCCCAAGGTGAGGTACTCGGTTGGATGAAACCCTTCTCAAGTAACTCTTGAAGCTGTTTCTTGAGTTTTGCCATCTCAACAGGCGCCATCCTATACGAAGTCTGAGCTATGGGTTTCGTATCTGGGACCAAATTGATTTCAAAATCAATTTCCCGGGGTGGTGGTATACCAGGAAGTTCTTCGGGAAACACATCCTCGAATTCCCTGTCTATCGGAATTTCAGTAGGGTTGGAACTCTCCTTGGTAACATCTACCACATGGGCCAAGAATGCATAGCATCCTTGCCTCATCAACTTATCAGCAACCATAGCTGATACAAGACAGGTGGGCAGAATCTTTCTTTCACCTTGAAAGATCCATGTGTTGCTTTCATCAGCAAACACAGCCAGCTTGGACTCACAATCCAAGACAACTCGATACCTTTCCAAGGTATCCATCCCTAGGATTATATCAAATCCTTGCATATCAAGCGGTATGAGATCCACTTGAATGCGATGCTTAGAAAAGAAAAGTACACAAGGAGAGCATACTTCTTGCAGAACAGCAGACCCACTCAACGGAGTCTCCAACAACAACTTATCTGCCCTATGACTAGTTATCATATTGCAGTTACGAATCACTCTTCGAGTGATGAAAGAGTGCGTAGCACCCGGGTCAATCAAAACAGATACTACATAAGATTTAGACATATCAGAATATAAAAGTTCCATCTGACCTGTCACCACTTGTGGATTGACCACTGCCTCTGGTGGGTTCATAGCATAGAACCTCGCTGTAGCCTGTTGTTGAGGTGGTGCTGATGATCCAGCTTGAGACGCTTGTCCACGTCCTCGAGCTGCTCCTTGATGTTGTCTATTCTGAGATCCCTGTTGATTCTGTCTCGAGGTTTGTTGTGTCACACCGACAGCCCTAGAACGGCAATCCTTCATCAAGTGTCCCACCTTACCACAGTTGTAGCAACTCTTTTCCTGTTGCTGTGGTCTGGGTGGTCCAGTATCTGACACAGATGCAGAACTGTGCGTCCCTTGAAGCGGTTGACTTCGTCCTCTACCTCTGCTTGGTGTCCATTGAGTTTGAAAACTCGATCTGGGTGGTGGAGGGTTAGGTGCAGAGAATCTAGGTTTCTTGGAATCCCTAGATGAAGAACCCTGGAACTGTGGATATCTTTTATGGGTTTGCCTCTTCTCAACCACAGATCTCTCTATCCTTCGGACTGACTCAATGAAGGTAGAGAATCTCTCTCGGTTCTCTAAGGCAGACACTGGGGTAGACATGTCAGCATTCAACCCCTTCTCAAACCTTCTGATTCTTTCTTCTTCTGTGGCAGCCATGTGCGGACAAAATCGCAACAGCTCCATGAACTTAGCTTCGTACTCGCTAATGTTCATCATACCCTGTCTCAGTCTCTCAAACTGGGAGATCTTCTCGTCTAGGAAGGTCTTTGGAAAATATCTATTGATCAATTCCTGACGAAACTCTTCCCATGAGAACTCTACCCCAGGTCTCTTCTGCTCTTCCATGTTCCACCAGTGACCAGCACTTCCTTTGAGAAGATAGACAGCATGTCTAACCTTCTCAGCTTCAGGGATGTTGAGGATCCTAAAAGCCTTCTCCAGCTCTGTCAACCACAGATCAGCATCTGCGGGGTCAGCAGTCCCATGGTACTCGGTAGCTCCGACACGACGTAGTCGTTCGAACGTCTTCCCGATACCTTGCCCCTCAGGCTGGACAGGTACCCTAGGTGCAGGCATAGGCAACCTGTCGGTTATGTGTGTCATGGCAGTCATAAACTGCCCAAACATTGTCTGGACTGCTGGGTTACCCATGTCATCTGGGTCAAACTGGGGTGGCTCTCTAGGTTGTTCTGGTACAGGCTGTTCCAACTCTGGTACTCCTGCACCGCCTTGAGGTGCACTAGCACTACTTTCTTCCACATTCTCATCATGTGGCTCTGACATCTTAAGTATCTTCTTCTCCTAAGGAGTAGAAGATTCTATTAGATAAGGAAGGAATACTAAAGATAGACTCGACTTCCTAAGTCCTATGCCTCTGTAGACTCGGCGAACCTAGAGCTCTGATACCACTTAGTTGTGGGCTCCGATCTCCAAACCACGAATTAATCCCGATTTAAACATGTGCGGAAGCAATCGGTAAACAGCGGAAGACAAAAATCACGGGAAATTAAAACTTTTCGAGATAAGAGCCTGAAACCACAAACCTTTTCCATAGAAAAAGAATTTAACTGTTTACATCACTGACAATTACTTCTTGAGTAATTATATACAACATGATACAAAAAGTTCTCAAGAATTCATACTCCAAAACACTCCAGGACCTGAGAGTACAGAGGACACATAGGACTTGACTCTAACTACACCATGAAGCAGGCTAGATCTCCACCTGAGATATTTACTGCTCCTGATGCTGCTGTTGCTGGGATTGGTCACCTATGTTCTTGTACCTCCGTCTTCGACGACCACCTAAAAAGTAGAAGTCTACGGGGTGAGACAATTATACATAATTGCCCCAGTGAGAGTTATAACTCTCCACTAGGCTTTATAAGCAAAGCAAGGAATAACTAAAGCGATAAGAGCCTTTAAGATATTCACTAGCAGTTCTGATGATAAGCAAGAGTTCAATCAATATTAAAATATGAGAACATCTATGCTATTCAAGGTAACATCAATCAAATAACTCGTACATAACTCTAACAGATATACTACGTTGTTGATTATGTTTTTCAAACATTATTGTTATGCCCTGTGGAGATGAGGCATACCACTCATACTCCAACTGATCACTAAGAAGTCATATCAGTATCGTACATAGGTCATTAAAAGAGCCGGATTCTTATGACCTCATCTTCCTCAGTCAGTTAGAGGATTGATTATTTGACATCTGGCGGGATGTCTTTATAATAGCTCACCAGGGTACTCTGGTCCTTCGCTATTTTTAGAGTTACAGTGGCATTCTGTACTCTCTTCGTTATCGGAAGATTTCTTGTTTATCTTTCACCGATACTGTATTTGTGTCTTTAAGGGAGTGTAGATATACATCTCACCTTTAGGACTTTATGGTGGGGTCTGATGGACTACTAGAATCTACATCATCCTCTCACCTTATCTTTTATAGTGAAGGTATGACGGACTACAAGAATCTACATCAAATACCTACACTAGGATGTAAGGTTCTACACATCCATGTACCCCACATACTCAAAAGTATGTGATCCAGGAGTTCCCTGAGGAAAACCTGTTTCACCATCATTTAGACTCTGACAATGATGGATCTATGATCAGGGCTCTACATTTCACTTGATTAGTTAGGTACATTCAGTATTCATATCATCATACAAAAACATTAGCATCACAGCTATATATGAGAATACTAAAATGTAGCAGGCCTAACTCATTTCAATTATCAGTTCTCAATTATCTCATCACAAGTCATCGGTCAAGCATGACCTTGATGGTGTTTATGGCTCTTACAGCCCATAAATCACAAAAGATGTCACTCACAGTGCATCAATCTGGATTACTATTCATAAAACTTAAGACATATTTTCAATGAATATAACATGGCATTCCATACCTGGATATGACCATCATCTCATAACAACCTGCATGGTTCATGAATATAACATGGTATTCCATACCTGGATATGACCATCATCTCATAACAACCTGCATGGTTCATTCAACAGATAATAGTAAACAATTCAACAATTAGGGTTTACTATTCATCTTTCATGTCAATACCCTAAAATTAGGGTTTACTATTCACTCTATGGTGAATTGTACTCATTACATCATTATGTAAGAGAAACATCATCATTAAGGCTCTTAATTAAGATTAAGATCCATTAGATATCTTAACTAGGGTTTCCATGACTTCACATAGGTGGGTCATTGCCTAATCATACACCTTCATGTGCAAAAGAAGTATCTCACTTGAGTTTCCACCTTAAAAAGGGTACTTTCTCTCTCTAGGATACTTTCTCTCTCTAAAAATAATTTCTCTCTCCTCTCACTAGTAGATGGTGGCAACACCACTCTAGATCAGGTTGAGATAAGTCTCCATTGACTAACATAAGCCAAAACATCAACACCATGTGATTAGGGTTTGATTAGAACAAGGTTTTATCCCTTTAGACCCCTCAAGGGTATTTTGGTAATTTGCCACATGATCACCATCATGGGTTAACTCACTAATCACATAGTCCCTTAATGACCTAGGTTACCATTAGGGTTTAGATTAGAACACCATTGAACTAATTACACCATCAAATGGTTAAGTACAAACCATCACAAATCTCCAAACGGTTTCAACCTTCAAACGGTTTCAACCACCCAAATGGTCTTGAGACCGTTTGGATCCAAACGGTCTTGAGACCGTTTGGAGATGAAGACCGTTTGGAAGGGTTGACTTCCAAACCGTTTGGAGCTTCAATCGGTTTGAGACCGTTTGATCAAACTTGCTTGAGATCGATTGGACCAAACGATCCTGAGGTCGTTTGAGCCCAAACGGTCTTGAGACCGTTTGGTCCAAAAAGGGCTCAAATCGTTTGGACCTCCAAAGTGGTTCAAAGGTTACCAATGTTCATGGATATGTGTGTTGAAGCCCTCAGTTGGTCAAAGCTATGCTAACCACTTATAAATTGAGTCAATTAGGGTTAGCCTTAACCACTTATACATCCAATTGACCCTCAATCGCAATCCAATTAGGGTTCAATCCTCCTCAATTAGGGTTTCAAATCGATTGGTCATCAATGTTCAACAATGTGAAACAATTCAAGGTTGAACCTATCAATTGACCTCCAATTGGGATCAAACTTGGCCCAAACGGTCTTGAGGTCGTTTGGACATCATCCAAACGGTCTTGAGACCGTTTGCCCAAAGTTTGACCAAAATCCAAGTCGTTTTGGCTAAGGTTGAAGTCCAATTAGGTCAAAATCAGCAATTTTCATCAATTCATCAATTTCCTACAATTGGACCTTCAAACCATTAGATTAACTCAACCCTAGACCTTCAAACAGTCTTGCGTTGTGCCCAAACGGTCTTAGGACCGTTTGGAGGAATCCCCAAATGGTCTTGAGACCGTTTGGGTCCTTCAACCCAAAACTCAACAAGATCTATATGTTAAATCAGCACTTTTTCACCCGATTAGGGTTTCATGTTGAAGTGCCTTCAACTCTCAATCGGTTAAGAATTAGACTTTGATTCTTTGCAGAGATGAAATTCAATATATTAGGAACAGACCCTCAAACGGTCGTCCCTTGGTCAACTCTTTCAAACGGTCTTGAGACCATTTCAATCCAAACGGTCTTGCAAGACCGTTTGAGAGCAAACGGTTTGAAACCGTTTGAACCCAAACGGTTTGAAACCGTTTGAACCCAAACGGTTTGAAACCATTTGAACCCAAAGTTGCTTGAGATCGATTGGACCAAACGATCCTGAGGTCGTTTGAGCCCAAACGGTCTTGAGACCGTTTGGTCCAAAAAGGGCTCAAACCGTTTGGACCTCCAAAGTGGTTCAAAGGTTACCAATGTTCATGGATATGTGTGTTGAAGCCCTCAGTTGGTCAAAGCTATGCTAACCACTTATAAATTGAGTCAATTAGGGTTAGCCTTAACCACTTAGACATCCAATTGACCCTCAATCGCAATCCAATTAGGGTTCAATCCTCCTCAATTAGGGTTTCAAATCGATTGGTCATCAATGTTCAACAATGTGAAACAATTCAAGGTTGAACCTATCAATTGACCTCCAATTGGGCTCAAACTTGGCCCAAACGGTCTTGAGGTCGTTTGGACATCATCCAAACGGTCTTGAGACCGTTTGCCCAAAGTTTGACCAAAGTCCAAGTCGTTTTGACTAAGGTTGAAGTCCAATTAGGTCAAAATCAGCAATTTTCATCAATTCATCAATTTCCTACAATTGGACCTTCAAACCATTAGATTAACTCAACACTAGACCTTCAAACAGTCTTGCGTTGTGCCCAAACGGTCTTAGGACCGTTTGGAGGAATCCCCAAATGGTCTTGAGACCGTTTGGGTCCTTCAACCCAAAACTCAACAAGATCTATATGTTAAATCAGCACTTTTTCACCCGATTAGGGTTTCATGTTGAAGTGCCTTCAACTCTCAATCGGTTAAGAATTAGACTTTGATTCTTTGCAGAGATGAAATTCAATATATTAGGAACAGACCCTCAAACGGTCGTCCCTTGGTCAACTCTTTCAAACGGTCTTGAGACCGTTTCAATCCAAACGGTCTTGCAAGACCGTTTGAGAGCAAACGGTTTGAAACCGTTTGAACCCAAACGGTTTGCAACCGTTTGGACCAAAAGGGTCCAAGGTCGTTTGAAAAAGTAACATAGGGAATCACGCCCCTCATCTTCAACCTCTAGCAAGGTCGGTTCCTCCACTGATTTGCTTGCAAACGTGCAAGGAAGATGGGAGGTAGAAGGAGAATTTACCAAGTAAATTGCAAGAATTAAGCATACATATAAAGCATGAGTTTAGAGTTATAAAACCCGCCTAAAGGTTGATCTTAGAGCTCCAAGCCTTCAAGCTCCAAGCTTTAATGGCGTCCTTGAGCTTCCACAACTCGGTCAGAGGTGAATTCTCCAAGAAAACGTTGCTTTGGTCGGCTAGAACAAGAAGACTAAGTAAGCTAACCATAAAACCAACCTTAGAAAGTGAATTCCTCCATGAATTCGAGCTAGAAGGTGGGGTTCTCTTACCTAGAACAGGTTGGTCGTCCCCCCCCCCTGAGCTCCAGAGCTATCCTTGGCCGTTTGAGCAAGAAAAGAAGAGAAGTGAAGGAAAGAAAGTTCGTTCACTTAATTGCAAGGAAAAGGGCTTATATACTTTAGTCCTTTTTCCACTACAAGGACCTCTCAAAATTGGTAATCACATCTAGGTCCCTCCTTGCTCAAAGGCACGTCCAACTCATCTATCCTTATGCAAATCTCATGAATTCTCAAGATCTAGGGGTAAAGGAATCCAACCTTCAACTAGGGTACATACATGAAAGATTTCTATACCCAAATTAGGTGTCTTCTATCACAAGGATCATTTTTCTCATCTGATTATTAAATGATATATCCCTTTCATCATTTCTACTCTAAATGATGACAAGAGTATTAAAAGATGTTTTAGATATTAAGAATTACAACTTGGACCCCTCAATTTGGGTAAATTGCACTTTACCCCAAATTAGGGTTTCTAAGCATGGGAATTGCTTCCACAGCTGCACCTTGGTGCTCAAGCTTGGGAAATCCCTCAAACTTTACCATAGACATCCTCATGATGTCTCAACATCAAAGGAACATCTTATCTTGTGAATTTTGCAAGTTCAACCCTTAAAATGGGTAATTTGCACATAGGTCCTTGCATACAACATAATGCTACAACTTTATACAAAAAGGAGCAATATTGAAAGTAAATGTTCCTGAGGAACTTAATTACATGCCAGGGAGTGTTCACAAGTATATTAATTACATATTTAGGCAAAACTTCCAGGGTTAGGTCATAACCCAGGTCAGGGGTGTTACAAATAGTGTGCACATTCAACTAATATTGTGTGCATTGAGGGCACGAGTTGGGTGCAATCAATCAAAAGTGGGTGCATTGAGGCATTACTAGGCACATTCAATAAAAAATGAGTGTATTTAATCAAAAGTGAGCGCATTCAGGGCAATAGTATGCACATTGAGGGTACTAGTGGGAACATTCAATCAAAAATGGGCGCATTGAGGGCATTAGCTGGCACATTATGTTAAGATTTGTATTAATTTGCTATTTATACACATACTTTAAGAAGTAGGCGCATTTACACCACAATTTGGCACATTAACACTATAATTGGGCACTTTTCTACAAATATTGGGCGCATTATGTTAAGATTTATGCTAATTTGCTATTTATGTACATACTCTAAGAAGTAGGTGCATTCACACTATAATTGGGGGCATTTGCACCAAAATTGGAAACTTTTCTACAAATATTGGATGTAATATGTTAAATTTTATGTTAATTTGCTATTTATGAACATACTCTAAGAAGTAGGTGCATTCACACCATAATTGGGCGTAATAGCACCATAATTGTGTACTTTTCTACAAATATTGAGCTCATTATATTAAGATTTGTGCTCATTTGCTATTATGCACACACTCTAAGAAGTAAGTGCATTCACACCAAAGAATTATACAAAGTTAAATATAAGTGCTCGTCCCCTTGCACCCTATCACTCTGGCGACTAGGGTTTCGCAAGACATGGACGTTTCCACCCCCTTAGCTTAGGGTTTGCTCTTGCAGGTTCAAGCATGTTGAGGCAGCGTTTTGGGTCCCGTCTCCATGGCAACGGAACTGGCAGATCGTTGTGCAGGGCTGCGATTATCGGAAGACAAAGATGAACCCATCGACATCAATCCCATAGGAAGTGGGGATGAGGAAGAGGATCACACAGAATTGGCCTTAGAGGGATGGCTTCTCATTGATTGATCATACAACTTCAAGGCCATGGGAAGGACATTGTCACAAGCATGGATCCTTCGGGAGACGGTGGTCTTCAAGCAACTTGAGGGCGACGTCTTCGCGATGCAGTTCTCGCACAGGAGGGATAATAAGTGAGTGGTGGAGGGAGCACCGTGGAATTTCTATGGTTGGTTGTTGTTGTTCAAAGAGGGGGACAAGGAGGAGGAACCGGGACGTCTATCTATCAACCGATCCCCCTTTTGGGTGCGGCTATACGGCCCTCCAATGGGCTACAGAGGGGAGAACACTGTCCGAGATGTGGCTGGACGCATAGGTGTTGTCATCACGACTGATAGAGATGGGATGGGGTGGGACTCCTCCATCAGAGTTTGAATACTGCTGGACGTTACCCGTCCACTGAAGAGGTCGCTATGTATTAGGGTTAAGAGTGGGAACATAGTGGACATTGAGGTCAAATACGAGCGGTTGGTAATGTTTTGCTTTAACTGTGGCTTGCTGGGACACATCGATTGTGATTGTCACAGCTACGAGGAGGAAGGGGAACAGAAACATTGATGGGGTGGCTGGCTTAGGGCATCCCCATGGAAGAAACATCATCAGGAGGGCGTTCGTGGAGATGATGGGAAAACGTGGTGGAAATTAACATTCAAGACGAGCGGGGCATCAGGAGAGTTGAGGACGACGGAGGAGGGTGATAGTAGCAATGTTGGAAGGGGGGAGATGAAGGACGGCAGACAAGGGATGATGCCCAAGGGGGGCAAAAGGAGGACGGAGGTGGGGTGTGCGACAGGGGGAATCAGTTCTGTTTTGGGGGGACGACGCCACAGAAGGACAGAGCCCTCTTCATAGCTCCGTTGGGGGGGGGCGTTGGGAGAAAGACCGACTGGATGATGAGGAGGGAAGGTGGAGGAGGGTTCTGAGACACACCGTGGCAAGGATATGGGGGGTTTGTTGTCAAGGGAGGGGGAGACGTCTGAGGAGTCTCAACCAAACACTGAAGGAGGAAATGTGTCGTCGGGTGGGGTTGACGCGAGACTGGCACAACAGGGAGCTCATGGAAGGACGGGGGGGATGATGAGAGTAAAATCTACGATAAACTACACTATGGAGGAGTTGATAAAGCTTAAGGGAAATGTATGCATTGAAGAGGATTCTCCCGAGGAGGAGATGTGGGTAAGGGATGATGAACAATGAGTTAGTCATGGAGGATGCCCGTGCGTTAGCAAGCAGTGGCCTACGGAGGAAAACGTTGTATTGTCATACATGGGTGGTGAGTCATCCTTGGCAAGGAAAGATATGGGTGACATTCAAGCATAGGGAATCATCCACCAAACTAGATATGAGGAGGAGGATGTTCTTGTGCTCGGGTATATAGAACAGCAGAGGTCGTCCCACCAAGAGATAGACATCATACTCCAGAGCAAAGGAGGAAAGTGAGCCATCACTAGAGCACAGAGAAAGAAAGAAGCATCCATGAAAACGAAGCATGGGAATAAAAGGAACAAAGGTAAAAAGAAGCATCATCCTTGGGTCTACAAGATGAGTAGAGGGGCAAGACTGGGCATTCCAGAGGAGGAGGTGGTGTGGGAACAAACAATGGGGAAAAGGGGGAGAGGTGTGGAGGCATGCGACATGGACCTGGATGAGCTACCTTTTCCAGTAGTGGGCGAGAAAAGATCCAAGAGAGACAATGAGGAGATAGTGGGACATGGGGTCGACATGACTCAAGTAGCAAAGATTGGCGGAGTCCAATCCCACAAAGGACAATGAAAATCTTCAACTGGAACTGTCAGGGGTTGGGCGACCCTGACAGGTGCAGGTCTCTCCGGTCTTGGGTTTGGAGAGAGCTCTCGAACATAGTTTTCGTCATGGAAAATATGATTGCAGATAGGAGGCTTGAGGATGTTAAAAGGAGTTGTGGCTTTACTGATGGTCTGTGTATCTCTAGTGAGGGAAGGGCAGGTGATTTGGGGTTTTGGTGGAAGGACACAAAGGTGGAAATTCAGAACTATTCACAAAGACATGTGACAATGTTGGTCAAGGAGGACAATAATGATATAAAGTGGAGAGCGGTTGGGATTTATGGGTGGGTGGACCAGGCAAGAAAAATGAAAACTTAGGAGATTATGAGGAAGATTAAAGGGGAGTCAGAGGCTCCGATAATCTTCTTTGGCGACTTCAACGAGATAGTATCAAATTCTGAGAAAAGAGGAGGACTCCCCAAAGATGAAAGGTTTCTATAGAATTTTCGTGATGTCATTGATGATTGTGAGCTGGTTGATGTGGGATTCAAGGGCAACATCTTCACGTGGAAGTGGGGGCTGACAGAAAAAACATTGGTCCAAGAGAGACTGGACAGATTCCTCCCTAAGCTTGAGTGGAGAAACTTATTCACTTTTTGCAAGGTGTTCCACTTTCCCATCCATGAGTCGGACCACACACCCATCATCTTGAAGGTAGACAACAGGGGCAGCAATATGAAGAAAAAGAAAGGGCACTTTATGTTCGATCCAATGTGGGTAGGTGAAGAGGGTTGCAACAATACAATTAAGGAGGCTTGGGACTCTACCGAAGGCAGCGATTTGCAGACAAAGCTCTTAAAGTGTAAGGAAAAATTAAAAGAGTGGGTTGCAGAGAAGTTCGGGGAAAGGAGAAGGAAAATCAAAGACCTGGAGAATGATCTGAAAGGGCTGCAATCTCTCCATCCGGACCAAACAAATCTTGATAAAGTGGAGGAAAAATCAAAGGAACTCCAGTATTGGCTACAAAAGAATGAGGAATATTGGTATGCCCGGGCACAGGTAAAGGAGTTGAAAGAAGGTGATAAGAACACTGCATGCTTCCACCAAAAAGCAACAAATAGAAGGAGGAGGAATCTGATTACCGGCCAAGAGGATGAACAAGGAGTCATGAAAACATAAGATGGCGAGATCAGGTCAATCATTATGAAATATTTTGCACAACTTTTCCAGATTAGTTATCCTAAGGGCTTTGAAGAGGCAACAATGGGGTTGCGGGTGATGATCACTGCGTCTCACCGGGAGGAGTTGGAAGGAGACATCGTTGATGAAGAGGTTTGGGCAACATTGAAACAGATGCATCCTAATAAAGCCCTGGGGCCGAATGGTTTGAAGGCTATGTTCTATAAAAACTACTGGGGGATTGTGGGGAAGGATGTGGCGAACTACATCAAAGGTTGGTGAAAAGGAGAGAGAAGTATAGGGACTGTTAACGACACCCTTGTGGTGCTTATCCCAAAGTCCAATCAGCCTAAAACAATAGGATAATTTAGACCCATTAGCCTCTACAACATGGTGTACAAAATTGCCTCTAAGGTGTTGACGAATCGCCTAAAGCCGCTAATGGATAGCATAGTATCTGAGAATCAAAGTGCCTTTGTGCCGAGGAGATTGATAACAAATAACGCCCTTATTTCTTATGAAGTGTTCCATTTTATGAAGAGAGATAAGAGGAAGAAGAAAGACAACCTTTCTCTGAAGTTAGACATGTCCAAAGTGTATGACAAAGTGGAGTGGGATTTCCTTGATGGGGTGTTGGAGAAATTGGGTTTTGGGGTAAAATGGAGGAGTAGAGTCAAAGAATGCATATCATCCGTCCAACACACCTTCTCCGTTAATGGAGATAGGACCCAAAGTACAAATCCTTCACATGGACTTCGCCAGGGTGACCCTCTCTCCCCCTATCTTTTCATTTTGTGCACAGAAGCTTTCTCTACTCTACTTTCCACTACTGTTCGTGACACCTTCCTATACAGGATTAAACTGAGTAGGGGTGTGCCTTCTATCTCACACCTTTTCTTTGAAGATGATAGTATTCTTTTTGCTAGAGAAACCAATGAAGAGTGTCTAAAGATAGCTGAGATCATCAACCAATATGAACATGCATCAGGTCAAAAGATCAATCTTTCTAAAAAAGAGGTTGTTTTCAGCAAAGGAGTACAACTGGAAAGAAGAGACAAGTTGAGGCAGCTCTTGGGAGTGAAAGAGGTGGACAGGCACACCAGTTACTTAGGCCTCCCAACAGCCATGGGAAAGTCCAAGAAGTAGGTGTTTAGCTTTATTAGATAGAGGATATGGAGGAAGCTCCAGGGGTGGTTAGAGAAACTTCTATCCAGAGCAGGGAGGGAGGTTCTTATCAAAGCGGTGGTGCATGCCATCCCCACATACATCATGAGCATATTCCAGCTGCCAGTGGGTACCATAGATGAGATCTAGAGGATGGTGGCTAGATTCTGGTGGGGTGTGAAGGACAAGGAGAGGAAACTAGCATGGATGAGCTGGGGCAGAATGTGTAGGCCAAAGCGGCAGGGGGGGCTTGGCTTTAGGGACTTTCAGACCTTTAACCAATCCCTCTTAGCAAGACAACTATGGCGGATGATCAACCACCCGGAAGCTCTTGCATCTAGAGTTCTAAAAGCCAGGTATTTTTCGAGGATGTCTATTTGGGAAGCCAGAAGGGGTCATGCACCTAGATACACATGGAGGAGCTTGTGGGGGGATAAGGCCCTCTTAAAGGAAGGGGTCATGTGGAGAGTGGGAGATGGGACTGATGTGAACATTTGGGAAGACAAGTGGCTGCCTAGGGAGGAAGACACACTAGAGTGCCACAGACAAGAGGATGGCCCAGACTATGTCACTGTCCGTGAGCTTATGATGGAGGAGGGATCCTGTTGGGACGTTGATAGAGTTCATGAGTGTTTCTCGGATAGCATTATTAGAAGGATATGTGCCATCCAGCTAAGCTTGAGGAGACCCAGAGACATGTGGATGTGGTGGCCTTCCAGGGATGGAGAGTTCTCAGTCCGATCTTCCTACTGGTTGGGTTTGCTAGGGACAGAGGAAGCAAGGCGCTACACGTCCCAACAAGATGACACGTTATGGAAAAAGATATGGCATGCTGTTTGGAGCCCCAAGACAGTGCACTTTCTTTGGAGGACTTGTACGGGATGTCTTGCGACTAGAGGGCACCTCTTTGACAAACATTGTGTAGATGATGGCTCTTGCATTCTCTGTGGGATGGAGAAGGAAACTATTACCCACATGCTCTTTTGGTGCCCAAATGCATTTGAAGTGTGGGAATAGACGCCATGAGAGGTCCAAGCATGGGTGGACGAGGTTAGAGACGAGGATGTTGGCTCGACATTGGGGTCAACGTTAGAAAGGCCATCCAAGCAGGAGACGGAAAGCATCATTGCTTCTATGTGGATAGCGTGGAGGGACAGGTGCACGAGGACATTCCAAGGCAATGAGATTCATAGTAGCTACCTTTATAGGGGAGCATTGACGTTGGTGAGATCAGGAGGGAGATGTCAAGAGCAGATGGGGGAGACATGGATAGGAGCTGCACCGGCCAGCAGCAGCGTGCAGGGGGTGACAATGTCCACATGAAGGGGTCTGATCGAAGGAGTGTCCATCATGGGCGGGACGGACTTCCTGGCAAGCAGTAGGGAGGTGAGGATATTGGTGACACCCAGCAGAGGGTAGAGAGGAGGGATGATGCCCAGAAGAGGGTAGAAAGGAGGGACGACACCCATCGGAGGGTAGAGAGGAGGGACGACGCCCAATAGAGGGGGGAGGAGGGGGACGATGTGGTAGCCATGGGTAGACGTAGAGTCTGGGTGAGACCTGCACGGGAAAGAATAAATATGAATGTGGATGGCTCGATAGGGGATGATGGGAGGGCAGGGGTAGAGGTGGTGGCCAGAGATGACATGGGCAGGCTAGTGGGAGTAGAGGGGAAGAAAGCAAACTCGGGAGAGGATGTCACCATCACCGAAGCTCTAGAAGTACGTACATCGATGTCGTGGGCAAGGGAAAAAAGCTATGATCAACTGGAGGTTGAAACGGACTCTCTGGAGGTCGTCCATGCATGCCACAGCAAGAAGACGAGGAGGGACTATCTGGGCACTATTGTCGAAGACATTATCTCCTTGAGAAATATGTTTTCCTTTTGTAGTTTGAGTCATGTTAGTCGTAGGAGTAATAGGGTCGCCCATGAGGTGGCAAATTCTGCCCGTAGGGGCCAAGTAGATAGCTTTTGTTTTACTCAGTGTTTTCCTTCAAGTCTGTTATCCCTTGTAGACTTTGATTTTTTAAATTAATAGAATGCGGGGAGCCCCAATCATAGGGCTTACCGCCCTCCCTAAAAAAAGTGCATTCACACCATAACTGGGTGCATTAGCATCATAATTAGGCACTTTTATATAAATATTGGGTGCATTATGTTAAGATTTGTGCTAACTTTCTATTTATATACATACTCTAAGAAGTAGACACATTCACACCATAATTGGCCGCATTAGCACCATAATTGGGTGCTTTTCTAATAAATATTGGGCACATTATATTTAGATTTTTGGTAATTTGCTTTTTAGGCACATATACTAAGAAGTAGACGCATTGACAGTAATGAACCTATATATTTGTAAAAAAATTGTCCAATTAGCAATGCACTCACTTTTCTCTATCCTCGTTACTTCCCTCCTTACTTGAATCTTTTTTTGTTATTTCCCTCCTCTTATGTTATTATATCCCTCCTCTTTTCTTTTGGTCGCTCTTTATTTCACTCTTTTATTTTTTTTTAAATGTACAAATAATATTTATTTATTATTTCATATTATTTATTTTAAAAAATATGTTCATATTAATCTTGTTCAGATGTATTTTTATAAGGAATCTAATGCTTTTTGAATCAAAATTCATTATGATCTGAAAATAAAAACAATAATGCATTTTTCCTATAAAATTAAAAGAAAAAAAAAGAGTACAATCGGGGCCCGACGTTGGGAAGGGTGGTTTTGTAGAACATCAAAAGTGTGTGCAAACCCCTAACGTTGTGTAAATTAAGTCTTGATTTCTTACACTACACACATCATAGTAGCAAGTAGCGCTTCCAATTATCAAGGTTGCTTTTAGAATAGAGTTAGAAAATTCAAAAAGATACAAAAGTTATAAGAGAAATGTCTAAATAATCAAAACATGCATCATAATCATTATAAGTAAACCTATAAATAGATATCCAGAATCTAAACATACGATCCAGATTCAAATCTGAAAATTAAAAAAAATCCTACATATGCAAAATTAGGATCAGATTTCAGATCCAAAGATCTCAGATCGGATATGACATATTGATGTATCTGCTCTAAAAAACCAGATTCAACAAATACATACATATGTTAACAAGTCTATATTATTTATACATAGAAATATGAAAATATAGAGACATTATCATTTATTTTTAGTAAATATCATTATTTTCTCTATATAATATATTTATTACCAATATGATTTTCGATTCAGATTAGATATTTATTCTAATTCGGATATTATCTGTTTGGATCAAATTTGAATGTTAACATATGATGTCCGTCATATATCAGATTGAATATCAGACCATTTTTTTAAGATTGAAATTTTGGATATAGCATTGTTTGCTATGTTCCTCTTTCACTTCATTTCATGGATACTTTCTCTCCTTTATAAATCTAGGGTTAAGATTTCCTCACGCTCACACACTCATACACATTTTTTACGCACACAAGAAATCACTCTCTGCCCCTACTATCCCATCCTACCACCAACCACCCCACCTTCCACCAGCATGCCCTCCTACTCCCTACTTCTTCCCCCTACTAACCCCCCTCTCTCACACTCATTCTCTTTCATGTAGACCTACCACACTCTTTCTCTCTAACTCACTCTCACACTCTCTCTCTCACTCTCACATAGAGCTACAAGCTCTCTCTCTCTCTCCCTCCCTCCCTCTCTCTCTCAAGCAAAGAGAACTGCCACCCCTCATTGGGCTAATACACCCAGTTATGGTGCCAATGCACCCAATCATGTTCCTAATTCACCCAATTCATAGTGTATGCACATAATAGAAAATGAACACAAATCTTAACATAATGCGTCCAATATTGTTAGTAAAATGTTTAATAATTGTGCTAATGCGCCCAATTATAGTAGTAATGCATCCAATTCTTAGGGTACACACATAATATAAAATTAACACATATCTTAACATAATGTGCCTAATATTTATTGCAAAAAGCCCAATTATAGTGCTAATGCACCTAATGTGGCACTAATGCACCAAATTCTTAGGGTATGTGCGTAATAGAAAATTAGTACAAATCTTAATACAATGTCTAAGATTTTAGTAAAATGCCCAATAATGATTCTAATGTGACCAATTATGGCATGAATGCACCTAGTTCTTAGAGTATGTGCATAATATTTGTACTAAAGTGCCCATTTATGATGCTAATGCACCCCAATTGACATGTATTACACTTAATTTGACATGTGTCATGCCCACAATCAAGCCATTGCTTTCAGATCCAAAGATCTCAGATCGGATATGACATATTGATGTATCTGCTCTAAGAAACCAGATTCAACAAATAGATACATATGTTAACAAGTCTATATTATTTATACATAGAAATATGACAATATAGAGACAATATCATTTATTTTTAGTAAATATCATTATTTTCTCTATATAATATATTTATTAACAACATGATTTTCGATTCAGATTAGATATTTATTCTAATTCGGATATTATCTATTTGGATCAAATTTGAATGTTAACATATGATGTCCTTCGTATATCAGATCGAATATCAGACCATTTTTTTAAGATTGAAATTTTGGATATAGCATTATCTTCTATGTATCCAATCAATTTATATGTCTAATAAAAAACAATATGTTTTGTTGTTGACCGTTGAGAAAATATGATATTACTTACTGATTTTTAGCATGCTTGCTTGTAGTAGATAAATAAAAATAAAAAACAAGTTTTATCTCATCTGAAAAAAAGGAAACACGAAATTCAGGTTTGGATGATCTTAGAGAGAAATTGTGACAAGAAGATTATCGTTGTCAAGATACCACCACTTTTGTGCATGATCTAGTTGGAGGTCTGGCTTCAAGATACAATCATGATCCCATAACTCAAATGATCACATTAGAATAAAACACCAGAGGCAAACACTACCTCCACCATGTCGTCAAACATTTCTATCAACTGATCTAAGTGGTGTCTTTTAACAACAAACACATCCTAACTATCAACACCTCTGAATCTCATACAACATCTATGTTCCTCTTTCACTTCATTTCATGGCTACTTTCTCTCCTTTATAAATCTAGGGTTAATATTTCCTCACGCTCACACACTCATACACATTTTTTACACACACAAGAAATCACTCTCTGCCCCTACTATCCCATCCTACCACCAACCACCCCACCTGCCACCAGCATGCCCTCCTACTCCCTACTTCTTCCCCCTACTAACCCCCCTCTCTCACACTCATTCTCTCTCATGTAGACCTACCACACTCTTTCTCTCTAACTCACTCTCACACACTCTCTCTCACTCTCACATAGAGCTACAAGCTCTCTCTCTCTCCCTCCCTCACTCCCTCTCTCTCTCTCGGGAAAAGAGAATTGCCACCCCTCATTGGGCTAATGCACCCAGTTATGGTGCCAATGCACCCAATCATGGTCCAAATGCACCCAATTCATAGTGTATGCACATAATAGAAAATGAACACAAATCTTAACATAATGTGTCCAATATTATTAGTAAAATGTTTAATAATTGTGCTAATGCGCCCAATTATAGTAGTAATGCATCCAATTCTTAGGGTACACACATACTATAAAATTAACACATATCTTAACATAATGTGCCTAATATTTATTGCAAAAAGCCCAATTATAGTGCTAATGCGCCTAATGTGGCACTAATGCACCAAATTCTAAGGGTATGTGCGTAATAGAAAATTAGCACAAATCTTAATACAATGTCTAAGATTTTAGTAAAATGCCCAATAATGATTCTAATGTGACCAATTATGGCATAAATGCACCTAGTTCTTAGAGTACGTGCATAATATTTTTACTAAAGTGCCCATTTATGATGCTAATGCACCCCAATTGACATGTATTACACTTAATTTGACATGTGTCGTGCCCACAATCAAGTCATTGCATCCCAACTCAGACTTGAATGAACCCAATTTGGAATTGAATGTGCCCAATTCTGACTTGATTGCACCCAATTAGTACTGTAATATGCCTATTTATTAGTGCACCACCACCACCACCACCATCATCATCATCATCTTCACTGTCACCACCACCACCACCATCATCGCCATCATCATCGACAACAAAAAAAACATCATCATCATCATCATCATCATCATCATCATCATCATCATCATCATCATCATCATCATCATCATCATCATCATCATCATCATCATCATCATCATCATCATCATCATCATCATCATCATCATCATCATCATCACCATCATCACCATCACCATCATCATCATCATCATCATCATCATCATCATCATCATCATCATCATCATCATCATCATCATCATCATCATCATCATCATCATCATCATCATCATCATCATCATCATCATCATCATCATCATCATCATCATCATCATCATCATCATCATCATCATCATCATCATCATCATCATCATCATCATCATCATCATCATCATCATCATCATCATCATCATCATCATCATCATCATCATCATCATCATCATCATCATCATCATCATCATCATCATCATCATCATCATCATCATCATCATCATCATCATCATCATCATCATCATCATCATCATCATCATCATCATCATCATCATCATCAACATGATCATCGTCATTGTTGTTATCATCATCATCACCATCACCATCACCATCACCATCACTATCACCATCACTCTAATACAAAATGTAACAACCCCGCCTCCCGGTAACTCCCAATTAAGGGAGTCCAAGAGGTCAGAGCCATTATCTCAATTAACAGGATCAAAGGTTCGACAAATAATCAATAACAATTATCAAATTTTACCAACTAAACTAAAAATTGGTATAAAATAAAACTTTACATACCTTTTTTGAAAACATGGATAACTACTTCTATCTGCATCAAGAGTCTATTCTAACTAATCCTCCTTTGTAAATTTAATTCTTATTTAATTCCACATATGCCACTTTACTGTTTGTCCTTTTCAATCTTGTACCTAAAACGCCGACAAACAAAATGTCAGTCAGCATATAGGTATATGGTGGTATGTGGGAACAACCAAAATTTCACAAATATGGCTAATAATTTAATTATCACAATCAGGGTAATTAGCAAACCAAATTACATTTTCAATGTGTCATTCTCCACTGCTTTTGCCCTACCCTGGAATACCCCTCTAGGGTTTCTCTTTTGCCATTGACTTAAGGCCATTTACAACCCCAATTTTTTGGTTCATTTGGTGGGAAATGTGATTTCTCATATTAAAGATATTTGAACAAGTAATGATATAATTTGTTTTGAATAAATGGATTTCGTTTACAATAGCCTTGATGATTGTTTTGTGGGCTTTATTGGCTATTGGGCCCAATAACAAGGAAGAGACAAAAGGAACTCCATTATTAATAAGAAATGGAGAAAATAAAAATATAGAAACCTCTAAAAGGCAGATATATATAATCCAAAGGTGTATTTCGTGCCTCTTCGGTTCCTTGGGTTCCAAGGAGTCCAAAGTTGCAAAAAGAAAGCAATATGAAAAGAAAAAATCAATTAAATATTTCTTTATTAAGAGACAAATTGAAAACACTAATAAAATGTGGGAAACAAGTGAAAAGAGGTATAATGGAGTTATCCTTGGTGGATTTTTGTATCTAAACGATTCATAATGTCAAAAGGAATGCCAATGAGGAAAATAAAAAGAAAGAAAAGAGAAATCCTCAAAAAGAGATATTTTAATAAGAAATAAACAAGATAACGTGAAATAATGAATATTGATACATCTAGAAGGATAATAAGTATCCTTATGAAGGAATTTCGAAATCTTGGAGTTTCTTGGAGTCCAAGGAGCCCCAATGAAGAAAGAGGAAAGAGAAAATACCAATAATGTCAAATAAGAAGATAATATGATGCATAATGAATGTTTTTGGGGTATTGTTAAAAAGGAAGTAATTTCTATTAAAATAAAATGGAAATTCGTGCTAATGGATTAAAAAGCAAGAATAAAGAGAATAAGTGAGAGGAATTTCTAATTCTTAATTATCCAAGAAATAAGAAATATCAAAGGGATAGTAAGGAGAGAGAAAGATTGCTTCCTAATGAAGGAATTGGTTTCCTATTGGGAAAAGACTTTGCATCTTTGTGGATGCACATCTTGGGGTGTGAAAACCCTCCCCTATATAAAGGGTAGAGCTCTGGCTCGAGTTCCAGAGGATCCCACACCTCTTTCTCTCCTCTTCTTCCATGTTTTCATCCAAAAACCCTAACCTTAGAGAAGCTCTATCTGAGGAGCAGCAGGGAGTCGTGAAGGGGGTTGCAATGGGGCATGATGCTCCCACTTTGACCTAAGGAAACTCTGCCATCATCTTCTTGCTCTAACCCTTGCGTAATACCCACAATAGGTCTAAAACCTATCTACAAAATGGGAGCTTGGCACTCATGACACGGGCCAACTTGGCCGTGCTTTGTAGCCTGGTTGGCTGTGGTAGGGGGGACGGAGACAGGGAAGGAAGTTCCGGCAAGATACGAGCCTCGAGGTGGTGGGAGGTAGCCCACAAAGCGTTGTAGGTCGACAGCTAGGGCGGCGGCCGGGGGTTTGCGCGAGGAAGAAGGAGCAGGGGTGGTGTTGGACCATTTTACCCCTCTGGGGTAAGAAGCGCCAACAACTTAACCGAGGGTACTTTCATCAAATCATTATGTTTTCAAACCCACCGAGCAACATTGCATGGAAACGGCTACGTGGCAGCTTCTGATTGGCCCAAGTAAGGTTTTATTACAAAAATCATATCTCCTTAATAGTAGCTCAGATGAATATGCATAAAATATAAAAGTTTCTCAAAAAAACAAGGAGAATCCATTAAAAATATAATTGAAGCCTGATTCTAATTGCAATTCGAAAAGTAATGGAAGTTATCAACTTTAATACTTTAATGATTAAGAAACCCTATTTTGAGATGGTTAATGTGATTAGTAGGGTTTAACGGATGATTAAAGTTGATGTTAACCTGTTAACTGTAAAAAGGTACATTAAGAACAAAAAGGATGAACTTTGCACATAATTAGTTTAATTTAGAGTTTCTTGTGCATAAATATGCTTTAATGAGCCTTGGAACCCTAATATTAGTAAAGGTGACTCATAATGGTTTTAATTATTAAAAAATCATGAATAAAGCTAAGATATGAGGATTCTAAGCTATTTTGAGTATGTAAGTTCTTAATTTTGGATAAATATCATTAATATGATAATTAGGGTTTTTCTAATGGATAAAGGTAGAATGAATGATAAATAACGTTCATAAACCATAATGAACTACTAATTGATGATAAATGAGCATAATGACTTTGGCATAGATTAAAAGGATAAAAATGGTAGCTTTAATGTAAAAGAGGCTTAATGAACTTAGTTGATGATTTATTTGTGTTGTTTCTGAAATTAAGGTTATATGTTGTTAAAATGTAACCTTAATAACTTTCAGGAAGGATAGATGAGAAATTAGGGTTTAAAAAGAGTAAAATGAAGTAAAAACCCTAATTGCAAAGTAAACCCTAAAAGAGGTAGAAATCCTAAAAAGGGAATAGAAACCTTAAGTAGCAAGATGGTTTGAATAGATTTTGATAAAAAGGAATTGGATGTGATTTCAGGATTCTTGTACTTGCTTGATTAGATGTCTAGATTGATTAGATTATTCTATCTGAAATCAGCCTCATAGGTATGTGGTTAATTATGATTAATCGCATTAGTTTTCTCGAAGGTTTCCCGGATGGTTAATCACATTGATTGAAACTAAACAGTTTGGATGTTCATACTACAATTATAAATTCACTACGGTTATCACAATTATAAATACATGTGTATTCTCGCACCTACATGCCACCCTGATGGAAGATTCCATAAAGGTCAGACCGAAGAGGGTAGACCAATGGGCACTATGAGAGGTGACCCAGACACCAAGCTCGGGAATGAGAAGGTGGTCTATGTTGCATGACTATGGGGCACCATGTGAGGTGACCCCCAGGAACCAAGCTTAGGACTGAGAAGGTGGCCTTAAGTCAATGGCAAAAGAGAAACCCTAGAGGGGTATTCCAGGGTTAGGGCAAAAGTGGTGGAGAATGACACATTGAAAATGTAAATTGGTTTTCTAATTACCCTGATTGTGATAATTAAATTGTTAACCATATTTGTGAAATTTTGGTTGTTCCCACATACCAGCATATTCCTATATGCTGACCGACATTTTGTTTGTCTGCATTTTAGGTACAATAATTGAAAGAACAAATAGTAAAGTGACACATTGTGGAAATAAGAAATAAAGTGCAGGGAGGATTAGATAGAATGAATCCAGGCTGTGGATAGAGTAGCTTACCAAAGTTTTAAAGGGGTATGCAAGGTTTTATTTTATACCCATTTTTAGTTTAGTTGGTAAAATTTGATAATTTTTATTGATTATTCGTCGAACCTTTGATCATGTTAATTGGGATAAGGGCTCTGATCTCTTGGTCTCCCTTAATTGGGGGTTACCAGGAGGCAGGGTCTTTACAATTGGTATCAGAGCATAGTTTCCTCATTTAATATTTAATAATTATTAAAATTTTCAAACTTCATAGAACCCAAGGGAGTTATTAGAGGATTTTGCAAAAGATAGAGGTGTCTAGAAAAGGATCATGTCTGGGGGCTGGTAAGATTTTCCTCCAGACCGCTAGTCAGAATATGAGGACTCCCGGATTAGTGTGACTGCCTGGCCAAAGTCTCAGGATTTGACTCGAAATAAGATACCTTTATGACTCTCTCATCTTGTTCATCCCTTCTCAACTCAAATGTTGTTAAGGACCTTAATGATTAGGGTTTTCTCTCTTTTCCTCACCTTCCTGAGGGATGGGTAAGGTTGATCAGGATTAAGGAATCCTCCTCCAAAATTATTGAAAAGAATGTAAATAAGATGTCATGGACATAAGATTAATAGGTTAAGCGTAAACTAAAGAATAGATACATGCTTAGGTCGTATGACATAAGTTGTCATGCCCTCAGGAGAGACCTAAGGCTAGGCCTTCTTGACATGAGGATAAGTGAAGTGAGTTAGTCTTGGAGGTAAAGATCTCCATTACAAGTAGAGACCTGACACATCCTCTGAGGATGATGTTAACCCTAACCCTAGAGTGAAGGTTAGAGAGAGAGATGACATGATGAGTTAGATGTCATGGTAGACCGGGTGTTTGGATAGACATGCCTTGGATGCCATATGAGCCATGAGAGGTTGGATGACCGAGTCCCTTGGCGACCCAACCCTGGGAAGGGTCATGCATGTTAGAGTGAAGGATAGCACCTTCTTTGATGAGGTTAGAGAAGAACCTATAGAAACCCCATGAGCTTATATGAGCATGGCATAGTAGGCACCCAGAGTACAGTAGTAGTGCGAGCAGTAGGTTGAAACCCTGGCCAAGGGAGTATGTTGGATAGTTGATGAGATAAGCATAAAGAGCTATGAATAACCCAGAGCAAACATAAGTTTGAACATAGGCTTCACCATGTAGAGGTGTGCTTGTGAGATTGACCCTTCATGAAGAAAGGACCTCTAGTAGTAAGGTTGGATGTGGAGTTAACTATAGAGAGAGAAAGCAGGACCCAAGGAAGAAGGTTGGAAGCCTAGACTCTGGGAAAAGTGGGAAGTTGAGGATGATGTAACCTAAGTAGATGATAGCGGTTGCCCATGCTTGATCCCTGGAGGCTGATGATATCTTGGTGGCCTTTAGAGGAACCAAACCCTAGAGAGAGGATGAGGCTTCTGGTACCTATGTGCCTATGGTGTAGGTGTTTAGCTTCTGAGATAGGAAGAAGAGTTCCTTAGACCTGGAGAGGTTTAGTAGAAGGTTGTGAGGCCTTGTACCTTGTTGAATGTCCTTGAGGAGGACTCAACTCTAGGGTGTTGCTTGAATTAAAGGATCATGTGAGTACAAGACATACCTTGGACATGCTGGATTCGTGGTTAAGAGTTTGAGCATGCATTTGGATACCCAAAGGTGAACCTAGGGTTCCTAGGTATAAGAGGGGAAGTGGTGTACCTGATGCTCATGATGAGGTTTTAGTAGATTCGAGCATGGTACTTCTCATGTTTAAAGGAAAGATAAACCCCTTAAGTTTAAGGCAGGTTTGATGAACCCCCCCACAACTAAGTTGATGACATGGGAAGGTATGATCTTGACCCAATTTTGATGATGAGAATAAGTATGACCTAGCATGGTCTAGTAGGTGGTCTACTTGTGCCTTAGTGGCTGCTGGGTTAAGCATGCTCATGTGAATATAAACCCTAGGGATGTTTGTGACCTTGTTGTCAAGAGTTGTAGTTTCCTCCCATCCTGGGAGAGGAACCCTTTGGTAGGGTGTGTACCAGTTTGTGGGTTTTGTGGAAACCTAAAGAGGTCTCATAGGATCATGAGAAGTTAAGTGAAAGTACATGGTATGAGAATGAACCTGTAGACCCATAGTGAATCATCTCTAAGTGCATGTGGATGTGTTACCATGGAGGTAACCAGTGAGGGAGCCTGACCAAGGTAGGAAGGTCTCCATGACCCATAAGAAAGGATGAAAGTCAGCCCATGAATGCAGAGAGAGATGCTGAAGGCTTGGGTAAGGTTCTAAGTTGAACATGTACTATGATAGAATCCTAAGTCTATCCTAGGGTCAAGTAGGGATAAGCCCGATGGAAGTAGGAGTTGCCTAATTCCCTAGTTGCACATGACCATAGGGTCGGGAGGTAACAACTATCATTGTCTGAGGGCCATGGGTTAGGAGATTGATCACCTTCATGAGCTCATGGGACCTAAAGGGAAGATGAGTAGGGCACTTTATGATGCATGAGGGAAGAGGGATGACCCCAAAAGTGTCGGCACCCTATAGACCCAGAGGAGATGACCAAGGATTGTGTGTAAACCCCAGTAGGTTCAAAACCAGTTTCCATGGAGGTAATCTTGATATCGAGACGTAAGTTGCACGTTTCAACTTCGATTTGAAGGTGTACTGGGAAGGTGGGATGTACCATCTCTACTCTTGGAATAGGAAGAACTCTATATTTGGACTGCATCCAAATGCTTATTTCCTCTTGTTATGGGAGTGAGAGATATGACAATACGCATGCCATACACCAAGGATAAAGATGATGTGAGTTGGAACGTTGCTAAGAGGTATGAGGACAGAGATGATAACATACCCTTGCGAAGTGAACGATAGGTATAAATGATAAGAGTATTAAGGTAATCATCTTGTGAGAATGTTTTGTCATGAGCTATGTGGAATTTGCAAGTGATACAAGGTTGAGTTTGATAACCAAGAGGATGAGCTCAGAGTGTTATGATGAAGATAGACTTAGAGTTTGAGACGAGATGATAAGTGGAATACATGGAAGTGTATGTCTTCAACATTACCTAATCCTAAGGATGTGACGGGGTAATGGATACTGTGGTTGAGATATAGCTGCCTAGTTTGGCTAGAGACTAGAAGAGGTTGTTAGGCTAACCCTAAGTTTGGAAAGTAGATAGGTTTGGCTAACCCTCAGATGCAACGATACCGATTAATCAAGTTAATGGTTGATTGGTTAGCCAGCCTAGTCTTTGATGCAATGGAAGGATGGTGGTAGAACCTCAAATACACTTCTTTGGATAGGAAGGTAATAAAACCCTGATGAGAGTGGTTTAGGGATTCTGAGGAATCGATCTTAAGGAATCATGACATATAGAAGATCATGGTTTTAATATCACCATACACCATGATACTACAAAGATAGCAAGTGATAGTAGCACTTTGGATGCTTAATATGAAGTTGCATGTGTCATGTGGCCATGCAAATCTGGGGTGAAGGATGAACACCAGTAACCTAGTGCTTTGACATAAAGGATAAAGAGTCCCTAAGAGGGAATGGGAGTTCACCACTATGGATATTGTGGTAAATCTCCCCTAAGACTAGGGAGGGTCAAGACGCAATATGGGTTATGGTAAATCACCTTACCTAGATGACATGAGAAAGAAAGGAAACTATCAAGGGACGGTTTCGGTTGAATTACATAAGAGAGAGAGATGGTTCAACTACACCATGATGCGAGTTCAAACGTTCTTGAGTATGATTTAAATGTTTACTTCCATGCGGTGGAAGTAGGTACATGAAGAACTCAATATTAGTACCGCTTATCACCCCTAACTGATGGATGAAATGATCCAGACTTGAGGGTCGGATGAGAGCATGTGTGCTCATTCAGGGTGATACATGGGGGGCAGTTCTTGCCCTATGAGAGATGTGATGATAACCACCTTAGCCAGTATCAGGATGTAAAGAAGCTCTGTAAGGGAGGTTGTGTTGGGCACCACTTCATGAAGACGATGTTGATGAATGGACCTCGCGAAGGTCAGAAAAGGACCACAGTGTGTGCAGATGAAGTCGCTTTGATCGTACAATGGCTGAAAGAGAGCCTAGAGGTGACATGAGTCATGAGCTGATGCAAAGCAGACTGACATGCAGTTCACTGTGGGAGATTTTGTGACGTGAAAATCCGACCCCTCTAAGTTATAGCTAAGGGAGCTGAGTCCTGATTGCATGGTCCATTTGAGATGGATTGGTGGAGATGGTTGTGTTTAGCCTTACCCCTAAGGATAACATGATGTGTAATGTGTTCCATGAGTCCGATCTAGAGCACTATGTGACGTACTCAACCCATGTGCTGAGCCCTGAACCTATTCAGCTTTTGAGAGGATGAAATGTCCTGAGTCACCTATGAGGGTATGATATACCGAGGTAAGAAAGAACTTAGATGGAAGAATATGAGATAATGAAGGTTCTTGGGAAGCACCATGGAATAGGTGAATCCACATGGGAGCCCCGATGGACATATGAAAGGCTTATCCTGAATTGTTTGTTTGCTTGATGGAAATTTGAGGACAAAATTCTTATAAGAGGGGAAGGATGTTACAACCCCAATTTTTGGGTTCATTTGGTGGGAAATGTGATTTCTCATATTAAAGATATTTGAACAAATAATGATATAATTTGTTTTGAATAAATGGATTTCGTTTACAATAGCCTTGATGATTGTTTTGTGGGCTTTATTGGCTATTGGGCCCAATAACAAGGAAGAGACAAAAGGAACTCCATTATTAATAAGAAATGGAGAAAATAAAAATGTAGAAACCTCTAGAAGGAAGATATATATAATCCAAAGGTGGATTTCATGCCTCGGGGGTTCCTTGGGTTCTAAGGAGTTCAAAGTTGCAAAAAGAAAGCAATAAGAAAAGAAAAGATCAATTAAATATTTCTTTATTAAGAGAAAAATTGAAAACACTGATAAAATGTGGGAAATAAGTGAAAAGAGGTATAATGGAGTTATCCTTGGTGGATTTTCATATCCAAAGGAT